>JASDDO010000016.1:92964883-94164883 GCA_030015575.1 Agapanthus africanus | reverse complement strand
TGCTCGATTTCGACCTTCGACGAGCTGGCTACTCAGTTCCTCGGCCATTTCATGGGGAACCGTCGACAGAAGCGCACGGTCGACTACCTCTTCATGGTTAAGAGCGGGGACAAGGAAATGTTCAAGGCCTATATTACCCGTTTCTACAACGCCCTTCTCGAAGTGCCCGAGCACCGAGATGAAACCGTCATAACGGCACTCGGATCTAGTCTGAGGTATAAGGAATGGTTGCGCTCCTTCGCGCTGGCTCAACCTAAGACCATGGCCGAAGTCAAGGCGTGGACCGAGCGCGGGGTCCAGCTGGAATCCGAAGTGAATGCTAACCTTCCCCGGGCAGAACAACCCGACCAGAAGAAGAGGACTCGGGAGGAGAGGCCGGAGCGTCAGCAGCCCTACCACCCGAAGTTCCAGGAGTATACCCCCTCAACGTCTCCCTCGCGGTGTTGCTGGAGGAGGCCCAGAACGAGGGGTTCTTCAAGTTCCCTCCGGTCCTACGTCAAGCCTCTAAGTGAACCCGGGGCCCTTACTGCACTTTCCACCGAGTACTGGGCCACGCCACGGAGGACTGCAAACAACTGAGGGACTACATCGAGGAGCTCATCCGGTATGTGCACCTCGCTGCTTACCTAAGGGACAAACGGCAGACCGACCGCGAGCAGGAGCAACATCGCCCTCCCACCGACCTGACCATCGGTCAGATCATGCTTGTTTCAGCGGAAGGCCAGCCCGGAGCTCAGGGAGCCCCATGTCCTATACCAAGCGCGAGGGCCGACAGCCCTTCAGGGAGCTCAGCCCAAGCCAATAAAGTCATTTTTTAGCCTGTACCTTTTTTTAAGCAATGTAAATTCTTCCTAGGATCTATTGTTAATTTAATAAAGATCAATGGAGCATTGCGAAAAGAAAGAAAAGCCTTGTTTATTCAAAGGGTATTATGGGCTCCTCAGCCAGACAGCAAAAAAGGGGGGAAGTTATAATAGTGGGGAAACGGGGTGCAGCGAGCACTGCTCGTGGTACTCGGCGAAGATCTCCGCCAACCGGGGCCGTGCAAGGTCCAACTGCTGTCCTCGGTTCCCCCCGCGGGCGTCAACCCCGAGCCTCAGCTCGTAGCATTCGCGGATGAGCGCCTCCGAGCGGGCCAGCCGATTCGCAGAGATTAAGCCGAAGCGCCTCAAAGACCGCAGCTTGCCCACGGCCTCGTCGAAGAGCAGCTCCGACAGGGGGTTGTAAAGCCCCAGCGATGCCCTCCAGATGGAATACATCAGTAGCTGCAGCAGGGAGGAGCGTCTAGGGAGCAGCCGGCCAAAGTGATCCTCAATGCGCCCGTAAACCAACTGCACCGTGTCCTCGGTGCAATAGGGGTCGTAAAGGTACACATCTTCAAAGCTGACGATGTTGGGGATGGTGAACGGGAAATCCTCCATTCTCGATGGCATGTCTGTGAAGGAGGGAAGAACCAGTACTCTTTATATAGCCCGCTATGCTGCCCAACAGCCGCCCGCTTTTGCCTAGGGGGTCACCGCCACGCGACGTCCATCGAGCGTTATCCGGTGGGAACGAAGCGACGCGCCCCTGTCGCTTTGCCTCCCCCCGCATTCAATGCACTAGCTGCGCGCGCCGTTGCCCCGACCGTTCCTATCCCCCGCACCTACGGCTGAATGGGAGGGCTACACCTCGTCAAGGTTCAACCCAGCTGCTACCCAGCTCGGTCGGCCCCAGCGAGCATCTTCCCTGCCGCAGTGCCGAGGATCAAGAAGCCCTCCCAGAGGCAGTCAAGCCCGAGGTTCCCTCGCTCGGCTATCCCGAGCGGGCAGCTTCCGTGCCACAACGCCGGGGATCAAAAATCCCTCTCAGAGGCAGTCGAGCCCGAGGTTCCCTCGCTCGGCTATCCCCTGCGGGCAGCTTCCCTGCCACAACGCTGGGGATCAAAAAAGCCCTCCCAGAGGCAGTCGAGGCCCGAGGTTCCCTCACTCGGCTATCTTTCAGGACAAAAGCCCTCGCCAAGAGGCACTGGGAAGTAACCCTACCCGGCCAAGGGTCCTTGGTAGGCTTCTTACAGCCTTATAGCTTTTCTCGTGCCAAGGACCAAAGTCCTCCCAGAGGAAGTCGGGTCCTTGCCAGGCTGGTAGCTTCCTACCATAACTGACAGGGATCAAAGTCCTCGCCAAGAGGCACTGGGCAGTAACCCTGCTCGGTCCCCGTCCTGAAGGATCAGAAAGCCCTCCCAGAGGCAGCCAAGCCCGAGGTTCTCTCGCTCGGCTATCCCCAGCGGGCAGCTTCCCTGCCACAACGCCGGAGATCAAAAAGCCCTCGCAGAGGCAGTCAAGCCCGAGGTTCCCTCGCTCGGCTATCCCATGCGGGCAGCTTCCCTGCCACAACGCCGGGGATCAAAAAAGCCCTCCCAGAGGCAGTCAAGGCCCGAGGTTCCCTCACTCGGTTATCTTTCATGACAAAGCCCTCGCCAAGAGGCACCGGGCAGTAATCCTACCCGGCCAAGGATCCTTGGTAGGCTTCCTACAGCCTTATAGCTTTTCTCGCGCCAAGGACCAAAGTCCTCCCAGAGGCAGTCGGTTCCTTGCTCGGCCATCCCTGGCTGGTAGCTTCCTACCACAACCAACAGGGATCAAAGTCCTCGCCAAGAGGCACCGGGCAGTAACCATGCTCGGTCCCCGTCCTGAAGGATCAAAAGCCCTCGTAAGAGGCACCCGAGCAGCTACCCTGCTCGGTCAAACTCCGTCTCCTACCCTTGACGCCAGGGATCAAAGCCCTCACAAGAGGCATCGGAGCGGCTACCCCGCTCATCCATCTCAGGCTGGTAGTTGCCTACCCATGACTCTAAAGAACCAAGCCCTCACAAGAGGCAACCGAGCAGCTACCCTGCTCGGCCATCCCTGGCGGGTAACCCCCTACCGCCGCGACAGAAGCATAAAGCCTTAGCAGGAGGTGACGGGGCAGCTACCCTGCCCAGTCACCCCCGGATGGTGGCCAATACTCTAAATCAGAAATGGACGTCAAGTCTGTCCAAGTTTAAACGATCTCCCCTCGGCTCCGGGGCCCAGGGAGATACCTCCTCAGAGACGCTCGTCGGCAAGCGATTACAGTCAATTCGACGGACGATCGTTAGACAGATGGCCAACCTGACATGAAAGCACAACGACACAAGTAAAAATATCCCAAACGAGCATTCTTCGCAAACAGATGGCAGAACACAATTCTATGGAGCTGAAGAAAAACTTTATCACAGCCGAAGAAAAACTTTATTACTACTGCCAAAGACAAGTTTTTTTTTACAAAAGGTATTTTTTGGGCTCCCCAGCCTTACAAAATTCAAAAGAAAAACAAAATGAAGGTAGGAGAACGGGGGCTCTACACCTCGGGTCCGGGCGTGACCTCGAGGTCCTCGACCTCCACCACTTGGGGCGCTGGGTCCTCGGCCCCCTCCTCGCCGGGAGCCTCTCCCCCTTGCTCGTCAGCGCCCACGAGGGGGAACTCGGCCCGGAGATCCGCGTCGTCGAACCCCGGCATCCGAAACATGACGGCATCAAGGGCGTCGTGCCGGATGCTGGTCGTGGCCACGGCCAGGTCGTCATAAAAATCCTTCGACCCCTTATAGCTCGCCACGGCCTTCGATCCGGCCGACTTAAAAGCCTCGGCCGCCGCCCCCAGCTCCTTTCGGAGGGCCTTCACCGTCCTCTTCAGGTTGCCGACGAGCACCTGGGAGTCCTCGAGCATGCCCTCGGTGATCGCGGCGGCCTCGTGATGCCGGGCGACCTCCCTTTTCCCGGCATCCACCTCGCCCTCCAAGGCGGAGATCCTCGCCAACATCGCCTCCTGCTCTTGCCTGGAGCTCTCTTGCAACGTGGCGAGCTGGCCCGCGGCCTCCACCGCCGGGGCTATAAGCGAAGGGCGAGGGCCACATGCTGGAGAACCTGGGAAGACATAAAAAAAGATCAGAGAAATGAAGGAGACACCAAATCTCACAATGCACTAGGGGCTTACCTGCACGGTCTCCTGGGCGATCGACGCCAGCTGAGCCCTGAAGGTTCCCCCAGGAACCCGACACCCGGCCGAGGTCTCTATTTCGTGCTGGAGGCTGTCCACAACCGACAGCCCTGACGGCACCGCGAACCGGAGCCCCCCTTCCTTCACTACGGTCGGCGAAGACCGATCCCGGGAAGGTCTCCGGGAACTCCTCTTGAGCGGCTCCGAGGGGGAGCCGATCTCCTCTTCCGAGGCCGTGTCCTCCATAATCAGGGCCCGCTTCCGACCCGACGCTCTGCTGGGGCCCGGGGCGGGATCCGCCGCCGAGCGTCCTCGGGGCACCTCCACTGATGCGGTAAGAGCCGGGGCAGGCTGCGCCCGGGAAGAGCTGGCACCCCCGGCCCTAGTAGGCTGCTTCGGTTGGCGCATAGCATCTCGGAGAGAGCCGAAGTCCATGGATCCTGCATGAAACGAACGCCCAACAGATCAGCAACACGAGTAAAATGTAAACACAAGAAGCAAGCCTAACTTACCGACGAACTCGACGGGGCTAAGCCCGGCCCAGCTCAAAACCCTCTCGGACAGCAACACGTCGTGTCAAGGGATGGGTTCCCACGACGCCACTCTCACCGCGGCAGGGTCATCGGACAGGTTCCCCGGCAGACATTTCTCCCTCGACCACTTGGTGGGCAAGGCCACGACCCCAGTCCCGGCAGCGACCCCGGGCTGCTTCCTAAAAGTAAAGTAAACCCACCTCGGATCGCCAGCTCGACCGCCAGGGTGACTCTTGAAAGCAAGGGAGGAATCGAGAAGGGGAAGGCTGAAAGGAACCACCTGCAGCCTCAGACGGATCAGGAACCCAAGGAGGATCCTCTACACGTTCGGCACTAACTGGCCGGGAGCCAAGCTGAAGAAATTCAGAGCGGCGATGACCTTAGGAGAGAAAGGCAGGCGCATTCCGCCCTAAAAAGCTTCCAAATACAGGGCAATCTCCCTACCCTGTACCTGGTCTGCTCTCTCTCCCTCCTCAGCCAGACGAAGCATGTAGCGCGGAGGATGTGGAAGCGAGCTCGAGCGTTGGCGAGCTCGTCCTCATACCTCACCCAGCACGAGGTGCTAGGGGCTATATCTACCGCCTCCTCCCTAGAGGCGGCCCCCGCCTCACGGCCCCGGGGAGAGGGCTCAGCCCCTGCTCCCCGAGGAGACTCAGACACATCTAAAGGAACCCTAGCATCTACTCCTACAACGTCTACTAATTCTACAGGGAAAGACATCTAACCTGGGAAAGAAATTCTTTAAAGGTTGGAAACGAAAGAGGGGAGATGAGCGCCGAGCAGCTGGGACTTGAGAGAGAAAAATATGAAAGAGTAAGGGCCCTAGGGCGGGCCCCACCCGTATTTATTACCGCATACGGCCTCATCCAATGGCGCCCATCGTCTCCCACCGAAATGGCTCCTCGCGCCCAGCGGCTCCGATCGTTCCACATGGCAGCCCAACGCTGGACCGCGTCCCATCAGACGCCGCAGACCTGCGCACGTCGCATCGGCTAATCGACACTCGATACGTGGGCCGTCGCTTCAACTGCCGAGCGCACAAACCGGCGCACCTTCTTTAAATGCAAAGATCTCGCTCTGATTCGCTAGCGGAAAAGACAACCGACGGCCCGAGGACTCATCCCGACGAAACCCTAGAAGGGATCTCACCTCGGGCGGCCCGGCAATCCACTCCTGACTCGACCACTATCTGGTCGGGACAGGAGTGGGGGTCTAATGATGATGCTCAATATTGGTGGTCTACAGGATCATGACACGTGGCAGGTGATGTGTCCCAGAACACAGAAGAAAGAGCCCGCAAGGGCCGATCAGGCCACCCCGTGCCCGACCAGCAAGCACAAGCTGGCCCCCCTCGGGGCCCCTGCAAATTGGCCTCATCGGCCTCTCAGCTCGCCCCCGAGCTACCATAGGACCCAGACTCCTCGTCGTCCTTGCTCGTCCCTGAGCTTCCGCCGAGGACGTCTTTCTCGGCCCTCCGACCTACTCCCAGGCGTAACCGCCGCTCCGCGAATCTCGCCATGCGCGGATTTTACGCCAGCAACGTCCCACGTTCCGCGCCATCACGATCCCCATTGATGGGCGATCCGCTCTCTACGCGGGCGTGACGTCGGGAGCGTAACTGCCGGCGAGATTCTCACGCCCGCTGCTGCGTGCTCCACTGCTATATAAACCCCCATCACAGAGGGGTCAAGTAAGCCATTTTTTACACTTTTATGCCGTTACTCTTCTCAGATCTCATCACTAACTTGAGCGTCGGAGGGTCCTTGGTGGTACCAAACCACTCCGGGACTTCTTTGCAGGTACTCGGCAACAGCCTCTTCTCCTCATCTTTTCCTCCCAAAACCCATTGAGACCCACATGCGACGAAGAATAATCGGCTAAGTTCACCGCGAGATCAACGGAAGACAACATCTGACGGAGGCCCGAAAAGGAGCTCCATCAGGTGCCGATCGTCAAAAAAATTGTGGAGGATATAGATTTTCGACGCCGCCAAACGGAAACCTCATGGGGCCTCTTTTCTTCATTATTCTCATAAAAAAACTCTTTCGTTATGTATAAAAATAAAACTTAATGAAATTCATAGCCTATTTAATATAAACTAAAATAATTCAAAAGGTAAATGGGGATGGTGAGACGGTGGGAATTAAACCCAAGATCGTACCTAAAAAAATTGCACTACCACTTGAGCTAAAGACCTATATTAATTTGATTACGCCACAAATATATATTATACAGTTCCAAAAAATCCCAACATGTGTCGATAATCGATATTAGTCTTCCTTTTTTTCAAAATTTCAGCCGGGGCACGCTCGCCCTGTGGGGTCTTACTGGATCCACCCCTGTTTAAACGTCTTTCTCAAGTGTCGGGTTAGGAAAATTAGAAATATTTTGCTTCGTATGGCTTCACACTAGGAATAGATTAGACATCAAGCATGTACAAGTCTGTATAATGAAAATAATACTCCCTATGTTTCATGATTCCTAGTATTTTTTGCACTTTAGCTCAAACTATTTGTCCTTTTACAATATCTAGAATCATATTTCACTCAATACTTTTGTTACTTAAAATATGGAATTTTAAGTTTAACTCTAAAGCTACAATTAATCAATATAGAAATTTTACACATACTTTACTTTTCCTAATAAGCATGCAAGACGAGAGAAAAGGTCTAAGAATCTAGCAATAAATTCCATATGAATTTCAACCTCATTATCATACCAATTTTATCTTCATCGACTTATTTCATTCTTTAACCGCAAATAGAAGCGGTTCAATAGTACCATTTGTTTATCTATTTAACACGGGCTCCATGTAAAAGCACAAGATATATACATTTTCCGTTTATAGGTAACAAAACGAAACAACAACAAAACCAAAATTAATAGCTATCAACACAAATACACAAAATTAATGGCAAAACTAATTAACTATTATTAGTCTATTAATTATGTTGAACTTTGATACATAAGCATCTTGGCCATGCATCCTTATTTTGCTAGCATTGGCAATCTAAGTTTCATAATACTCCAACCATTGAACGCTAGAAAAAGGATTAATCTCCCAAAAGACAATGAAAAAGCTTCCATCTCATCCATTTCCTCCTCCTCCTTTATGGGATCTAACATCCTCATGTTCTTGCTCTTCACCACACAAACCACCTTCGGCGGGGCCACTTCCGTCGCATATCTCTTCATGCTTGCTTTCGCCATCTCAAGAACTAAATAAAAAGCGAGTGCTGCTACTACGGTCTAACGGTAAAAAACCTTCTAGCGGCTGAGCCGGAGGTTTGGCATTCGAAAGAAATGAATGAAAAAGGAAAAATAGGAATAAGAAGCATATAAGCTAACAAATGTAGTGCTGATGATGGCTTATGGTGCTCTGCATTTTGAAGAGAATTTATAGGCAAGCAATGTGAAATGTTGACTATATTGCTTAATTAATACCAAATACATGCCAGGTGTTTGATGGCGCATAAGAGCTGGAAGCAGACAATTTGGAATGAGGCCTTTCAATATTTATGATGGATGGTATTTTCTCAGGATTGCACTCTGCACAGCTCAGCAAATAATTCATTTGCTTGAAAAAAAGGTAAATGTTTTTGAGGAAAAACATGCTATATAGAGTGGTACCATGATTGTGGCTAAGAATCAATTTCTCATATAATATGGTATAGTTATTTGGCTAGGGGTAAAATCGAAAAATGGCTATTGTACACCTAAGAACTTGAAAGTGCCGCCTTTTGTCCCAAGGACCTACAACAATTTTCATATTATATATGAGAAATAAGTACTCGTTGGATACTTGATAAGTATGCAAAGCGGAATCAGCGGAAAAAACAAAAGACAACAAAGTGCTAACTGAGACATTGAGAGATTATTATGTAATTTACCCATTGTCTTTTATAAAACGATGAACGGATCGACTTAGTTACATAAAATACATTCATCTGCAGCAACACGACATCCCTCTCCTCCCTCGAATCGAATAGTTTGAACTATGTACTATGAAATAAGAACTCTTTTTTTCTTCTTTCCCATTCTAGTACAGACCCATTCAACACATATAGGTAGATTAAAAAGTGATACGGAGTCGATCCATTCTAGTATGTCTCCTCGATCAAAAGTCTTGCAGTGCGAGCTGTCCGATAAAGCTGGTTGCGATAGGCGTCTTCTGCATGAGGAGCGTCAGAACCTTCCATCCTACGAGCCGGGTTAAATTTCCACCGGGCCCAATTTCCACCGGGTCCGTGTAGCTTTAGCCAGCGGTACAGTCATATGCGGAGTTAAGGTGGCAGGCAGGGACAGAACTACCCCCGATCTCCAAAAGATCTCTCGATTTTAGCTTCTTAGATGATATAATTCTCCGGTTTGCCACCCTAAAAGAAATATATTTGCCTTACTAGTTCTTTTTTAATAAAGATATAACAATATTGGATAATCCTAAATTTTAGATATTAAAATCTTAAATAGTAGCTTCTGTTTGCATTAATATCTTTCTGATTTTAACAAAACTTAATTAGCAGAAAAATATGAAGAAAAGATAAAATCTAGAATTTATAAGACAAGCACACCCCTTAAACTTTGCCTAAAAATATAATAGCTTATATAACCATCTCAAAGAAAAAAGATTTTAAAGAAAAATATTGTAGAAAAAAATAGTTATGATGCACAGTACCCATGATTTTTCAATGTTCACAAGAATAATAGGTGCAATTTTTTTTTTATACATAATGTATATGCAGTTGTGAGACTATTATTGAAAACTCAAACACATATAATTTTCATTGTATGTTTCTTATTTTGCAAAAATGGTACTTTAATTATGGATATGCTGGTTCTGTCCCTGTGGAACCTCTAGCACCAAACAATTGGAGCATGGTATGTGGATGGATACAACCGATTCGAACTCCAACTTCAACCGATAGCATAAGTGAATATTCCTTCCCCCGGTCGCAGTCCTGAAACAAGCGTGTCGATTTTTAAGCACTTAAATTCGATGAAATAGGATCTTTTCAGCTATCTAGTAGAGTAACTTGGTAGCATTTAGATTGAGGGTAAAAAAGCAGTTATCAATTAGAAGAGGATTCATCATCTATAAGCAATCAACTATTGCCACCTCGAGATCTGAGAATAGACGCATGCATGCATGCACCCATGATCTGGGAACATATCCCTTTCAATTTTCATGACTGATTTTTTGAAGACAAGTGCTCTGAATACTTCCATTTGGAACCTTACAGATATTTCAGTTTTTTTACGTAATCCCCACAAAAGCAGCTTTATAGGCCGTTATTAATACAAGTCATCATTAATAGCCCAAAAAATACTTTACCTGCCAACCCGGTAGATTCCATGTTGCCTACTGAGTTGGTGATTGGTTATAAAAATACGGACAAAAAGGTTATCACCTTATAGTCAATCACTAATCCGGTTGCCTACATAAAATCTACGAGTAAGGTAAATTCTAATGCACCTCAAAGATGACAAATGGCGATTCAAAGGAAAGATGACAAATGGCGATTCAAAGGAAAGATCATAACATTAGCACTGCATATAGATTTCGATTACCGACAGTTTCCGGAGGGAGTATTCATCATATTAGTAAAGGATGAAGAGTATATATAATCATCAACTATATCGACATCCAGTACATTGTAACTAAATCCTGTTTCTGCTCAAAAAAAGATATGCAGTAATCAAGATGCAATAACTGGTGGCATGCACAAGAATTGCTGCATCAGCCTCTAACCAAGCATATTTACATGCCTAAATAGAACTTCGTAGTCGCGACTGATGGAAGCGAAATAGGAGGCTGCTATAAGCAATGAAACCAAAAATATCGGACGGCTTGTTTTGTTCTCATTCCAAAATAAGGTCAGGCTCAAACAAACAACACTTCAAATTTTACCTTCCAGACTCTGCTAAAAAGTCCTTTTCTATCATTAAAGTTCAGGATGTACTAATAAAGCTCGCGTTATTAAAGTATCAACAACATTCAGCACGCGATATTACACATGCCAAAGAAATTCAAATGGTAAAACACATCGATATTCCCCTATAGAAAGAGTAACATAAAGCCACACGTATCTCCAATAGAGATCCCCACGGCAGAAGTACCATCAGTAACGGTATTTGGTGGAGTAATCTTTTGGAGCAATGACGAGACCGCGTCCTTTTCTGGCACCCCTAAACACGGTCTCGACAATGTCGATGAACTCCTGCTTGTCCTTCATGGCCCAGTTGATCTTGTTGTTGTTTCCGGTGCCAAGATCAATCATAATATGTTTGTTGCGGAAGAAAAACATGATCGTTGACGGGTCGTACAGCTCATACATGGTGTTGAAGTCCGGTACCTCTGTGATATCCACAAGGTATAGCACCGCAAAGTTCTTTATAGTCTCTGCAACTGAAGCCAACACCTCGTCCATCTGAAAGATCAACAGTTAAATGTTTCTAAGGACTTGGTAGAAATACACAAAAATCGATTTCTATTGAATGTTGTGCCATGTCTTTCTATAAATTTCACACATGAAATTTGACCTTTTCGCTTGTTTTGGACATAGAACCATTAATAACTTTGAAAATCATTGTGAGTAGTAATTTTTCAATGTACTTATTGCCTTGACACTGCAAGCTTGTTGAGAATGACTTTATATTTCAGAACTAATTTGCAAACCGCAAAGCCTTCAGCTAGAATGTCATGTTGTGCAGGCAGCCAGCCAATGCCTTCAAATGCAAAGTTAAGCCTACACACATGTTTTCTCATCTATTAAGACAATTGCAATTGCCAATGCTATACAGGTTTAATAAAATGATTTCATGTTAGATGAATCAATGCTAAAACAATCACCTTTATGGGAAATATATATGCATCCAGAAAAATCAAATTGCACTTTGGACGCTTGTTATTGCATTAAAATATTAATTTCTATTACAAGTCCATCATTGAATTCCAAAATGTCTATAATAAGTAAAAAAATTTGATACAAAAGAAAACATTCAACAAATATCCCTCAAGTTGAAATGTGGACACTTTGGCAATTTTGAAGCATGCAGCTGGACAGGGAGGGAGGAGTTTATCTTATAATGTAATTTTTTTCAGTACCGATTCCTTCATCTGTTTTTCCCAAATGCTATATTTGTTTTGTTTTTTGTTTTTTTGTGTGGTGGTGAGGGGGGGGGGGGGGGGGGGGGGATCCTTCACAGGTAAACATAGAAACTTTTGTTTCCTTTCTCTACTATGAATTTCAATAAATTGTATGAATTTGATTGACCTGTTTAACTGTTTTATGGGCCATAAATCTTCAGTGATGAAAAGAAGAAGTTTGTAATGTGCAATTGATACATATATATGATATGCATGCGTATCGTATCGTATAAGATTACACAACCGTTGAATATGCATACATGCACAGGAAAGGAATAAGCCCACAAACACATTCCTAATAATACGATAATCGTGTCATTTTTCAAATGCAGATAAAACTAACTGATACATTCAGTAACTCTGTACAAGGTATAGGTCCTCTTAACTAGAAGCATGCTAGGTACAATTTTCTAACCAATATTTAGGCAATGATTTCAAACTAAAGCAGTTTGTGATAGTTAACTCAAGTTAACAAACATACAAATTTGCAGTAAGCATGAAACAAAAGTCTGAGAAACAGAGACCATCCATCAGAGGTCTTAAGCTGAGGAACATATTAAAATTCATAAACATGTACGAAGTTATGCAAGTGCTGATCACATGTCAGTGGAATGCCCAAAAAATGTCAGTGTTCCACACTTATCCGACAAGGATACAGTTTCATGATAGAAGTTTTTGTACCCCACTCAGCTTTCTAATCAGGAGCAAGGTAAGGTTTTATTCATGCTCACTCACACGTTGTAATTTATGTCAACTTAAGATTCAAAAGTTGGCAAGATAACTGTAATAATATAAATCGGCATCAAGAACCTTATTATGTTTATCATATGGCATTAACCAATATTGGATTGCCTCACGTATAAGATTGCAGCTTCTTTTGGAATTAGTGTGCTTATGAAGAGTACTACAGTAATGATAGCTTTTATGGATGGTGGTTGTTGGTATTAAAATAAACTAGACATGCTGTAAAGATGCCCAACACGCATTTGCTGATGTATCATCTTAGTATCACATAATATAACCAAGCAAGTTAAAAATGCTCGGTCCTATTTGTGTTCTAGTTTAATTATTTTTGCCATTTATGACAACAACTCATCACGTATATCCTATCCGGCATTTTATTTGGGTTGTCTTTTTTTGTAGGTTATGAGTGGATGATAATAAGGCTTATAAGCAATACAACAGATTCACAATTGATGTATTGCCAGAATACATTATATTGGCTATTGTCAATTGTTGTTTCTTCTTCTTTGTTTGTAACAGTAAGGAGGATACACTACTGGATGGTTGCTCCAAATTCCAGATTATCACCCCCCATTCGTCCATTGATTCGTTCACATAAACCAGATGATTTAACCAAGGGAAACGTTCTTTCAACTTAGTTACATATAATGTCTTGGCCTGAATGTGTGCTAAGAAGAGTAAATATAATCACTGGCCAGAATGGAAATAACGGAAAGTGCTTCTATGAAGGGAGATTGTTAGGTGCAACCCAGACATTATCTGCCTTCAAGAAGTCGTAAACTTTTATGATGTTTTTTCCACAAGGAGGAAAGTGGTGTAGTTTTGCATCATGTGTTTCTGAATATTCTGGTTGATTCGGAATACTATGAATTCATACATAAACTCCTTACAAAGGAAGATTCAAAGTTTATTAGAAGGAAATCAGGCAACAAAATGCAGGCCATTAAATACTTTTTAACATTTAACCTCCAATTTGTTTGACTGAGAAAATGCTGGTTCAGGCCAGTAAGGGTAACATACCAACCGAAGGATGTCTGACAGCATTTTGTAAGGTTTAGTTTGAAGTAGTAGGCAATGTTCAAATGGTATGTCATTATATATGTCATTATACCTCAGTCTGTTAAGCCATTTAATATTTGGAACTGACATGAACATTTGTTTGGAGGTCGAATTTGATAAACTTGCTCAGAAAAGGTTTCCAAATAAAAAGGATATTGATCGCTGCGGAAGGGTAAGTGACGATAGTGAGGTCATTAAAGATCATATAGCTCAAACTATTAACTGATTTGCATATTTCAGGCAGATACTAGTGGATTTTTGCTTAGCATGCATCTAAATCCACACTGAGCTATGTAATCAGGCTGGCTTAAATAATCATTATAAACGATAAATTTGAATTCTAATTTGAGATAGATTTTAATCGTGGATCAGTTTGCATAATTGTTCTAAGTTTACTATTTAGAAAGCAAATATGGATATCTGAGTGAATCCTTGTTAGTTTGGTTAATTATAACAAATTTAGATTCTTATTTAAATGATCGCTGATAAATGGCAAGCCAACAATGTATATCAGGAAACCTGATGCTATTCTTTATAATCATTATTGATTATCGAAATGGAACAACGATATCAAAGAAGATGTATGGCGTTAAGCGTGACGGAGTTATTAAAATATTATTACTACAATACATCTACTCAAAAAGTAGGAAGAATATGAACACTTTATGCAAAATCAAAGAAAGATGTACATGTCTGCTAAGCTACCACATGATGATTTAACGACATATCAGCTTATCGAGGAACAAAATTTAGAGGAATTAAGATATTTTTTCATACCATGTTTATCCTTTCACAAGCTATACACGTTGTAATTTTAGTAACTCTATTTATTCATCTATTATTTATCAAACCATAACATTGTTTATCAAATCATATCATTATTTAACATTATACAATTTCATTTGTCAATTCATAACACATATTTGATGAAATTCTAAAAGGTATTATTTGCAATACATATACAAATCAAGTTTAGTTTTAAGGAAAAATAAATAATATTCTATTTGGGTTATTCCACAATTTTGGAACTTTGCGGTTTAAAAAATAAATCGAGTTAATAAACTGGACCCTAAACAATTTTCTCCCTTTTTTGGTTTCGGAATAAACTAGGCTAAATTGCACAAATTTAACCATCAACTCACTTTTTTTGCGATTGCGACCATGAGCTTAGAAAATTTCAAATTAGAGATAAGTACCATGACCTATTTTTTTAGACAATACTACCATAGGCATTACATTCCGTTAAGACTTGGCCATAATACCACTTGACTTTCTATTTTTCTTCTCTCTTAAAAATTATTTTAAACCTTTAAATAACTTTTCCAGTAAAAAACCATTTTGCCCAATATCACACCCATGTCTCCCTCTTCCTCTGGTTTAATGCGGTGGACATCTCCGCCGATGCGGCCTTCATCACCGCCACCACCTTCTCCTCTAGCGTTCACATATCCGAGCTTGGCCCTGATGGCGGTATCACCCATCCATGAACTTGCATAAAGGGATGAAGTAGATCTTGTCGAGGGCCATCATAAGGAGGAACTCCGCGACGATGGTGGGGAAGGTTTGAAGTCGAAAAGGGCTACCTTTTCGATTTTGGCGACAAGGCGGGGAGCGGGGAGGCGGCGGTGATGGCGAGACGCGAGGGAGAGCTAAGGTTTTTAGGATTTGGGCGATGAATTGAGAGAGGGGTTGGGTTTGTTGTTTTGGGGGTGATGGGGTTTTTGGAATTTGGAGAGTATTTTGGAGGTGAAGGTGGAGGCATGAGCTTGCTTGCCATTGATATGTGGAGTTGGGCTCTTTGTTTGTTTGGGCTTCAATTTTGATAGTGTAAAGAGATGTATAGGGAGCAACATAGGGTTTGCTAGAGAAGGGAGGAGGGGAGGGGGCAGCGCTCGGAGGAGGCGGCGTGGGCCAAATCAAGCTTGAGGCCATTGGAGATGCACTTGCCCTCGGCGGCGATGACGAAGGCAGAGGTGGCGGTGGAGGATTTGATGCCCGCGATGGCCAGTGTTTTAAAGGCCGAGTGGCTTGGCGCCCTCATGCGATCGGGCGAGGCGATCTAAGCTGTCATCGCCTCAAATATCCAGGCGCCCGACTTTAGCATCCAAGGCGAGGCTTGAGGCCGGTGTCTAAGTGATTTTTATAAAAAAAAAAAAAGTAAAAATAAAATAAATTTCATGTTATTTCACTCTCATTTTTGTTTATGTATACCTGCTTTCTCCTTAATCAATAGATAAGTCTTCTATGAGAGCATAATTGAACAAAAAATGACGAAAAAACTAAGTTTTAATTCTAAATAGACAAAGCCTTTTATTCCTTTCTTTCACATTCTTTCCCTAATTCTCAAAACGACCTAACAAAGTCCTGTAGGAGGTTTAAATATTTCCGTTTCATATTATTCAGGCGGTCGACTTTTTAGCGCCTCTGACTTGAGGCGACAGGCAAGCTTCGTCGCCTTAATATCGGCTTTCATTTTTAAAACACTGGCGAGGACGCAGCGAAGGGAGGTGAGAACGTTTGACTGAGAAATTTGTACTGCTTTTTCTTTTTTATAATTAAAAAATGTCATACAGAAACTTAGAAATTGAAGATTGCAAGAATTGGCCGGGAACATCCCATATGGGTAAAATGGAAAAACAAGTCAAATATTGCTGACAGTGCACCTAAACTTAATGTTTGCATACGGAAAAAATACTTGATGAATTTTAGTTACAATTAGGGATGATAGTTCATGGTACTTGTATGTAATTAAATTAGTTCATGATAGCAATCACAAAAAAATTGTAAGTTGGTGGGTAAATTTTGTGCAATTTAGCCAATAAACTACTACATTTTTACAAAATATTATAAATTTGTTAAGATGCATTTGATAAACATATACGGGGCCTTTAAAAATTATCCTATTCATATTTTCATAGTTCCAACTCGTTGCAAGCAAAATACGTGTGTTAAAAAGTGGCAACAAATTGACACCTTAAATAATTAGTATCATGTTCATATACTTTAGTCCTAATAATCTCAATAAAGATTAACTTGTTTATTGTACGTTTTTGCCCAAACTAGTATCTAGCTTCCCTCCTTAATTTACTGGATCCTTGTTAAAATTCCTGTATAATCGATCAGTTCTAATGGGGATGAGGCCATCATCAAGGTAATCGCATCATCAAGGATCCATGAATTAAGTGCAAGAATTAACATAAAGACGAAAACAACAACTTTAACCAACAGAGGAAACCCTAATCACCGATGCATAAAAGGCTACCAACATAAAATCCTATGAATGAAATTGAATAGAATTGGGGAAGAGAGAGAAATTAGGGGGTTAGGGTTTGAGAGTCGGGACCTGCATGCAAGTTTCGTCCCAATCGTGGCCGAATCGGATGATGACGAGGCGCTCCTCCTCGGCGAGGATCGCCTGATCCACCGCCCATCCTGAGTGAAGATGCGGCAACAGATACGACATCTCTCTCCCCAATCTCTCTCTCTCACACGATCGTTTACTTATCTTTTGGCGTAGATTACACTAAAATACCCTCACCAAAATACCTTACACCAAGTATGCTACATTAAAATTAGCCTTAGCAGATGGAGTTTACAAAACTTCAATCATACTAGAGTTCAATAATTGCAGTTATCTCAACTTCAAAGTCTCTTGTTCGGAAGAAATTATTTATTAAGCCGGGTGTAATACATGCGGGGAGATTGGAGAGAGAGAGGGGGGAGGGAGAGGGTTTCGGCCAGCCTTGAGCAGTGTGGGGCCCGCACCGGCCTAGGCATAAGGAAATGGACTTGGGATGACGGTAGCTTATTTTTAAATGGAGATGGGAGAATGCAAACTGTAGTTTGCAAGCCCCAAACTCCATTATTTGATCAGATTGAAGTTGAGTTAACTGGAGTTATCTCAAATGGTCCCCAGACAGGATTCGGTTTATATTTTGGAGTATGGTTTTCCAAACTTTATGAAATTCCGGTTTACAAAACTAAACTGTGTTACCAAAAAGGCCATTTCGATTGCCAAACAAGACAAAGTTGATATTTCGGAGTTTGGTTTTGCTAAATTGATGGAATCACAATTTTCCCCGCCCCCAAACTGTTTTTAATCTTGCAGAATTTACCATTTAGATTTTTGTTGCATAATATGATTTATTAAAAGCTGAAGCCAACAAATTGGGATGATAGGATTTCACAACTGTTGGGTTTTCTTTGCACCAAACAACCCTCTACTTTATCCTACATTAAGCTTGATACGGTAAACGTCTCCTCTGTTCATTGAAAAAAAAGCCTTAAAATCTACTCGGAACAACATAAACAAGTTCTCGAGTTATATTATACAATCATTTAAGTTGTTTAGAATTAAATTTGAGTTTTTTTTCTAATAATAATAAAAGAAATCTCTTTTGCGTGTAGATGTGGCATTTGCTCTGAACTTTAACTGTTCTAGTGTTATATTATATGCATCTTTGTGTGATGATCATAATTATGAGTCATCTTGAGCTTATAGCATAACCCCCTTGATTTGCATTGAAAGCAATTCGATCTAGAAATATTTGTTTCCAACAATGACTAATTTATTTATATATGGATAGCGATTTTCGACATCTTGATTTCAATGACCTTATTTCACTTCGAACTAATACTTCTCAGGGTAAGAGGCCGTCGTCGCGATTCCGCACACCCCCCCGACGATATCCACATCTCTACTCGTCCTTATATAACCCTCCTGCCCCATGAATTCTTCACGATCCAAAACTTATCACCCCCATCTAATCCATACCCGACTAGCGCAACTCCATGGTTGAGTTCGAACCTACACTGACCATTGAAAACACCATGAGAATAAAATTGGAATGTGAACCCACCGGCATCGAAAGCAACCGCCACAGGCTGCAGCCGCCTGTAATAAAGCTTCTTCGCTGTTAGCGATTATGTTCTTGTAACCGCTTATTGTTGCGGAGTGATCGTTGAGGTTCTGGTTCTGGCAGGATGCCTGAGTGTCGTCGTATGGGTAGTTGGATTCCGAGGCGAGCCCGTGGTTCCTTTGGACGCACTCGAAGGTGTTTGATGGAGCTCTGGATCTCCTTCAGATGTTATCCTTCGTTTATCTGCTGCCAGGGCTGACGGACGGCTAAGATGGAGTTGGGGGGTTGAAGCGTGTGGATCACAATGGGCTTTGAGTGGTTATGGCCGGGCTACCTGTAAGGAAGTCCCAGGATGGTTGTGCCACCGAGAACCCTCCGACGATCAAGTTAGTGGTGCAAATTGGGCAGAGTAGCGGCTTGGTGGAAAAAAATTGCGTACCTCGATCGTCTGATAGAGGGGTTTATATAGCAGCAACAATGGGCGGGCAGGCGCGAGAATCACGCCGGTCGTTACGCCCCTGATGCCACGCCCGCGTGATAGGCGGGATCCCGCATTAATGGCAAGACATGCTCGTTAATGGGGGGTCGTGATGGCATGGAACGTGGGATCGTGGGCGGCGGATATCTCGCGCATGGCGAGATTCGCGAAGCCGTGGTTGATGCGCCTGCGGGTTGGTCAGGATGAGACCAAGGAAGATCACCTCGGCGGGTGGCTCGGGCATGAGCAGGAAGCCGAGGCGTCTTGGTTCCATGACAGCTCGGAAGTGAGCCGGGGGTGGCATGGAAGGTCGCCAAAGGTCGGGAAACTCCTCGGCACCAAGGGCCCGAGGTGTCATAACAACTAAAGTTCTTGATCCCTTCTTGTAGTTCTGGGGCACGTCATCTGCCACGTGTCTGTATTTGGAGAGTCACGATATCGAGCCTCATCATTAGCCCCCCACTCTCGTCTCGACCCGCTCCTGGATCGGGCCGAGAGTGGTCTGATCGATCATCCGAGATGAGTTCTCGTTCGAAGATATAGTCGGTCGTGCATTCCCGGGCAGAGAGTGGTATTTTTTTGATGGCATCAGCGGATCGGGGGAGAGATCCCGCATTAAAGGGGAAGCGCCGGGTCGTGTGTACACCCGTCGAAGTGACGGCCCACGTGTCTGGCGTTGGTTGGCTGGCGAGACACGTCGCAAGCGACCTTGCGCTCGAAGGGACGCGTCCAATGCGGGTGCGATGGGTGGAACGTTGTCGGCCGTTGTTCGCAAACGTTGTTTTGGCGGGAGTCGATCGGAGCCGTAGGATGTGTGCTCCGGTGGCTATAAATAGAGGTGGGATCCCCATCAGGGTCCATACCTCTTCGTAATTTCCTCGTCCTTAGTCGTGTCAGCTCGGCGCTCCTCTCCTTAGTTCGGATTCCGTGCTATCAATCTCCCGGGGATACCTTTCTTTGACCAGGTTAGATGTCTTCTTCAGAGGAGTCTGTAGATGTAGTGCGGGTAGAGTCTATAAGGTCTTCTGAAGCTTCCTCTTCTACTTCTTCCTCTTCTACTCCTTCCTCTTCCCCATCTGAGCTGGAGTTCACCCGAGAAGATAGGGTGGTCCTGTAACACCTTAGGATGTGTTTAGTGACTAATTATATTTAAATAAAGGGTTTTTAATAAGAAGTTTACCTAATTGGGTTTTAAATATTTTTCCTAATTTAATAAATATTTTTCTAAAATTTTCCTAGGTTTGCACACACATGTGCATGTAAACTAGGGTTTTTAAAAGAGTTAATACTAGGATTAGCAACCATGGTGGGTTTAATCATGGGGATTAAGTCTTTTGGGTTTTAATTAGGTTTAATTAGTTAATTAATAGTTGCTTTAATTTGAATTCCTTTGGGGGTTGACTTGGTGAGAGAGAGAGAGAGAGTGCATCATGGCTTAAGCCATGCTTGCAATTAATGAGGAGAGAGAGAGGAGGGGTTGACATTGGGGTGATGATTTTCCTTTCTTTTTGTTTTGTTCTTTCTCACAACCTCACTCACACACACACACACACACACCCTTACCTCTTCAGCAGCAGTAGCTCCTTGCATCCACAGCAGCAGCAGCAGCAGCAGACTCCACAGCAACAGCACCAGTAGCAGCAGTTAGCAGCAGCAACAGCCTCAACTTCGACTGCAGCCCCTTCCCTTCACTTCTTCTTCTTCCTCCAGCTCCCTAGGGTCGAGTGTGGGGTATATTTCCTAAACTTGCTCCCTAGTTTACTTGTTTAGTGTAGTTTTGCTTCGGTTAGTGGTTTTTGATGCGATTTAGTGCGATATGAGGTGTTTAGCGGGAACCTTGAGCAAGTGATGTGTGATTTGGTTTCAGTAGGTTGATAGAGTGTTGTTAAGGCCATTTCAACCCAGCTTAGCCCCTAATTGCACTAAATTACCACCAGATCCCTATTTGATGCAATTCGTCGTTTTTAAGCAAAATTTGAGTTTCTGGGAACTGCTATAGACCTGATGAGTTCAGATTAATTTTGAGAAGACTGCAGTATACTTGTTAGGTGCTGATACCCCAGGTAGAACCCGACCCCCTTTCTTCATGTCTAGGCCGCCGGAATATCGTTTCTGGCCGCAATTTGCGGCCAGATGGGTAGGGTTTGGGTTGGGGTTTGGTCCTTTGGGTGTCTTCTGCTGTGTGTAGTGTTATGGTATATATATATATTTGTAAGTTAAGTTCTGTATAAAAATCTGGAACTATATACCTATTTCTCGTATTTTAAACCTCCGCGACACGCGTGATACGCGTGTGGGTTTGGGGTTTATGCGTATCGCGACGCGTCAGGGTAGTTTCAGGCGCGTGACCACACGTTTTAGCGTATCGCGCACACGCGTGATTGGTTTACGACACGGGTTTCTAACTGTATCGTAATATCACGTTTTGTGAAATTGAGCTTATGTGTGATATATGTTATGTGATTCTAGGTTCGCAGGCGAGTGAGACGGACGCTGCGAAGAAGGGCAAGCAAGTCGTCGGCTACACTTAGCGCGAGACTTCGGTGAGTAGATTTAACATCTACGGGGATATCGCCCGCATGGCGTTATGCGTCAGGGCTGATAGGACCTTATTATTATTATATGTTGCATCTACCTCATGGACTGTCATTGCATATTGCATTCCCTGCTGTACGTATGCTTAGAATTGATAGAACACCGCACTATTACTAACGGTTTATGTTGCACGAGCACTAATCTGCATGCTACACACACACCGTTAGTAACTGCCATGACACACTCACTGTAGAACTGCCATGATTATATTCTTGTAGTTCATTTCATATATGATTCGATATGACTTTCATGGAAATTGGGAGCCGCAGGATATCTTTAAAAACGGAAACTAATTTTAAAAGCGGTTTTCCCTTATACCTATATCATGGATTGATGTACGTAGCACATCGCATTGGATTTACTTCTTGGTGTTGGATTTTCATGTGATTTCTGGTTTTGAGGACCGTGGGATTTTTAAGAAAAGATGCACCATTTGAAAACCCGGTTCCTCGTGATATGATATTTTGGTGCGTCCACCACGCGTTTTCTCGGTGCTGAGACGTGTGCTTGAAACCCGATTCGAGGAGATGGATGATCCGTTTGCGGGTTCGTGGTGGACCCGGTATGGTTCCCCGGGGCGAGAAATGTTTTTCGTGGAGTAGACGATGAGCCTGGCAGGGTGGCGAGTACCTACCGGTGATTGGTTGGACCTGGCGGTTATCCGGAGGATACCGACCAGAGTCGAGAGATGGATGCGGGATGATCCGTACTGCCGGGGCCGAGGGCCGATACCGCAGACGGAGCCCGTGGGCTGATCCGGACTGACGGAGCCCGATATATGAGGATTTGCGTGTCGATGCTGGACACGAGTATTTTATGATGTTTTGGGTGCCGATGTTGGGCACTCGTGATTTCTCAGAGATTTACAGGATTTGAGGGCCGATGGGTGTGCCGGCGCCTGAGTTATTAGGATTTGGGTGCAGTTGTGGGCACCGATTGTTTTCCACGTTGATATTCCGTGTAGATGTTGTTTATCCCATGCTCAGCATTGATTACCATATATCTCATCCTGTAGTTATTTTACCTGACAGAGCATCTGCATGATTATTGCACATACTGCTTATCACGCATTGATATCATCTGCTGGCATTTGTTAGAGTAGCGCAGTACGTGCATGCTCGCGATTACCTTTATATGTTATCTCTATTCACGAGTTGGCAACTCACCCCCGTTGTGCCACAGTATTTGCAGGTTGCCCTCAGCATAGTCGCGGCAGGCTGTCTTTTGCATCTTTTGGCTACAGATACCACCACAGTTGCGGCGAGAGCTGTTTTGCATTTAGGTGGGTTGTGGTATCTGACTACTGTTATTGTATCCCTTTTTGTATCTAGTACTCTCCATCTACCATTTATGTACTGGACTTAGATATTGTGTGAGGACGATGATGTATATTTTGTATTCTGGTGTCGAGCTCGTGGGAGCCGACTGTTTTTATATGCAGTTATTTTCTGTGATGTTTACTTATTGCTCATTCTTCGCTACGGCGTCGTATATTACTCTTGTGATGATGGTTTCCGCCGTTGGGCATGATTGCTCCCGTTTGGGAATGTTTTGTTTCATTATATTTCATTTTTCACTCATATCCTGTTTTGTACCCGGTCTCGGGGCTACTTTTACAAAGGAAATGCTGCCAAAATTATTTAAATGATTAAGTAACTTTAAAGGAACTTATTGAATTATTTAAGGTTTTCTAAATGCTTTAACTAAATGTTTTCAACACTCACTATTATTTTTATGGTTTTGATTTCTGGGTTCGGCTTACTTAGTCGCGTTACGCCTGTAGACGTAGCGTGGTTAAGTGCCGGTCACAAGTCGAAATACTCGGGTCGTGACAAAGTTGGTATCGAGCGTAGGTTTTACCTTCGGAGTGTAGGATGGCCCTGGTATGATGGAGTAGGTAGCTGCGGCAGGGTAGCGTAGCGTGTGTATGTTCCGCGGCATACTCACGACACGGTACACCGCCTACGCGACCTTAGGACTTATTGATTTAAATTCCTTCTTGAGTATATATATATTCTTGTGATTCGATTTCCGTATTCTTATCGGATCCTAATTTCCCTTTCAGCCATTATGCCGCCAAAGACTACGATGGCGCAGAGAGCGGCCGCGAGGGCCGAGATTCGAGTTGACTCGTCCGAGACGAGGACTGATCTGGGCAGTGCACCCATTGTACCCGAGCAGACTGTTCCTCCCGTGACAGATCAGATCGCCACGCTAGGGGCTGGTATGCAGGAGATGCGCCAGACGGTGGGATCCAGCATGCAGGAGATGCGCCAGATGATAGGATCGCTAGTTGAGACGCTTAGAGCACAGCGACCAGAGGTAGCTCCACCCGTTCCAGAGACTGCGATGGTACCTACCGCACAGCCAGTTGCCTCTGCAGCCACGGAGGTGATTACAGTATCGCTATCAGAGTTCATGAGGCTGAAGCCTCCGGTCTTCACAGGCACCGATACAGCCGAGGACCCACAGTCTTTCATCGACAGGATGGCCCGGATATGCCGTTCCCTCAGATGCGCAGATACGAGATGGGTTGAGTTCGCGAGCTTTCGCCTGGAAGGTCTTGCGCAGAAGTGGTGTGATTCAGTTGAGAAGGGCAGAGCAACAGGTCTTCCTCCTATGACCTGGACGGAGTTCGTGACAGTATTTCTAGCCCGTTTCCTTCCCCAGAGTGTTAGGGATGCCCGAGCACGCAGATTTGAGTCCTTGCGCCAGACGCTAGGGATGACAGTGGCAGAGTATGACGTGCTGTTTACAGAGCTAGCAGTCTATGCCCCATATTTAGTGGCTACCGAGGAGTTGCGAGTCAAGAGATTTGTTCGAGACTTGCTTACACCACTGTTCCTTGCGATCAGCGCGCAGCACTACGAGACCTATGTAGCAGCTGTAGACGCAGCCCTATTAGTCGAGGAGCGCCTTGCTGAGACTTCGGTAGTTCCAGAGCCGAAGAGAGTTCGTACCAGTATATCCGCACGGAGGCAGTCATTCAGACGCCGCGACAGGTATCGTTCTGGTACGAGGAGTAGCAGAGATTCGGGACGAGGCCAGATGTTTAGTTCGTATCCCCAGGAGAGTCAGCAGTCGCCGCGGGGTTGCTTTAGATGTGGCAGTCTACTTCACCTCGTTAGAGATTGTCCTGAGATACACCGGAGGGAGGCGGCAGCACCGCATGTTACCTTACCACCTTCACCACCCCAGAGGGCGTTGCTTGTTGTACCTACCGTTGCTCCGCGCCAGACTCATACACAGAGAGATTGTGGGAGTGGAGGAGTTGCTCAGAGAGGACGGGATGACCGAGGCAGAGGGCAGTCAGTCGCAGGTGGTGGACAGGCGCGGGTTTTTGCTTTGACGCATCAGGACGCGCAGGCGTCTAATGCAGTGGTTTCAGGTATCCTTCCTGTATGTACAGTTGATGCACACGTATTGTTCAATCCCGGATCCACGCACTCGTACGTATCTATACACTTCGTGCCGAGTTTGGGTAGAGAGTCCGATTTGCTTGATCAGCCGCTTGTTGTGACCACTCCTGTGGGAGATTCGTTTGTTGCTAGGCACGTGTTCTGATCCTGTACCGTCTGTATTGGCGAGAGGGAGTTGCCTGTCGACTTGATCCTTCTTGAGATGTTGGACTTCGATGTTCTTTTGGGCATGGATTGGTTAGCCACGTGCTATGCTTCTGTGGACTGTCGTGAGAAGACAGTTAGATTTTGTTTTCCCGGCGAGTCGATGTTTGTTGTGTTGGGGGACCGTGGTGCCGCCCCTCACAGTATGATTTCGTCTTTTCGCGCTGGACAGCTTTTGAGGAAGGGATGTCAGGGATTTCTCACTTTTGTTTGCGATGCTAGTGCTACACAGGTTCCATTGGATCAGGTTCCGGTTGTTAGCGAGTTTCCTGATGTGTTCCCTGACGAGCTTCCTAGGCTACCGCCCGAGCGCGACATTTCTTTCTGTATTGATTTGGTTCCGGGCACGGGGCCTATTTCCATACCGCCTTATCGGATGGCCCCGGCGGAACTTCGAGAGTTGAAGGGTCAGTTGCAAGATTTGCTGGATAAGGGACTTATTCGACCCAGTGTTTCTCCTTGGGGTGCTCCAGTCCTGTTCGTCAAGAAGAAGGACGGCAGTTTGCGTCTGTGTATCGACTACCGCCAGCTGAACAGGGTGACAGTGCGGAACATGTATCATTTGCCGCGCATCGACGATTTGTTCGACCAGCTTCAGGGGGCAGGGTACTTTTCGAGGATCGATTTACGATCGGGCTATCATCAGCTGCGGGTTCGACAGGAGGACATTCCCAGGACAGCCTTCCGCACGCGCTACGGCCATTATGAGTTTTTGGTGATGTCGTTCGGACTCACCAATGCGCCAGCAGCGTTCATGGACTTGATGAACCGTATTTTCCGGCCATATTTGGATCTGTTCATCATAGTCTTCATTGACGATATCTTGGTGTATTTCCGGAGTAGTGAGGAGCACGAGCAGCACCTGCGGATTACCCTGCAGACTTTGAGGGAGCACCAGCTTTATGCGAAATTCTCCAAGTGTGCTTTCTGGCTGGACAGCGTAGACTTCTTGGGGCATGTGATTTCACGAGACGATATATGTGTAGACCCGAGGAAGATCGAGGCCATTCAGCGTTGGCCCAGACCCACATCGGTTACGGAGATTCGCAGCTTTTTGGGGTTGGCCGGTTACTACAGGCGATTTGTGCAGGACTTCTCCAGTATTGCTACCCCTTTGACCGGGTTGACCCGGAAGGGAGTCCCTTTCGATTGGACGGAGGAGTGCGAGCGCAGTTTTCAGCAGTTACGGACTCGGCTGACGACGGCACCGGTATTATCATTACCTTCAGGCTCAGGCGGGTTTATGGTCTATTGTGATGCCTCTCGAGTGGGACTAGGGTGCGTGTTGATGCAGCATGACAGGGTGATCGCGTATGCTTCGCGACAATTGAAGAAACATGAACAGAACTACCCCACTCATGACTTGGAGATGGCTGCAGTGGTCTTTGCACTTAAGATCTGGCGACATTACCTATACGGCGAGTCGTGCCAGATATTCACTGATCACAAGAGTTTAAAGTACATATTTCAGCAGCGATACCTGAACCTTAGGCAGCGCCGATGGATGGAGTTAGTGAAGGATTACGACTGCGAGATATTGTACCACCCGGGCAAGGCGAATGTAGTGGCGGATGCGTTGAGCAGGAGGCCCGGGAGTAGTCTATCTTATTTGAGCGCGGTACGAGGGCAGTCGTCGGCAGATTGGCAGATATTATGCGACAGCCGGATACAGTTCGAGTTCACGCCGATTGGAGGACAGATCGCGCATGTTCGTGCACACCCACAGTTACTTGACCGCATACATGAGGCACAGCGCAGTGATGACCGATGTTCGGAGATCATGGCACAGATTGGACAGGGCAGATTTTCCGAGTTCGTGATCGATGATCAGGGGGTACTACGATTTGGAGTTAGACTGTGCGTACCAGATGCTGAGGGACTGCGGCGCGAGATTCTTGAGGAGGCACATCGATCGGTATACAGCGTCCATCCCGGTTCCACCAAGATGTATCATGATATGAGAGATGTTTATTGGTGGGACGGAATGAAGAGGGACATCGCAGATTTCGTGTCGAGATGCCTGACTTGTCAGCAAGTCAAGGCTGAGCACCAGAGGCCCGCGGGAGAGCTACAACCGTTACCCATTCCGGAGTGGAAATAGGAGCAGATTTCGATGGATTTCGTTGTAGGTCTACCCAGGACTAGTCGAGGGTATGACTCCATCTGGGTGATCGTGGATCGTTTGACGAAGGCGGCTCACTTCCTACCAGTGAAGACGACTTTCGGATTTACTCAGTATGCCCAGATCTACATCGACGAGATAGTACGACTGCACGGAGTCCCGACATGTATCGTGTCCGACAGAGGCACCAGTTTACCAGCCGATTATGGCAGAGGCTTCAGGAGGCTTTGGGCACTCGCTTGAGTTTCAGCACAGCATTTCATCCGCAGACCGACGGACAGTCAGAGCGGACTATTCAGACTCTCGAGGACATGCTCAGAGCGTGTGTATTAGATTTCGGAGGTAGCTGGGATCATCACTTACCCTTGGTAGAGTTCTCCTACAATAACAGCTACCAGGAGACCATTCAGATGGCACCGTTTGAGGCTCTCTATGGGAGGAGATGCAGATCGCCCGCCTGTTGGACAGAGCCCAGTGAGGGCAGTATCTTAGGGCCACTGATTGTTGAGGAGACGACCGCGAAGATCCAGTTGATTCGCGATATGATGAGAGCAGCGCAGAGTAGGCAGAGATCTTATGCGGACCGTCGGCGGCGCAGACTTGAGTTTTCTGTTGGTGATCATGTTTTCTTGAGGGTCTCCCCTATGAAAGGTGTGATGAGGTTTGGGAAGAAAGGGAAGCTCAGTCCCAGATATGTGGGCCCCTTCGAGATCCTCGAGCGTGTTGGTGCAGTAGCATACCGATTAGCCCTTCCGCCCAGTTTTCTAGATGTCCACCACGTATTTCACGTTTTGATGCTCCGTAGATATCTTCACGATCCTTCGCATGCGATTCAGCACCCGACGATCCAGCTTGAGCGCGACCTTTCCTATGCAGAGCAGCCAGTGATGATCTTGGATCGACAAGTGAAGAAATTGAGATCGAAGGACATCCCATCAGTTAAGGTACTTTGGCGTGGTCAGAACCGTGAGGAGGTCACTTGGGAGACCGAAAGCGAGATGTTGAAGACGTATCCCCATCTTTTCAAAGGTATGTGTAGTTAGATTTTGAAATTCGGGGACGAATTTCTTTAAGGGGGAGAGATTGTAACACCTTAGGATGTGTTTAGTGACTAATTATATTTAAATAAAAGGTTTTTAATAAGAAGTTTACCTAATTGGGTTTTAAATATTTTTCCTAATATAACAAATATTTTTCTAAAATTTTCCTAGGTTTGCACACACATGTGCATGTAAACTAGGGTTTTTAAAAGAGTTAATACTAGGATTAGCAATCATGGTGGGTTTAATCATGGGGATTAAGTCATTTGGGTTTTAATTGGGTTTAATTAGTTAATTAATAGTTGCTTTAATTTGAATTCCTTTGGGGGTTGACTTGGTGAAAGAGAGAGAGAGCGCATCATGGCTTAAGCCATGCTTGCAATTAATGAGGAGAGAGAGAGGAGGGGTTGACATTGGGGTGATGATTTTCCTCTCTTTTTGTTTTGTTCTTTCTCACAACCTCACTCTCTCACACACACACACACCCTTACCTCTTCAGCAGCAGCAGCTCCTTGCATCCACAGCAGCAGCAGCAGCAGACTCCACAGCAACACCAGTAGCAGCAGTTAGCAGCAGCAACAGCCTCAACTTCGACTGCAGCCCCTTCCCGTCACTTCTTCTTCTTCCTCCAGCTCCCTAGGGTCGAGTGTGGGGTATATTTCCTAAACTTACTCCCTAGTTTGTACGGTTGCTAGGCACTCGCACAAGGGTCTACGGGGCATCAACCATGCCCGATTTAAAATTTAGCCGTGCCGAACAACCCGAATACGGAACTTTAAACTAGAGATTAGGCGAAAACAAGCATGTTAACAACTTAACACTAAGTGAGAGGGATTACAACCTTTGTAGATCCGGTCCTTCACTTCATATGCTCCGTGTTGTGGTCCCTTCGCTGCGATCATCGGGATCCGGACTCTCGAGAGGTTCCACGAAGAGAAAGACGCAACCTTTGCTTCCGATCTTCGATACTAAGATGATCTACCTTGAAGTTTCTTTAACACAAGCTAACACTCATGAAATGATGTGAACACCCTCATCTAAATGGCAAGGGAAGATGAGGATGATGAAGTAGGATTTTTGCTCTCTTTATTTATATTTTTCTCACAATTATTCATCACTTAGAAAAATCAAGAAAGCTTTTTCCATGAAAGAAAATGAAGGAAGAAGATGAACAATATTCATGATCCTTTTGTGATGAATAGGAAATGAAATAATATGATAGATAATGCAACCATGGTCAAGCTAACTCTTGTAGAGAATTAACTAGGGTTAGGGTTTGGGTTTGGTTAAAGCATGACTCACTTGAAAATATCTTTATCATGACAAAAAGAAAAGCTTCTAGAATCAACTAGAAGGTTTAACCCTAATCCAAACCCTAATCAAGTTTAAACTCCACTAAACAAGTTGCATTAGTTATCATATCATGTTACAATATTATATATCACATATATAATATTTATCGTAACAAAATAAAATAATACAATTAACATATATCGCATATATATCAATGTATTACCCGAGTGAGAAAAAGAATCTTTTAGTGAGCAAATATTAGTTAATGTAATTTAATATATCATATATATTATTATACATTAAATTATCGAATCAACACTTGATCCGACAATCCGGCTATATCGCATATAACCGACTAATATTTATCCGTATCGATTCATCGAATCAACACTTGATCCGATGACCCGGCTGATATCAAATATCGCGAGAATATAATACGGTATCACATATCGCATTATCCTCGGTCCCGCACATATCACATATGTGCTCCTACTCCGTTTTGCCTGAGTCAAGAAACCTCTGTGTAGGACTCTAAAGAATCGTCAATACGCCGGCAGTAGGTGATGATCATATCAAACACCCACAAGCTGCAAGCGGTCAGCTAAACGTAACAGCTACCCAGGTATTGAGCGCTCAGAAGATCAACAAGCAAGCCTGTACATTCTCCTGTGAATCCAAACAGTAACACTCCCGTACAGTCCGGTCTCGTCGTCTGATATGTTGCATATCTCGCCTAGGGGTGGTAAACGTCAGACCCCAGTAGCTCGATAAGTCGTGTCGATATGAGGTCTATAACAGTTCGAGAAACTACTGATAACACTTACCAGTAAATCTCAGCAACCCTGGCCAGGGATTTCCGGTTATAGCCAATCGAACACAGCACAATATCAACTCCCTATACCGGGAGAGACGAATCCCCTCCTATCGCTCATTGCCTCCATGTGATTCGGGACTGTACCCAAAAGCCACCTTTTTGCACGCCCTCTTGGACGTGGTATGATGGAAATCAAAGTACAGTGGGAACCACACAAGACTCTATGACGATCTCGGGTCAACAGACTACTCTGTACCAGTGTCACCGGAGAACTGCCATCTGACGTATGGTATAATACCATCTGGGAGTTCTCGGCGAGTCCGTCCAGTGTACCCAGTCTCCACTGAGCACCCGTACACCATCCTTGATGTCAAACACCGATGGATATGGGATCATCCATCGTCCATCATATGGGTCAAGATGCGTATACGCTAGTCTACTCTGGTGCATCGATGCCCTGTCTCGATACACCCTCGACTAGGAACATTTATAGGATGTACTCGTCGACTACCGTGGCCCCACTAGTATGATCTCATCATAGTCCCAGTAGTCGAGTACATATCCTAAGGGCTTTATCAACATGTAATATAGAGACAATCAGAGTACATGTTAAGATAAAGTACAACCAGATAGCATACTATCATGTCGAGCAAGAAAGTCCTCCCTATATATGTCCTAGCATCCACTACAATATACATCGTATGTACAGTAATGGCCTCTAGGGCATACATATAACTAACAATCTCCCACTTGCACTAGGGCCATCTGTTATGGTATCGCATACCCAACAATTAGCTGCGGCTGAAGTATCTCATACTTAACCATCCCGTAAAAGTCTCTACTGGGAAAAAGGCCTTTGTGAGTGGATCCGCGCTGTTGTCCTCTGTACCTACTCTCCTAACCTCGATCTCCCTGGAGATCAACCATCTCCATGATCAGGTGATACTGCCTAAGAATTATATCTGGATTTCTGATGGGACGGTAGTTCCTTGGCTGAAGCCACAACTCCATTGTCACACAATGGTAGGAACTAAGTTCATCTTATGAACTTATATATATCCAGACTTCCTCTTTGGTAGTATCCTTGGTAACGATGCATCTTGCCTTTAATCGTCTAGTATGTCACGGTATCTAGCTTGGAACTCTTCCAACATACCGTCCCTCCACTGAGGGTATAGACAAGCCTGTGACTGACATTCAGTCGTCCTTATCATCCTGGAACCCTTCTAGTGATTCTCCCCAGGATCGATTGATACCATCTCACTACAACTAGTGAGTATCCTAACATCCAATTAGATCTATCTCATAGATCCAAAACCTAGGATTTAGTAGGTATCACTTTGATCCTATATGGAGAATCCTTGTGATAAGCGGAGATTGACCGAGCGTAGCATAGGAAACTCCTTCCCTATCAAGAGTATGTCATCCACGTACTCTACGAGGATCACCACCATACTCTCTACTACCTTTTTGTATATACAAGGTTCATCTACCATTTTGATGAAGTCAAACTCTTTGACTACCACATCAAAACAGATGTTCCATCTCCGCGATGCCTGTTTTATCATATAAAACATCTTGCACACGTTTCCGCTGCTCCCACTGTCTACGAAGCCCTCTGGCTGTGTACTTATAGACGCTCTTTTCTAAAACATCATTTAGAAAAGCAGTCATGACACCCAACCACCAGATATCGTAGTCATGGTATGTAGCCGTGGCAAGTAGGATCTGGATGGACTTAAGCATAGATCTTTAGAAAAGGTTTCAACATAATCCATACCTGGTCTATGATGCAAACCTTTAACAAGTCTAGCTTTGAAAGTCTCAACTTTTCCATGTACACCAAGTAATCTTCTCAAGATATACTTGCTCCTGATGGGGATTTAACCCTTCAGATAAAGCAACCAAAGTCCATACTTTGTTAGTGTATAAGGATTCCATCTCAGATCGATAAGCATCCAGCCATTCTTACAGAGTCCCACTCCTGATGGCCAGCTCGAAACTAGTTGGGTCATCATCTCATGATGCAATCCTCGCTCCCACTGTCATAGAGAAACCAAAGTATCTCTCAGGTGGGTGAGGAACCTTACTAGATCGGCGGAGAGGCTGAGGTTCGTTGGTAACTATTGAATCCTTTGGTTCTATCAAATCATCTGCTGTAGTTTGTATAGCTGGAACCATTCCAGTTCTACATAACAGATCTTTCCTCGAGCTTGTCCGGATTTTGCTTTTAGACATAGCCCGGACAACCCCAAATCTTAACAAGCTTAAGATATGGGCTCTTCCCTTTCCATATCATATATGAAGTGGTAGGCAATTGATTTGATTTGAACCCTATTCAATAGGTATGCAACTTCTCAAGTGCATAACTCCCTAAAGGAAATAGGAAACTCAGTAGTACTCATCATAGAGCACACCATATCACATAGGGTGCTATTGCTCCGCCCCGATACACCGAGGTGCTGTGGTGTATACGGAGGAGTAATGCCGAGAGAGAATCTCATTCTCCTTTAGAATAGTCCAGGAATTCCGTGCTAAAGTATTCTCCTCCTTGATCACATCAAAGGACATAATACTTATACCCGTATTTTGGTTCTCTACTTCTAACTTATATTCTATGAATATCTCAAAAGGTTCGGAGTTATGTTTCAACAGGAACACATGTCTGAATCTTGAGAGATTATCAGAGAACGTAATGAAGTAAAAAGAACCGGTCTTGGCATGTGTAGACATGGGACCTTTCATACATCAACATGTATCAATCCCAAGAGTTCACTAACTCTTTCTCTGTTTCCAATAAACAGAGCTATGGCCATCTTATCTTTGTGACATGACCGGCAAGTTTCACAAGATGTAAATTCAAACTAATTTAAATATGCATCTATATGTAACTTAGCTAGTCGGGTCGCATTGATATGACCTAGTCTACAATGCCTCAAGAAGGATTCGTTCATTTCTGAACTCTTCCTCTTGTATGTGTTCCGTATACTAAGAACCGTAGTTTGATTTAGAACGTTAATGCTTTTAGATAACGTGCCTGAACCGATCAACTCTTGATATAGGAAATGTTCAAAACATTATCCAACAATACAAAATTATATCCTTTCTTTACTAATAAAGAGACTGATATGATTTTGTATATCAGGTTCGGTATCTAATAACATTTGTTCAGAATCAATGTATTCTGGTAATACAGGGTGATAGTGACCAACAGACTTGGCTGCAACACTTGCACCGTTTTCTGTCTCATGAAACTTATCACCCGTTCTCAGTTCTCTACCTATCTGTAGCCCATGTAACAGATTACATATAGGGGATCCTGATCCGGTATCACATACCCAGGACGTAAAGGATACTGAGAAACAGTTATGTGTAATGAACACACCCGAAGATGATGCATCAGCATGCACTTTCTTCGTTTGGGCGGCAGGGGAAATCTGGTATTCCCCAATTTCCTGCTCTGTCCTATAACAATTATAAGTTGGAGCGGGACCAACGTTCCCCAGCTCAGTATAACAAGCGGGTTCGGTCAATATATCCGTTTTATTATCTTGATTAAGGCGTGATATGGTCGCTACCTGGAGAAAAAGAGAAGAAAACACTCAGCGTATGCTCTTGCAAGATTAGATTGGTTATCTAATATATCTAATCAGGACGTCTCCCACTGTTTTAGTCAAATCTTCCTTCAAACCCTAAAAGGAAAGACTAGCCGGGATTAATTACACGCTACAAGTTCGCCAATCTTTCAGCCAGGCCAGTGTCGGTACTTTGAGGGAGGTCCCCCGTGCTTTCGCACGAACCTAATTAAAGTAAATCTCGTTTTCCCAGAGGCGTAACCGCGTTAACACCTTTCTAGACACCTACTTGATCGGCTAATTGTAATGTGTAACACTCTCCCAGGAGTAACTCTTACTCGCAGCGGGTATCGGGATCCAACTATCTCATAGAAGGTATGCAATCTCATTGCAAATTTCAACACTTGAAATTCCCAATAATATTTTACCCCTAGCGTGCTATGACCTTGACACATGCCAAACAACCCATAGTCCGCTAGTCAAGTTCAACCCGTACATTTCTTGATTGAATTAAACCCACCCGCACGACCCTTGACGCATGCCAAACAACGCCGTACGAATACCCTAATCCAATCGCATCGTATGCTAGCAGATAAGCACTAGTTAGCTACCGTACACTACGCCTTGACGCATGCCAAACTACCGCAGCACGAATACTAACTAGTACTTATCTGAAATGACGGAGGGCTACGACAGGTTTTTAAGAAAACCCTTTGCGTAATGAACTTGATATCGTTGTAGAATCGAGTGATTTTAAATGGAGTGTTTTTGAGGCTTTTCTAGTTTTGCTAAAGGGGTCACTCCCGGTGAAGGGATCGTCGGCCCTTTCCTCGTCGAATGAGGTGCGGGATATATCATATATATCACTGTGCAAAGCAGAAACTATAGAAGCAATCAAAAGACAAACCGAGTTTGTAGCAACTGCCAGTTATCGCTAAAGGAGTCACTCCCGGTGAAGGGATCTCGGTCCTTTCCTTATCGAATAAGGTGCTGGATGTTCTACAAGGAACACCGCTATGCAAAGCAAGAATTGTAGCTACCAGTTTTTATAAACAAGTTTCTACAACATCTTAGGTTTCTATTAATTCATTAATCTCATTAATGAAGTCCCATTTTAATTATGCTTCACAAGCATCTCTTTTGAAACGAAATCTGCAATATAACATATATCTCATATATATAATATAAACATTCGTCTCAGGCAGTAATATGATCTCATCACAGAACATTGCAGCAGAAGAACATATATGAAATATTGGATATACTAGGACGTCCGTGTTTTCAATACGAGCCAGTATAAAACACGGATTCCACGGTCGCGATGAATAGCCAAACCCACATCCCTAGTCCCCTACGAGAGCGGCAAGTAACACTGCCAATTCTAGGGTTAGGAGACCCGGTCTCGACTCCTCGAGATGGTCTCCCTCTGGACCCTAGAACCCGGTTACTTGTGCTCCCCTCCTTGGGTCTACCTAATGCGGAAAAGTAAATAATATACAACGGTGACATCTTCCGCTACCTGGAAGTGCCCCAATAAAAGAATATTACATACAAATGAATTTTACATGAATGAAAAAGAAAAAACTCTCATCTCACATAAAACCCCCGGCTATTCAAACGCGACGATCCAATACAACATATCACAGCAACACATAATATCTCATATCATCAACGTAAGCAAGTATGCGTATCCCGATTGTCGTTGATGTATAGCAACGAAGCCGGCGATACACCACATACTACGCTTACGGTCACAGAAAAGAAAGTGTAAAACTACAACAGTTGGAATCCGCAATCTCCGCAGACATTGCATGCCTAACCAAATGAATTCCTTAGACATCGCATGCCTAACAATTATAAACCCCGCATTTTAGTCTCATTATCGAAAACTCTTTTCAATGTCAAGTCGGGCAATTCAACAAGATTCCCGACGTCCTGATCGAATGCTCGTCGCAAACTTTAGTAGACGGCCGCACCCCCGATACCATCGACGAAGTGCACCAAGGCGGAACACCGCTACCGGGAGCACCCGAACGGATGCTTTCGGCTACGGGGTTCTCCTACAGTCACTTGGTCGGGGCTATGGAGTGAAGCTGTCTATTAAGTTTACCCGGCGAGTATCCGCGTACGCTACGTGATTGCGACGGACTTTTGATCGCATCAAAATTCCGTGGCAACCGATCATCTGAGACTAAACTGCTATGTCTATAATATTCAAATCAGTTATCTCATAACTACCTGTGGATTCCAATTATTGTATCACATTCAAGATAAATAGAAAAAGTTAAACTTTCCGATCGAATCATCAAGCACCCAAGATTTCCCCAATATATTTCAACACTTGAAAACAGTTTAAAAACATCCATTACATGCCACAGTACCAATGGTCCAGCCGTAGAAGGGTCAAGCCAACGCCTCACATGTGGCACGCCGTACTGCCCCAAACCCTAAGGTTCATAGAGCAGTTCAAGACGGTCACATAATCGAGTTAAGGTTTGTTGTCTTCTAGAGGGTCCATCGAGTTACTTGCACGACTTAGAACATTCTTAAACACGAGGAAAAATCCAACTTTTGAAAAATTTTCCGACAGGGGAAAAATTGAGTTATTGATATCCGTTCGAACTTTTTAACAGTTTCTAAAAGTTATCCGGGAAACCACATAGACAAAATCTGATACTCCGATCGAAACATCGAATCCCCAAAACAACCCCAGAAAGTTCAACTCTTGAATAAATATTAAAAATTCCCAGAAAATCCAGCATAATTAAATAAGAGTTACTGTGCAAAAACGAATTGATGACGTCACCTTTTCGCCGCGGAACCGCCGCAGAAGGCATGCTTCTGCCGCGGTTCCGCCGCGATTATTACTGTTCATCGAAAAAATTTTGCGCCGTAATTCTTAGAATTCCCTGCTGAATTTTTTACGCATTTTTAATTTGGAAAAATCCCACTTTTTAGAAAAAGTCCAGAGAGCATGTTTCGGGTTATCTTTTTGGTTCGATCGGACTTCAAACTCCGTCTAGACTTCGCCTAAAGCTCTAGCTTGGCTCTGATACCACTGTAGGGTTGCTAGGCACTCGCACAAGGGTCTACGGGGCATCAACCATTCCCGATTTAAAATTTAGCCGTGCCGAACAACCCGAATACGGAACTTTAAACTAGAGATTAGGCGAAAACAAGCATGTTAACAACTTAACACTAAGTGAGAGGGATTACAACCTTTGTAGATCCGGTCCTTCACTTCATATGCTCCGTGTTGTGGTCCCTTCGCTGCGATCATCGGGATCCGGACTCTCGAGAGGTTCCACGAAGAGAAAGACGCAACCTTTGCTTCCGATCTTCGATACTAAGATGATCTACCTTGAAGTTTCTTTAACACAAGCTAACACTCATGAAATGATGTGAACACCCTCATCTAAATGACAAGGGAAGATGAGGATGATGAAGTAGGATTTTTGCTCTCTTTATTTATATTTTTCTCACAATTATTCATCACTTGGAAAAATCAAGAAAGCTTTTTCCATGAAAGAAAATGAAGGAAGAAGATGAACAATATTCATGATCCTTTTGTGATGAATAGGAAATGAAATAATATGATAGATAATGCAACCATGGTCAAGCTAACTCTTGTAGAGAATTAACTAGGGTTAGGGTTTGGGTTTGGTTAAAGCATGACTCACTTGAAAATAGCTTTATCATGACAAAAAGAAAAGCTTCTAGAATCAACTAGAAGGTTTAACCCTAATCCAAACCCTAATCAAGTTTAAACTCCACTAAACAAGTTGCATTAGTTATCATATCATGTTACAATATTATATATCACATATATAATATTTATCGTAACAAAATAAAATAATACAATTAACATATATCGCATATATATCAATGTATTACCCGAGTGAAAAAAAGAATCTTTTAGTGAGCAAATATTAGTTAATGTAATTTAATATATCATATATATTATTATACATTAAATTATCGAATCAACACTTGATCCGACAATCCGGCTATATCGCATATAACCGGCTAATATTTATCCGTACCGATTCATCGAATCAACACTTGATCCGATGACCCGGCTGATATCAAATATCGCGAGAATATAATACGGTATCACATATCGCATTATCCTCGGTCCCGCACATATCACATATGTGCTCCTACTCCGTTTTGCCTGAGTCAAAAACCTCTGTGTAGGACTCTAAAGAATCGTCAATACGCCGGCAGTAGGTGATGATCATATCAAACACCCACAAGCTGCAAGCGGTCAGCTAAACGTAACAGCTACCCAGGTATTGAGCGCTCAGAAGATCAACAAGCAAGCCTGTACATTCTCCTGTGAATCCAAACAGTAACACTCCCGTACAGTCCGGTCTCGTCGTCTGATATGTTGCATATCTCGCCTAGGGGTGGTAAACGTCAGACCCCAGTAGCTCGATAAGTCGTGTCGATATGAGGTCTATTACAGTTCGAGAAACTACTGATAACACTTACCAGTAAATCTCAGCAACCCTGGCCAGGTATTTCCAGTTATAGCCAATCGAACACAGCACAACATCAACTCCCTATACCGGGAGAGACGAATTCCCTCATATCGCTCATTGCCTCCATGTGATTCGGGACTGTACCCAAAAGCCACCTTTTTGCACGCCCTCTTGGACGTGGTATGATGGAAATCAAAGTACAGTGGGAACCACACAAGACTCTATGACGATCTCGGGTCAACAGACTACTCTGTACCAGTGTCACCGGAGAACTGCCATCTGACGTATGGTATGATACCATCTGGGAGTTCTCGGCGAGTCCGTCCAGTGTACCCAGTCTCCACTGAGCACCCGTACACCATCCTTGATGTCAAACACCGATGGATATGGGATCATCCATCGCCCATCATATGGGTCAAGATGTATATACGCTAGTCTACTCTGGTGCATCGATGCCCTGTCTCGATACACCCTCGACTAGGAACAGTTATAGGATGTACTTGTCGACTACCGTGGCCCCACTAGTATGATCTCATCATAGTCCCAGTAGTCGAGTACATATCCTAAGGGCTTTATCAACATGTAATATAGAGACAATCAGAGTACATGTTAAGATAAAGTACAACCAGATAGCATACTATCATGTCGAGCAAGAAAGTCCTCCCTATATATGTCCTAGCATCCACTACAATATACATCGTATGTACAGTAATGGCCTCTAGGGCATACATATAACTAACATAGTTTACTTGTTTAGTGTAGTTTTGCTTCGGTTAGTGGTTTTTGATGCGATTTAGTGCGATATGAGGTGTTTAGCGGGAACCTTGAGCAAGTGATGTGTGATTTGGTTTCAGTAGGTTGATAGAGTGTTGTTAAGGCCATTTCAACCCAGCTTAGCCCCTAATTGCACTAAATTACCACCAGATCCCTATTTGATGCAATTCGTCGTTTTTAAGCAAAATTTGAGTTTCTGGGAACTGCTATAGACCTGATGAGTTCAGATTAATTTTGAGAAGACTGCAGTATACTTGTTAGGTGCTGATACCCCAGGTAGAACCCGACCCCCTTTCTTCATGTCTAGGCCGCCGGAATATCGTTTCTGGCCGCAATTTGCGGCCAGATGGGTAGGGTTTGGGTTGGGGTTTGGTCCTTTGGGTGTCTTCTGCTGTGTGTAGTGTTATGGTATATATATATATTTGTAAGTTAAGTTCTGTATAAAAATCTGGAACTATATACCTATTTCTCGTATTTTAAACCTCCGCGACACGCGTGATACGCGTGTGGGTTTGGGGTTTATGCGTATCGCGACGCGTCAGGGTAGTTTCAGGCGCGTGACCACACGTTTTAGCGTATCGCGCACACGCGTGATTGGTTTACGACACGGGTTTCTAACTGTATCGTAATATCACGTTTTGTGAAATTGAGCTTATGTGTGATATATGTTATGTGATTCTAGGTTCGCAGGCGAGTGAGACGGACGCTGCGAAGAAGGGCAAGCAAGTCGTCGGCTACACTTAGCGCGAGACTTCGGTGAGTAGATTTAACATCTACGGGGATATCGCCCGCATGGCGTTATGCGTCAGGGCTGATAGGACCTTATTATTATTATATGTTGCATCTACCTCATGGACTGTCATTGCATATTGCATTCCCTGCTGTACGTATGCTTAGAATTGATAGAACACCGCACTATTACTAACGGTTTATGTTGCACGAGCACTAATCTGCATGCTACACACACACCGTTAGTAACTGCCATGACACACTCACTGTAGAACTGCCATGATTATATTCTTGTAGTTCATTTCATATATGATTCGATATGACTTTCATGGAAATTGGGAGCCGCAGGATATCTTTAAAAACGGAAACTAATTTTAAAAGCGGTTTTCCCTTATACCTATATCATGGATTGATGTACGTAGCACATCGCATTGGATTTACTTCTTGGTGTTGGATTTTCATGTGATTTCTGGTTTTGAGGACCGTGGGATTTTTAAGAAAAGATGCACCATTTGAAAACCCGGTTCCTCGTGATATGATATTTTGGTGCGTCCACCACGCGTTTTCTCGGTGCTGAGACGTGTGCTTGAAACCCGATTCGAGGAGATGGATGATCCGTTTGCGGGTTCGTGGTGGACCCGGTATGGTTCCCCGGGGCGAGAAATGTTTTTCGTGGAGTAGACGATGAGCCTGGCAGGGTGGCGAGTACCTACCGGTGATTGGTTGGACCTGGCGGTTATCCGGAGGATACCGACCAGAGTCGAGAGATGGATGCGGGATGATCCGTACTGCCGGGGCCGAGGGCCGATACCGCAGACGGAGCCCGTGGGCTGATCCGGACTGACGGAGCCCGATATATGAGGATTTGCGTGTCGATGCTGGACACGAGTATTTTATGATGTTTTGGGTGCCGATGTTGGGCACTCGTGATTTCTCAGAGATTTACAGGATTTGAGGGCCGATGGGTGTGCCGGCGCCTGAGTTATTGGGATTTGGGTGCAGTTGTGGGCACCGATTGTTTTCCACGTTGATATTCCGTGTAGATGTTGTTTATCCCATGCTCAGCATTGATTACCATATATCTCATCCTGTAGTTATTTTACCTGACAGAGCATCTGCATGATTATTGCACATACTGCTTATCACGCATTGATATCATCTGCTGGCATTTGTTAGAGTAGCGCAGTACGTGCATGCTCGCGATTACCTTTATATGTTATCTCTATTCACGAGTTAGCAACTCACCCCCGTTGTGCCACAGTATTTGCAGGTTGCCCTCAGCATATTCACGGCAGGCCGTCTTTTGCATCTTTTGGCTACAGATACCACCACAGTTGCGGCGAGAGCTGTTTTGCATTTAGGTGGGTTGTGGTATTTGACTACTGTTATTGTATCCCTTTTTGTATCTAGTACTCTCCATCTACCATTTATGTACTGGACTTAGATATTGTGTGAGGACGATGATGTATATTTTGTATTCTGGTGTCGAGCTCGTGGGAGCCGACTGTTTTTATATGCAGTTATTTTCTGTGATGTTTACTTATTGCTCATTCTTCGCTACGGCGTCGTATATTACTCTTGTGATGATGGTTTCCGCCGTTGGGCATGATTGCTCCCGTTTGGGAATGTTTTGTTTCATTATATTTCATTTTTCACTCATATCCTGTTTTGTACCCGGTCTCGGGGCTACTTTTACAAAGGAAATGTTGCCAAAATTATTTAAATGATTAAGTAACTTTAAAGGAACTTATTGAATTATTTAAGGTTTTCTAAATGCTTTAACTAAATGTTTTCAACACTCACTATTATTTTTATGGTTTTGATTTCTGGGTTCGGCTTACTTAGTCGCGTTACGCCTGTAGATGTAGCGTGGTTAAGTGCCGGTCACGAGTCGAAATACTCGGGTCGTGACAGGTCCCCAGAGTTCAGGCCGCGGGTGTTCTTGGCGTGCGATCCTCGCTGAGGCGTGCGGAGGAGCTCGCTAACATCAAGGCCCGTTTCTTCATTCCTTCCGACTATTCGCTTCATCTGGCCGAGGAGGGGGAGAGGGAAAACCAGGTTCAGGGCAAGGAGATTGCCTTGTACCTGGAGGCCTTTTGGGCCGGGGTACGTCTGCCCTTCTCCCCTGAAGTGAGTGAGGCGTTGAATTGTTTCGGGTTAGCTCCGGGCCAGCTAGTGCCGAACTCTTAGAGGATTCTCCTCGGGTTCCTGGTACGGTTGAAATTGTGTCAGATCCCTTTCAGCCTGAACCTTCTCCTCTCTCCCCTTTGCTACAAAAACCACCCTGGCGCTAGGGGAGAGCCGAGCTGGGTATACCTCTCCTTTAGAAGACAACGGGGAGACGCCCCCGGGTCGGGGGTCGTCGTAGTGCCTTCTTCCATTCACGAATAGAAGAAGAAGTTTTTTTTATCGCCCCGCCCGAGGGTGAGGACTGGCATGTGTCCTCCCAGTGGCAAAGGGCCAGCTGTCCGTAGGTGAGTCGGTCAAACGTTCCTGTTGCGGTGGTGGTGTCGAAGTGGGAGCCCCTTCCTCGGGTCGATATGCTGCTGTCTGAGCGGGCCCTCAGTTGGGCCGGGCTCAGCCCCGTCGAGTACGCGGGTAAGTTAGGGGCTTTCAGGCGACCTCTTTAGACTTGTGCATTTTTCATTTTTCCCGGCATTGCTGACTCCTCGTATTTTCGTCTTATGCAGTACCCATGGACATGAGCAAATTTCGGGCGGCAGTGGTCGACGTCAAGAAGGGGAAGAAGGCCGGAGGCTCTAAGTGCACGGCGGCGCCCCGGCCGTCAATCCGACGCCGGAATGCGGAAACGATGCTTTTCTTTAAACTTTAAAACTGGCACCACCGCGCACTATAAACCCGGATCGTGCCATTAATCTAGTCCTAGCTAACAAGAGAAAGGGTAGAGAGATATACCGAGCGATCCGTGTCCTTCGGTCTTCTCATCGTCGTACCGATCTCCCCGCGGAATTTCCGGTCTTCACCTCCTCGCCGGAAGGGCACCATGTCGCCGGCTTCTTTTACGGGCTCCCACCTCTGGACCGAGGCAACTCGGGCACGAAGTTGGCGAGTCGACGTGCCCAAGATTTGCTGTAGAATAAGTGTAGTGCTATGTCTCATTGGGGTTTATGGAAGTTGCTCTTTTGGTGGAGGAAAAGAAGTATATGGAGATGAATGATTTTGTAGCAAGCAAAAGGAAAAATGTGATGAACATTTTTTCCCATTCCAAATGAAAATCCCCCAACTTCCACAAAGTGTGGCCGGCCTCATGTGAAGAAGAGGAGAGGGTCAAAGTCCAAGGGGGGGTGTATCTCAATAATGCAAGAGAGAGTGTGGAGTTATCATGAAGCATGATCACAACACAAGGTCCAACACTCCACCAACTAATCATCACAAATATAAGTCAAGCAATTATGAGGTTATGAAGTCAATGGTGGAGCAACAATCATGACACTACAAAATGCAAAGACAACCCTCCAAAATGCTTATTTGCACAAATGCAAATAAGCCCTCCTCCACCAATCTTCAGCCAATGAAAGATACAAAGAAAATTGGCCGAAACGGAAAGCAAACTGGCAACTCCAAAAACTGATCCCGTAATAAATTACAGGAAAACCCCGCTACTGTATATACATACCCGCATTTGTATTCCGACCGAAATACAAATGCAATGAGACAAAATCTACACTGTACTATACTAGGATCCGGCTTAAACCAAAGCCCGCTAGTATTAACCGTCCGATCATGATCCGTGCAATACCGCACGTATCTGATCGAACCCTGTCATATCTCCATACGGCCTCTACAGCGTTTCGCCCGAAACTTGAGAAACTGGTCTGTGGGGGACTCTAAAGACTCGTCAATACTTTGGTTGTGGATTTAACCACTAGCACGTCAGAGGTATTAGCCTATACGTAACGGGCTACCAGGTATTGACCAAAAGGGACGTTGATGAGCGAACTCATCCTGACATCCTACTGAGCCTGTCAGTGACAATATCCGTACAGTCCGGTCCGTTCGTCTATGAGCATCGCATGGCGGGCCTAGGGGGTTGGTAAAAGTCAGACCCCCAAAAGCGGTACAAGTCGTGTCGGAGTGTAGCCCAGAACACCCTGAGATACTACTGGAATACCTACCAGTAAATCTCCTGCCTCGGCCGAGGGCTTTGTGTAATGGCTCTCTGATTGAAAGAATTAAAGTTAACCGCAATCAAGACGGTGTCGCTATGCAGCTAGCCGGTTGAGCACGGGTCGATCCACAGGGAGATGGTTGTATGTCCTTTCTTGTCTAAGACGAGTCAATAAAGAATTTGTATGTGTTTGTTCAAGTCTATCCTATGTGTTTTATTTGCAAGTATAAAGTTGTTAAGAAAAAGATACGAGATTGTAAGCTAAAGAAATCCGTACTCAAAACCTTTGAGCCGAGTCTTGACCAATTGAAGCAAGAGCAACCGGCAACAACGTGGATTAGGGGATTTAAGCGCGGTATTCGTGGAATACGGCTTATTTACCCTTGTCCTTCCGTTCTTGTCTCTTGCTTTCGCCTCCGGCCAAACCGAACGCAACCGGTCGTGGTTAGGAATCACCGTTACCTTGTTAGAGTAGGGTGCCTAACGGAGCGCTTGCGTATCGTTTGGGCGGAGTTCAATGGCAAATACGGGAAAAGAAAATGAGCAAAGAAACGTTAACTTATAATATCATATTTCTTCTTAACAATAATAATTACAATCATTCACAAAAAGAACCAAAAAGAGAGAACAAAAAGAACAAAGAAAAGAAAAGATTACAAGCAAGTAAGTGCATGAATTTAAAATGCAAGTAAGTAAAGCAAGGTAGTAAAAAGCAAGAAAGTGTCACGACCCGAAAGAGCACGTGACTGGCCCTTGAACCCTATGAAGCCTATAGGACTCCATCTGATCCAAGTAAGCCAAAAGCCCAGAAATCTAAAACCATTTAAAAAGTAAATAAGGAAAACTGGTTTTTAGAAGTAAAGAAATCGTGTTTCAAAAATCCAAGTTTTTAAATAACTAAGCCGAATATGTATTTTAAAAATGTGTAACTTTTCCTGAAAATTTCGGCAGAATTTCCTTTGTAAAAACTGGCCCCGAACGGGGTACAACAAGAATAATATATATAACATGATAAAAGGCATCCCCAAGCGGGAGCTAGCTCTTCGTCAATCAACGGTCACAACCACGCAAGCAATAATAATATACAACGCCAAAGGGCGAGGATCAAACTCAAAAGAAACTCAAAACAGCCAGAAAACCGTAATACTACAAGCGCGACTCTAAGGTCGAAATAAAACAACACTGTTTTCTAAGTCTGAAACAATATACAAGTTTTGGTTGATGGAAATTCTAGATACAATAAATGATACATGAACAATGGCGGATCTGATACAAAAGAACCCACATATCCAAGCAAGTCACCCATAAGGAAGCGGTGTGCCAGAAATGCCGCTATGGAATCTGTACGGCAGCCTGCAAGAACTGGAGCACAACGGGGGTGAGTTGCCAACTCGTGAATAGAAAATATCTACAAGCAGAGATCGAATGCATGACCCATCCTAGGTCAATACGATCAGATATAAATAACCTCAATATGAATAAAGCTGAAGCATGCTAAACTGGCAATGTAATCTCTATACATGAGTGTAGTGCCAAGTGCTCGTGCTAGTGCCTCAGGTAATAGCATGTCATGAATATGAGGTATGATCAATGTAATCAAATCTGCACACACGTGGATCCCGTCCACTCGTCACCCAATGACAATAACCATCATGCAAGTAAATATCATGAAACCTGTGCATGGAAATATGAGGATATAACCCACCCGTGTCCCTCGCGACACGTCAAAATCATGGAACCGGAGTGCCCAGCATCGGCACTCAAAAACATCATGAAAACTGTGCCCAGCATCGGCACGTAAATCCTCATATATCGGGCTCCGTCAGTCCGGATCGGCCCGCGGGCTCTGTCTGCGGTATCGGCCCTCGGCCCCGGCAAGACGCCCAAATCTATCCATCGACTCTGGTCAGTATCCTCCGGATAACCGCCAGGTCCAACCAATCACCGGTAGGTACTCGCCCGCCTCCAAGCTCAATCGGCAAAGCTCATCGATCATCTTGCCGAGGGGAACCATACCGGGTCCACCATGTACCCGCAATCGGCTCATCCACTCCTCGATTCGGGTTTCACATGTCGCTCTCAGCACCGAGAAAACACATGGTTGACGCACTGAAATATCATATCAAGGGTAACCGGGTTTTTAAAGCAATGACATATTCTCTTTTGAAACACCCTCGGTTCCCAAATCCAGAAATATCATAGAAACAACATATCTCAATGCGTATAATCAAAAGCATGAAGTATGCGACATGTAAAGGAAGGTATGCATATCATCATGTCATGCAAGGATCATATACTGAATGCAATAGTACTACAGTGTAGTGACATGGCAATTATCGATGATGAGTGTGTGAGCCGGCAACCAGTGTACGTGGAACATATGCATCATCGATAATGGTGCTGGTGTCCTAGCAGCATGACTGAAATATAACCACAGTACAAGCGATGCAATGCAAATAGCATGAATATGCGGAATCGAATAATCAACGCAAAAGTAAAGAATCTACACCAATCTGTACAAGTCATGCAGGGGTGCCATTTGAAATAAGACGAATCAGGGCTTTTGGAAAAACAAGGGCTACAGTGTTTTAAGAAAAGATACATCATTTGAAAATATCCGTATGACCCTTCTGCCTATCTTTAAAATATCCCCGATTCGTTAGTTTGAAATAGGTATGACTCGGTCCAGTCTAATGTCTACTAAGTAATCTAGACAGGAGGGGTAAGAAACCACCTAATCTGAGTCAATATATATAGATATGATAGTCGGTGATCCCGCCTCAATAACATATCGTAAGATATCCTCGAGTCATGAGTGCGGATCTATCATCAATATCGGCTCGTACGGTAGATCGTCGTACGGCATCCCAATAGCTGGGTAGGGGTCAATATCACACTACCTCATCACATATCAGGTATCACTATCATCAGATCGCATAATCTGGGGTACTACTCTAAGTCTAGTACAAATCGATACCATCTATAAAAATATGAATGCGGGTAAAGCACATGTCCAAAGGCCCGCTAAAACTATCATATCGCACCTCGAAGACAAGCTATGTCACATCGCCGATCTCACGGCCTCACATCAAGTATCATCTCAAACCACGTATCATCCTCAAATCCCGTATATAAACACATAGTCCCATACCCATGTGTAGATATACGCACCATCATATGCACTCTAATAAATGAAAGAATGAATGCAAGTATGTGTGTAAATGTATGTGTGAGTGCAACCACTACTCTAGGGTTCGCACTATACTAAACCAATATATTCTTAACATCAAAATATCATTATTACCATCAATAACCCTAAACAACACATAATAAATATATGTGTGTATACGTATTCGTATACATCACCACGGACTGCGGGGGTGCTATACGCCATCCACCCGACTTCTCCCCGTAGATATAAATCTACTCACCTTCTTTCTCGTGTGCCAAAGCCGATGTCGCCATCTTCATCTTCTTTGTCTCAACATCTTGTAGGGTACCTACAAGTACATCACAATGCTAAAGCACATGAAAATCACATCGGAAACCAAAATAGCACACGCTACCCGCATAGGTAAAAACCTGTCGACTCGCATGTAAACACAATCAAAATCCACTTGTCGTTGACGTCCAAACGCCACCCGACAGGAATGAATCACAAAACACTAAAATCCATGCTAAATCAAGTCGTAAATCATACACCAACATAGGAAAATCAACCCAGATTTCACCCTAGATGGAATCAGTCAAAACTAGACATACCCAGGGTCAAAACTAGAGGAAATGGGGCCATGCACGAAGTTCGAGGCAGATCCCTCCTGCTCTGGCCGCAATTTGCGGCCAGAAGGGGAAATTTGGCGGCCTCAGTTTAGAGTTGGGGGCTAGGGTTTGGGGTGATGGTTCTCTGGTGCCTGCACATCTCACTGTCAACTCAGTTTCATTTTTGGGGTCTCGGGGTAATAGCAGATTCCACAAAACACCTCCAGATTTACAGTTTTCCGCGATATCGATTCCGTAATTCCGTATTCTGTTTACAAGTTCAGGTTTGGGTTCAAATTAGCATCACACAAGGGATTCTAAGGTCACCACGATCCTCAATTTCATCTAAAGTTTCAGTTTTACCCTAAACCCTAACTTGAATTCTCTAAAATCCACAAACATCACAATATCGATATGAAACTAGTATGGATGCACAAGAAATTGAAATACTACTCTATAGGTGCAGGAATTACCTCCTTTGGCAACTCAAGAAAATTCTTGAGTTGCTCAAAGTCCACCAAATCCAATCTTGCTAGGTTTAAAGTGTAGCTAGTGAGCTCGGGAACATTTTTTGTGAAGGGGGAACGAGGTTTTGGCTTGGTTTTCATTGTGGATCTAGGATTTTATGAAGAGGGAGAGAGAGGGAAAGAGAGAGCAGCAGCAAGAGGAAAGAGAGGAGAGAGAATGAGAAAGGGAAAATGATGAAGGATGGCTCAAAAAGGTGGGGTTGACTTGGTCTCTCTCTCTCTCACTCATTACCTACCTTTTTTCCTTTTCTTTTCTTTTCTAACACTTCTCACTTGAATAGTGAACCCAAAAGAAAACCATGGCAAAAGAAATGTAACACAAGTGTAACAAGTGTGGAAAATGATATGTGCACATTTTTGCACAAAAATGCTAAAAATCCAATTAGCGATTCTTAATCGCGATTAGCACTAAATTAGCATATAACTAATCTTAAAAACTTTAAAATGGCATAATTTCATAAAATACCTTATTTTAGAATTTTCCATAATTTTTCCCCATTTATTTGTATTTAATTATACTAGAATATTAAAATATTCATTAAAATAATATTAAATTATAAAATTTCCCAAAAATCATATTTTATTATTTTGAAGACGTTACAATCTACCCCCCTTAAAGAAATTCGGTCCCCGAATTTAAATTTAAACCCCCAAATACTAAAAATTTCAATACAAATTCCAAGTCATCGGGGCTCCGAAATCATCTATACATAAAACATTATAGCGCAATGCATGCGCATGAGTACTGAGAAGATAACTCAAAATCGAAACTCCGTCAAGCATCTCGCAATCATCGGAGTCAAGGTAAAGACACAAATGTCAAATCCAATACAAAACCAATATGATATGGATCGGACTATACATGTAGACACCCAATCTATACATGTAATTAGCTGATGCAACTGTATGCCAAATCTTTTTAAGTCGCTGTGCGATGCGCGTAACACTGCACAGTGGCGGACGTTTCTCATAAGAAAATAACTATATATGTGTATATATATCCTTTGTTTAATAGGTACGTTCCGCCGTTTTGAAAACAGTTTAGAAGGGTTTCCTTGTTTTTAAAACGTTTCGTGTCATATCGGACACGTAGGTATATACTGAGACTATAGCTCGCTTTTCGGAAATCCCTTCGATAACTATCGATGCATGCAAAATATATCCAGGTACTGCCCACTGACTAGTCCTGCTCAGTATGAAAGCAAATATCCAACATCATAAAAAATGTACTGCTCCAAAAGGAATAAATACCAACAATGCACATAACACCACCCTGTGCGTCTGGTGCGCACGGAAATCAAAATCCATATATGTGCCATACAGGTGCACAAAACAACATCTAGGTGCAACGGGTGTGCACGAAGCATCTGTCATAGGCAACGTGTGTGCCTGACAGCCAAAAATCCAGTGCATCTGACATGCACGAAGAATCTCGATTTAGTGCATCGGGTGTGCACCAAAATCGTATCTCAAAACATGCGCCCAACATGCGCGAAGATCCAAATCGGTGCATCCATCGTGCACGAATGAAAATCTAAAACCCTGTGCACTCAATATGCACGGAATCACAAAAATCCAATAGCAACGCCGAATATGCGTAAGTCCAGTCAAAAGCACGGAGTGCAAGAATCCACATCAGTATCACAATCAAAATCAACATACCGAAAGGCATCAAATCGAAGTCAGGTGCAATCGTAATGCACAAAATATAAATCCGGTGCAACAAAGGCACGAAATATAAATCTGATGCGATAAACGCAAGAAACATAAAACTGGTGCGACAAACGCACGAAGTATAGAACTGGTGCATCCCATGCACAAATACCAGCAATAACTCAAATGCGTAAGCAGCAACACTAAGTGTACCCAGATATAAAGAAAATCATGAACGTGTGCAACTGCGTGCACAAAACACATATCGATGCACTACAAGCACATATAAGCTATACCGAGTGCAAAATCAAAACACTAAAAGTACATGAAACTCTGCTGGAAGCGTAAATCAAATCACCAGCATAAAATAGGCATGAAATCGCAATCAACAGCTCAAGAGTAATAACTATGTACAAGGTATAAATACCCAGTAGGTGCAACCATGGTGCACAAAATCAAATATCATGAAACTCAGTCATCAAGACTAAATCATGCGAATAGATCGCCCAAAATACCGAAATCCAAAGCAACGGATACGTGATAATCAAATCACAAAATCACACATCATAATTACTGTCGTCGGTATATCCTCCTTCAGGGTCGAGAAGGTACCGGTACATCCGATGCTAGTAGCGCAAGATATCTACTTGCCTCTTGCTCGCGGCTGGCCTCCTCTGCCTCTGGTTCCTGATCTTTCCTGTAGATTACCAACTCGCAATCCATCGGCTCATCGGCCTGGTCAGGTGTGCTGACAGGAACGATTCCGTTCTTGCACTTCCCTGGTCATCTCTCGGTCAATCCTCGCGACCGCTCGTAAAGCAACACATCTCTGGCGCCGACCTCCGGTCCTTTGAATGCACATCACGCATCTACTCCTGGTGCAAATCTTATAGCAGCAGTGTACTGGAAGGAATCCTACTCAAGGTCTCTTCTGATCTTGCCTAAGCCAAACTGTAAGGAGGCTGGTACTCTGGCGTAATCTTTCCTCGCTTTCTGAACATCTGCACCCTTAGTACAACATCTCTTCGAAAGCTGGTCGCATCTCTGCACCTCTGTATGCATGTCCGACCTTTTTAATCTTAACGGGGTGTAGTGACAGCTCTCCTGCCTCTCGCACGAACTTCTCGTCCCGCTTGTCTGTATCATCGACCATTCGACGTCGCGTCTTTATCTGCGCACTGCAATGTCCTCGACTACGGTCCATCCGAAGTCTCTAACATGGACTTGAAATCACGAACTCAGTATCTTCATCACTCCGTAGAAGATATCTAGCCGAACACGTCCTCAGCGTGCATATCGCATCTCTGATGTCAGCGGAGTGGAACGTCATCTCGTCGAAATCTCGTGCAAACTCTTTACTCCACCTTGCTCCACTATCGACTGATTCGGACTCATTTCATCGTGGCTACACGGACTGCGCTCCGACGGCTATGCTCGTATCTGGAGTCTTCCAAGCAGTGTCCCATCACAATATCCGAAAGATGTCGAACCATTCGATCGACTCGTCAGAACCTCATAATCCCCCAAGAGATCAACATCTCGGATACAGTTTAATAGTATCGAGTACATGCCACAGCGTCGGTGGTCCAGCCGTAGAAGGGCAAACCCAAGCCTCACTAATGGCGCCGAGGAACTGCCGCAAACCCTAAGGTTCAAAGGCTTTCACACGGTCATTAAGTCGAGTTAGGGTTTCATTCTTCTAGAGGGTCCATAGAATCACCTGCATGTCTTTCCGTATACTTTAAACTTGGAAAATGGGTTCCTGACCTTCGATCGTCTCAATCGACTCTCAACGAATCTGCGTGAAGTCGTCTCTAGCTGGAATCAATCTATCTGATGACCTCGCATCTGGGTAAGCGAACGAACCACATGTCCTAGTCATTAATCCTCGGTGACTAGCGACTCACCATTATGAATAAGAGACGTATCAACGGTCATCACATCCTGGCTGGCCTCTATCAGTGGCTCAATTCTCTGGTACCGACCGGTACGTCCTAGAAATCTCGCAACAGCGATCTGTCAAACGCCCATAGTGCGGAAACACAAAATAAGAAGCCTCAAAGAAACCGTATGTCTCTGGAATCACGCCCCGGTCAGCCCTCGTCCCCGACGAGCTCATGCTGACACAACTCGAGCCGTAGCTCACTCTGCCCGTGCCATCACGGCAGCAAAACCATAACCAGTATCGATGAAGGTAGATCATAGGAAGGAATATGACACAATGCAAGGAAATGTACAACCTAAGGTTTCTTAAGCGGAGTGGCGTGTCGTAAGTATGCCGCGGAACATACCAACGGTACATCACTCTACTTTAGTCACCTATTCCATCAACCAAAGGTCATCCTACGCGAAGAAAGTTCGGGTCTAATACCCCCTCGACCAAGTCTAAGTTCCGTAAGGTCAAGCCTAAGTTCCGTATATAGATAACGCCCTAGGCTCCACATAGTCAAACTTAGACTCGAACCAAGGTCAACCTAGCGCTCTGATACCAACTTTGTCACGACCCGAAAGAGCACGTGACTGGCCCTTGAACCCTATGAAGCCTATAGGACTCCATCTGATCCAAGTAAGCCAAAAGCCCAGAAATCTAAAACCATTTAAAAAGTAAATAAGGAAAACTGGTTTTTAGAAGTAAAGAAATCGTGTTTCAAAAATCCAAGTTTTTAAATAACTAAGCCGAATATGTATTTTAAAAATGTGTAACTTTTCCTGAAAATTTCGGCAGAGTTTCCTTTGTAAAAACTGGCCCCGAACGGGGTACAACAAGAATAATATATATAACATGATAAAAGGCATCCCCAAGCAGGAGCTAGCTCTTCGTCAATCGACGGTCACAACCACGCAAGCAATAATAATATACAACGCCAAAGGGCGAGGATCAAACTCAAAAGAAACTCAAAACAGCCAGAAAACCGTAATACTACAAGCGCGACTCTAAGGTCGAAATAAAACAACACTGTTTTCTAAGTCTGAAACAATATACAAGTTTTGGTTGATGGAAATTCTAGATACAATAAATGATACATGAACAATGGCGGATCTGATACAAAAGAACCCACCTATCCAAGCAAGTCACCCATAAGGAAGCGGTGTGCCAGAAATGCCGCTATGGAATCTGTACGGCAACCTGCAAGAACTGGGGCACAACGGGGGTGAGTTGCCAACTCGTGAATAGAAAATATCTACAAGCAGAGATCGAATGCATGACCCATCCTAGGTCAATACGATCAGATATAAATAACCTCAATATGAATAAAGCTGAAGCATGCTAAACTGGCAATGTAATCTCTATACATGAGTGTAGTGCCAAGTGCTCGTGCTAGTGCCTCAGGTAATAGCATGTCATGAATATGAGGTATGATTAATGTAATCAAATCTGCACACACGTGGATCCCGTCCACTCGTCACCCAATGACAATAACCATCATGCAAGTAAATATCATGAAACCTGTGCATGGAAATATGAGGATATAACCCACCCGTGTCCCTCGCGACACGTCAAAATCATGGAACCGGAATGCCCAGCATCGGCACTCAAAAACATCATGAAAACTGTGCCCAGCATCGGCACGTAAATCCTCATATATCGGGCTCCGTCAGTCCGGATCGGCCCGCGGGCTCTGTCTGCGGTATCGGCCTTCGGCCCCGGCAGGATGCCCAAATCTATCCATCGACTCTGGTCAGTATCCTCCGGATAACCGCTAGGTCCAACCAATCACCGGTAGGTACTCGCCCGCCTCCAGGCTCAATCGGCAAAGCTCATCGATCATCTTGCCGAGGGGAACCATACCGGGTCCACCATGTACCCGCAATCGGCTCATCCACTCCTCGATTCGGGTTTCACATCTCGCTCTCAGCACCGAGAAAACACATGGTGGACGCACTGAAATATCATATCAAGGGTAACCGGGTTTTTAAAGCAATGACATATTCTCTTTTGAAACACCCTCGGTTCCCAAATCCAGAAATATCATAGAAACAACATATCTCAATGCGTATAATCAAAAGCATGAAGTATGCGACATGTAAAGGAAGGTATGCATATCATCATGTCATGCAAGGATCATATACTGAATGCAATAGTACTACAGTGCAGTGACATGGCAATTATCGATGATGAGTGTGTGAGCCGGCAACCAGTGTACGTGGAACATATGCATCATCGATAATGGTGCTGGTGTCCTAGCAGCATGACTGAAATATAACCACAGTACAAGCGATGCAATGCAAATATCATGAATATGCGGAATCGAATAATCAACGCAAAAGTAAAGAATCTACACCAATCTGTACAAGTCATGCAGGGGTGCCATTTGAAATAAGACGAATCAGGGCTTTTTGAAAAACAAGGGCTACGGTGTTTTAAGAAAAGATACATCATTTGAAAATATCCGTATGATCCTTCTGCCTATCTTTAAAATATCCCCGATTCGTTAGTTTGAAATAGGTATGACTCGGTCCAGTCTAATGTCTACTAAGTAATCTAGACAGGAGGGGTAAGAAACCACCTAATCTGAGTCAATATATATAGATATGATAGTCGGTGATCCCGCCTCAATAACATATCGTAAGATATCCTCGAGTCATGAGTGCGGATCTATCATCAATATCGGCTCGTACGGTAGATCGTCGTACGGCATCCCAATAGTTGGGTAGGGGTCAATATCACACTACCTCATCACATATCAGGTATCACTATCATCAGATCGCATAATCTGGGGTACTACTCTAAGTCTAGTACAAATCGATACCATCTATAAAAATATGAATGCGGGTAAAGCACATGTCCAAAGGCCCGCTAAAACTATCATATCGCACCTCGAAGACAAGCTATGTCACATCGCCGATCTCACGGCCTCACATCAAGTATCATCTCAAACCACGTATCATCCTCAAATCCCGTATATAAACACATAGTCCCATACCCATGTGTAGATATACGCACCATCATATGCACTCTAATAAATGAAAGAATGAATGCAAGTATGTGTGTAAATGTATGTGTGAGTGCAACCACTACTCTAGGGTTCGCACTATACTAAACCAATATATTCTTATCATCAAAATATCATTATTACCATCAATAACCCTAAACAACACATAATAAATATATGTGTGTATACGTATTCGTATACATCACTACGGACTGCGGGGGTGCTATACGCCATCCACCCGACTTCTCCCCGTAGATATAAATCTACTCACCTTGTTTCTCGTGTGCCAAAGCCGATGTCGCCATCTTCATCTTCTTTGTCTCAACATCTCGTAGGGTACCTACAAGTACATCACAATGCTAAAGCACATGAAAATCACATCGGAAACCAAAATAGCACACGCTACCCGCATAGGTAAAAACCTGTCGACTCGCATGTAAACACAATCAAAATCCACTTGTCGTTGACGTCCAAACGCCACCCGACAGGAATGAATCACAAAACACTAAAATCCATGCTAAATCAAGTCGTAAATCATACACCAACATAGGAAAATCAACCCAGATTTCACCCTAGATGGAATCAGTCAAAACTAGACATACCCAGGGTCAAAACTAGAGGAAATGGGGCCATGCATGAAGTTCGAGGCAGATCCCTCCTGCTCTGGCCGCAATTTGCGGCCAGAAGGGGAAATTTGGCGGCCTCAGTTTGGAGTTGGGGGCTAGGGTTTGGGGTGATGGTTCTCTGGTGCCTGCACATCTCACTGTCAACTCAGTTTCATTTTTGGGGTCTCGGGGTAATAGCAGATTCCACAAAACACTTCCAGATTTACAGTTTTCCCCGATATCGATTCCGTAATTCCGTATTCTATTTACAAGTTCAGGTTTGGGTTCAAATTAGCATCACACAAGGGATTCTAAGGTCACCACGATCCTCAATTTCATCTAAAGTTTCAGTTTTACCCTAAACCCTAACTTGAATTCTCTAAAATCCACAAACATCACAATATCGATATGAAACTAGTATGGATGCACAAGGAATTGAAATACTACTCTATAGGTGCAGGAATTACCTCCTTTGGCAACTCAAGAAAATTCTTGAGTTGCTCAAAGTCCACCAAATCCAATCTTGCTAGGTTCAAAGTGTAGCTAGTGAGCTCGGGAACATTTTTTGTGAAGGGGGAACGAGGTTTTGGCTTGGTTTTCATTGTGGATCTAGGATTTTATGAAGAGGGAGAGAGAAGGAAAGAGAGAGCAGCAGCAAGAGGAAAGAGAGGAGAGAGAATGAGAAAGGGAAAATGATGAAGGATGGCTCAAAAAGGTGGGGTTGACTTGGTCTCTCTCTCTCTCACTCATTACCTACCGTTTTTCCTTTTCTTTTCTTTTCTAACACTTCTCACTTGAACAGTGAACCCAAAAGAAAACCATGGAAAAAGAAATGTAACACAAGTGTAACAAGTGTGAAAAATGATATGTGCACATTTTTGCACAAAAATGCTAAAAATCCAATTAGCGATTCTTAATCGCGATTAGCACTAAATTAGCATATAACTAATCTTAAAAACTTTAAAATGGCATAATTCCATAAAATACCTTATTTTAGAATTTTCCATAATTTTTCCCCATTTATTTGTATTTAATTATACCAAAATATTAAAATATTCATTAAAATAATATTAAATTATAAAATTTCCCAAAAATCATATTTTATTATTTTGAAGACGTTACAGAAAGAAATAAGAAATAAAAAGAACTAGAAACTAGAACTCAAGACAAGCATGTGATCAATAGCCAACCCTTAAACTTGCAAGCTCAATCAAGAGGTTACAAGATCAAGTGAAGGGTAAAGAACTCATGTGAAGTGAAGAACTAATTCCATAAGAAAATACAACCCTTGAGATTAATAACTAACCCTTAACCTTTCAAGCTCAATGAAGAGGTTGAAAGATCAAGAGGAAGCAAAAATCTCAAGGGGAAGCTAAACAAATAAGAATGATACAAAAACCCTCATCTTTATTCACATTCACTCAATGCTCTCACTACATTTCCATGGAGGAAGAATGAAGAAGAAGAAGAAGAAGACTAAAACCTAACAAAAAGAGCCTAAAGAATTTAATACCTTGGCTTGGCTCAGAACTGGGGTATTTATAGGAGGTTAGTTGAAACCCTAGGGCCAGATTCTGCCCCTAAATGAAGTGACCAAACTGCCCATGAAATACGACACCATGAAGAGGCCGTACGGCCGCGGTTCCGCGGCCATAGTAGGGATTTGGGCCTTGATTTTTTGTGAGTTTCCCCTGTTTGTTGTTTTCTGCAGTGTGGTATATTCCTTTTCTCAGAATCTCTTCACAAATCTTCCAGAATTTTAGTAGAACAAAAGGTGATGTGATGTGGATCTTTTGCCATGATTTCCTCGAGCTCCGCGTAGATTTCTTGGATCTTGTGTTAACATTGAGCTTTGTGCATGAAAATGACAATCGATTTGCCATTTTGTCCCTTAAACTGGTATGTGGCAACACACGGATAGAGGGCGGAGACCCGTGTTTTATCTGTTGTTGGCAGTAACCCAGAATTTGTCGTACTTTTCCATGATATTCACTGTTTAGAGCTGAGACCAGTATCCTGCAATTATGTAGCAAACACTGATTAAAAGCACCTGCCTATAAACAAACGAGCGTAAGAATGAGCGGTATAAAATGCAATATCCTGGTATGAACAAATACCCCCAAACTTAACTTTTGCTCGTCCCGAGCAAAACCAATTATTCACAAAAATAAAATCCTAACCGCACTTTCGCAGGGAACGCGATTGCACTGAGCTCGTGCAACAAGCCGTTAAACCTCTAGGTGTCCCTAGTAGGAGGAGTGTTGTCTCCTGAGGGTTTTCAGCGGATTACACCCACAAAATCCCGTCAAGCTAGTGTCATAAGTTAACATCGATTCTACTCCTACAGTTTAGTATTTACGTTAGAAATTCTATCATCCTAACTTAGAAATATCCAACCCTAATACTTCACACCTCCTATCTATTTAACCTTAGGTCATATACGTTCCAAAAAAGTTTAGAAAGATGTCGGTTCTCCTGAGTTTTCCTTCTAAAGCGCGGCCACAAATCAGGGATTTTTATCAACTTTACAGAAAACACAAGTCGTATTCTTTATCTCTATCTTTTATCCAAACATCGATTGTATACCCCTACGTGTGTGTATATTTGCACCCCTACACTCAAGAATTCAATTCAAGCTATAATACCCTTGCCCTAATACCTAATACTACTTCTTTTCATTAAGGATGGACGGATTTGCTCACACACCTTTCATGCGACTATTAATGCTTCTTGAGGCACTAACGGCCGATTACTGAATGTGTGAACTTTAAAGCGTAAATAGCAGTATCCAGGTCTTGACTTCATTCTATTTTTCTTTTTCTTTTTCAAGACCGGATATATTTTTCAATATGCTCTTTTTGGTGTTTAGCTTTAAATACCGTTTTTTCTTTCATACTAGGCTTTCAGGCAAGAGTATTTCTAGGTATCTTCTACTATCTCAAGTTTCAAGGTGCGTGTAAGTGCAGTTTGTAGGGTATATACTTTCTAAATTTAAACTCAAGAAAAGAAACTATTTTTCAGACTTATCCTCTAGTAAAGCTTCAATACTTTCCCTTCATCTTGACTTAACTCAAGAACTGAACTCAAGATTACCTATTTCTCAAAAAAAAAACTGTAAGGACGTATACTTACCAAAGTTAGACAGAATGATGTTTATTTTTAGGGTTTTCAATTCCTAAGCCTAGGAGTTAGTTATTTCTACTATATCAACTAAACTTTCAGAATAAAAATCTAAGTTACCCTATTAGCTAACTTGACGACAAAGTTTTTATATTTTTTGGAAAATTTTCGATTTTTGTGGGTTTTTAATAAGGTATGCAAATGCAAAATATACAAATGAATGCGAAGGAAGAAAGCTTACCGAGCACACCCCCAAACTTAAACTTGACAGTGCCCTCACTGTCAGGCTATACCAAGAGGGTCAAAATTATCGGCGCTCTCCCTAAAAACAAATTATATACAAAACAAAAAGGAAAACAAAAATATATACAAAAAAAAGTGTCCCCCCCAAACTTAAGTAAAACAGTGTTTCCACTGTTAAGCATTGAAGTTCAGGATTAGGGGGGAAAGAACAGTATCAAGCTATACAAGGCCTTACACAGGCCAAAAGTTAACACCAACCATTCAAAAATTCTATCTCTATAAGATGCGGGTTGGTGAAAGAAGGTGAAGAGGAAAGAAATGGAGAATACGCGAGACCGTATGGAGATAGAAGCGGGATACGGTCTCGGTATATCAGAAGAAGAATGGCGGAAGGGAAAAAGAAGTGGAGTACGAACTTGAGGGTGCAAATGGAGTGAATAGATTAGCACAATTTATGATGAGCGATGTGTAAAAAGCGATTGTGCTAATCTATTAACCCGTCGAGAGATTGGGTCAAATCCCTCAAGATTCGTAAGAAACCATGGGTAAGCCGAACTTGGTAAACCAGACATATGAAATGAAAGTGATACGGTTTCTTGCATGGTCGGAACGATGGAAAGGGTGGGGGGAGGTGATTGAGGAAGGGTATCGGTTAAGGTTTCGGGAGGGTGTACACAGTCAATGAAAGGAACATGATGAATTGGAAAATCCGACTCATCAATTAAAACTGTTTCATCCTCAGTACTATCCTCAATATTCTCCTCAAAATTAAGCTCATCCATGCATATTTCATCAATATCCAGATGCATATGAGGTTCGGGAAAAACAGTTAATGACTCGGGATGATGAGTTGGAGAGAAAAATTCAGCTAAATCTATGGGTTCATCATCCAAAATATTCCCAGCGTCAATATCCTCAATCAAATCAAAATTCTCAGACACCTCATCAAAAGCATGGATTTCAATCAATTCAGGTTCTAAGATGGAGGTGTAGAGGTCAAAAAGATTGGGTGTGGTTTCACTTGGCAAGGTCCCTTCACAATCAGGCAAATCAAACACTACAAAGTCGCACAACTCATTAAACATTCTATCTTCAACTGATAATTCATTTGGGACACTTGATAGACTTTCAACACAGGAGTTGTGGGATTCAATTTGAGACGGGTAGGTTTGATTTGCAAGGGGGTACATCTCACTCTCTCTACTCAAATTCACAGCCTGTCCTGCCGCTTCTTCATACATTGGAAAATTTGGAGCTAGTTGGAAACTAGCTACCGGGTCAGTAGGTTGTATGAGAGCGGCCATGGACGCATTCAAATCCATCATCTTTTGGCTTGACGCTACCCTAAAGTCTTCCAAGGACTGTTTTAGACTAGACATTGGTTGTGAAGGGGTTTCAGTAAAAGATTCAAAGTTGTTTGGATACTGAAAATTCCCAAAAGGCTGTGTAGAAGCAATGTCTAGGAAAGGTGCAAAAGTTGGGTTGGACTGGTAGGAATTGAATGGTTGGACAGGGGTAGGATCAACAGTTCGATAAGAAGGTGAATGAAATTGTTGATCCCAAGAATTTGATGTGGTGAAAGGAGTGAAAGATCGGCTACGGGATTGTTCAATACGTTCAGCGATGGACAAAGGACGACTTGCAAAAGGGGTATCAACATAAGCGGGTGTGGGAGGTTGAAAAGGTTGATACAAAGTGGAATGCGGAGTGCAAGTGTTTGTCCTAGACGCTTCTATGCGATCTTTCAGTGAAACTTTGGGCATGGAGGGGTCGTTCGATGTTCGGCCAAAGCAAGAACCGTAAGAAGTAATGTCTGGTTATGGGTACCAAAGTTCGGCAAGAGTTTTTCGAGGTGGGGTACCCATGATATGAAGAGAGAGAAAGAAAGGTAGAGAAAAGGAGGGGAAAAAGAATGTGATTTTTTTATTTTTTTTTATTTTATAGTTTATATATTAACAGAAGAATGAAATATACATACAAAAAGAATATGGACAAAAACAATCACGACACAAAAATATCACACACCTAATCGTTCTAGGGTTCACCTAGGTCAACTAGACCTGCTCCAAAACTTGATTGTCGAAGTAAAACTGTGTCGAGAAACGGGCTCAAGATACACTGATCACGAGGCCAGGTAAGTGCAGAGATAAGGGGAGGTTTTCCAACGCTTTCGCGAAGTTCCTTAATTAAATAACCCTTTCTCTTTTGGCGGTTTCGCCGTTAACACTTTCCTAGACACTCCGTAAACAATATACCGTTAAGCGAGGTTCTAAACACAGTTAACTTCTCCTAGTGAGCGCGAAGTCCTTAAGGCTTAAAGTTTAGTTTCTTTTAAATTTTGTGCGGGTAAACGTTATGCTCAAGTTCGTGATTTGTGGGCCACGGAAAAGGTGATGAAATCCTTTACCATATGTTGTGGGGTTCGCTTGCCCTTATGTCCGTATTAATGTATGCAATGCGCAATTCAATAAAAATTCTATAAAGAATCAAACAATCGTTTTCTTAGTTTAAGCACGGCACTGCAACAAATACGGGTTAGTCAATTTTTAGCGTTTGCTAGCGAACTTGCAAAGAATCCTGCAAAGAATAGTATATTGGATGCGTCGGATTTGAGAAGAAGGTGTTAGTAAAGTACGTACCGTTAAGATTTTGGGTTAGGAAACCCCCGTTGAATCAAATCCGGTAAGCTTGAAAAGTTCGCTTGCGCGGGTCAAACTACCCGGATCTTTGGCACTGTACTTTGCAACACCTTAGCCTTGAACGTACACTTTGCTCCCCACAATCGCAGTTTGCAAATCCGCAAAAATCTGCACTCTCGCCCACAAAAATGATCAAAAATAACAAAAAAAGTTTTTTTTAATAAATATATACAAAAAGAATATTAACCCGAATAACAAGAAAGAAAATACGCTACCGTCTCCCCGGCAGCGGCGCCATTTGATTGAAAGAATTAAAGTTAACCGCAATCAAGACGGTGTCGCTATGCAGCTAGCCGGTTGAGCACGGATCGATCCACAGGGAGATGGTTGTATGTCCTTTCTTGTCTTAGACGAGTCAATAAAGAATTTGTATGTGTTTATTCAAGTCTATCCTATGTGTTTTATTTGCAAGTATAAAGTTGTTAAGAAAAAGATACGAGATTGTAAGCTAAAGAAATCCGTACTCAAAACCTTTGAGCCGAGTCTTGACCAATTGAAGCTAGAGCAATCGGCAACAACGTGGATTAGGGGATTTAAGCGCGGTATTCATGGAATACGGCTTATTTACCCTTGTCCTTCCGTTCTTGTCTCTTGCTTTCGCCTCCGGCCAAACCGAACGCAACCGGTCGCGGTTAGGAATCACCGTTACCTTGTTAGGGTAGGGTGCCTAACGGAGCGCTTGCGTATCGTTTGGGCAGAGTTCAATGGAAAATACGGGAAAAGTAAATGAGCAAAGAAACGTTAACTTATAATATCGTATTTCTTCTTAACAATAATAATTACAATCATTCACAAAAAGAACCAAAAAGAGAGAACAAAAAGAACAAAGAAAAGAAAAGATTATAAGCAAGTAAGTGCATGAATTTAAATTGCAAGTAAGTAAAGCAAGGTAGTAAAAAGCAAGAAAGAAATAAGCAATAAAAAGAACTAGAAACTAGAACTCAAGACAAGCATGTGATCAATAGCCAACCCTTAAACTTGCAAGCTCAATCAAGAGGTTGCAAGATCAAGAGAAGGGTAAAGAACTCATGTGAAGTGAAGAACTAATTCCATAAGAAAATACAACCCTTGAGATCAATAACTAACCCTTAACCTTTCAAGCTCAATGAAGAGGTTGAAAGATCAAGAGGAAGCAAAAATCTCAAGGGGAAGCTAAACAAATAAGAATGATACAAAAACCCTCATCTTTATTCACATCCACTCAATGCTCTCACTACATTTCCATGGAGGAAGAATGAAGAAGAAGAAGAAGAAGAAGACTAAAACCTAACAAAAAGAGGCTAAAGAATTTAACACATTGGCTTGGCTCAGAACTGGGGTATTTATAGGAGGTTAGTTGAAACCCTAGGGCCAGATTCTGCCCCTAAATGAAGTGACCAAACTGCCCATGAAATACGACACCATGAAGAGGCCGTACGGCCGCGGTTCCGTGGCCTAAGCATGCTTAGGCCACGGTTCCGCGGCCATAGTATGGATTTGGGCCTTGAGTTTTTGTGAGTTTCCCCTGTTTGTTGTTTTCTGCAGTGTGGTATATTCCTTTTCTCAGAATCTCTTCACAAATCTTCCAGAATTTTAGTAGAACAAAAGGTGATGTGATGTGGATCTTTTGCCATGATTTCCTCGAGCTCCGCGTAGATTTCTTGGATCTTGTGTTGACATTGAGCTTTGTGCATGAAAATGACAATCGATTTGCCATTTTGTCCCTTAAACTGGTATGGGGCAACACACGGATAGAGGGCGGAGACCCGTGTTTTATCTGTTGTTGGCAGTAACCCAGAATTTGTCGTACTTTTCCATGATATTCACTGTTTAGAGCCGAGACCAGTATCCTGCAATTATGTAGCAAACACTGATTAAAAGCACCTGCCTATAAACAAACGAGCGTAAGAATGGGCGGTATAAAATGCAATATCCTGGTATGAACTCTCTCCTAGACACAGCGCGACCTCACCCCCAATACCGGGAGAGACAAACCCCTGAAGATCCGCTCACTGCCTCCATGTGGCTTGGGACTGTACCCAACTAAAACCTGTTTGCACGTCTCCTTTGAGCGTGGTAGGGTAGTAATTAAAGTACAGTGGGAACTCACACGAGACAAATGATGATCCTCAGGTCGATGAACTAACCTGTACACATGTCACCAGGGAACTGCTATCTGACGTCAGGTATAAGACCAACTAGCATGTTCCCGGCGAGTCCTGTCCGGTGTACTCATAAACCAATGAGCACCTGTATACATCTTAGGTGAACCACCTGACACCAGTGGCTTGTGAGACCGGCCACTGTCCCTCGTCGGGGTCTCGACTGTATACACTAGTCTACTCTGGAGTATCGATGCCCTGTCTCGAAACTCCCACGACTAGGGACCTTTTAAGGATGTGCTTATAGACCACCAGCTCTCACGTATATGATCGCCCTCATACTGCTGGCAGTCAAGCAAGAATCCTAGGGGCTCTATCAATGTGTAATAGCGACCTGTCAGGTCACCTAAAGCAGTACACGATGATAAAGATAAACCAGATAGCGTACTATCATCTTGAGTAAGACTGTCCTACAGGAATAGGTCATCCCTCAATCATTGCAATCACGTGCCTGTGATCCAATAATTGACTCTGAGGGCACTATCTCCAACAATCTCCCACTTGCACTCAAGGCTAGTTATTGCGATGTCGCATACTCACAGCCCGTGTGATACCGAACACCCAACTCCTCTACTAGTCAGTCTCACAAAGCTCGTTTGCGAAACTATTGCGTTCGAGGAATAGCCTCAGTGAGTGGATCCACTTTGATGTTTCTTTCTATGTCTCTCTATATCTCAAGTTCGTGGAGAAAGCCATCTCCCGAAATGAGCAATACCTGTCTTAGAATATGTCTGGATATCTGATGGGACCTAGCTCATAAATGAACTCCAAATCCAAACTTCTTAGACTGTATCGTCAACTAACTTAATCAGTATCCTGCGCCATGCCTCCCTCAGTATCCCTTTGGACCACCTGTCCAAAATACTGCCCCTCGTCAGAGGGAAATCTATAACTCTGACAACCTCTTTGTCATCCAGGTCACCTTGGAAGCCTGGAATGATAACTGTCTCCCGAATGAGGCTGTCGTTATCATATCCCTAGAACATCCACTTATATTCTAAAACTGCTTCCGATTGTTTCTCCAGGATTGGATTAATGTCAACTTCTTGCATCTACTGCAAAAACAACATCTGGTGTGGTACTTGACATCTCATAATTGACTCAATTGCCTAAGCAATTGATCTGCCAATCATGCACATCCCTCTCCACTTTAGTCTGTAAGACACCTTTAGAGAGGGTGACTCCATCACCTGCAGGTACACTACCGTGCCAGGAGTCGTCCATTCTAAAACACCTTCAGAATGCTGTCTAAGTACCATGATTGGGAAACTACCTAAATCCAGATCTAAAACCATAGATCCAATAACCAGAATGTCTTGATATTATATCCAAGTCCCCTTGTTGGAGAAACTACTGTGTGACAACCAAAGTATAACCGATCGTAGTGTAGGAATTTCATTTCCTACTCTGTGTATGTCATCCAAATACCAGGACATCACACCCTACTACCTTCTTAACAGATCCATCCCCTATTCTGATGAAGTCAAACCTATGACTGTCATATCAGAAACAGATGATCTATCTCCGCTACATCTGCTTTAGTCTATAAATAGACATAAGCCACTTGTCCACCAATGCTTCCGCTGCTCCCACTGACTACGACAACCCTCTGGCAGAGTCATATACACGTACACTTCTAAAGCTGGTTTAGAACGACACTATACTCATCCTCCTGCCGGGTCTCACAGTCTGGAACAACAGCAATGGCAAGTCTGGGTAAACAAGAACCTCCCTGTCACCGTCCTTGAGGCTACCAGAGTACCTCTCGGGTGCCTGAGGTTACCCATCTTATCTGCGGAGTGGCCAATGGAATGTCAAACCAGATTGAATCTTTAGGTTCCTTATCAAATCTTCAGTAATCGTTTGCGGTTCTGGAATCACTTCCAGTTCTACCATACTCCCACTACTGTTTTCTGAAAAAATCCATTTTTAATAAAACTGTGGCGAGTCTAGAACAATATCACTATTGATCTTCCATATGGTAGAAAGTCAACCCTCGTCATAGCCTGGGTCAACCCACAAACAGCCATTACAGAAAACGTGCCTTGAGTTATCCAGAGTCTGGTTTTAAGCATAAGCCGGACAACTCCCCGTACCTTAACATCGTTAAGATATGAACTGTTCTATATCCAATACAGAAACAGAGGCACTGATTTAATTGAACCAGATTCAAATCATGCGGCTGTTTCTAGTGCATGTCAACTAAATGGAAAGAGGCCGATCAGCATTACTCAACTTAAGAGTGCTTCCAATTATGAGTAATCTGAAAGAGAAGCAAGTTCTTTTAACCATTACTATCAACTGAATACCATACACAAGTATCTACATCTTCGATCACCTTGAAGAATCCTGATACTTGCAATACCTGGTTCTCTACTTTATTCATATATCTATAACTTCTCAAAACTTGGACCCTGTGTTTCTACGAAACACCTGTCTAAAAACTAGAGAAGTCATAAGTAAACCGAATATAGTACGAGAACCAACCCCTTTGTTCTAATGGACACTGGACAACATACAATACTCTGTATAAGTCCCTTAAGTCTGACAACTCAATCTTTGTGTGTCGTAGGTTGAAAACTGTACTATGGTTATGAAGAATTACACCGCTGTTTAATGCTCCTTACCTAATCATCCACTGATACAGGTAAATGTCATAGACATAATTTCAAAATGGTATATCTCACTCTATGAAAATAGACGTACAGGTATATCAATTTGAAATTGGTGCATAACAGCGGATATTCAAAACCAAATATTTGCCGTCCGGCAAACAACCCAGGCGATCCTCAAATATCACCGATTACAACGAATCCCGATATAATGAGGATGATCACCCAATTCCGAATAACTTACTCCCACTCATCATTTGTAAAACAATACAGATGTGAGAATCATACCTGGTAAATACATACCCTGAAGCAAGTGTCTAATTGGGAAATCAGTTTTCTTTTAACAGTACACAGTGAAACTGAAACATTGAAATGTTTCGATGGGGTATTCTGGTATTCCTAGTAATGCCTCTTCCATTATCCAGATTCACGACTGTAACCGTATAATTCTTTGCCACCTCTCCAAATCCCTTTATATGTCTTTAGTCATTACCTTCTGCACACCCCTTTAGGCCAAATGGTTTTCTCCCTTCCCTACCTTTCGGCACCGGCCTATGGTTTGGAAGAAGACTATCCAATAAGCATAATGGGTGTACTGTCCTAATCCTAGGAGCACTCGCAATGCGAGAGAAGGTGAAGATAAAAGACAACCGAATAAACCTTATTCCTATTTCTCCTGAACCAGAATCCATCCCCGAACTGGAACAAGTTCCTTTCGAGTTCGTATATAACCATACGATGGAGTATCCAATAAACTGTGGATCTTCGTAGTGATACGGAGTGTCCTGAAGAAATACAAAGGTGAAGTGGGAGTGGTAATGAAATACCTGGTTTGGTCGTGAATATCAATCGTAATTTACTTTGCCCTCTTACTAATCCCTTGATATGTCTTTACTTAATACCTTCTGCACACCATCGTTATGCTAATTGGTTTTCTTCATTCCCTACCGGTCGGCACCTGCCTATGGTTTGGAAGAAGACTATCCAATTTGCGTAATAGGTGTACTATCTCCTAAACCAAGGAGTACTTGCAACCTGAGAGAAGGTAAAAGGAAAAGACAACTGAATAGTCCTATTCGTTTTCTCCAGAATCGGAAACTATCCTCGAATAAATTCCTTCGAGTTCGTATATAACCATACGATGGTTTTGTCCAATGGAAGTGGACGTTCGTAGTACTACGGGGTGTCCTGGAGAAAAAGGTAAAGGTAGGAGTGGCAATGAGGTATGCAACTCTGACAATCCAAAAAGCCAGTGTTTAAGAAGGTTCGGTTAATTTTGGTCACTGAGTCATAGTCTTAGGGTCGGGTCAATGGTCGCTGCCAAAGAGAGAGAGAAAAGAAACACTCAGCGTGCACTCTAACCTAGATCAGAATGGTTACCAATTTATCTAATCTGGAAACCTCCCACTGTACCGTCAAATTCTCCTCCAAACCTGAAAGAAGAATTAGTCGGGATCACCCGAGGAGTAAACCAACTCATCAGTGGGAATCGGGATCCAACTATCATCGCATGATAACATGACGGAATCCGCTCACGTCATCACACTCCAGAAGGTATGCGCATATCTGGCAAGTTTCAGTTTCTTTAGAAACTCCCGATGTGATTTTTACCCCATGCTCTTATGACCTTGACTTTGGCCAACATATCATAAGTCACATGTCAAGTTCTACCCGTCATTCTCCAGGTTAATTTGAGCCCACCCGTACATACCCTTGACTTTGGCCAAAATAGTAGTACGACTGCCCCAAACCAACGCATCTATCTATGCTGCATATGAATACCCAACAGCTACCAATCACTGTGCCTTGACTTTGGCCAACATACACAGCTTGAATACTATTGACTATCCATATGAAACGATGGAGGGCTACGAATGGTTTCTGGCGAAAACCTTTAACGTAATGAACTTGATATCGTTGAAGGAACCGGATAGCTTTTAAAAATATAGTGATGAAAACCTTTGCTAAAGAGGTCACTCCCGATAAAGGGATCTCGGCTCTTTCCCCGTAGAATGAGGTGCAGGATATTCCAACTGAATACCATGATGCAAAGCATAAGTAATCGGCTATAGTGAAGGTATTGCCCTGACGCAAACTTTTTGTCCAAGGGGTCACTCCCGGTGAAGGGATCTCGGCCCTTGCCTCATCGACTGAGGTGCAGGATATTCCAACTGAATACCACTGTGCAAAATAAAAGTGAACGTCCTTGCAATAACAGCTTTTTGAAAAGTGTTCCAACAACATCAGAAAAGGTTTGTTTAACTTGCATTGATCCGAATCAACGCAGTCCCATCAATTGATCACACCAATAAAGAACGAAAATAATGATGTACGTATATGCCATCCACATTCGCCACTGGGTCCCGTCATTACCCGTTAGGTTAGTTAACTAACGACAGAGCGGGGACTAGACTAGCACGGATGTAAAACATATACAACATCTACTAGTATATATATCAATATATAATATTTTCGCTCAAGGCGTGATAAAATGCAACATCACAGAAATGTAATAAGCATCACAGAACAATACAGATATCTGGGATCCCCGGGTTTCACAGAGCCGCTACTGAAACCCGATGTTCCCCTGGTCGTGTGGATAGCCTGTGCAATGAAATCCTAGACCCCTACGGGCGCGGCAAGTTACCCGCCAAAACCTGAAGCGAGACAGCCCCCTTCAACAACGTGAATGGACCACCCAGCACTTCACGGAATCCGGTAACTTGGGCACCCCTCCTGGGTCAACCTGTACCCCCTACGAGTGCGGCGAATAGCCCGCCAATTCTAGAGTGAGGCCCCCTCCGTCTCAACGCCATGAGATGCGGGCCCGTTACCCTCTAGAACCCGGCTATCCGTGTACCCCACCTTGGGGTAATCCTAGTACAGAAAGTAAAATATACATACAACGGGTACATCGACCTCGACCCGGTCGTGTCCTAAAAGAATAATATACAAACAGGCAGTGACGGTAGTCCACATGTCGGACGCTGGCCCCACAATAACAAATGTACATAGTACAACCAAAATGTACTAGCATTGCATCCAGGCTATCCCCACGACCAATCCGCAACATCACAGCATAATCACAGAACATCAATGTGAATGTCACGTTCGCAAATCCGTCTAACCGGGCTATAGTAGTTGGACAGGATTTACCGATCAAGTGACATTCACGGTCGCAGATATAATGTAAATACTGTGAACTAATGTGTTTAAAATTTTCGATCGATCAAATTTACCTAAGTGGGCCCCCAAGCACTACTGTAGCACTTAAAGAAATTCTGGGCCCAAAAAGAACATTCCAAAACGCCAATTTCATTGTAAAAAGATTACTGTGGAAAAATGGTGCAGTGAAGACACTGTAGTGCGGCGGAACTGCGACGCCAAAGGGGTTTTGGCCGCGGTTCCGCGGTGGTTCTACAGTATCACTCTACCAAATTTTCACAGATGTCTTAGAATTTCCAGAGCAGTATTCTGAAACAACCTGAAAAATTTTTGGAGCCAAAAAAAATTCGACAGAAACTGATGCACATGAAAACGCGGTTTTTGGAATTTTGTTCGATCGGAAATGTAAACACATTAGAAAAAGCTAGACTAGGTTAATGGAGTGACTCTGATACCACTGTAAGTACACGGCGGCGTCCCGGCCGTCAATCCGACGCCGGAATGCGGAAACGATGCTTTTCTTTAAACTTTAAAACCGGCACCACCGCGCACTATAAACCTGGATCGTGCCATTAATCTAGTCCTAGCTAACAAGAGAAAGGGTTGAGAGATATACCGAGCGATCCGTGTCCTTCGGTCTTCTCGTCGTCGTCCCGATCTCCCCGCGGAATCTCCGGTCTTCACCTCCTCGCCGGAAGGGCACCACGTCGCCGGCTTCTTTTACGGGTTCCCACCTCTGGACCGAGGCAACTCGGGCACGAAATTGGCGAGTCGACATGCCCAAGATTTGCTGTAGAATAAGTGTAGTGCTATGTCTCATTGGGGTTTATGGAAGTTGCTCTTTTGGTGGAGGAAAAGAAGTATATGGAGATGAATGATTTTGTAGCAAGCAAAAGGAAAAATGTGATGAACATTTTTTCCCATTCCAAATGAAAATCCCCCCACTTCCACAAAGTGTAGCCGGCCTCATGTGAAGAAGAGGAGAGGGTCAAAGTCCAAGGGGGGTGTATCTCAATAATGCAAGAGAGAGTGTGGAGTTATTGATCAGTCGAAAATACTGCATTTTTAACACGGCAATTTCCCTATCATTTGCACTCATCTAGAAGTGTTCGGTAATCATATTGCACATATTTCCAAAACATCCCTGAAATACCAGATTGCATGTGTTAGACTTTAAAACCGGCACTTTTAGGGAAATTGTGTGTATCATGGCATCACATCATCCTTGTATTGCGCAACTCTTGTCCCGAGAAATTTTGCAGGAAATTACAGGAACAAAGCCAAAAGAGCCGATCAAAAATACGCCAACTCAAAGATGTGTGATCTGGAAATAATACAGAAAGCTAAATAAAAATCAAAATATCACAAAATGGCCCAAATCTCAGCCCATGGAATTAACAGAAAGACCAAGCCCTAAGGCTCCCAAACCGCCGCGGTTCCGCGGCGGGAGCTGGCTTAAGCCGCGGAACCGCGGCGCTATGGTGGCTTCAGCTCTTCAATTTTTGTCCATGTGTCTACCCTAACGGCCAAAGCTTCCAGAAGACCCCAGAAGCTCCACGTGGCGCATCTAGAAGGCTCGGCTTAACAAACTATTTCTAGAAGGATCTCTTAACAAACTTTTGGAGGGAAATTCAAATCTTGTGCTAACTAACTTGTGGAGGGAAAATTCAAATTTCAATCCTAGATCTAGAATTTGGAGGTCTATAAAAGAGAGCCTAGATCTAGGGTGAAGGGTGTTCAATTCTTCATCTCTCCCTCTTCCACCCACAAGTTGAGTGACACGACTTGTGCCAAATTCCAATTCAAAATCAAGATCAAGATCCCGAGTACCATTCAAGCAAGAGAGCCTTCAACCTTTAGAAAGCGACGCCGGATTCCATCGGAGCAAGAGATCCAAGCCGATCCGCGACTCAAGGAGCCGAGCGAAGCCGAAATCGACGATCTAGTTCCTACCTTTTGTAAATTTCAAGAGTGTTGTAACGAAATTTGTCGATAAATAAAGGTGAAATTTCTATATCTTGCTTATCTTTGATTCAACATTATGATTCGATCTTAATTTGTGATTGCGTTTGATATTATGATGTTTGAGTAAACTCCGCTCGTGTATGAGTTGTGACGATCAATAGAATGATGATGATTTAAATCTTTTTACAATTCTTAAATCCTATAACGATTGTAAATTCTAGTGAATCAAATGATCGATGACCTAGTTTCGAGATGATCCTTTCTTGATTGTGTTCACTCGAAACTAGGGAACAACGATTGATCATTTGATTGACTAGAAGCTAGAATTTGAATGAGATTCATTGAAAGGGTAAAGGATAAGACGAAGAAACCCTAGCTTCTTCGCAAAAATCCTTAACCTCGATGAATTATCATCGATCTAGTATCAATTCGCTAAAGGATAAGAACATGAAATCATTAGATCTCATCACATCTATAGATCCGATCTACTCCTACGAGCTACATTTCGAATCTTGATTGTTGGTTGGAAATCATCACAAATTACCACTTCTTGATTTTTAATGCTTTCTTTTAGATCTAGATTTTTTCTCTTTCTTGAAATGCAATTTTATAAATCATGAATTGTTTTCTTTTCCTTAAAGTTTCGACTCATCTAATTCGAAAGACGAACGATTACACTTTCCCTGTGGACGATCCGCACTTACTAACGTGCTACATCCGACACCGTTATTGATTGCGGTCAAATAATTTTTGGTTGTGATTTCTAAATACAATTTTCTAAAAACCAACACACAACGAGAAATTTCATTCAATCAAATGGCGCCGTTGCCGGGGATAGTGCGCTAATTGTTCGTATTTTGAAATTTGAGTTGAAAAGTTTATTCCATCCAGATTTTTTTAGATCAAAACTTGCGCAAACACTAATACGTGTTGTTGTGATTTGTGCGAGGAAATCTGGAGCTTGCTGTGAAATTGGAAAATTAATTGGATAATTCCAGAGGACTAGGGAAGTGATCAGGAGTGTTCTGTAAATTTTTTGTCAAGAGATCCGACTAAGCCACCGCGGAAGCGCGGTCTAAGCCATCATTTGCCGTGGAACCGCGGCTTGATAGAGGGATCTCTGTGCAATTTTTCCTCAGGTAACTTCTTGCTTTCTTATCTTCTCCTCTCTCTGCTCCAATTAACAATTTTACTGCAGGTTTCTTTGCAAAAATCGCAGCGCGCAAAGCAAAATTAAATTGTGCTTGTTTTGATTTTGTGGTTGTTTGCATAATTAATACGGACATTAAGGGGAAAAGACCAAATCCAGATTAGGTGGGGAGATCATTACCCTTCCTAAGCCCCGAAAATCACAAACTTGCATCCGCATTACCCTCATTAATTAAAAAATATCTAGAGATGACTCTAAGGACCGTCGCGCTCACTTAGGACAAGAGAAGGCCGTGGGTAATTCATTGCTTATCCGCGTTTTCTTGTGGTGTCTAAGGCAAGTGTGTCGAAGGCTAGTGGTTATTAATTAGGCCCACTACTTACGTAGTGGAGTACCTTCCCACTTACCTGGCACTTACCTGGCCACAGAGGGACAAAGAGGCAGTGGAGGATTCTATCCTGCGACTTGTCTTTTGGCAGTTAGGAGCGGTCTAGAGCCTGACCTAGGTGACCACTAGATTTTAGGGTTTTGTGTGTTGCATTTGTTGTGTTGCATCATTTTTTCAAAATTCGTATCATTTTTCCAAAATTCGTATCATTTTTCAAAACTAACACCGCATTCACTTCATTTCCCCTAATTATAAATCACGCTGCCACTTGTACTAACCCCTTTTAGTGCAAGATAGGCTGGACACGGGATTCTAGTGCCCGTTTAGTCCGCGTACCCTTTATCGACTCCAAAGTCGGTATTTCTCCATTTACCTTTCTTTTACCCACCACCACACCCACACCGATGGATCAGTCTCCATCAAACTTCTTTTCCACTACCCTGCCGCCGTCTGTTGGTGCACAGAATCCACCTCGCATCTCTCTCCAAGAGAGGTGCTATCCTACACGAGGCCTCTTTTCCACCCGTCTTTCCATTCCACCAGCCAACGGGGAAAAATTTCAGATTAAACCCCAATACATCAACCTTCTACCAAAATTTCACGGTCTCGAGTCTGAGGACGCATATGTGTTTATCACGAAATTTGAAAATGTATGTGCAATGATGGGTAACTCACAGCTGTCTGTGGATGCTTTGCGTCTTCGTCTTCTCCCATTCATCCTGTGCGATATAGCTGAGAAGTGGCTGTATAACACAACCGCACATTCCATTTCAAACTGGGAAGAATTCGTCAAAGCATTCCTTAAGAAATTTTACCCACATCACAAAACAGCTCGAATCCGTAGCGAAATCAATCAATTCACCCAGCTTCCAAATGAAACATTTTCACAATGTCTTGAACGCTTTAAGGATCTGCTAGTTCAATGTCCACATCACGGCATCCCCAGATGGGATCTGTGCCGAATCATTTATGAGGGCATTAATCCTAACACAAGACAGACCCTTGAATTAATGTGTCAAGGAAATTTCATGACCAAAGATGATGGGGAAGCCTGGAAATTTTTAGAAGATTTTGCTGAAAGATCTTTACAGTGGGAGGGTGTGAGTCAATCATCTAGGGCTGGCAATAACCAATCGGAAGTTTCCATAGGAGTTAGAGCTGAAATTTCAGCTATGCAAAAGAAACTCGAGACTATGGAAAACAAATTTTTAGCTGCCGCCCTAAACCAAATGTCACTCTCCAAAACTGTATGTGGATGCTGTTCTGATCCATCACATCTCACGGAAGAATGTCCACGAAATTCTCCGTTTCAAGGTCACGAGCATATCAGTTCTGCTTACCAACAAGGACTTAGAAACGACCCATTTTCTTCCACACATAATCAGGGTTGGAGGAATCACCCGAACTTTGCTTGGAACCAATCACAATCTCAAAACACGGTTCCAACCCAAAGCAACTTCCAAAGGGTCCCTCCACCACAACAGCAACCACAATTGAGTCAGCACCCCTTTCACGCACAAAACTTCCAAAATCCGGTCAACACACCTGCACCGTCCAATCCGTTGCAGTTGATCGGTTCAGATGAATCCTCTTCATTCATGAACTTGCTTTTGACAATAAAAACTTTCGTCGATGACATAAAGAGAAACTCTGCGTCCCAAAGCGAGACTATTAAATCGATGGAAGAAGAAATTGCACGTTTAAAAGCTGAAATGAGTGCAAGAGAGAGAGGGAAACTTCCAGCTCAACCCTTACCCAATCCTGGCTATTCACATCATGTGGATGCAATCACGTTGAGATCAGGAAGAGTGCTTGACAATCACATTCGGGAAGAGTTTGATGACACTGAAAAATCTATCGATGATACCCCGGCTGAGACCTTTCCTCACACACATGCTTCTGCTTCTGCTTCTTGTTCTTCTACCCCACCGCCTTCTCGCGAGCCTATTCTCCATTTCCCTCTAGGCTCGCTACGTCAGCCCACCTCTTCTACTCCTCCACAGACGATCCCCACTTCTATTTTGGGATCGGGGCCACACACACTTCCTTCTCCTATGATGGACCCAGCGCTTATTGCTAAAGCACCTTATCTTAATCGGTTAAGGGCTAACACATCGAGTCCACATATGGAGAAGATTATGGACATGTTCAAGCAAGTAAACATCAACATCCCTCTCCTAGATGCCATCCAACAAGTTCCGTCCTATGCGAAAACTCTTAAGAACTTGTGCACTAGGAAGAGGAAGACTCAAGTGCCCAAGAAAATTTTCATGGCAAAGACTGTAGACACGGCTTTCCCCCAACAATTACCGAGGAAACGTAAGGATCCTGGATATCCTACTATTTCCATTTCTATTGGGGAAAAACACATCAACCGTGCTCTACTAGACCTTGGCGCTAGTGTTAACTTGCTTCCATACTCGGTTTATGAGCAACTAGGTATCGGAGAGTTGAAGCCAACCCATTGCACTCTCCAGATGGCTGACCGATCAATCACCAAACCTAGGGGTGAACTGGAAGATGTGTTAATAAAAATCGGGGAATTCATATTCCCTGTGGACTTTATTGTAATTGATACACAGCCTGTAGCGAACCCACGGAATCAAATTCCGGTGATTTTAGGTCGCCCCTTTTTGGCCACTTCCAACGCTATCATCAACTGTCGTAATGGTTCTATGACCCTATCCTTCGGGAATAGGTCAATAGAGCTGAACATTTATAAGTTGGGAAGTGTACCCTCCGAACCTACTGCTCAGGTCTATTCTGTCGACTTAATGGATGTCGACAACAGCGAATTTGACGATCCTCATGATACTGATCTTGACTCTTTTCATACGTTATTGTTTGACCCAACTATGTATCATACACATACGGACTCTTCCACCAAGATGTCTGGGTCAACAACTAACACTGATTATGAACTGCTTTTAGAGTCTGAAGATCACCCCGCACTTTGTGACGACATTATTCATCGGGGTATTGAGGAAATCTTCGCTGATAAACTCGCATTTCTGAATAACACGGGTGTTGAGATGAATCATGTCCCAATCATTGAAATTAAACCTCCACCCCTTCCTCTGAACAGTAAAAAGAATGCGAGTTATCCATCACATTCACTGCTTCGTCTCTCCAAAATGAGACGCACACACACTCTCTTCCACCCCTTACCCTTTCCCCACTTCTTCTTCCACCAACCCGAGCACTGCATTGATAAAATCTTCGAATGGTTGGTGTTGATCTTCGGTCTTTGCAAAGCTTGGCATTGACCAATGATTCTTGACCCCTTATGTGATTTTCAAAGCTTAACATTGCATAACTCAAGTTTGGGGGGGGGCATTTTTTCTGGCTCATGGAAAGAAAATTTTTACAAAAATTTTGAGCCAAGAATAAGTTTGGGGGAGGGTCTTCACTTAAATATTTTGCCCCCACTAATAAATTCCTCCCAAGCTTACAGGTTTTTCAAGATTTAGCTGATGGCAACAGTGAGGACACTGTTGAAAACAAGTTTGGGGGAGGTTTGTGCTTAGTTTTGCATCATGTGCATATCATTTGCATAAGCACAAAACATTTCTTTAAAAAAAAAACCATTAATATTCAAAAAAAAATAAATTTCAAAACCCATAAAAATTGTGTGTAAATATTTTTTCTTTTGGTTCATCATTTTTTGTAAATACTTTTTCAAAACCCAGTAAAACCTATAAAAATTTAAAAATTTTCAAAACTCATAAAAATATTTAATATTTATGATAATAAAAGATTAGATAGTGAAAAATTACATCCATGAGATTAGAAAAATTTAAGAAAACCAAGAAAATTAGAAGTTTTCTTATATGAACTAGTAATAAGTAGTTATGAGCCGTTGTCCCAAGGGTTAGTAAGATGGAGGAAGTCACTAATCTGAGGATAAAAATAAGTCTGAAAAATAGTTTCTATTCTGGAAAGCCAAATATTTTGAACGTTGATACCCTGCTATTTGCACTTACACACGTCTTAAAACCCGGGATAGTAGAGGATACCTTGAAATGCTCTTGTCTTAAAGCCGCTGTATAAAAAAAAATGAAGAAAGTGGTGAGAAAAATGGACACTGGTTTTGTTATCACCATGGGTAATAAAAAAAATATATAGCGAGGGTGCCTTTTCACCTAGTGCCCTAAGGCCAACTGGTTTGGGAGTCACTGCTATACCTGAAGTGGTGCAAGACGAGGAAAATACACCAAATAAGCAAGCACATGAGTAATCGGTCGGTTAGTACCTCAAGAAATATTAACGGTCGCATGAAAGTGTGTGAGCACATCTAATTAAAAAAGTACTGAGGCTGATGGGCAAGAGTATGATAGCTTGAATTGAATTCTCCGGGTGTAGGGATGTCCTTTACACACACGCAGGGTGATATGATCGATGTTTGGAAGAAAGATAGGAATGAAGAATAAGACGATGTTTTATTTAGGGAGGACGTGATTTCTAACTTCTTTTCATGACCATTAAGATAGGGCTCATGACAACCGAAAAGCTAGCTTAGTTGGAAACCCTAATTTTCAAGGCTTTTCTTTTACAATTCTTTTCTTTAAATGTAATATTCATGATCTTCCTTTTATTATTGGATTTTGTGGGTGCAATCCGCTGAAAACCCTCAGGAGACAACACTCCTCCTACTAGGGACACCTAGAGGTTTAAAGGCTTGTTGCACGTGCTCAGTGCAATCGTGTTGCCTACGAAAGTGTGCCTTTCTTTTTCTTTATTTTCTCCTTCTCTTTTTAATAAAACTGTTCGATCGAGACGATCGAAAATAAGTTTGGGGGAATTTGATCAGTCGAAAATACTGCATTTTTAACACGGCAATTTCCCTATCATTTGCACTCATCTAGAAGTGTTCGGTAATCATATTGCACAAATTTGCAAAACATCCCTGAAATACCAGATTGCATGTGTTAGACTTTAAAACCGGCACTTTTAGGGAAATTGTGTGTATCATGGCATCGCATCATCCTTGTATTGCGCAACTCTTGTCCCGAGAAATTTTGCAGGAAATTACAGGAACAAAGCCAAAAGAGCCGATCAAAAATACGCAAACTCAAAGATGTGTGATCTGGAAGTAATACAGAAAGCTAAATAAAAATCAAAATATCACAAAATGGCCCAAATCTCAGCCCAAGGAATTAACAGAAAGACCAAGCCCTAAGGCTCCCAAACCGCCGCGGTTCTGCGGCGGGAGCTGGCTTAAGCCGCGGAACCGCGGCGCTATGGTGGCTTCAGCTCTTCAATTTTTGTCCACGTGTCTACCCTAACGGCCAAAGCTTCCAGAAGACCCCAGAAGCTCCACGTGGCGCATCTAGAAGGCTCGGCTTAACAAACTATTTCTAGAAGGATCTCTTAACAAACTTTTGGAGGGAAATTCAAATCTTGTGCTAACTAACTTGTGGAGGGAAAATTCAAATTTCAATCCTAGATCTAGAATTTGGAGGTCTATAAAAGAGAGCCTAGATCTAGGGTGAAGGGTGTTCAATTCTTCATCTCTCCCTCTTCCACCCACAAGTTGAGTGACACGACTTGTGCCAAATTCCAATTCAAAATCAAGATCAAGATCAAGATCTCGAGTACCATTCAAGCAAGAGAGCCTTCAACCTTTAGAAAGCGACGCCGGATTCCATCGGAGCAAGAGATCCAAGCCGATCCGCGACTTAAGGAGCCGAGCGAAGCCGAAATCGACGATCTAGTTCCTACCTTTTGTAAATTTCAAGAGAGTTGTAACGAAATTTGTCGATAAATAAAGGTGAAATTTCTATATCTTGCTTATCTTTGATTCAACATTATGATTCGATCTCAATTTGTGATTGCGTTTGATATTATGATGTTTGAGTAAACTCCGTTCGTGTAGGAGTTGTGACGATCAATAGAATGATGATGATTTAAATCTTTTTACAATTCTTAAATCCTATAACGATTGTAAATTCTAGTGAATCAAATGATCGATGACCTAGTTTCGGGATGATCCTTTCTTGATTGTGTTCACTCGAAACTAGGGAACAACGATTGATCATTTGATTGACTAGAAGCTAGAATTTGAATGAGATTCATTGAAAGGGTAAAGGATAAGACGAGGAAACCCTAGCTTCTTCGCAAAAATCCTTAACCTCGATGATTTATCATCGATCTAGTATCAATTCGCTAAAGGATAAGAACATGAAATCATTAGATCTCATCACATCTATAGATCCGATCTACTCCTACGAGCTACACTTCGAATCTTGATTGTTGGTTGGAAATCATCACAAATTACCACTTCTTGATTTTTAATGCTTTCTTTTAGATCTAGATTTTTTCTCTTTCTTGAAATGCAATTTTATAAATCATGAATTGTTTTCTTTTCTTTTCCTTAAAGTTTCGACTCATCAAATTCGAAAGACGAACGATTACACTTTTCCTGTGGACGATCCGCACTTACTAATGCGCTACATCCGACACCGTTATTGATTGCGGTCAAATAATTTTTGGTTGTGATTTCTAAATACAATTTTCTAAAAACCAACACACAACGAGAAATTTCATTCAATCAGTTATCATGAAGCATGATCACAAGACAAGGTCCAACACTCCACCAACTAATCATCACAAACATAAGTCAAGCAATCATGAGGTTATGAAGTCAATGGTGGAGCAACAATCATGACACTACAAAATGCAAAGACAACCCTCCAAAATGCTTATTTACACAAATGCAAATAAGCCCTCCTCCACCAATCTTCAGCCAATGAAAGATACAAAGAAAATTGGCCGAAACAGAAAGCAAACTGGCAACTCCAAAAACTGATCCTGTAATAAATTACAGGAAAACCCCGCTACTGTATATACATACCCGCATTTGTATTCCGACCGAAATACAAATGCAATGAGACAAAATCTACACTGTACTATACTAGGATCCGGCTTAAACCAAAGCCCACCAGTATTAACCGTCCGATCATGATCCGTGCAATACCGCACGTATCTGATCGAACCCTGCCATATCTCCATACGGCCTTTACAGCGTTTCGCCCGAAACTTGAGAAACTGGTCTGTGGGGGATTCTAAAGACTCGTCAATACTTTGGTTGTGGATTTAACCACTAGCACGTCAGAGGTATTAGCCTATACGTAACGGGCTACCAGGTATTGACCAAAAGGGACGTCGATGAGCGAACTCATCCTGACACCCTACTGAGCCTGTCAGTGACAATATCCGTACAGTCCGGTCCGTTCGTCTATGAGTATTGCATGGCGGGCCTAGGGGGTTGGTAAAAGTCAGACCCCCAAAAGCGGTACAAGTCGTGTCGGAGTGTAGCCCAGAACACCCTGAGATACTATTGGAATACCTACCAGTAAATCTCCTGCCTCGGCCGATGGCTTTGTGTAATGTCTCTCCTAGATACAGTGCGACCTCACCCCTAATACCGAGAGAGGAGAACCCCTGAAGATCCGCTCACTGCCTCCATGTGGCTCGGGACTTTACCCAACTAAAACCTGTTTGCATGTCTCCTTTGAGCGTGGTAGGGTAGTAATCAAAGTACAGTGGGAACTCACACGAGACAAATGACGATCCTCAGGTCGATGAATTAACCTGTACACATGTCACCAGGGAACTGCTATCTGACGTCAGGTGTAAGACCAACTAGCATGTTCCCGGCGGGTCCTGTCCGGTGTACTCATAACCCAATGAGCACCTGTATACATCTTAGGTGAACCACCTGACACCAGTGGCTTATGAGACCGGCCACCGCCCCTCGTCGGGGTCTCGACTGTATACACTAGTCTACTATGGAGTATCGATGCCCTGTCTCGAAACTCCCATGACTAGGGACCTTTTAAGGATGTGCTTATAGACTACCAGCTCTCACGTATATAATCGCCCTCATACTGCTGCCAGTCAAGCAAGAATCCTAGGGGCTCTATCAACGTGTAATAGCGACCTGTCAGGTCACCTAAAGCAGTACACGATGATAAAGATAAACCAGATAACATACTATCATCTTGAGTAAGACTGTCCTACCGGAATAGGTCCTCCCTCAATCATTGTAATCACATGCCTGTGATCCAATAATTGACTCTGAGGCCATTATCTCCAACAGAGGCACCTTCCCTTCTCGCCAATCGTCGGTTCTGGTTCCGCCGGCGGCCACTTCGTCCAGCGCCCAAATGCGCCCCGGGCCCCCGAGTCCAGTCGCGCACCTGTCTAAAAGCGTGCTCGGGAACAGGAGCCCCGGGCTGTCGAGGAGGGGGTGAGACCGGTTCTCCCGCGTCACTCCTCAAGAGGTTCTACAGGACGTCGGCCTGCACCCCAGCTTCCCTGATCCTCGTGGACGATGGAGATCTTCGCTTTGAGGTGTCCTCGGGGCTTTCCATCGCTGACAGCCTCCTCTCGGAGATGGAGAGGTCGGCCGGGGACATAATCCCTTGAGGGACCCTCCGTGCCCAAATGGCGGCCATTGCCCAAGAGGCCGTGCAGATTAGTGTTCGCACCCCACTCGGTTCTTCATTCAGCATTTTTGTTCGCGTAGTTGGGTGCCTTCCTTTCCCTTTTAACCTCCTTTCTTTTCTTCAGGTCCTCCACTACGTCGCCCTCATTGTCAACATGGAGGACGAGGAGATTGTCCCGGCGATGCGGGCCACGAGCGAGTTCTCCTCGCGGGAGGAGAGCTCGAGGCTAGAGTTGGAGGCGGCGAGGGAGAGGATTGCTGCTCTTGAAGACCAGGTGGTGACCGTGAGTCGGGAGACCGCCAGGTTCCGAGAGGCCGCCCGAGCCGCCGAGTCCCAGTTGGAGGACCACAAGGTGCTCGTCGCCATCATGAAGAAGACAGTGAGTGCCTTCCGGAAGGAGAACGATGCAGCGAAGGACCTGTCGCTGAAGACGGTGGAGAACTATAAGAAGTCGGATCAAATCTATGCCGACCTTGCCAGAGACGGGGGCATTATTTGGCATGACGCCCTCGACTCTGTCAAGGCTCGGATGCCGGAGTTCCCTGATGCTGAGCTCCGGGCCGTGTACCCTCTCGAGGACGACACGCTGGGGACCGCCCCCGGACACGATGCAGGGAAAGCGGCCCCTGGCGGGAGCGTGAGGGGTAAGTCGGTCGCCCTGGCTGCCGGCACCGAAGTTCCCGCCGTTGGTGCCGACCCTAAAGATGCGGCTCCGGTGGTCATAGTGGAGGCGCGGCTCGTTGAGGTCCTCCCCGTCCATGAGGCCTGAAGCCCCTCGTTTTCTTATTCCTCTCTTTTGCTCTGAAATTTTGTAAGCCTCCGGGCACTTTGTTAGGCTGGGAGCCCATAATACCTTTGTAGAGACTTTTGATTTTTGTGAATAAAAAATCTTTTTGCAGTTTCTTTGCGTGAACATTTTCCTTTTGTTTGTGGTAAACATCTGTATTTGCACGATACTGCTTTCATGTCAGGTCGGTTCTTCGTCTAGCGATCGCACGTCGAGTTGAATTCGATCATTCGCCAGGTGTGCGAGGACTGGTGAAGGGTAGGTATCTCCATGGCCCCGAAGTCGAGGTAGGGATCGCTTAGACGTGGATGGCCTCTTGACGAGGTCTTTGATCCTTGACATCGGTGGGTATAACTACCAGCCATGGATGTCCGAGCAGTGTAGCTGCTCAGTTGCCTCTTGGTGAGGACTTTGATCCTTAGCGGGAGGGCGTAGGGAGGCATGCTAAGGATGGACCGAGCAGGGTTGCTGCTCGGTTGCCTCTTGGCGAGGCTTTCGATCCCTGGCGTCGTGGGGTAAGGAACTACCAGCCAGGGATAACCGAGCAAGGGCGAGCCCGGTTTCATCTTGGCGAGGGCTTAGATCCCCGACGTCGTGGGGTAGGGGACTACCAGCCAGGGATAACCGAGCAAGGGCGAGCCCGGTTGCCTCTTACCGAGGGCTTTGTTCCTTAGCGCGGGAGGGGCCGTAAGAGGCCTGCTAAGGACGGGCCAAGCAGGGTTGCTGCTCGGTGCCTCTTGGCGAGGGCTTAGATCCTTAAGGACAGGCCGAGCAGGGTTGCTGCCCGGTGCCTCTTGGCGAGGGCTTTGATCCTTAGCACGGGAGGGGCCGTAAAAGGCCTGCTAAGGACGGGCCGAGCAGGGTTGCTGCTCGGTGCCTCTTAGCGAGGGCTTAGATCCTTAAGGACGGGCTGAGCAGGGTTGCTTCCCGGTGCCTCTTGGCGAGGGCTTAATCCTTAGCGCGGGAGGGGCCGTAAGATGCCTGCTAAGGACGGGCCGAGCAGGGTTGCTGCTCGGTACCTCTTGGCGAGGGCTTTGATCCCTGGCGTCATATGGTAGGGAACTACCAGCCAGGGATAACCGAGAAGGGTAGCTGCCCGGTTGTCTCTTAGCGAGGGCTTCAATCCTTAAGGACGGGCCGAGCAGGGTTGCTGCCCGGTGCCTCTTGGCGAGGGCTTTGATTCTTAGTGCGGGAGGGGCCGTAAGAGGCCTGCTAAGGACGGGCCGAGCAGGGTTGCTGCCCGGTGCCTCTTGGCGAGGGCTTTGATCCCTGGCGTCATGGGGTAGGGAACTACCAGCCAGGGATAACTGAGCAGGGTAGCTGCCCGGTTGCCTCTTAGCGAGGGCTTCGATCCTTAAGGACGGGCCGAGCAGGGTCGGTGCCTCTTGGCGAGGGCTTTGATCCTTAGCGCGGGAGGGGCCGTAAGAGGCCTGCTAAGGATGGGCCGAGCAGGGTTGCTGCTCGGTGCCTCATGGCGAGGGCTTAGATCCTTAAGGACGGGCCGAGCAGGGTTGCTGCCCGGTGCCTCTTGGCGAGGGCTTTGATCCCTGGCATCATGGGGTAGGGAACTACCATCCAGGGATAACCGAGCAGGGTAGCTGCCCGCTGAGTCGTGATGTAAGTCTACGTTAGCGCCCCGGCCGTCTACAGACGCCAAAATGCGGAACAAAAACTTTTAAACTTGCGCTATCGTATACTTTAACCCGGATCTGCCATTATTGCTAAACTAACAAACTGTAAAGAGTGTAGAATGGTTATACCAAACGATCCGAGTCCTTCGTTCTTCAACCATCATCCCACGCTCCGTTGCGGCTGCTCCGATCTCGTCGATCTCCGATCTCCTCGTCGAGGTGGCACCACATGATCGGTTCTTTAAACGGGCTCCCGCCTCTGACTCGAGGCAACTCGATCGTCAAGTTTGCTAAAAGAGACGACAAAGATTGATGTAGAGAATGAGTAGATGACTTTGTCTCACTTCGTCCAAATCCGTGGACGATCGGTTAATGAAGTTGCCGAAGGAATCGGGTGATGGAATGAAATGGACTGTGAAATTCCATACACCGATAAAACCTATCATAATCTTTTCTAGCAAAATGAAACTCAAGTAAGAGAGAGAATGAGGAGAGAGAGGGGTGTGCACTAATATAGAAGAGGGAGGTGACCGTAGGAGGAGGGAGGTGACCACAAGCAATGAAGCTTCTCACAAAATATCTTAAGCTTTAACAAAACTCATTAAAGCTAAAGCATGACTCACAAACCTAGTCATCATGCTTTAATTGCAACCAATGAAAACTTAACACCAATAATCCTAGTCACCTCATCTAGAATCTTCTAGAAGAATCCACACTCATCTCAAGAAAAGATAAACCCGTCTTTAACTAAATGTTAAAAGACGGCTGATAGAAAACTGGAAACTGGCAACTTCCAAAAGTGATCCTGAAACGAATTTCAGGACAACCCCGAAACTGTATAAATATACCCGCATTTGTATTACGACCGAATACAAATGCAACTGAGACAAAGATATTATACCTACTCAATATAATACTCGGATCCGGCTTAAACCAAAGCCGACCAGTATCATCTGTCCGAAAATCGACACGTGCGTAAACGCACGTGCATTTTCCGAACCCTGCCATAAAACCATACGGCCTCTACAATGTTTCGCCCGAACTTGGGAAACTGTCTGTGGGGGACTCTAATGACTCGTCAGCACCCTGGCAGTGGGTTTAACCACAAACCGTCAGCGGCACTAGCAATGCGTAACGGCTGCCCATGGACTGACCTCAAGGGATGCCGATGAGCGCACTCATCCGGAAAACCCTACTGAGCCTAACAGTGACAATGTATATACAGTCCAGTCCGTTCGTCAATGAGTATCGCATATCCGCCTAGGGGGCTAGCAACGTCAGACCCCCAATAGCAGTATAAGTCATGTCGGAGTGAAGCCCAATTACACCCTGAGATACTACTGGAGTACCTACCAGTAAATCTCCTGCCACGGCCGTGGGCTTTGTGTAATGGCTCTCCTAGACACAGCACGACCTCGCCCCCAATACCGGGAGAGACGAATCCCCTGCCGATCCGCTCACGTGCCTCCATATGGCTCGGGACTGTACCCAAAAACTACCTGTTTGCACGATTCCTTTGAGCCGTGGTAGGGTAGAAATCAAAGCACAGTGGGAACTCACACGAGACAAATGACGACCTCAGGTCGATGAACTAACCTGTACACATGTCACCAGGGAACTGCTATCTGACGATAGATATAATACTAACTAGCAGATTCCCGGCGAGTCCTGTCTGGTGTACTCATAACCCAATGAGCACCTGTATACATCTTAGGTGATCCAACTGACACCAGTGGCTTGTGAGACCGGCCACCGCCCCTCGTCGGGGTCTCGACTGTACACACTAGTCTACTCCGGAGTATCGATGCCCTGTCTCGAAACTCCCACGACTAGGGACCACAATTAAGGATATGCATATAAACTACCCAACTCTCACGTATATGATCGCCATCATACTGTTGGTAGTAAAGCAAGATCCTAAGGGCTCTATCAAAGTGTAACATGCAATCAGTCACCTGAACATGTACACGACTGATAAAGGCAAACCAGATAGCATACTATCATCTTGAGTAAGACTGTCCTACCGGGATAGGTCCTCCGCAATCATTGCAATCACGTACCTGCGATCCAATAATTGACTATGAGGGCACTATCTCCAACAATCTCCCACTTGCACTCAAGGCTAATATTGCGATGTCGACTACTCACAGCCCGTGTGAAACCGAACATCCAACTCCTCTACTAATCAGTTTCACAAAGCCCGTTTGTAAAACTATTGTGTTCGAGAAATAGCCTCGGTGAGTGGATCCGCCTAGAAGTTTCTTTCTGTATCTCTCTTAATCTCAAGTTCGCGGAGAAAGCCATCTCCCGAATTGAGTGATACCTGTCTTAGAATATGTCTGGATATCTGATGGGACCTTAGTTCATAAATGAACTCCATATCCAAAACTTCTTAGACTGTACGGATCACTGAACCTAATCAGTATCCGGCACCATGCCACCCACAGTATCCTCTTGGACCACCTGTCCATAATACTGTCCCTCTTCGTCAGAGGGAAATACTATAACTCTGACAATCACTCTGTCATCCACGTCACCTTTGAAGCCTGGAATGATAATCGTCTCCCGAAGGAGGCTGCCGTCATCAAATCCGTAGAACATGCACTTATGTTCTATAACTGCTTCCTTATGTTTCTCCAGGATTGGATTAATACAAACTCATTGCATCTAGTGCAAAACAAACATTTGGTGTGGTACTTGACATCTCATGATTGACTCAATTGCCTAAGCAAGTGATCTGCCAATCATGCACATCCCTCTCCCCTTTAGTCTATACGACACCTTTAGAGAGGGTGACTCCATCACCTGCAGGTACACTACCATGCTAGGAGTCAACTATTCTAAAAACCATTAGAATATCTGTCAAAGTACCCACATTGGGAAACCACCCAAATCTAGATCTAAAACCATAGATCCAGAAACCAGAATGTCAAATATTATATCCATATCCTGTCTGGAGAAACAACTGTGTGACGACCACAGTACAACCGATCGTAGTATAGGAATTTTACTTCCTACTCTGTGTATGTCATCCTGATACCATGACATCACACCCTACTACCTTCTTAACTGATCCATCCCCTATTCTGATTGAAGTCAAACCCATGACTGTCACATCAAAATCAGATGATCTATCTCCGCTATAACTGCTCTAGTCTATAAATAGACATTAGCTACTTGCCCACCATACTTCCGTTGCTCCCACTGTCTACGACAACCCTCCTACCGGGTCTCATAACCTGGAACAACAGTAGTGTCAAGTCTTGGTAGATAAGAACCTCCCTGTCACCGTCCTTGAGCTTACCGAAGTACCTCTCGGGTGTCTGAGGTTACCCACCAAATCTGCGGAGTGGCTATTGGAATGTCAACCTGATTGAATGTATAGGTCCTATTAAATTTTCCGTAATCGTTCGCTGTTCTGGAATCACTTCCAGTTCTACCATACTCCCACTACTGTTTTCTGAAAAAGATCCATTTTTACTAAAACTGTGGCGAGTCAAGAACAATATCACTATTGATCTTCCAAATGGTAGAAATATCAACCCTCGTCATAGCCAGGGTCAACCCACAAACAGCCATTACAGAAACGTGCCCTGAGTTATCCAGTGTCTGGTTTTAATCATAAGCTGGACAACTCCCCGTACCTTAACATCTTTTAAGGTACGAACTATTCTATATCCAATATAGAAACTTTGGCACTTATTTAATTGGAACCATATTCAATCCATGCATCTGTCTCCAGTGCATATCAACTTAATGGAAAAAGGCTAATCAGCATTACTCAACTTAGGAATCCATCCAATTATGAGTAACCTGAAAGAGAAACACGTTTCTCAAAACCATCACTATCAACTGAATACCAATCACAAGAATCTACATCTTCGATCTCTTTGAAGAATCCCGATACTTGTGATACCTGGTTCTCTACTTTATTCTTATACCCATAACTTCTCAAAACTTAGACCTTGTATTTCTACGAAACACTCGTCTAAATACTAGAGAAGTTATAAGTAAACAGAACATAGTACGAGGACCTACCCCTTTGTCCTGATGGACACTGGACAACATACAATACTCTGTATAAGTCTGCTGAGTTGAACAACTCAAAACCTGTGCGTTGTAGGTGGAAAACTGTACCCTGGCGATTTCCTCAAATATCACCAATTACAACGAATTCCGATATAATGAGGATGATCACCCAATTCCCAATATCTTACTCCCACTCATCATCTGTAAAACCATACAGATATGAGAATGAAACCTAGTAAATACATACCCTTGGAGTAAGTGTCTAATCGGGAAAACAGCTTTTCCTTAACAATGCACTGAAACATGAAAATGTTTCGTAGGGGTATCTTGGTATTCATAGCAATGCCTCTTCCATAATCCAATTCATGACTTCAACCGTATATCTTATTGCCATCTCTCCAAATCCCTTTATTTGTCTTTAGTCGTTACCTTCTGTACACCATCGTTAGGCTAAATGGTTTTCTTCCTTCCCTACCGTTCGGCACCAGCCTATGGTTTGGAAGAAGACTATCCAGTAAGCATAATAGGTGTACCCTCCTAAACCAAGGAGTACTCGCATCTCGAGAGAAGGTGACGATAAAAGACAACTGAATAATACCTTATTCTTTTAAAGGTGAAATAGGAGCGGCGATGAAGTACGCGGTTTTGGTCTTGAATGATATCAGTCGCAATTTACTTTGCCCTCTTTCTAATCCCTTTATTTTGTCTTTACATATTACCTTCTGCACACCTTACTTAGGCTAATTGGTTTTCTTCATTCCCTACCTTTCGGCACCAGCCTATGGTTTGGAATAAGACTATCCAATAGGCGTAATAGGTGTACTCTCCTAAACCAAGGAGCTCTCGCAACCTGAGAGAAGGTGATAATAAAAGACAACTGAATAAACCAATTCTATTTCTCCTGAACCTGGATCCATCCCCGAAGAAGTCCCTTCGAGTTCGTATATAACCATACGATGGCTCTATCCAATGGAAGTGGATATCCGTAGTAATACGGGTGTTCTGAGAAATACAAAGGGTAAAAGAAGGAGTGGCAATGACTTATGCAACTCAGACAATCCAAAAGCCAGTATTTTAAGAAGGTTCGGTCAACCTGGTCACTGAGTCATAGTCTAGGGTCGGTCAAAGGTCGCTGCCATAGAGAGAGAGAGAAAAGAAACACTCTGCGTGCACTCTAACCTAGATCAGAATGGTCATCATTTTATCTAATCCGGAAACCTCCCACTGTCCTGTCAAATTCTCCTCCAAACCTAAAGAAGAATCAATCGGGATCACCCGAAGAGTAAACTAACTCATCAGTGGGAATCAGGATCCAACTCTCATCGCATGATAACGTGATGGAATGCATCCACGTTACTCATACTCCAGAAGGTATGCGCATACTCGGCAAGTTTCAGTTTCTTTAGAAACTCCTGATATCATTTTTGCCCCATGCTCTTATAACCTTGGCGTTGGTCAAAATGTCATAAGTCACATGCCAAGTTCTACCCGTCACTATCTTGCCAATTTGAACCCACCCGCACATGCCCTTGACGTTGGCCAAAATGGCAGAACGACTGTCCCAAACTGACTCATCTATCTATGCAACAATTGAATACCCAACAGCTACCAAACACTATGCCTTGGCGTTGGTCAAAATGCGTAGCTTGAATACTACTGAATACCCAAAAGAAGTGACGGAGGGCTACGGCTGGTTTTTGGCGAAAAACCTTTAGCGTAGTGAACTTGATATCGCTGAAGGAACCTGATAGCTTTTTAAAATATAGTGGCGAAAACCTTTTGCTAAAGAGGTCACTCCCGGTAAAGGGGTCTCGGCTCTTTCCTCGTGGAATGAGGTGCAGGATATTCCACTGAATACCGCTATGCAAAGCAACATGTAATCGACTATAGTAAAGTTATTACCCCGACGCAAACTTCTGTCCAAGGGGTCTTTCCCGGTGAAGGGATATCAGCCCTTGCCTCGTCGAATGAGGTGCAGGATATTCCACTGAATACCGCTATGCATAACAAAAGAAAACGTCTTTGCAATAACACTTTTTAAATTGTTCCAACAACTGTATACAGGTTTGTTTATCTTTGCGTTGATCAGAATCAACGCAGTCCCATCAATCAATCACACCAGAAAAGAACGAAAATAAAATGTACGTATATGCCATCCGCATTCGTCACTAGGTCCCGTCATCACCCGTTAGGTTACTTAACTAACGACAGAGCGGGGACTGGACTAGCGCGGGTGTAAAACATATACAACATCTAATAGTATATAAACCAATATACATAATCGCTCCAGGCGTGATAGTATGCAACATTACAGAAAAGTAATAAGCATCACAGAACAATACAGATATCTGGGATCCCCGAGTTTCACAGAGCCGCTGCTAAAACTCGACGTTCCCCTGTCGTATGGATAGCCTGTGCAATGAAACCTAGACCCCTACGAGTGCGGCAAGTTACCCGCCAAAACCTGAAGCGAGGTAGTCCCCACAGCATAGTGAATGGAACACCCGGCACTTCACGGAATCCGGTAAATTGAGCACCCCTCCTTGGGTCAACCTGTACCCCCTACGAGTGCGGCGAATAGTCTGCCAATTCTGAAGTGGGGCCCCTCTGCCTCTCAAAGCCATGAGATGCGGACCCGTTGCTTTCCCGAACCCGGCTATCCATGCACTCCGTCGCGGGGTAAAACCTACTACAGTAATGAAAAATAGTACAATAGGTACATCGACCGCAACCTGGTCGTGCCCCAAAAGAATATTATACAACAGGCAGTGACGGCAGTCCACAAGTTGGACGCTCGCCCCGCAATATCAAATGTACGTATAAACACAAACTGTACTACCATTGCACACTGCTATCCACCACGACAAATCCGCAACATCACAGCACAACACAGAACATCAACGCGAATGTCACGTTCGCAAACCCGTCTAAAAGAACTATAGCAATCAGACGCTGTTTACCGATCAAATGACATTCCCGGTCGGAGATATAATGTAAGCACTGTAAACTAACGCATTTAATTTACTATCGACCAAAGACCAAATATCAAAAAGTGGGCCCCACTGCTTACTGGTGAACAGTAACAAAACCTGGGCCAAAATTATATATACCAAAAACCCCAAAATCCAACACTGAACACACTGACCAAATTTGGGAGCACGTGCTCCTCACATGGCCGCGGAAGCGCGGCCAAACCATGGGTTTGGCCGCCCTTCCGCAGCGGCTTAGAGGAGTCACGACTCCAAATTTCGTCGTGGTTCTTAAATATGCCTGCACGGATTTTTACGACATCCAGAATTCAATTTTGAAACCGTTTAAAATCAACAGAAACTGTCGGCATAGGATTTTGTAGTTTTCGATTTCCGGTCGGATCGATGTTTTAAACGCGTTAGCACAAGTTAGTATAGCAAAATGGTGAGGCTCTGATACCACTGTAAGTCTACGTTAGCGCCCCGGCCGTCTACAGACGCCAAAATGCGGAACAAAAACTTTTAAACTTGCGCTATCGTATACTTTAACCCGGATCTGCCATTATTGCTAAACTAACAAACTGTAAAGAGTGTAGAATGGTTATACCGAACGATCCGAGTCCTTCGTTCTTCAACCATCATCCCACGCTCCGTTGCGGCTGCTCCGATCTCGTCGATCTCCGATCTCCTCGTCGAGGTGGCACCACATGATCGGTTCTTTAAACGGGCTCCCGCCTCTGACTCGAGGCAACTCGATCGTCAAGTTTGCTAAAAGAGACGACAAAGATTGATGTAGAGAATGAGTAGATGACTTTGTCTCACTTCGTCCAAATCCGTGGACGATCGGTTAATGAAGTTGCCGAAGGAATCGGGTGATGGAATGAAATGGACTGTGAAATTCCATACACCGATAAAACCTATCATAATCTTTTCTAGCAAAATGAAACTCAAGTAAGAGAAAGAATGAGGAGAGAGAGGGGTGTGCACTAATATAGAAGAGGGAGGTGACCGTAGGAGGAGGGAGGTGACCACAAGCAATGAAGCTTCTCACAAAATATCTTAAGCTTTAACAAAACTCATTAAAGCTAAAGCATGACTCACAAACCTAGTCATCATGCTTTAATTGCAACCAATGAAAACTTAACACCAATAATCCTAGTCACCTCATCTAGAATCTTCTAGAAGAATCCACACTCATCTCAAGAAAAGATAAACCCGTCTTTAACTAAATGTTAAAAGACGGCTGATAGAAAACTGGAAACTGGCAACTTCCAAAAGTGATCCTGAAACGAATTTCAGGACAACCCCGAAACTGTATAAATATACCCGCATTTGTATTACGACCGAATACAAATGCAACTGAGACAAAGATATTATACCTACTCAATATAATACTCGGATCCGGCTTAAACCAAAGCCGACCAGTATCATCTGTCCGAAAATCGACACGTGCGTAAACGCACGTGCATTTTCCGAACCCTGCCATAAAACCATACGGCCTCTACAACGTTTCGCCCGAACTTGGGAAACTGTCTGTGGGGGACTCTAATGACTCGTCAGCACCCTGGCAGTGGGTTTAACCACAAACCGTCAGCGGCACTAGCAATGCGTAACGGCTGCCCATGGACTGACCTCAAGGGATGCCGATGAGCGCACTCATCCGGAAAACCCTACTGAGCCTAACAGTGACAATGTATATACAGTCCGGTCCGTTCGTCAATGAGTATCGCATATCCGCCTAGGGGGCTAGCAACGTCAGACCCCCAATAGCAGTATAAGTCATATCGGAGTGAAGCCCAATTACACCCTGAGATACTACTGGAGTACCTACCAGTAAATCTCCTGCCACGGCCGTGGGCTTTGTGTAATGGCTCTCCTAGACACAGCACGACCTCGCCCCCAATACCGGGAGAGACGAATCCCCTGCCGATCCGCTCACGTGCCTCCATATGGCTCGGGACTGTACCCAAAAACTACCTGTTTGCACGATTCCTTTGAGCCGTGGTAGGGTAGAAATCAAAGCACAGTGGGAACTCACACGAGACAAATGACGACCTCAGGTCGATGAACTAACCTGTACACATGTCACCAGGGAACTGCTATCTGACGATAGATATAATACTAACTAGCAGATTCCCGGCGAGTCCTGTCCGGTGTACTCATAACCCAATGAGCACCTGTATACATCTTAGGTGATCCAACTGACACCAGTGGCTTGTGAGACCGGCCACCGCCCCTCGTCGGGGTCTCGACTGTACACACTAGTCTACTCCGGAGTATCGATGCCCTGTCTCGAAACTCCCACGACTAGGGACCACAATTAAGGATATGCATATAAACTACCCAACTCTCACGTATATGATCGCCATCATACTGTTGGTAGTAAAGCAAGATCCTAAGGGCTCTATCAAAGTGTAACATGCAATCAGTCACCTGAACATGTACACGACTGATAAAGGCAAACCAGATAGCATACTATCATCTTGAGTAAGACTGTCCTACCGGGATAGGTCCTCCGCAATCATTGCAATCACGTACCTGCGATCCAATAATTGACTATGAGGGCACTATCTCCAACACGTGAGGCTCTGTCCGATCTTCTACGGTGTTCGGTCACCGGGAAGAGTGACCGTCATGGTCGACACGTGTCATTAACGCATAGGGGTAGGCGGAGCGTAAGAGCCGCGTCGTTCCGATTTCTCCGAGAGACGGGACGCCTGCTGCATGGCGGTATAGTTGTGGAAGGCAGGAACGACTGTTGGACTCTTGAGGGCGCAGTGGGGCTATAAAGCGGGGGGCTTGTTGAGCTCTCCTTTCTCCATCTCCAAAATGTAAGGATGGAGGACTTCCCCTTTACCATCCCCGACATCATAAGGTTCGAGGACGTGTACCTCTACGATCAGTACTGCACCGAGTACACGGTACAGTTAGTGATAGGCCGCATCGAAGATCATTTCGGCCGACTGCTTCCCCGACGCTCCCCCCTGCTCCAGCTGTTGATGTACTTTATCTGGAGGGCGTCGCCAGGGCTGCACAACCCCATGTCTGAGTAGCTGAAGGATGAGGCTGTCGGTAAGCTGAGGTCCTTGTGCCGCTTCGGTCTAATCTCGGTTGATCGGCGCGATCGCTCGGTGGCACTCGTCCTTGAGTGCTACCAACTGAGGCATCATGCCGACATTTGCGGGCGGCATCAGAGGCACAGGTCCGAGGCGGCGAGGGCTCGGCTGGCGGAAATATGCTCGGAGTACCACGAACAATGTTTTCTGCACCCCCTTCCCCCGCTCTTGTAGTTTTTCTTTTATTTCAATGTATGGCTGAGGAGCCCATAGTACCCTTTTGAATAAATAAAACTCTTCTTTTTGCAATGTCATATTGTTCCCTTCTTATTATATGAACAGAAAGAACTTGAGAAAAGTTTACATTACTTTAATAAAAGAAGTGCACGCTAGTAGATACTCTTTTTACTGATACAGTTTGAGTTTCTCGGTGTTGCAAGGACGTGGAAACTTGCGTCCTCCCGCGTCTTGCAAACGGTAGGCTCCGCCGGTCAGTATCTCGGAGACGAGGAAAGGACCGTCTCATCTTGGGGAAAACTTATGCAGCCTGCTTTGGTCGTCAAACTCGTTCCGCCTCAAGACTAATTCTCCGGCCTTGAAGAGGCGATGCTTGACTCATGCATTGTAATAGCGGGCGGTCTGTTGTTGATAGACGGCAGCTCTGATATAAGCCCGGCCTCGTTTCTCTAACAAGATGTCCAGGTTGGTTCATAGTGCCGAGGTGTTTGCTTCATCGTCGAAGTGTTCAACCCGGTGACTGGGTATCCCGATCTCCAATGGGACCATTGCCTCGGTCCTGTAGCAGAGACTGAAGGGGTTCCCCCGGTGGGGGTCTTCTTTGACGTATGCAGGGCCCATAGGACCCGGGGCAATTCCTCGACCCAATCGCCTTGGCGTCCTTCCAGACGTGTCCGGAGACCTCGGAGGACGTCCCGATTAGCGACTCCGTCTTGCCCGTTGCATTGGGGATGCGCGACAGCGGCAAACTTCATGAGGATATGATATTCATTGCAGAATTCCTCCACTTTTTCGTTTCCGAAGTTCGTCCCGTGGTCGGTGATGATGTACCTTGGGATGCCGAACCGGAGTATCACATTGTTCTGCAGAAATTTGATTGTTGTGGTGGCATCTAGTTTCCTGATAGGAATGGCTTCAATCTACTTCGTGAAGTAATCCACCACGACGAGGATGTACTTGTGCCCGCCCGTGCCGGTAGGGAACTGGCCTATCATGTTCATTCCCCACTGGGCGAACGGCTACGGTGAGGTTAGGGCGGTCAGCTCGGTAGCCGAAAGGCGAGGTACGCTTCCGTGAAGTTGGCAATTTTTGCATCTCCTGATAAGCTTCTGGGCGTCTCGGTGAATAGTTGGCCAGTAGTATCCCTGGAGCAATGCTTTCTGGATTAAAGTGCGGGCCCCTTGGTGTGCGCCGCCGACCCCTTCGTGAATCTCCCGGAGGACGTAGTCAGCTTCGTGGGGGTCGACGCACTAGAGCAAGGGCTGAGTGAAGGATTTCTTGTAGAGGTTCTCATTGCTCCAGACGAAGTGACAGGCTTTGGCTCGGAGACGGCTGGCTTCTTCCCGATCTTCTGGGAGCGTACCCTCCTTTAGGAATTCCACAAAGGGCTTCCTCCAGTCCCGGTCTTCTTCCTGGGCTGTGTATACATGAAGTATTGTTGCCCCGTCTTCTACGCTAGGCCATGGAAAAATCTCGAAGAGGATGGACCGCTTGTTGTTGGCCGAGTAGGATGAAGCCAGTTTACTCAGGGCGTCGGCTTGGGCGTTGAGCTGTCTGGGGATCTGCTATACTTGGACTTCGTCAAAGTTCTTTCAAAGTCTTCTTACCTCGGCCAGATACTTCACCATCAGAGGTTCCCGAGCCTCGAAATGACCAGTCACTTGGCCAACGACTAGGGCTGAGTCGCTGCGGATCCGAATTGTTTTCAGTCCTAGCCCGGAGGCTATGCGCAGTCCGGCCAGCAGGGCCTCGTATTCCGCCACGTTATTTGAGGCCTTGAACCCGAGCTTTAGGGAATACTCCATTTCTGCCTCGTTCGGGCCCCAAATGATGAGGCCGGCACCACACCCTTCCTCGGTCGAGGACCCGTCGACATAAAAGATCCAATCAGGGACTGAGTCGGGCTTCCCATCGACAGAGGGCTGATCTGCGGGGGCCGGTGCTGCCTCCGGCTCCTTGCTGGGGATAGTGCACTCGACGACAAAATTGACCAGGGCTTGTGCTTTGATGGCCTGCCCGGGCGGTACTTTATGTCGAACCGGGACAACTCCCACCTCCACTTCTCCAGGCGGCCAGAGGACTCGGGTGAGGCGAGGATAGCCCCCAAGGGGCGCTCGGTAAGAACAAGGATGGTGTGAGCCTGGAAATAGTGTCGCAGTTTCCTTGAGGCCATGATGAACGCCAAGACGATTTTCTCTATCGCTGGGTACCTCGTTTCTGCGTCTTTGAAGACGTGGCTTACATAGTATACCGGCCTCTGGGTTCCGTCAATCTCACGGACGAGCACTGCGCCCGCTGCTTGGTCGGATACTGCCAGATACAGCGATAGCACGTCCCTTTCCACTGGTCGGGTGAGCAGAGGTGGAGTTGCAAGGTGCCTCTTTAATTGGTCAAAGGCGGTCTGGCAATCCACCGACCACTCGAACCTCGAAATTTTCCTTAGAGCTTTGACGAACGGGAGGCACTTCTCGCCAGACCTCTACATGAAACGTGACAGAGCGGCTACTCGTCCTGTCAGTCACATGATCTCGACGTTAGTCTTGAGCGCGGCAATGTTGAGGATGGCGTTGATTTTATCCGGGTTAGCTTCGATCCCGCGGTGAATGACCATGAAACCGAGGAACTTTCCCCCGGTGACCCCAAATGCGCACTTGGCGGGGTTCAGTTTCATCTTGAACTTGCGGAGTACCTCGAAGGCCTCGCCCAGATCCTTGGCGTGGTCGACCTACGATGCCGATTTGATGAGCATGTCGTCGACATAAACTTCCATGTTCCTGCCGATCTGGGGTTTGAACATGCGATTGACCAAGCGTTGGTACGTAGCTCCGGCGTTTTTGAGGCCGAAAGGCATTACCTTGTAGTAGTATACCACATGTTTCCCCCAATCAGAGCAAAGCTCTGTTTGAATTTCAAAAATTCAAAAATTGAAGGAACGCTTCAAATTCCTTGCACTGCGCGCAACGCGCCACGTGTCAAAAGCTGATACGTCAGCACAGCGCCCAAGGCAGCGCACCCAATCAGAGTAAGGCTCTATTTAAAACAAAATTAAAGGAAGCAACGTTTCAGTTGCGCTGCGCGACACGTGTCAGCGCAGTTGCGCTGCGCTCTGCGCTGCGCGACACGTGTCAAGCGCTGGTGCGTTTGCGCCAAACAGAATTAAAATTCCAGTAAGATCTTTATGTTCTTGTTAAAACAAGAAGATTGTCATCTGTAAAATAGAAGCCTTGGATCAAAGATCCAACGGTGGGGAAAAATCCCCAAATCATTCAGAAAATGATCTCTTTAACAAATTTAACAAATTAATGGGCACTATATAAAGGCCCCTAGACCCCAATTCTAAAAGACACAACACAGAGAGACAAAAACCCAGAAACAAAGAGAGAACTCCTCTAAAGAATTTTGAGAAGAATTCAGAAAGGAAAAAGAAGGTAAAACCTTTATAAAAAGAAGAATTTCTTCTGAATAGATCATTGATCTAAGAACAAGATCAAGGATCTTCAATAAAAAATATAATAAATAACAATGGCATTGCCTTTTTTATGAACCATTGGTTCTGGAATCTTAAAGATTCTTTCCTTGAATCCAAAATTGGATCAAGATATTAAAACAGTGCCTTGCACTTGCAAATCTGCATTGTTGCACTCCTGGGTTGGCGCAAGCCACCAGAGAGCGCCACGTGTCAGCACCAGAATAACTTGCGCTATGCGCTTTTAAGATAGAGCATTGCTTTCTGAAATTGGCGCAACTCATCAGAGCGCGCCACGTGTCGGCAGCGCAACAGTGCAGCGCACTGCGCTTGCGCTCACCAGAGCGTGACACGTGTCACCTCCACATGCGCTTGCGCTCAATAATTGGCGCAAAGCGCCTGACAGGCCACATGGCCACTGTCAGTTTGATTAATGCACTGCATTATTTACAGAAGGGCCAAGCCCAATTAAAAATGGCCCAACAGGCCTAATAAAATGCAATGCATTATTTAAAAAAAAGGGCAGAGCCCAAACAAAGGTCTGTCAGACCAAAACAGATGCTGTCCATCATTTAAAAAAGGACAGGGCCAAAATCAAAAAGGCCTAGCAGGCCAGAAGAAATTGCAGTGCATTATTAAACAGGAGCAAAGCTCTAGCACATGCCTAATAGGCCAAAGATAAAAACGTTGAACATTTTCAACTGGACTTAGCCCAATCATGGCTGTAAGTCCTCAAATTAAATTGACTGAGCACGACTGCTCTCTTAAATCAATTTACATCCGGTTTAAGGGTACATCTCCGAACTCCTCTGACACCATCGTTGTAATCCTTCTGTTGGATATAGTGCCCTCAGAGTCAATTATTGGATCACAGGCACGTGATTGCAATGATTGAGGGAGGACCTATGTCGGTAGGACAGTCTTACTCAAGTTGATAGTATGCTATCTGGTTTATCTTTATCATCGTGTACTGCTTTAGGTGACATTACTGATCACTATTGCACGTTGATAGAGCCCCTAGGATACTTGCTTGACTACCAGCAGAATGAGGGCGATCATATACGTGGGAGCTGGTAGTCTATACGCACATCCTTAAAAGGTCCTTAGTCGTGGGAGTTTCGAGACAGGGCATCGATACTCCACAGTAGACTAGTGTATACAGTCGAGACCCCGACGAGGGGCGGTGACCGGTCTCACAAGCCACTGGTGTCAGTTGGTTCACCTAAGATGTATACAGGTGCTCATTGGGTTATGAGTACACCGGACAGGACTCGCCAGGAACCTGCTAGTTGGTATTATACCTGACGTCAGATAGCAGTTCCCTGGTGACATGTGTATAGGTTAGTTCATCGACCTGAGATCGTCATTTGTCTCGTGTGAGTTCCCACTGTGCTTTGATTACTACCCTACCACGCTCAAAGGAGACGTGCAAACAGGTTTTAGTTGGGTACAGTCCCGAGCCACATGGAGACAGTGAGCGGATCTGCAGGGGTTCGTCTCTCCCGGTATTGGGGGTGAGGTCGCGCTGTGTCTAGGAGAGCCAGTACATGAAAGTCCTTGGCCAAGGCAGGAGATTTACTGGTAGGTATTCCAGTAGTATCTCAAGGTGTTCTGGGCTACACTCCGACACGACTTGTACCGCTTTTGGGGGTCTGACTTTTACCAACCCCCTAGGCCCGCCATGCGATGCTCATAGACGAACGGACCGGACTGTACGGATATTATCACTGACAGGCTCAGTAGGGTGTCAGGATGAGTTCGCTCACAGACGTCCCTTTTAGTCAATAGCTGGTAGCCCGTCACGTATGGCTAATACCTCTGATATGCTAGTGGTTAAATCCACAGCCATAGTATTGACGAGTCTTTAGAGTCTACCATACACAGTTACTCAAGTTTCGGGCGAAACGCTGTAGAGGCCATATGGAGATATGGCAGGATTCGATCAGATACGTGCGATATTGCACGGATCATGATCGGACGGATAATACTAGCGGGCTTTGGTTTAAGCCGGATCCTAGTATTGTACAGTGTAGATTTTGTCTCATTGCATTTGTATTCAGTGGGAATACAAATGCGGGCATGTATATGCAGTTACGGGGTTTTCCTGTAATTTATTACGGGATCAGTTTTCTGAAGTTGCCAGTTTGCATTCCGTTCCGGCCAGTTTTCCTTTGTTCCTTCACGGCCGGACTTTCTGATGGAGGGACTAATTTGCAATTGTGCAAATTAGTATTGTGGAAGGGGGTTTCTTGCATTTGGAAAGATTATGATAGATATGCATCATGAGATTCTTTTTTAGTCTCTTCCATTGCATTTATTATGATGGGCTTGGATTAGAAATTGGTGTGACCATTTTCTTCATATATTCCTTTATTCTCTTCTCTTGGAAAAATCATTCTTTTTCCTCCACCATGGAATGAGGGGCCGACCACCTTGAGGGGAGAGGAGAGAGAGAGGTTCATTTTGGAGTGGCAAAAATGTTCACCTCATTTTTCATTCATCCTACAAAGAGAGTTCCATTTGATAGTTCATTTCTTTTCTCCACCTCCATCAAAGGCAACTTCACTACCCCATTGAGACAATATTTTCTACACTAGCCTACATCACTCTTGGACGCGTCGGCTTGCCAACTTCGCGCCCGAGTTGCCTCGGTCCAAAGGTGGGAGCCCGTAAAAGAATTCGGCTACGTGGTGCCTTTTCCGACGAGGAGGTGACGAACGGAGATTCCGCGGGAGATCGGGACGACGAAGAGAAGACCGAAGGACATGGATCGCTCGGTATATCTCTCTACCCATCTTCTAGTTTGCTAGAGTTAGGTTTATGGCCCGATCCGAGTTTAATTGTGCGTGGTGGTGCCGGTTTTCTAGTTTGAAAAGTTTTTCGTTTCCGCATTCCGGCGTCGGATTGACGGCCGGGACGCCGCCGTGCACTTACTGTAAGTTTACGGTAGCGCCCCGGCCGTCTACAGACGCCAAATGCGGAACAAAACTTTTTAACTGGCGCTATCGTATACTTTAACCCGGATCTGCCATTATTGCTAAACTAACAAACTGTAAAGAGTGTAGAAAGGTTATACCGAACGATCCGAGTCCTTCGTTCTTTAACCATCATCCCACGCTCCGTTGCGGCTTCTCCGATCTCGTCGATCTCCGATCTGCTCGTCCAGGTGGCACCACGTCACTGATTCTTTAAACGGGCTCCCGCTTCTGACTTGAGGCAACTCGGTCGTCAAGTTTGCTAAAAGAGACGACCAAGAATGATGTAGAGAAAGAGTAGATGACTTTGTCTCACTTCGTCCAAAGCCGTGGACGATCGGTTAATGAAGTTGCCGATGGAAATGAAATGGAACAAGAAATGAACTATGAAATTTCCATGTATCCAAAACTTTAGTCTTTTCTTTTAACAACCATAATTTTCTCAAGTGAGTGAGTGGAGGAGGAGAGAGAGGGCCGGCCACTTTAAACAAGAGAGGGGGTGAGTGTAGGAGGGAAGTGGTGACCTTAAGAACAAAGCTTATCATGAAGAAAAGATCTTAACAAAAATAAAATGCATTAATGTAAACCATGACTCACTTAAACCTAGTCATCATATAATAAATGCAATCAAAGGTTCATGAACCTAGTCACCATCCTTGTCATCACTTCTAGAAACTTCTAGAACACTGACACACCTCATCTCAAGAAAAGATAAATCCGCCTTTAACCGAATGTTAAAAGACGGCTGATAGAAAACTGGAAACTGGCAACTTCCAAAAGTGATCCTGAAACGACTTTCAGGATAACCCCGTAACTGTATAAATATACCCGCATTTGTATTACGACCGAATACAAATGCAACTGAGACAAAGATATTATACCTACTCAATATAATACTCGGATCCGGCTTAAACCAAAGCCGACCAGTATCATCTGCCCGAAAAATAACACGTGCGTAAACGCACGTGCATTTTCCGAACCCTGCCATAAAACCATACGGCCTCTACAACGTTTCGCCCGAACTTGGGAAACTGTCTGTGGGGGACTCTAATGACTCGTCAGTACCCTGGCAGTGGGTTTAACCACAAACCGTCAGCGGCACTAGCTATGCGTAACGGCTACCTATGGACTGACCTCAAAGGAGGCTGATGAGCGAACTCATCCAGAAACCCTACTGAGCCTAACAGTGACAATGTATATACAGTCCGGTCCGTTCGTCAATGAGTATCGCATATCTGCCTAGGGGGCTAGTAACGTCAGACCCCCAATAGCAGTATAAGTCGTGTCGGAGTGTAGCCCAATAACACCCTGAGATACTACTGGAGTACCTACCAGTAAATCTCCTTCCACGGCCGTGGGCTTTGTGTAATGGCTCTCCTAGACACAGCACGATCTCGCCCCCAATACCGGGAGAGACGAATCCCCTGCCGATCAGCTCACGTGCCTCCATATGGCTTGGGACTGTACCCAAAAGCTACCTGTTTGCACGACTCCTTTGAGCCGTGGTAGGGTAGAAATCAAAGCACAGTGGGAACTCACACGAGACAAATGACGACCTCAGGTCGATGAACTAACCTGTACACATGTCACCAAGGAACTGCTATCTGACGATATGTATAATACCAACTAGCAGGTTCCCGGCGAGTCCTGTCCGGTGTACTCATAACCCAATGAGCACCTGTATACATCTTAGGTGATCCTCCTGACACCAGTGGCTTGTGAGACCGGCCACCGCCCCTCGTCGGGGTCTCGACTGTATACACTAGTCTACTCCGGAGTATCGATGCCCTGTCTCGAAACTCCCACGACTAGGGACCACTATTAAGGATATGCGTATAAACTACCCAACTCTCACGTATATGATCGCCATCATACTGTTGGTAGTAAAGCAAGATCCTAAGGGCTCTATCAAAGTGTAACACGTAATCAGTCACCTGAACATGTACACGACTGATAAAGGCAAACCAGATAGCATACTATCATCTCGAGTAAGACTTTCCTACCGGTATAGATCCTCCGCAATCATTACAATCACGTACCTGAGATCCAATAATTGACTCGGAGGGCACTATCTCCAACACTTACACCTTCAACGACGTCAGAGAGGTGACGGGCCTGACAACCACACATCGATATGGACTGTGGGGTCCCTAAACTCACGGACTAATGCGTCCTTAAACTAATGGACTAATGCGTCCTTAAACACATTCATATGGACTGTGGGGTCCTTAAACCCATGGACTAATGCCTCCTTAAACTCACGGACTTAAGCGTCCTTAAACTAATGGACCACCATGTCCCTAAACTGGCGATGGACCGCAATGTCCTTAAACTACCTATGGACCACTACGTCCCTAAACTGGAACAATAGAGCCCCCAAATGCTCTTTTGTCGGATCTAAACGACCCCGTTAAGTCGATCTTAGTCTCAAATTAGACTAACGTATCCTTAACAAACGTTTAAGTTGATCTTAGCCTCAAACACGGCTAATGTATCCTCAAACCAAAACCCCAAACCCAAATCTAAGAAAATACGGATTTGGACTAATCCACGTGTAAGTCGATGTGCAACACCCCACGACTTGCGGGGAGGCGGAAATTTGAAAAACGATCTTGTTCTTTGCTTAAACATCGACTAACCGCATGAATCGAAGCTAAACGATAACTAACATGAAACATAGAAGTTCTATACTACTATGTTTAGGGATTATACCTAACGAATCGTGTCCTTCATCTTTGCGAACTCCTCCTCCTCCTCGGCCTTCTCGAAGTAGTAGACGATCCACCCGAGAGCTTTACTCCAAGCTTAGCCTCTAAACTTGAGGCAACTAACCTTCTTTAAGTGCTAATCAAAGAAGCTAGGTGATATAGAGTGAGGGTTATGGTTTAATTAGTCTAACTAATCCGTACTCAACACATGAGAGGGGAGGATTAGGGTTTGAAGAGGGAGAGCTTGAGGAGAGAGAAGGTGAGAATAATAATGAAGTGAGAATAATGAGTTATGATAATATATATCAAGCATTTCTTTTTATCAAGAAAAGAATATAAATGAATTTAACAACCATGCTTGATAATATCTAGTGATGATTCACTCCATGAGTCATTAAGCATTTATCATGCATTAATGACATAGATGAATCATCCATATGACTCACTAATCACATTCATTGTATATGCCACCTAAACCTCCTTAGTCACCACGTTCTAGAAGCTTCTCGCGCAATTACGAGAACGCCCCTCCTTTCCGCAAAAATACGGAAAAACTTTAGACTGTATAAATCCAATAACCGGATACCAGTAACTGGCTTAAACCAAAGCCGACTGGTAAAAACTGTCCGAAAGTCGTACGTGCGTAAACACACGTATGCGTCCGAACCCTTGTCGTAAAACCATACGACCTCTATATCGTTTCTCCTGGAGTAGGGAAACTCTCTGTATGGGACTCTAGAGACTCGACTACTACGCTGGCAGTGGGTTTAACCACAGACCGCAAGCGGCACTAGCTGTACGTAACGGTCCCCAGGTAGATGTCGATAAGAAGGCCGATGAGGAAACCCATCCGAACTCCTACTGAGTCTGATGTGACAATCTCCATACAGTCCGGTCCGTTCGTCCAAGACTATCGCATATCGGGCCTAGGGGGCGGCAAGCGTCAGTCCCCTAATAGCGGTATAAGTCGTGTCGGAGGGAAGCCCATTACACCCTGAGAAACTACTGGAACCTACCAGCAAATCTCGCTTGCCCTGGCCAGGGACTTTGCGTAATGGCTCTCTGACACAGCGCGATATCAACTCCCAATACCGGGAGAGATGAATCTTGTCTAACCGCCACTGCCTCCAAGTGCTCGGGACTGCACTCAACTGCTACCTGTTTGCATGACTCCTTTGAGCCGTGGTAGGGTAGCAATCTAAGAACAGTGGGGCACACTCGAGGCGAAGTAGCAGTGTCAAGTCTGCGGACTATGCTGTACTCATGTCACCTGGGAACTGTTCACTGACGACTGGTATAAAACCAACCAACAGTTCCCTGTGAGTCCTGTCCGGTGTACCCGTAACCTAACGAGCACCTGTATACTATCTCCAGTACGACGTACTGACGGCTGTGGGACAGACCATCTCCCCAACTGGGATGAGAAGTGTACACACTAGTCTACTCCGGAGTATCGATGCCCTGTCTCGATAATCCAACGACTAGGGACCTGAATAAGGATGTGCTTGTAGACTACCCAGCCCCCACTAGTGTGACTGCCATCACAACGCTGGTAGTCAAGCAAGATTCTAAGAGCTCTATCAATACGTATACTCACATATTAAGATAGAAAAAACCAAGTAGCATACTACCATGTTTAGCAAGACTGTTATATACATGTGAATATCCCAAGCTTCCATTAAGTAATATACAAACTAGTATGATACAGTAATGGCCTTCTAGGGCATAAACACTAACAATCTCCCACTTGCACTAGGGCCATGTACTGGCATATCGAAGACCAATGATCTCGAGTAGCCTCTCGAACTGAATCTGAGGTAGGGCCTTCGTGAATGGATCAACAATGTTCTCTTCAGAAGCAACTCTCTGAACCTCGATCTCCTGACGATCAATGATCTCCCTGATCAGGTGATACCGCCTTAAGATGTGTCTGGACTTCTGATGGGACCTTGGTTCCTTCGCTAAAGCTATAGCTCCGTTGTTGTCGCAATACAGAGGTATTGGATCAACTATGGTAGGAACCACCTGAAGTTCTGTTAGGAACTTCTTCATCCAGACTGCTTCTTTTGCGGCATCACAAGCAGCTATATACTCCGCTTCCATCGTCGACAAAGCAACGGTGTCCTTCTTGGAGCTCTTCCAGCACACCGCCCCTCCATTGAGGGTAAAGACATAACCCGACATGGACTTGGAATCGTCCTTATCACTCTGGAAGCCGGAATCAGCAAAGGCTTCCAACCTGAGGTCTTTTTCGCCGTAAACCAAAAACATCTCCTTAGTCCTTCTCAGGTACTTGAGAATGTTCTTTACTGCTATCCAGTGCTTCTCCCCTGGGTCTGACGGATACCGGCTTACCACGCTTAGTGCGTAAGCTACATCTGGTCTGGTGCACAACATCGCATACATTATAGAGCCTACCGCAGAAGCGTAGGGTATAATAGACATGCGTTCCCTTTCCAAATCAGTCTTGAGAGACATCTCTTTGGAGAGGGTGATTCCGTGACAAGCCGGTAGATTACCGCGCTTAGAATCTTCCATACTGAATCTTTTCAGTACAGTGTCGATATACCTGGACTGCGAAAGTCCCAACATCCTCTTGGATCTATCATGATAGATCCGGATCCCCAGAATGTAAGAGGCATCACCCAGGTCTTTCATGGAGAACCTGTGTGACAAGAATCCTTTGACAGATTGTAGCATAGGAATGTCATTTCCTATCAATAGAATGTCATCCACGTACAAGACGAGGAATACGACACTTCTGGCTACAACTTTACTATATATGCACGGTTCATCTGGATTTTTGATAAAGTCATATTCTTTGACTGTCTCATCAAAACAGATGTTCCAACTCCACGATGCCTGCTTTAGTCCATAAATGAACTTAAGCAGCTTGCATACTTTCCCGCTGCTCCCACTCTGATTGAAACCCTCTGGCTGATCCATATAGACGCACTCTTCTAAATTTCCATTCAGAAGAGCCGTCTTTATGTCCATCTGCCAGATTTCATAATCATGGAAGGCAGCAATAGCAAGAAGGACCCGAATGGATTTGAGCATAGCCACTGGAGAAAAAGTTTCGTCATAGTCCAAACCAGGTCTTTGACGAAAACCCTTTGCAACAAGTCTAGCCTTATAGGTTTCCACCTGTCCATCTACACCAATCTTTTTCTTGAAGATCCATTTGCATCCTATGGGTTTTACCCCATCTGGAGCAAAGTCCAAAGTCCATACTTTGTTGGTGTACATGGACTCCATTTCGGTCCGCATTGCATCTAGCCATCGTACCGAGTCGCCGCTCTGGATGGCCTGCTGGAAGTCAGTAGGTTCATCATCATCTATGATGCAATCCTCTCTATCCCCATCTATGAGAAAACCGTAGTATCTCTCAGGTGGATGAGACGGCCTACTACTCCTGCGGAGGGGTGCGGGAATGTCCTGTATTTCTTGAACTTCCGGTTCTACCAAACTTTCAGTAGCAGTTTGTGGTTCTGGAATTTCTTCCAGTTCTATTTCGCTCCCACTTGATTCCTTTTCTAAAAACTGATGTTCTAGAAAATGGGCATTACGAGAAACAAATACCTTTTGTTCCTCTGCGTAATAGAATAGATATCCCCTGGAGTTCTTTGGATATCCCACAAACTTACACTTTACTGATCGTGCCTCGAGCTTGTCCACATGCTGCTTTTTAACAAAAGCTGGACATCCCCAAATCTTTATATACTGTAGATGGGGTTTCTTTTGTAGGGTTCCTAGGCACTCACAAGAGGTCTCACAAGGCATCAACCATGCCAATTTCAAAAAATACGGTGTCGAGAAACCCTAACAAGATCGTTAACTAGAATTTTAGGCGATAAAATGAAACTAGTTTACAACTAAACTAAAAGAACGGATATACAACCTTTGTAGATCCGGTCCTCCACCTCCATAGCTCCGCAATGAAGTCTCCTCGCTGTCCAAGTCAAACCCCGGGCTCTAGCGTCGGCTTCATCGGAGAATGGACGGGCTAGGTCATCGACGACGATGCCGAAAATGATCTACGTCGAGGCATCACAAGATCAAGCTCCAACTTCACCAAGTCAAGAAACTTGTGAAGAAAACACACTCTACTACTTGGCAAGAGGTAGAGGATGAAGAAATAGGAAGTGGGTAGACTTTAGAATTGGATTTCTCACTTATTTCATCAATCCACCATTGATGAAGTCAAGCTTCTTCATGGAAGAAGAATATGAAGAAGATGATAATGTTATGATAAGTTATTAAAATGAAAAGGAAAATGAATACTTATCATAATACTAACCTTAGTTTAGTGTAGAGAATAGACCATGGTTAGATATGATGGTTAGGGTTAAGCAAGTGACAAGAATGGTGGACTTAGTCAAAGCTTCATGAAGCTTCAACATGCATCCAAAGAAAGCCACCATTCTTCTTTATGCTTATTATTTTCCAAAAAGAATAAATAGATAAATAAATGAATAAATAAGTAAATGGAAAAACAAAACCCTAACCATTAGTTTAACCATGGTACATTCTTTACACTTAACCAAGTAAACATGTATCATCAAACATGATACAATCATTTGCACAAAAAATATATCACATATACAACTTGTACATCCAAGTGAGAAAATCCATTTAAAGTGAACCAATACTAGTTAATGCAAAGTAATATATCAAATATATAATTATACATTAAATCATTAAATCAACACTTGATTTAACGATCCGGTCATATCGCATATAACCGACTAGTATCCAATGTATCGGCTTATCGAATCAATCCTTGATTCGATAACTAGGTTATATCGCATACAACCATTCGATACATTCATCGCGAAAATAGAATACGGTATCATATACACGCATTATTCTCGGTCCCGCACATATCTCATATGCGCTCCTATTTCGTTTCGCTTGAGCCAGGAAACCTCTGTGTAGGACTCTAAAGACTCGTCAATACGTCGGCAGCAGGTGATGATCATATCAAACACCCACAAGCCGCAAGCGGTCTGCTAAACGTAACGGCCACCCGGGTATTGAGCGATCAGAAGATCGACGAGCAAGCCCGCTCACACTCCAGTGAATCCAACCAGTAACACTACCGTACAGTCCGGTCTGTACGTCTGATATGTCGCATATTTCACCTAGGGGTGGTAAACGTCAGACCCCAATAGCTCGATAAGTCGTGTCGATATGAGGTCTATAACAATTCGAGAAACTACTAGTAACACTTACCTGTAAGTGCACGGCGGCGCCCCGGCCGTCAACCCGACGGCCAAACGCGGAAACGGTGGTAAACTTAAATTTTTTGCGGACTTGGCAAAACGGCACCACCGCGCACTAAAACCGGATCGGGCCATTAAACTAAATCTAGCTAACTACAAAGAGAAGGTTAGAGATGTACCGACGATCCAAGTCCTCCGGTCTTCATCTCCACTCCGATCTCCTCGCGGGATCTCCGTCCGTCTCCTCCTCGTCGGAAAGGGCACCACGAAGCCGGGTACTTTTACGGGCTCCCACCTCAATACCGAGGCAACTCGCGCATGAAGCCGGCAACTCGACATGCTCAAGATATGCTGTAGGAAGTGTAGTGTAGAGTGGATGTCTCACTTTGGGGTTTGTTGCCATTTGTAGATGATGGAGGAAACAAGATAAGAAGAATGGTGCTTGCATTTTTCTTAGCATGAAAAGAGATCAAGAAAGAAGAAAACTCTCAAAGATGAAGCTCTCATCTTCATCTCACTCAACCATGGAAAAAACTTATGCATCAAGTGAGAATAATGGTGGAGGAAAATCTATATGAAGCAAGAAGGGAGGTGAGTGTAGGAGATGTAGAAAGGGTGACCACATCAAGAGACAAAGAAACACACACCATGCTTCATACTATTGAACCCATACCCTCACTTTATCACAATCAAATCTCATAAAGCAAAAGCATGGTTGAAAAGAAATGAAAGCTATCATAATCAATCTTTTAGCAATAAGACCCTCCACAATGTGTTATTTGCAAACTTGCAAATAACACCCTCCATCGGAAAAGTCCGGCCGGGAAAGAACAAAGAAAAACCGGCCGGAACGGAATGCAAACTGGCAACTCCAGAAAACTGGTCCCGTAATAAATTACAGGAAAACCCCGATACTGTGCATACACACCCGCATCTGTATTCCGTCCGGATACAAATGCAAAGAGACAAAATCTACACTGTACTATACTAGGATCCGGCTTAAACCAAAGCCGGCTAGTAATATCCGTCCGATCCTGATCCGTGCAATACCGCACGTATCTGATCGAACGCTGCCATATAACCATACGGCCACTAGTACAAAACTGTCCGATTTCTGATCCGTGCAATACCGCACGTATCTGATCGGACCCTGCCATATCTCCATACGGCCTCTACAGCGTTTCGCCCGAAAGCTTGAGTAACTGAAAGGGTGGTGGACTCAAAAGACTCGTCAATACTATGGCTGTGGATTTAACCACTAGCACGTCAGAGGTATAAGCCAATACATGACGGGCCACCAGCTATTGACTAAAAGGGACGTCGATGAGGAAGCTCACCCCGACACCCAACTGAGCCTGTCAGTGACAATATCCGTACAGTCCGGTCCGTTCGTCTATGAGCATCGCATGGCGGGCCTAGGGGGTTGGTAAAAGTCAGACCCCCAAAAGCGGTACAAGTCGTGTCGGAGTGTAGCCCAGAACACCCTGAGATACTACTGGAATACCTACCAGTAAATCTCCTGCCTTGGCCAAGGTCTTTGTGTAATGGCTCTCCTAGACACAGCGCGACCTCACCCCCAATACCGGGAGAGACGAAACCCCTGAAGATCCGCTCACTGCCTCCATGTGACTCGGGACTGTACCCAACTAAAACCTGTTTGCACGACTCCTTTGAGCCGTGGTAGGGTAGTAATCAAAGTACAGTGGGAACTCACACGAGACAAACGACGATCCCCAGGTCGATGAACTAACCTGTACACATGTCACCTGGGAACTGCTATCTGACGTCAGGTATAAGACCAACTAGCATGTTCCCGGCGAGTCCTGTCCGGTGTACTCATAACCCAATGAGCACCTGTATACATCTTAGGTGAACCAACTGACACCAGTGGCTTGTGAGACCGGCCACCGCCCCTCGTCGGGGTCTCGACTGTATACACTAGTCTACTCTGGAGAATCGATGCCCTGTCTCGAAACTCCTACGACTAGGGACCTTTTAAGGATGTGCTAATAGACTCCAGCTCTCACTTATATGATCGCCCTCATACTGCTGGCAGTCAAGCAAGAATCCTAGGGGCTCTATCAACGTGCAATAGCGACATGTCATGTCACCTAAAGCAGTACACGATGATAAAGGTAAACCAGATAGCATACTATCATCTCGAGTAAGACTGTCCTACCGGGATAGGTCCTCCCTCAATCATTGCAATCACGTGCCTGTGATCCAATAATTGACTCTGAGGGCACTATCTCCAACAATCTCCCACTTGCACTCAGGGCTAATTATTGCGATGCCGCATACTCACAGCCCGTGTGATACCGAACACCCAACTCCTCTACTAGTCAATCTCACAAATCCCGTTTGTGAAACTATTGCGGTCGAGGAATAGCCTCAGTGAGTGGATCCGCCTAGAAGTTTCTTTCTATGTCTCTCTATATCTCAAGTTCGCGGAGAAAACTATCTCCCGAAATGAGCAATACCTGTCTTAGTATGTCTGGATGTCTGATGGGACGTAGCTCATAAATGAACTCCAAATCCAAACTTCTTAGACTGTATCTTCAACTGAACTTAATCAGTATCCTGCGCCATGCCACCCTCAGTATTGCCTTGGACCATCCGTCCAAAATACTGCCCCTCGTCAGAGGGAAAAACTATAACTCTGACAACCTCCTTGTCGTCCAGGTCACCTTGGAAGCCTGGAATGATAACCGTCTCCTAAAAGAGGCAGCCGTTATCATATCCCTAGAACAGCCACTTATGTTCTAAAACTGCTTCCGACTGTTTCTCCAGGATTGGATCAATATCAACTTATTGCATCTAGTGCAAGAACAACATCTGGTGTGGTACTTGACATCTCATGATTGACTCAATTGCCTAAGCAAGTGATCTGCCAATCATGCACATCCCTCTCTACTTTAGTCTAAAAGACACCTTTAGAGAGGGCAACTCCATTACTTGCAGGTACACTACCGTGCCAGGAGTCGTCCATTCTAAATACTCATAGAATGCTGTCAAGGTACCCAGATTAGGAAACCACCCAAATCTAGATCTAAAACCATAGATCTAGTAACCAGTTTGTCTGATATAAAGTCCAAGTCCTTTGTGGAGAAACCACTGTGTGACGACCAAAGTATAACCGATCGTAGTAAAGGAATATCACTTCCTACTACCTTCTCAACAGATCCATCCCCTATTCTGATGACGTCAAACCTATGACTGTCACATCAGAAACAGATGATCTATCTCTGCTACATCTGCTTTAGTCTATAAATAGACATAAGCCTGATGTCCACCAATGCTTCCGCTGCTCCCACTGACTACGACAACCCTCTGGCTGAGTCATATACACGTACACTTCTGAAGCTAGTTCAGAACGACGCTATACTCATCCTCCTGCCGGGTCTCGCAGCCTGGAACAACAACAATGGCAAGTGTGGGTAAACAAGAACTTCCCTGTCACCGTCCTTGAGGCTACCGAAGTACCTCTCGGGTGCCTGAAGTTACCCACCTTATCTGCGGAGTGGCCAATGGAATGTCAAATCAGATTGAATCTTCAGGTTCCTTATCAAATCTTCAGTAATCGTTTGCGGTTCTGGAATCACTTCCAGTTCTACCATACTCCCACTGCTGTTTTTGAAAAAATCCATTTTTAATAAAACTGTGGCGAGTCTAGAACAATATTGCTATTGTTCATCCAGATGGTAGAAAATCAACCCGCGTCATAGCCTGGGTCAACCCACAAACAGCCATTACAGAAACGTGCCTTGAGTTGTCCAGTGTCTGGTTTTAAGCATAAGCCGGACAACTCCCCGTACCTTAACAACGTTAAGATATGAACTGTTCTACATCCAATATAGAACCAGAGGCACTGATTTAATTGAACCAGATTCAAATCATGCAGCTTTCTCCAGTGCATGTCAACTAAATGGAAGGAGGTCGATCAGCGTTACTCAACTTAGGAATACTTCCAATTATGAGTAACCTGAAAGAGAAGTAATTTCTCTTTATCATTACTATTAACTGAATACCACACACAAGTATCTACATCTTCGATCACTTTGAAGAATCCCGATACTTGCTATACCTGGTTCTCTACTCTATTCAAATACCTATAACTCCTCAAAACTTAGACCCTGTGTTTCTACGAAACACATGTCTAAGAACTAGAGAAGTCAAAAGTAAACAGAATACAGTACGAGGACCAACCCCTCTGTCCTGATGGACACTGGACAACATACAATACTCTGTATAAGTCCCTTGAGTCTAGTGACTCATTCACTGTGTGTCGTAGGTTGAAAACTGTACTTTTGGTTAAGAAGAATTACACCGCTGTTTAATGCTCCTTACCTAACCATCCACTGATATAGGTAAATGTCATCGACATAATATCAAAAGGTATATCTCACTCTATGAAAATAGACGTACAGATATATCAATTTGAAATTGGTGCATAACCGCGGATATTCAAAACCAAATAATTGCTAACTTGCAAACAACCCAGGTGACTTCCTCAAAAATGAGGATGATCACCCAATTCCCAATAACTCACTCCCACTCATCATCTGTAAAACCATACAGATGTGAGAATCATACCTGGTAAATACATACCCTGGAGTAAGTGTCTAATCGGGAAATCAGTTTTCCATTAACAGTACACAGTGAGACTGAAACATTGAAATGTTTCGATGGGGTATCCCGGTATTCCTAGTAATGCCTCTTCCAGATTCACGACTGTAACCGTATAGTTCTTTGCCACCTCTCCAAATCCCTTCATATGTCTTTAGTCTTTACCTTCTGTACACCCCTTTAGGCCAAATGGTTTTCTTCCTTCCCTACCGTTCGGCACCAGCCTATGGTTTGGAAGAAGACTATCCAAAAAGCATAAAGGGTGTACTGTCCTAATCCTAGGAGCACTCGCATCGCGAGAGAAGGTGAAGATAAAAGACACCTGAATGTACTTTATTCCTATTTCTCCTGAACCAGGATCCATCCCCGAACTGGAACGAGTTCCTTTCGAGTTCGTATATAACCATACGATGGATTATCCAATAAAATGGGATCTTCGTAATGATACGGAGTGTCCTGGAGAAATACAAAGGTGATTTAGGATTGGCGAAGGAATACATGGTTTGGTCGTGAATATCTGTTGCAATTTACTTTGCCCTCTTACTAATCCCTTACTTTGTCTTAACTTAATACCTTCTGTACACCGTTTAGGCTAATTGGCTTTCTTCCTTCCCTACCGGTCGGCACCAGCCTATGGTTCGGAAGAAGACTATCCAATTTGCGTAATAGGTGTACTACTCCTAAACCAAGGAGTACTCGCAACCTGAGAGAGGGTGAAAAGAAAAGACAACTGAATAGTCCTATCCGTTTTCCCCAGAACCGGAAACCATCCTCGAATAAATCCCTTCGAGTTCGTATCTAACCATACGATGGTTTTGTCCAATGGAAGTGGACGTTCGTAGTAAAACGGGGTGTCCTGGAGAAAAGGGTAATAGCAGGAGTGGCAATGAGGTTTGCAACTCTGACGATCCAAAAGCCAGTGTCAAGAAGGTTCGGTCAACTTGGTCACTGAGTCATAGTCTTAGGGTCGGGTCAATGGTCGCTGCCAAAGAGAGAGAGAAAAGAAACACTCAGCGTGCACTCTAACCTAGATCAGAATGGTTACCAATTTATCTAATCTGGAAACCTCCCACTGTACCTCAAATTCTCCTCCAAACCTGAAAGAAGAATTAGTCGGGGTCACCCGAGGAGTAAACCAACTCATCAGTGGGAATCGGGATCCAACTCTCATCGCATGATAACGTGACGGAATCCGCTCACGGTATCACACTCCAGAAGGTATGCGCATATCTGGCAAGTTTCAGTTCTTTTGAAACTCCCGATGTGGATTTCTGCCCCATGCTCTTATGACCTTGGCGTGAGGTCAAAATATCATAAGTCACATGTCAAGTTCTACCCATCATTATCCAGGTTAATTTGAATCCACCCGTACATACCCTTGACGTAGGCCAAAATAGTAGTACGACTGTCCCAAACCAACGCATCTATCTATGCAACAGATAAATACCCGGCAGCTACCAATCACTATGCCTTGGCGTGAGGTCAAAATACATAGCTTGAATACTACCGAATATTTAACTGAAATGACGGAGGGCTACGAATGGTTTCTGGCGAAAACCTTTAACGTAATGAACTTGATATCGTTGAAGGAACGGATAGCTTTTTATAAAATATAGTGACGAAAACCTTTACTAAAGAGGTCACTCCCGGTGAAGGGATCTCGGCTCTTTCCCCGTAGAATGGGGTGCAGGATATTCCAAATGAATACCACGATGCAAAGCAAAAGTAATCGGCTATAGTGAAGTTAATGCCCTGACGCAAACTTTTGTCCAAGGGGTCACTCCCGGTGAAGGGATCTCGGCCCTTGCCTCGTCGACTGAGGAGCAGGATATTCTAACTGAATACCACGATGCAAAACAAAAGAGAACGCCCTTGCAATAACAGCTTTTTGAAAAAGTGTTCCAACAACATCAGAATAGGTTTGTTTAACTTGCATTGATCCGAATCAATGCAGTCCCATCAATTGATCACACCACAAAGAACGAAAATATACTGACGTACGTATATGCCATCCGCATTCGCCACTGGGTCCCGTCATCACCCGTTAGGTTAGCTTACTAACGGCAGAGCGGGGACTGGACTAGCGCGGATGAAAAACATATACAACATCTACTAATATATATACCAATATATTATATTTCGCTCAAGGCGTGAAAAGAAATGCAACATCACAGAAATGTACAGCATCACAGAACAATACAGATATCTGGGATCCCCGGGTTTCACAGAGCCACTACTGAAACCCGACGTTCCCCTGGTCGTGTGGATAGCCTGTGCAATGAAAACCTAGACCCCTACGGGCGCGGCAAGTCACCCGCCAAAACCTGAAGCGAGGCAGCCCCCTTCAGCTCCGTGAATGGACCACCCAGCACTCCACGGAATCCGGCAACTTGGGCACCCCTCCTGGGTCAACCTGTACCCCCTACGAGTGCGGCGAATAGCCCGCCAATCCTAGAGTGAAGCCCCCTCCGTCTCAATGCCATGAGATGCGGGCTTGTTGCCCTCTAGAACCCGGCTATCCGTGCACCCCACCGCGGGGTAATCCTAGTACATAATGTAAAATATACAAACACCGGGTACATCGACCGCAACCAGGTCGTGCCCCAAAACAATAATACAATCAGGCAGTGACGGCAGTCCACATGTCGGACGCTCGCCCCGCAATATCAAATGTACATAATACAACAATACAGTACTAGCATTGCATCCAGGCTATCCCCCACGACCGATCCGCAACATCACAGCATAAACATAGAACATCAACGTGAAAGTCACGTTCGCAAATCCGTCTAACCGGGCTATAGCAGTTAGACCGGATTTACCGATCGAGTGATATTCACGGTCGCAGATATAATGTAAATACTGTGAAATAATGTGTTTGAAATATCCGATCGATCAAAAATTAACAAGTGGGCCCTCAAACAAAACTGTAGCACTCACAGAAACCCTGGGCCCAATTTTAATATTCCAAAACCCATATTTTAAGCCCAGAAGGCCTCTGGAAAAATTTGGTGATGTGATGTGAATAGTGCGCGGCGGAAGGGCCGCACGAGGAGGGGTTTCGCGGCGGATCCGCGCTCCAACTGTGGAGTTACATCGTCAAATTTTTACAGAACCCTTAGATTTCCCAGTACATCAATATTTTACAACCAGAAAAATTTTTCGAGACCAAAAATTTTCAACAGAAACTGATTCGAACTAAAATGCAGTTTTGGAACATTCGATCGATCGAAACAGAAAAACACATTACACCAAGCTAGACTATGTTAATGGCGAGGCTCTGATACCATTGTAAGTGCACGGCGGCGCCCCGGCCGTCAACCCGACGGCCAAACGCGGAAACGGTGGTAAACTTAAATTTTTTGCGGACTTGGCAAAACGGCACCACCGCGCACTAAAACCGGATCGGGCCATTAAACTAAATCTAGCTAACTACAAAGAGAAGGTTAGAGATGTACCGACGATCCAAGTCCTCCGGTCTTCATCTCCACTCCGATCTCCTCGCGGGATCTCCGTCCGTCTCCTCCTCGTCGGAAAGGGCACCACGAAGCCGGGTACTTTTACGGGCTCCCACCTCAATACCGAGGCAACTCGCGCATGAAGCCGGCAACTCGACATGCTCAAGATATGCTGTAGGAAGTGTAGTGTAGAGTGGATGTCTCACTTTGGGGTTTGTTGCCATTTGTAGATGATGGAGGAAACAAGATAAGAAGAATGGTGCTTGCATTTTTCTTAGCATGAAAAGAGATCAAGAAAGAAGAAAACTCTCAAAGATGAAGCTCTCATCTTCATCTCACTCAACCATGGAAAAAACTTATGCATCAAGTGAGAATAATGGTGGAGGAAAATCTATATGAAGCAAGAAGGGAGGTGAGTGTAGGAGATGTAGAAAGGGTGACCACATCAAGAGACAAAGAAACACACACCATGCTTCATACTATTGAACCCATACCCTCACTTTATCACAATCAAATCTCATAAAGCAAAAGCATGGTTGAAAAGAAATGAAAGCTATCATAATCAATCTTTTAGCAATAAGACCCTCCACAATGTGTTATTTGCAAACTTGCAAATAACACCCTCCATCGGAAAAGTCCGGCCGGGAAAGAACAAAGAAAAACCGGCCGGAACGGAATGCAAACTGGCAACTCCAGAAAACTGGTCCCGTAATAAATTACAGGAAAACCCCGATACTGTGCATACACACCCGCATCTGTATTCCGTCCGGATACAAATGCAAAGAGACAAAATCTACACTGTACTATACTAGGATCCGGCTTAAACCAAAGCCGGCTAGTAATATCCGTCCGATCCTGATCCGTGCAATACCGCACGTATCTGATCGAACGCTGCCATATAACCATATGGCCACTAGTACAAAACTGTCCGATTTCTGATCCGTGCAATACCGCACGTATCTGATCGGACCCTGCCATATCTCCATACGGCCTCTACAGCGTTTCGCCCGAAAGCTTGAGTAACTGAAAGGGTGGTGGACTCAAAAGACTCGTCAATACTATGGCTGTGGATTTAACCACTAGCACGTCAGAGGTATAAGCCAATACATGACGGGCCACCAGCTATTGACTAAAAGGGACGTCGATGAGGAAGCTCACCCCGACACCCAACTGAGCCTGTCAGTGACAATATCCGTACAGTCCGGTCCGTTCGTCTATGAGCATCGCATGGCGGGCCTAGGGGGTTGGTAAAAGTCAGACCCCCAAAAGCGGTACAAGTCGTGTCGGAGTGTAGCCCAGAACACCCTGAGATACTACTGGAATACCTACCAGTAAATCTCCTGCCTTGGCCAAGGTCTTTGTGTAATGGCTCTCCTAGACACAGCGCGACCTCACCCCCAATACCGGGAGAGACGAAACCCCTGAAGATCCGCTCACTGCCTCCATGTGACTCGGGACTGTACCCAACTAAAACCTGTTTGCACGACTCCTTTGAGCCGTGGTAGGGTAGTAATCAAAGTACAGTGGGAACTCACACGAGACAAACGACGATCCCCAGGTCGATGAACTAACCTGTACACATGTCACCTGGGAACTGCTATCTGACGTCAGGTATAAGACCAACTAGCATGTTCCCGGCGAGTCCTGTCCGGTGTACTCATAACCCAATGAGCACCTGTATACATCTTAGGTGAACCAACTGACACCAGTGGCTTGTGAGACCGGCCACCGCCCCTCGTCGGGGTCTCGACTGTATACACTAGTCTACTCTGGAGAATCGATGCCCTGTCTCGAAACTCCTACGACTAGGGACCTTTTAAGGATGTGCTAATAGACTCCAGCTCTCACTTATATGATCGCCCTCATACTGCTGGCAGTCAAGCAAGAATCCTAGGGGCTCTATCAACGTGCAATAGCGACATGTCATGTCACCTAAAGCAGTACACGATGATAAAGGTAAACCAGATAGCATACTATCATCTCGAGTAAGACTGTCCTACCGGGATAGGTCCTCCCTCAATCATTGCAATCACGTGCCTGTGATCCAATAATTGACTCTGAGGGCACTATCTCCAACATTACCAGTATATCTCAGCAACCCTGGCCAGGGATTTCCGGTTATAGCCAATCGAACACAGCGCAACATCAACTCCCTATACCGGGAGAGACGAATCCCCTCCTATCGCTCATTGCCTCCATGTGATTCGGAACTGTACCCAAAAGCCACCGTTTTGCACGCCCTCTTGGACGTGGTAAGGTAGAAATCAAAGCACAGTGGGAATCACACAAGACTCTATGACGATCTCGGGTCTACAGACTAACCTGTACCAGTGTCACCAGAGAACTGCCATCTGACGTGAGGTATAATACCATCTGGGAGTTCTCGGCGAGTCCGTCCAGTGTACCCAGTCTCTACTGAGCACCCGTATATCATCTCTGATGTCAAACACTGTTCACAACAGAATACTGCATTTTATACCGCCCATTCTTATGCTCGTGTGTTTATAGGTAGGTACTTTTAATCCGTGTTTGTTACATATTTACAGAGTACAGGTTTTCAGTCCAAATATTGCAAATCAAGACAAAATCTCCACAGTTACACCAAATACAGAACATCTGTCACAGCAGATAAAAGCCGGGTTCCGGTCATCCATATCCGTCCAGTGCCGAGTACCAGTTCCAGAGACAAGACATATGACAGTGGTCATTCGTGTCTCGGACAAGCACAGAGCACGAGGGGGGCAGCACAAGAATCAATGGGTGCGCGGAGCTCAAGAGAGATAAAGTCAAAAAGTGAAGAAAAGATAGCAATCTTGGACTATGAATTCTGCTGATATTCTGGAAGACTTTTGTGCAGTATGAAGTTTTCAGACACAAGAAAAAACAGAACCAGGGAAGTACAAGAAATCAGAGCCCCTAATTCCACCATAGGGCCGCGGATCCGCGGCCAATAAGGGGTATTGGCCGCGGATCCGCGGCCATGTGGGGTCGTCGTTGTGTCGTTTTCTGGGGGCACTTTGGGTACTTCATTTTATTGCAGATTCTTGCCCTAGGTTTTCAGTTCACCTCCTATAAATACCCCAGAACTTGCCAAGCTTTAGGGTCATTCTTTTGTTCCTCTTTTTGTTAGGATTTAGTCTTCTTCTTCTTCTTCATTCTTTTTCCATGAAAATTGTAGTGAGAGCTTTTTGAGTGGGAGATCAATGAAGATGAGGGCTTTTTGTATCATTCTCTTTTGTTTCTTTTTCCCCTTGAGATTCTTGCTTTCTCTTGATCATTCAACCTCTTCATTGAGCTTGAATGGTTAAGGGTTAGTTATTGATCTCAAGGGTCGTATTTTCTTATGGAATTAGCGCTTCAATTCACATGCGTTCTCTACCCTTCTCTTGATCTTGCAACCTCTTGATTGAGCTTGCAAGTTTAAGGGTTGGCTATTGATCCCATGTTTGTCTTGAGTTCTACTTTCTTGTTCTTTTTATCGCTTTTTATTACTTGCTTATTATTATCTTGCTTTTCTTTCTTGCAATTTATTTCATGCACTTAAATTCATGCACTTAATACTTGTAATCTTTTCTTTTCTTTGTTCTTTTCTTTTGCTCTCTTTTGTTCATTTTGTGAATCGTTGTAATTATCTTTGTTGTTAAGAATAAATACGGTATTGTAAGTTAAGACTTTCTTTTCTCATTTCCTTTTCCCGTTATTTTCCATTGAACTCCGCCCAAACCATACGCAAGCGCTCCGTTAGGCACCCTACCCTGACAAGATAACGGTGATTCCTAACCGCGACCGGTTGCGTTCGGTTTGGCCGGAGGCGAAAGCAAGAGACAAGAACGGAAGGACAAGGGTAAATAAGCCGGATTCCACGAATACCGCGCTTAAATCCCCTAATCCACGTTGTTGCCAATTGCTCTAGCTTCAATTGGTCAAGACTCGGCTCAAAGGTTTTGAGTACGGATTTCTTAGCTTACAATCTCGTATCTTTTCTTAACAACTTTATACTTGCAAATAATACACATAGGTTAGAATCGAACAAACATACACAAATTCTTTATTGACCCGTCTAAGAAAAGAAGGTAAAATACAACCATCTCCCTGTGGACCGACCCATGCTCAACCGGCTAGCTGCATAGCGACACCGTCCTGATCGCGGTTATACTTTAATTCTTTGAACATCCGACACGCCAAAAGCGTGCGATCAAATGGCGCCGTTGCCGGGGAGACGGTAGCGTATTTTCTTTCTTGTTATTCGGGTTAATATTCTTTTTGTATATATTTATAAATATTAAAAAAAAAAAATCTTTTTGGTTTTTTTTTATCATTTTTGTGGGCAAGTGTGCAAATTTTTACGTATTTGCAAACTGCAATTGTGGGGAGCAAAGTGTGCATTCAAGGCAAAGGTGATTACGAAGTACAGTGCCAAAGATCCGGGTAGTTTGACCAGCGCAAACGAACCTTTCAAGCTTACCGGATTTGATTCAACGGGGGTTTCCTAACCCAAAACTTAACGGTACGTATTTTACTAACACCTTCTTCTCAAATCCGACGCATCCAATATACTATTCTTTTGCAGGATTCTTTGCAAGTTCGCTAGCAAACGCTAAAAATTGACTAACCCGTATTTGTTGCAGCGCCGCGCTTAAACTAAAAAACGATTGTTTGATTCTTTATAGAATTTTTTGAATTGTGCATTGCATACATTAATACGGACATAAGGGCAAGCGAACCCCACTAGATACGGTAAAGGATTTCATCACCTTTTCCGTGGCCCACAAATCACGAACTTGCGCATAACGTTTACCCGCACAAATTTAAAAGAAACTAGACTTTAAGCCTTAAGGACTTCGCGCTCACTAGGAGAAGTTAATTGTGTTTAGAACCTCGCTTAACGGTATATTATTTACGGGGTGTCTAGGAAAGTGTTAACGGCGAAACCGCCAAAAGAGAAAGGGTTATTTAATTAAGGAACTTCGCGAAAGCGTTGGAAAACCTCCCCTTATCTCTGCACTTACCTGGCCTCGTGATCAGTGTATCTTGAGCCCGTTTCTCGACACAGTTTTACTTCGACAATCAAGTTCTGGAGCAGGTCTAGTTGACCTAGGTGAATCCTAGAACGATTAGGTGTGTGGTATTTTTGTGTCGTGATTGTTTTTGTCCATATTTTTTTTTGTGTATATTTCATTCTTTTAATAACTAAAAAAAAAAAATAATAAAAATATCACATTCTTTTTCCCTGCCTTTCTTTCTTTCTCTCTTCATATCATGGGTACTCCACCTCGCAAAACTCTTGCCGAACTTTGGTACCCACAACCAGACATTACTTCTTACGGTTCTTGCTTTGGCCGAACATCGAACGACCCCTCCATACCCAAAGTTTCACTGAAAGATCGCATAGCAGCGTCTAGGACAAACACTTGCACTCCTCATTCCACTTTGTATCAACCTTTTCAACCTCCCGCACCCGCTTATGTTGATACCCCTTCTGCAAGTCGTCCTTTATCCATCGCTGAACGTATTGAACAATCCCGTAGCCGATCTTTCACTCCTTTCACCACTTCAAATTCTTGGGATCAACAATTTCATTCACCTTCTTATCCAACTGTTGATCCTACCCCTGTCCAACCATTCAATTCCTACCAGTCCTACCCAACTTTTGCACCTTCCCTAGACATTGCTTCTACACAGCCTTTTGGGAATTTTCAGTATCCAAACAACTTTGAATCTTTTACTGAAACCCCTTCACAACCAATGTCTAGTCTAGAACAGTCCTTGGAAGACTTTAGGGTAGCGTCAAGCCAACAGATGATGGATTTGAATGCGTCCATGGCCGCTCTCATACAACCTACTGACCCGGTAGTTAGTTTCCAGCTAGCTCCAAATTTTCCAATGTATGATGAGGCGGTAGGACAGGCTGTGAATTTGAGTGGAGAGAGTGAGATGTACCCCCTTCCAAATCAAACCTACCCGTCCCAAATTGAATCCCACAACTACTGTTTTGAAAGTCTATCGAGTATCCCACATGCTTTATCAATTGAAGATAGAATGATTGATGAGTTGTGCGACTTTGTAGTGTTTGATTTACCTGATTGTGAAGGGTCCCTTCCATGTGAAACCACACCCAATCCTTTTGACCTCTACACCTCCATCTTAGAACCTGAATTGATTGAAATCCATGCTTTTGATGAGGTGTCTGAGAAAATTAACTTTCACTTGATTAAGGATATTGACGCTGGGACTATTTTGGATGATGAACCTGTAGATTTGACTGAGTTTTTCTCTCCAATTCATCATCCCGAGTCATTAAATGTTTTTCCCGAACCCCATATGCGTCTGGGCTTTGATGAAATATGCATGGATGAGCTTAACTTTGAGGAGAATTTTGAGGATATTTTTGAGGATGAAACAGTTCTAGATGATGAGTCGGATTTTCCAATTCATCCTGTTCCTTTCACTGACTGTGTACACCCTCCAGAACCCTTAACCGATACCCCTCCTCAACCACTTCCCCCCATCCTTTCCATCGTTACGACCTTACAAGAACCCGTATCATTTTCACTTCCTGTGTCTGGTTTACCAAGTTCGGCGTACCCATGGTTTCTTACGAATCTTGAGGGATTTGTCCCAATCTCTCGACGGGTTAATAGATTAGCACAATCACTGTTTACACATCGCTCATCACAAATTGTGCTAATCTATTCACTCCATTTTTACCCTCAAGTTCGTACTCCACTTCTTTTTCCCTTCCGCCATTCTTCTTCTGATATACCGAGACCGTATCCCGCTTCTATCTGCATACGGTCTCGCGTAGTCTCCATTTCCTTCCTCTTCACCTTCTTTCACCAGCCACTGCTTTATCACGATAAGATCTTTGAATGGTTGGTACTAACTTTTGGCCTGTGTAAAGCCTTGTATAGCTTGATACAGTTCTCTTTCCCCCCTAATCCTGAATTTCAACGCTTAACAGTGGAAACACTGTTTTACTTAAGTTTGGGGGGGACACCTTTTTTGTATATATTTTTTGTTTTCTTTTTTGTTTTGTATATAATTTGTTTTTAGGGAGCGCCGGCAATTTTGACTCTCTTGGTATAGCCTGACAGTGAGGGCATTGTCAAGTTTAAGTTTGGGGGTGTGCTCGGTAAGCTTTCTTCCTTCGCATTCATTTGTATATTTTGCATTTACATACCTTATTAAAAACCCACAAAAATCGAAAATTTTCCAAAAAAAAATATAAAAACTTTGTCGTCAAGTTAGCTAATAGGGTAACTTAGATCTTTATTCCGAAAGTTTAGTTGATATGATAGAAATAACTAAATTCTAGGCTTAAGAATTGAAAACCCTAAAAATAACCCTCATTCTGTTTAAACTTGGTAAGTATACGTCCTTACAGTTTTTTTGAGAACTAGGTAATCTTGAGTTCAGTTCTTGAGTTAAGTCAAGATAAAGGGAAAGTATTGAAGCTTTACCGGAGGATAAGTCTGAAAAATAGTTTCTTTTCTTGAGTTCAAATTTAGAAAGTATATACCCTACAAACTGCACATACACGCACCTTGAAACTTGGGATAGTAGAGGATACCTAGAAATACTCTTGCCTGAAAGCCTAGTATGAAAGAAAAAACGGTATTTAAAGCTAAACACCAAAAGAGCATGTTAAAAAATATATCCGGTCTTGAAAAAGAAAAAGAAAAAGAAAAAGAAAAAAATAGAATAAAGTCAAGACCTGGAAACTGTTATTTACGCTTTAATGTTCACACATTCAGTAATCGGCCGTTAGTGCCTCAAGAAGCATTAATAGTCGCATGAAAGGTCTGTGAGCAAATCCGTCCATCCTTAATGAAAAGAAGTAGTATTAGGTATTAGGGCAAGGGTATTATAGCTTGAATTGAATTCTTGAGTGCAGGGGTGCAAATACACACACACGTAGGGGTATACAATCGATGTTTGGATAAAAGATAGAAATGAAGAATAAGACTTGTGTTTTCTGTGAAGTTGATAAAAATCCCTGATTTGAGGCCACGCTTTAGAAGGAAAACTCAGGAGAACCGACATCTTTCTAAACTTTTTTGGAACGTATATAATCTAAGGGTAAATAGATAGGAGGTGTGAAAAATAAGGGTTGGATATTTCTAACTTAGGATGATAGAGTTTCTATCGTAATTACTAAACTATAGGAGTAGAATCAATGTTAACTTATGAAACTAGCTTGACGGGATTTTGTGGGTGTAATCCGCTGAAAACCCTCAGGAGACAACACTCCTCCTACTAGGGACACCTAGAGGTTTAACGGCTTGTTGCACATGCTCAGTGCAATCGCGTTCCCTGCGAAAGTGCGGTTAGGATTTTCTTTTTTGCGAATAATTGGTTTTGCTCGGGACGAGCAAAAGTTAAGTTTGGGGGTATTTGTTCACAACAGAATACTGCATTTTATACCGCCCATTCTTATGCTCGTGTGTTTATAGGTAGGTACTTTTAATCCGTGTTTGTTACATATTTACAGAGTACAGGTTTTCAGTCCAAATATTGCAAATCAAGACAAAATCTCCACAGTTACACCAAATACAGAACATCTGTCACAGCAGATAAAAGCCGGGTTCCGGTCATCCATATCCGTCCAGTGCCGAGTATCAGTTCCAGAGACAAGACATATGACAGTGGTCATTCGTGTCTCGGACAAGCACAGAGCATGAGGGGGGCAGCACAAGAATCAATGGGTGCGCGGAGCTCAAGAGAGATAAAGTCAAAAAGTGAAGAAAAGATAGCAATCTTGGACTATGAATTCTGCTGATATTCTGGAAGACTTTTGTGCAGTATGAAGTTTTCAGACACAAGAAAAAACAGAACCAGGGAAGTACAAGAAATCAGAGCCCCTAATCCCACCATAGGGCCGCGGATCCGCGGCCAATAAGGGGTATTGGCCGCGGATCCGCGGCCATGTGGGGTCGTCGTTGTGTCGTTTTCTGGGGGCACTTTGGGTACTTCATTTTATTGCAGATTCTTGCCCTAGGTTTTCAGTTCACCTCCTATAAATACCCCAGAACTTGCCAAGCTTTAGGGTCATTCTTTTGTTCCTCTTTTTGTTAGGATTTAGTCTTCTTCTTCTTCTTCTTCATTCTTTTTCCATGAAAATTGTAGTGAGAGCTTTTTGAGTGGGAGATCAATGAAGATGAGGGCTTTTTGTATCATTCTCTTTTGTTTCTTTTTCCCCTTGAGATTCTTGCTTTCTCTTGATCATTCAACCTCTTCATTGAGCTTGAATGGTTAAGGGTTAGTTATTGATCTCAAGGGTCGTATTTTCTTATGGAATTAGCGCTTCAATTCACATGCGTTCTCTACCCTTCTCTTGATCTTGCAACCTCTTGATTGAGCTTGCAAGTTTAAGGGTTGGCTATTGATCCCATGTTTGTCTTGAGTTCTACTTTCTTGTTCTTTTTATTGCTTTTTATTACTTGCTTATTATTATCTTGCTTTTCTTTCTTGCAATTTATTTCATGCACTTAAATTCATGCACTTAATACTTGTAATCTTTTCTTTTCTTTGTTCTTTTCTTTTGCTCTCTTTTGTTCATTTTGTGAATTGTTGTAATTATCTTTGTTGTTAAGAATAAATACGGTATTGTAAGTTAAGACTTTCTTTTCTCATTTCCTTTTCCCGTTATTTTCCATTGAACTCCGCCCAAACCATACGCAAGCGCTCCGTTAGGCACCCTACCCTGACAAGGTAACGGTGATTCCTAACCGCGACCGGTTGCGTTCGGTTTGGCCGGAGGCGAAAGCAAGAGACAAGAACGGAAGGACAAGGGTAAATAAGCCGGATTCCACGAATACCGCGCTTAAATCCCCTAATCCACGTTGTTGCCAATTGCTCTAGCTTCAATTGGTCAAGACTCGGCTCAAAGGTTTTGAGTACGGATTTCTTAGCTTACAATCTCGTATCTTTTCTTAACAACTTTATACTTGCAAATAATACACATAGGTTAGAATCGAACAAACATACACAAATTCTTTATTGACCCGTCTAAGACAAGAAGGTAAAATACCACCATCTCCCTGTGGACCGACCCGTGCTCAACCGGCTAGCTGCATAGCGACACCGTCCTGATCGCGGTTATACTTTAATTCTTTGAACATCCGACACGCCAAAAGCGTGCGATCAAACACCAATGGATATGGGATCATCCATCGCCCATCTGTATGGGTCGAGAAGGTATACGCTAGTCTACTCTGGTATATCGATGCCCCATCTCGATACACCCACGACTAGGGACTTTCAAGGATGTACTTATGGACTACCATGTCCCCACTAGTATGATCCGCATCATAGTCCAGGTAGTCAAGTACACATCCTAAGGGCTTTACCAACATGTAACAGAGAGACAATCAATGCACACGTTAAGGTAAAGAGTAACCAGATAGCATACTATCATGTCGAGCAAGAAAGTCCTCCCTATATATGTCCCAGCATCCACTACAATATACATCCTATGTACAGTAATGGCCTCTAGGGCATACATATAACTAACAATCTCCCACTTTCACTAGGGCCATCTGTAGCAGTGGTCGAAGTATCTCATACTCAACCATCCCATAAAAGTCTCTCTCTGGGAATAGGCCTTCGTGAGTGGATCCGCCGTGTTATCCTCTGAGTCTGCTCTCCTTGCCTCGATCACCTTGGAGATCAACCATCTCCATGATCAGGTGATACTGCCTTAGAATAAGTCTGGATCACTGATGGGACCGGCGTTCCTTGGCATAAGCCACAACTCTATTGTCTCACAATGGTAGGAACGTAGTTCATCTCATGAACTAATATACACCCAAACATCCTCTTTGGTAGCATCATAAGTAGCGATGTATCCAGCCTTTATCGTCTAGTATGTCACGGTATCTAGCTTGGAACTCTTCCAACATACCGTCCCTTTACTGAGGGTAAAGACAATGCCTGCGACTGACATTCAGTCGTCTTTATCACTCTGGAACACTTCCAGTGATTCTCCCCAGGATCGATTGATACCATCTCACTACTACTAGTGAGTATCCTAACATCCAATTAGATCTATCTCATAGATCCAAAATCAGGATATAGGAGGTATCACATTGATCCTATATGGAGAATCATTGTGATAAACAGAAATTGATCGAGCGTAGCATAAGAAACTCCTTTCTTATCAAGAGTATGTCATCCACGTACTCTACGAGGATCGTCACCATACTCCCTACTACCTTTTTTGTATATACAAGGTTCATCTACCATTTTGATGATGTCAACTTCTTTGACTAATCCATCAAAACAGATGTTCCAACTCCGCGATGCCTGCTTTAATCCTATAAAGCATCTTGCACACGTTTCCGCTGCTCCCACTGTCTACGAAGCCCTCTGGCTGTGTACTTATAGACGCTCTCTTCCAAAACATCATTTAGAAAAGCAGTCATGACACCCAACCACCAGATATCGTAGTCATGGAATGTAGCCGTGACAAGTAGGATCTGGATGGACTTAAGCATAGCTACTTGAAAAGGATTCATCATTATCCGCACCTGGTCAATGATGCAAAATTTTAACAAGTCTAGCTTTGAAAGTCTCAACTTTTCCATGTACACCAAGTAATCTTCTCAAGATATACTTGCTCCTGATGGGGATTTAACCCTTCAGATATAGCAACTAAAGTCCATACTTTGTTGGTGTATAAGGATTCCATCTCAGATCGATAAGCATCCAGCCATTCTTACAGAGTCTTACTCCTGATGGCCAGCTCGAAGCTAGTTGGGTCATCATCTCATGATGCAATCCTCGCTCCCACTGTCATAGAGAAACCGAAGTATCTCTCAGGTGGGTGAGGAACCCTACTAGATCGGCGGAGAGGCTGAGGTTCGTTGGTATCTACTGAATCCTTTGGTTGTACCAAATCATCCGCTGTAGTTTGTATAGTTGAAACACTTCCAGTTCTATATAACGAACCTTGCCTCGAGCTTGTCCGGATTTTGCTTTTTAGACATAGGCCGGACAACCCCAAATCTTAACTAGCTTAAGACATGGGCTCTTCCCTTTCCATATCACATATGAAATGGTAGGCTTCGATTTGATTCGAACCCTAATTCAATAGGTATGCAGCTTCATAAGTGCATAACTCCCTAAGGAAAAAGGTAACTCAGTATTACTCATCATAGAGCACACCATATCAAATAGGGTGTATCTGCTCCGCCCCGATATACCATCGTGCAATGGTGTATACGGAGGAGTAATGCTGAGAGAGAATCTCATTCTCCTTTAGAATAGTCCAGGATTTTCGTGCTCAAGTATTCTCCTCCTCGATCACATCAAAGGACATAATACTTATACCCGTATTTTGGTTCTCTACTTCTAACTTATATTCTATGAATATCTCAAAAGGTTCGGACTTGTGTTTCAACAAGAACATAGATCTGAATCTCGAGAGATTATCAGAGAACGTAATGAAGTACAAAGAACCGGTCTTGGCATGTGTAGACAGGGGACCTACATACATCAAGATGTATCATCCCAAGAGTTCACTAACTCTTTCTCTGTTTCCAATAAACAGAGCTATGGTCATCTTATCTTTGTGACATGACTGGCGAGTTTCACAAGATGTAAATTCAAACTGATTTAAATATGCATCTTTGTGCAACTTAGCTAGTCGGGTCGCATTGTTATGACCTAGTCTACAATACCTCAAGAAGGATCCATCCATTTCTGAACTCTTCCTCTTGTGTGTGTTCTATATACTAAGAACTGTAGTTTGATTTAGAACATCAATGCTTTTAGATAACGTGCCTGAACCGATCAACTTTTGATATAGGAAATGTTCAAAACATTATCCAACAATACGAAATTTTATCGTTTCTTTACTAATAAAGAGACAGATATGATTTTGTATATCAGGTTCGGTATCTAATAACATTTGTTCAGAATCAATGTATTCAGGTAATACAGGGTGACAGTGACCGACAGACTTGGCTGCAACACTTGCCCCGTTTTCTGCCTCATGAAACTTATCACCCGTTCTCAGTTCTTTACCTATCTGTAGCCCTATGTAACAGATTACATATCTGGGATCCTGATCTGGTATCATATACCCAGGACGTAAAGGACACTGAGAAACAGTTCTATGTAACGAACATACCCGAAGATGATGCATCATCATGCACTCTCTTCGTTTGGGCGGCATGGGAAATCTGGTATTCCCCAATTTCCTGCTCTGTCTTATAACAATTACAAGTTGGAGCGGGACCAACGTTCCCCAACTCAGTATAACAAGCGGGTTCGGTCAATATCCGTATTATTATCTTGATTAAGGCGTGATATGGTCGCTACCAGGAGAGAGAGAGAAGAAAACACTCATCGTGCGCTCTTGCAAGAATAGATTGGTTTTATTTTATCTAATCAGGATGGCTCCCACTGCTTTTTATCAAATCTTCCTTCAAACCCTAAAAGGAAAGACTAGCCGGGATTAATTACACACTACAAGTTCGCCAATCTTTCAGCCAGGCCAGTGTTGGTACTTTGAGGGAGGTCCCCCGTGCTTTCGCACGAACCTAATTAATGTAAACCTCGTTTTCCCAGAGGCGTAACCCCGTTGACACCTTTCTAGACACCTACTTGATCGGCTAATTGTAATGTGTAAAACTCTCCCAGGAGTAACTCTTACTCGCAGCGGGTATCGGGATCCAACTATCTCATAGAAGGTATGCAATCTCATTGCAAATTTCAACACTTGAAATTCCCGATAATATTTTGCCCCTAGCGTCCTATGACCTTGACAGAGGTCAACAAACCATAGGCTGCTAGTCAAGTTCAACCCGTCATTTCTTGATTGAAGTAAACCCACCCGCACAACTCTTGACAGAGGTCAACAAGGTCGCACGACTACCCTAAATCAATCACATCATATGCTTATGCAGATAAGCACTAATCAGCTACCGCACACTACGCCTTGACAGAGGCCAACAAACGCAGCACGAATACTAACTACTACTTATCTGAAATGACGGAGGGCTACGACAGGTTTTTCTGAAAACCTATTGCGTAATGAACTTGATATCGTTGTAGGATCGAATGAATTTTGAAATGGAGAGTTTTTGAGGCTTTTCCAGTTTTGCTAAAGGAGTCACTCCCGGTGAAGGGATCGTCGGTCCTTTCCTCGTCGAATGAGGTGCGGGATATATCATATATATCACTGTGCAAAGCAAAAACTCTTAAAAGCAATCAAAAGACAAACCGAATGTGTAGCATCTGCCAGTTATTGCTAAAGGAGTCACTCCCGGTGAAGGGATCTCGGTCCTTTCCTTATCGAATAAGGTGCAGGATATATCATATATACCGCTGTGCAAAGCAAGAACTGTAGCTACCTGTTTTATTTTGAAATTCGATTCTACAACATCTTAGGTTTCTTTTATTTCATTAATCACATTAATGAAGTCCCATCATTTAAGTACCTAAACATCACAGATAAATACGACGTACACTTATGCCATCCGCATTCGCCTCGATGTCCCCTCGTGCACCGTTAGGTTAGGTAACTAACGGCAGAGCAGGGCAGGGCTAGCGCGGGTGTAAAACATAAGTAACGCCTATATAATATATCATATATACTATATACTGTATCTATCACAGAACGTCACATGATCACATCACAGATATCGCAGCAGAAGAAACATATGAAATATTGGATATACTAGGACGTCCGTGTTTTTAATACGAGCCAGTATAAAACACGGATTCCACGGTCGTGATGAATAGCCAAACCCACACCCCAAGACCCCTACGAGAGCGGCAAGCAACCCTACCAATTCTGGAGTTAGGAGACCCGGCCTCGACTCCTCGAGTTGGTCTCCCACTGGACTCCAGAACCCGGTTACTTGTGCCCTCCTCCTTGGGTCTATCCTAGTGCGGAAAAGTAAATAATATACAAAAGGTGACAACTTCCGCAACCTGGAAGCGCCCCAATAAAAGAATATTACATACAAGTTTTTACATGAATGAAAATGAAAAACACTCATCTCACATAAAAACCCCCGGCTATTCAAACACGACGATCCAATATAACATATCCAGCAACACATAACATCACATGTCATCAACGTAAGTAAATATGCGCATCCCAATTGTCGTTGACATATAGCAACGAAACCGGCGATATCACATATTACACTTACGGTCACAGAAAAGAAAGTGTAAAACTACAACAGTTGGAATCCGCAACCTCCTCAGACATCGCATGCCTGACCAAATGAATTCTTTAGACATCGCATGCCTAACAATTCTAAACCCCTCATTTTAGTCTCATTATCGAAAACACTTTTCAATATCAAGTCGGGGAATTCAACTGGATTCCCGACATCCTGATCGAATGCTCGTCGCAAACTTTAGTAGGCGGCCGTACCCCTGATACCGTCGACGAAGTGCACCAAGGCGAAACACCGCTGCCGCGAGCATCCGGACGGATGCTTTCGGCGACGGGGTTCTCCTACAGTCACTTGGTCGGGGCTATAGAGTGAGGCTGTCTATTAAGTTTACCCGGTGAGTATCCGCGTACGTTACGTGATTGCGACGGACTTTTGATCACATCAAAATTCCGTGGCAACCGATCAAGTGAGACTAAAGTGCTGTGTTTATAACATTCATTCAGTTATCTCATAACTTCTTATGAATTCCAATTATTGTATCACATTCCGGATAAATAGAAAATGTCAAACTTTCCGATCGAACAATCGAACACCCAAGTTTTCCCGATACAGATCAACACATGAAACAAGTCTAAAAACATTCAGTTCGTGCCTCAGTACCAACGGTCCAGCCGTAGAAGGGTCAAGCCAACGCCTCACATGTGGCACGCCGTACTGCCCCAAACCTTAAGGTTCAAAGGGCAGTTCAAGACGGTCACATAATCGAGTTAAGGTTTGTTGTCTTCTAGAGGGTCCATCGAGTTCTTGCACTACTTAGAACGTCGTTAAACTACGGAAAAATCCAACTCTTGGAAATTTCCCGACAGGGGAAAAATTGGGTATTTATATCCGGTCGAACTTTTTAACATATTCTAAAATTTATCCGGAAAGCCACATAGACAAAATCTGATACTCCGATCGAAACACCGAATCCCCAAAACAACCCCAGAAAATTCAACTCTTGAATAAAATTTAAAAATACCCAGAAAATCCAGCATAATATAATAAGAGTTACTGTGCAAACAAAGGAGGATGACGTCATCATCTCGCCGCGGAACCGCCGCAGAAGCCAGGCTTCTGCCGCGGTTCCGCCGCGGTTTTTACTGTTCATGACTCAATTTTTGCGTCGTAATTTTTATAATTCCCTGCTGAATTTTTTAAGCATTTTTAATGTGGAAAAATCCCAGTTTTTAGAAAAAGTCCAGAGAGCATGGAAATTTTGGGGTTTCGGTTCGTTTGGACTTCAAACTCCGTCTAGACTTCGCCTAAGGCTCTAGCTAGGCTCTGATACCACTGTAGGGTTCCTAGGCACTCACAAGAGGTCTCACAAGGTATCAACCATGCCAATTTCAAAAAATACGGTGCCGAGAAACCCTAACAAGATCGTTAACTAGAATTTTAGGCGATAAAATGAAACTAGTTTACAACTAAACTAAAAGAACGGATATACAACCTTTGTAGATCCGGTCCTCCACCTCCATAGCTCCGCAATGAAGTCTCCTCGCTGTCCAAGTCGAACCCCGGGCTCTAGCGTCGGCTTCATCGGAGAATGGACGGGCTAGGTCATCGACGACGATGCCGAAGATGATCTACGTCGAGGCATCACTAGATCAAGCTCCAACTTCACCAAGTCAAGAAACTTGTGAAGAAAACACACTCTACTACTTGGCAAGAGGTAGAGGATGAAGAAATAGGAAGTGGGTAGACTTTAGAATTGGATTTCTCACTTGTTTCATCAATCCACCATTGATGAAGTCAAGCTTCTTCATGGAAGAAGAAGATGAAGAAGATGATAATGTTATGATAAGTTATTAAAATGAAAAGGAAAATGAATACTTATCATAATACTAACCTTAGTTTAGTGTAGAGAATAGACCATGGTTAGATATGATGGTTAGGGTTAAGCAAGTGACAAGAATGGTGGACTTAGTCAAAGCTTCATGAAGCTTCAACATGCATCCAAAGAAAGCCACCATTCTTCTTTATGCTTATTATTTTCCAAAAAGAATAAATAGATAAATAAATGAATAAATAAGTAAATGGAAAAACAAAACCCTAACCATTAGTTTAACCATGGTACATTCTTTACACTTAACCAAGTAAACATGTATCATCAAACATGATACAATCATTTGCATAAAAAATATATCACATATACAACTTGTACATCCAAGTGAGAAAATCCATTTAAAGTGAACCAATACTAGTTAATGCAAAGTAATATATCAAATATATAATTATACATTAAATCATTAAATCAACACTTGATTTAACGATCCGGTCATATCGCATATAACCGACTAGTATCCAATGTATCGGCTTATCGAATCAATCCTTGATTCGATAACTAGGTTATATTGCATACAACCATTCGATACATTCATCGCGAGAATAGAATACGGTATCACATATACACATTATTCTCGGTCCCGCACATATCTCATATGCGCTCCTATTTCGTTTCGCTTGAGCCAGGAAACCTCTGTGTAGGACTCTAAAGACTCGTCAATACGCCGGCAGCAGATGATGATCATATCAAACACCCACAAGCCGCAAGCGGTCTGCTAAACGTAACGGCCACCCGGGTATTGAGCGATCAGAAGATCGACGAGCAAGCCCGCTCACACTCCAGTGAATCCAACCAGTAACACTACCGTACAGTCCGGTCTGTTCGTCTGATATGTCGCATATCTCACCTAGGGGTGGTAAACGTCAGACCCCAATAGCTCAATAAGTCATGTCGATATGAGGTTTATAACAATTCGAGAAACTACTAGTAACACTTACCAGTATATCTCAGCAACCCTGGCCAGGGATTTCCGGTTATAGCCAATCGAACACAGCGCAACATCAACTCCCTATACCGGGAGAGACGAATCCCTTCCTATCGCTCATTGCCTCCATGTGATTCGGTACTGTACCCAAAAGCCACCGTTTTGCACGCCCTCTTGGACGTGGTAAGGTGGAAATCAAAGCACAGTGGGAATCACACAAGACTCTATGACGATCTCGGGTCTACAGACTAACCTGTACCAGTATCACCAGAGAACTGCCATCTGACGTGAGGTATAATACCATCTGGGAGTTCTCGGCGAGTCCGTCCAGTGTACCCAGTCTCTACTGAGCACCTGTATATCATCTCTGATGTCAAACACCAATGGATATGGGATCATCCATCGCCCATCTGTATGGGTCGAGAAGGTATACGCTAGTCTACTCTGGTATATCGATGCCCCATCTCGATACACCCACGACTAGGGACTTTCAAGGATGTACTTATAGACTACCATGTCCCCACTAGTATGATCCGCATCATAGTCCTGGTAGTCAAGTACACATCCTAAGGGCTTTACCAACATGTAACAGAGAGACAATCAGTGCACACGTTAAGGTAAAGAGTAACCGATAGCATACTATCATGTCGAGCAAGAAAGTCCTCCCTATATATGTCCCAGCATCCACTACAATATACATCCTATGTACAGTAATGGCCTTTAGGGCATACATATAACTAGCATCTTTCCGCTCCACATCTGATATGGAGTGGTAGGCACAGTCTTGGTAGGTACCATGTTCAAAAGATATGCCGCTGATTCTAGCGCATAACCCCAGAAAGATCGCGGTAACTCAGCATTACTCATCATGGATCGTACCATATCTAATAGGGTTCGATTCCGTCTCTTCGATACACCGTTATGCTGTGGAGTGTATGGAGGAGTAAGCTGAGAGAGAATTCCTTTCTCTTTTAGGTAACCTAGGAACTCGGCACTCAAGTATTCACCACCTCGATCAGATCTTAGTGTCTTGATACTTTTGCCGGTTTGGTTTTCTACTTCATTCTTATACTCTTGGAATTTCTCAAAAGCCTCGGATTTATGTTTCATCCGATAAATGAATCCGTATCTTGAGTAATCATCCGTGAAAGTAATGAAATAGGAAAAACCACCTCTTGCATGCGTAGACATTGGACCACATACATCACTGTGTATGAGTCCTAAGAGCTCGCTCGCTCTTACTCCTTGTCCAGTAAATGGAGTCTTTGTCATCTTTCCTTTGAGACAAGATTGACAAGTGTCATAAGTTTGATATTCGAACGAGTCCAAATATCCTTCTCTATGCAACTTAGTCAACCTTCTCTCATTGATGTGACCCAGTCTACAATGCCATAAGAAAGCTTTATTTAAATCCGGAGACTTTCTTTTTAGTGTGTTCTGGACATTGAAAATTTGGAGTTGGTTTAAAACATATATACCGTTATTTAGTGTACCGGACCCAATCAAACCATGATTAAGGTGGATGTTAACATCTCTTACAAACGTGAAATCATAACCTTTATTTGATAACAAGGAAACTGATATGATATTACACGTTAAGCTTGGTACAAAAAAACAGTTATGTAAAACCAAAATGTGTCCACTCGTCAATCCTAGGTGATAATCCCCGACGGACGCAGCTCCCACGCTAGCTCCGTTAGCAACCTTTAGGGTCATATCACCTTCCTTCAGCACTCTACGGTTTCTCAGTGCCTGCAATAAATTGCAAATATGAGATCCTGATCTGCTATCCAATACCCAGGAAGTAGAGTTGATTGACAGACAATTCTCAATTACAAACACACCTGAAGTCGAAGCCACAGCTTGCTTCGGTTCCTGGTTCTTGGCGTTCCACGCCTTGCAATCCTTTTTCCAATGCCCTTTCCTGTGATAATGGAAGCACTCATCCTGGCCAACTACCGGTACTGCAAACTTTTTCTTTCCCTTCCCTCCCACCGTACTAACACCTCCTCTAGGTCTGGGTACGGCCTTCTTCTTCCTTCCTTTGGCCCTAGCCTTGGACCCGGAAGAAGATGAACCGCCAACAAACATAGCGGGTGTTTCCCTTGCTTTCTGCAAGGTGCCCTCTGCACTCCTTAACATGTTCAGGAGTTCCGGAAGTTCAACTTCTTTTCTTTGAATGTTGAAGTTCAGGATAAACTGGGCGTAGGTGGAAGGAAGGGACTGGAGAATAAGGTCTGTATAGAGCTCATTATCCAAAGTCGTCCCAAGGTCTGCGAGCTCTTCTATATAGCCGATCATCTTTAGGACATGTTCTCCTACCGATGACCCGACAGCCAACCTCGCTCGAAACAAGTTCTTTGAGGTCTCGTATCTTGCTATACGAGATTGCTCTCCATAAAGTTCCTTTGTGTGGAGAAATATGGCGTCAAGTTCCATATCCTCGTGCCTCCTCTGATGTTCATTGTTCATCGAGGCAAGCACGATGCACTTGGCTTTCGCTCAATCTAAATCCCAGGTTTTGCAGATTTCCTTATCCGCATTGCTGGATTTGGGACCAGGGACAGCAGGTGCCGTAGCGGTGAGGACGTACCCCAATTTGTCATAGGTCAAAGCCATTTTGACATTCCACAGCCAATCTTTATAGTTTGGCCCTGTCAGTATATTTTTCTCTAAAAGTAACTTAAGTCCAGTCATTTTCAGGGTCGCTGCAATTAGGAGAAAGAGAAGAAAACTCTTTAGCATGATGCTCTTGCAAGTTTAGAGTGGTTTTTAGTTTATCTAAACTGGATGGCTCCCACTGTTTCTCGAATCCTTCCTCAAACCATAAAAGAAGAATTAGCCAGGACTATTCTCACTGTACAATACTTGCTTAACCGTTCATCCAGGCTGGTGTCGGTACTTCGAGGGAGGTTTTCCAACGCTTTCGCGAAGTTCCTTAATTAAATAACCTCTTTTCTCTGGGGGCGTAACCCCGCTGACACCTTTCTTGACACCTACTTGGTTTATAGCATTGATCGTTAAGTGACGAATATCCTGATGAGTAGCATATACTCACAGTAGGATCGGGATCCAAATATCATCGTATGATAATGTTGAAGGAATCCTACCAACATTCATCAAACTCCAAATGGTATGCAACTCTTTGCAAATTTCAGTTTCTTTAGAAATTCCCGATATATATTTTTGCCCCATGCTCTTATGACCTTGGCGTTAGGTCAAAATATCATAAGTCACATGTCAAGTTCTACCCATCATTATCTTGTCAATTTGAACCCATCCGTATATATCCTTGACGTTCAGCCAAAATGATAATACGACTGTCCCAAACTAACTCATCATCTATGCAACAAATGAATATCCAGTAGCTACCAAACACTATGCCTTGGCGTTAGGTCAAAATACATAGCTTGAATACTACTGAACACCCAGATGAAATGACGGAGGGCTACGAATGGTTTTGGCGAAACCTTGAACGTAGTGAACTTGATATAACCGAAGGAACCTGATAGCTTTTAAAAGGAGTGGTTAAAGCTCCGCATTTAAAAATATCTGTTTTAAAATTAACCGAGTGGTTTCTTTTAAATTGTTCCAACGATTAATCTTTTGGTTTATTTTCTTTGCATTATAAATAATGCGTCCCATCATTAACCTATCATTGCAGAAAACAACGAAAATATGACGTCCTTTTATGCCATCTGCATTCGCCACTGGGTCCCGTCATCACCCGTTAGGTTACTTAACTAACGACAGAGCGGGGGCTGGGCTAGCGCGGGTGTAAAACATAAGTGACGTCTAAAATAGCTATCATATATATAGATATTTTACATTCGTCTGACGCAATGATATTCATTCCAGATCACAGATGAACTTAATTAGATTTGCAAGCAATCCGTGTTTGTTTTGAGCCTGCAACAAAAGACGGATTACACAGTTGTGATGAATAGCCATTACCCCACCCAAGACCCCTACGGGTGCGGCAAACTACCCGCCCGGCAGTTTGTGCACCTCACCTTGGGTCTGTCCTAGGAGCAAAAACAGTAAAATGAAATAATACAACGGTGGCTACAACCGCAACCTGGATGTGCCCCGCAAAATAATATTACAACAAATTACATTTACATCAAATGAATTAAATAATAACCCATCACATAACCCCGACTATACATCACAACAGTCCAACACAGTTCATATGCACAAACAGATAAAATCCATTACAGAAATGTGCAACCCCCTGCCAACCGACATATTAGCAGTTAGGGGAGGTTTACGAACACATTATACAAACACAGATATAATCCAACAAGCAAAATACTGTATAATTTCGATCGATTAAACACTTTTAATTTTGCTCCAATACTTCTCTGTAAATCTGAAACCTGAGCAAAAATAAAAAATTCCAGAAAATACCAAATATCACACAGAAGCAACACAGGAAAATTGGGTTCCTGAATCGCCAACTTGGCGGCGGAAGCGCGGCGGATCGGTGGGATCCGCCGCGGTTCCGCGGCTCTTTAGGCGATTCAGGGGCCCAATTTTCTTGGGTGTTCTTCTAGTGTCTTTTCAAGCTTTCTGAACATCCCTGAAAAATTTTTGGACTTCATTTAAAAAACGACAGAAACTTGTGATTTCGGGCTTTTACGGTTTCGTTTTTTCCGTTCGAAATTCATACAAATTTGCAAGTAAGTTATTTATTGTTTAGCGAGGCTCTGATACCACTGTAAGTCGATGTGCAACACCCCACGACTTGCGGGGAGGCGGAAATTTGAAAAACGATCTTGTTCTTTGCTTAAACATCGACTAACCGCATGAATCGAAGCTAAACGATAACTAACATGAAACATAGAAGTTCTATACTACTATATTTAGGGATTATACCTAACGAATCGTGTCCTTCGTCTTTGCGAACTCCTCCTCCTCCTCGGCCTTCTCGAAGTAGTAGACGATCCACCCGAGAGCTTTACTCCAAGCTTAGCCTCTAAACTTGAGGCAACTAACCTTCTTTAAGTGCTAATCAAAGAAGCTAGGTGATATAGAGTGAGGGTTATAGTTTAATTAGTCTAACTAATCCTTGTACTCAACACATGAGAGGGGAGGATTAGGGTTTGAAGAGGGAGAGCTTGAGGAGAGAGAAGGTGAGAATAATAATGAAGTGAGAATAATGAGTTATGATAATATATATCAAGCATTTCTTTTTATCAAGAAAAGAATATAAATGAATTTAACAACCATGCTTGATAATATCTAGTGATGATTCACTCCATGAGTCATTAAGCATTTATCATGCATTAATGACATGGATGAATCATCCATATGACTCACTAATCACATTCATTGTATATGCCACCTAAACCTCCTTAGTCACCACCTTCTAGAAGCTTCTCGCGCAATTACGAGAACGCCCCTCCTTTCCGTAAAAATACGGAAAAACTTTAGACTGTATAAATCCAATAACCGGATACCAGTAACTGGCTTAAACCAAAGCCGACTGGTAAAAACTTTCCGAAAGTCGTACGTGCGTAAACACACGTATGCGTCCGAACCCTTGTCGTAAAACCATACGACCTCTATATCGTTTCGCCTGGATTATGGAAACTCTCTGTGTGGGACTCTAGAGACTCGACTACTATGCTGGCAGTGGGTTTAACCACAGACCGCAAGCGGTACTAGCTGTACGTAACGGTCCCCAGGTAGATGTCGATAAGAAGGCCGATGAGGAAACCCATCCGAACTCCTACTGAGTATGATGTGACAATCTCCATACAGTCCGGTCCGTTCGTCCAAGACTATCGCATATCGGGCCTAGGGGGCGGCAAGCGTCAGTCCCCTAATAGCGGTATAAGTCGTGTCGGAGGGAAGCCCATTACACCCTGAGAAACTACTGGAACCTACCAGCAAATCTCGCTTGCCCTGGCCAGGGACTTTGCGTAATGGCTCTCTGACACAGCACGATATCAACTCCCAATACCGGGAGAGACGAATCCTGTCTAACCGCCACTGCCTCCAAGTGCTCGGGACTGCACCCAACTGCTACTTGTTTGCACGACTCCTTTGAGCCGTGGTAGGGTAGCAATCTAAGAACAGTAGGACACATTCGAGGAGAAGTAGCAGTGTCAAGTCTGCGGACTATACTGTACTCATGTCACCTGGGAACTGTTCACTGACGACTGGTATAAAACCAACCAACAGTTCCCTGTGAGTCCTGTCCGGTGTACCTGTAACCTAACGAGCACCTGTATACTATCTCCAATATGATGTACTGACGGCTGTGGGACAGACCATCTCCCCAACTGGGATGAGAAGCGTACACACTAGTCTACTCCGGAGTATCGATGCCCTGTCTCGATAATCCAACGACTAGGGACCTGAATAAGGATGTGCTTGTAGACTACCCAGCCCCCACTAGTGTGACTGCCATCACAACGCTGGTAGTCAAACAAGATCCTAAGAGCTCTATCAATACGTATACTCACATATTAAGATAGAAAAAACCAAGTAGCATACTACTATGTTTAGCAAGACTGTTATATACATATGAATATCCCAAGCTTCCATTAAGTGATATACAAACTAGTATGATACAGTAATGGCCTTCTAGGGCATAAACACTAACACCACGTCCTACGGGCGACGACATAAATTAGTCTCCGTATACAATCCACGGGCAACCACAAACAAAACAAATACACACAACACGAAGTGAAATTCTGGAGAAGGAGAATGTGGTTACCGCGATGCGGTAGCGTAATTAACTGCAGGGGCTTGCGCCTGCAGGGAAGAGCGTCTCCACAATCAAAAACCCCTCAAACAAAGGGGAATCTGACGAAGTCTGCTACATCGGCCGCATCCGTCTAAACCTCCGATACACGGTGCCATAAATCAACTTGGCATCTTCGGAGAGGTGGACGGATAAAACCAAATAGCATCTGCCCCGAATCTCAAGCAAGACGTTCAGTCTCGGCCGCCATTCGGAGGGGAACAGATTCTGGCACGCCCGGTGGGACCTTTTCCTCTTTCCACTCCACACTTCATGTGTCGTCTTCGCGAACGAATCACGGTTCGTTAATGGTTGCCTTTGGGTTTCAAGTTACTAAGATTTGGTCTTTTGTCTGGCACAGAAATCAAGCATCAATAGCATCCAACTGCTCGAGCTGCTCAAAATGCAAGTGCAACCGACGCTCCACCTCACCTGGAGGTGTAGCCTATGGGCCTCAAGCGGCCTCCATCCTTGCTATGCCGGTGGAACAGGTGACTCAGGCCACCACCGGTCTGTTCTTCGGGACCATGCTCCCGCCTGCAAGTTTCACCATTCCAGTGCCCGCACCGGAAACGCAAAAGAAGTCGGTCTTCGATCGGCTTACTACTACCACGGTCCCTCTCAACGGGTCGTCCAATATCAAGCCGGCAACCTCTGTCTTTACCAGGCTGAACCGGAACTCCAGTGGGCCCGCCAAGAAGCCCATGAACCCTGAAGTGGCCATCCCGAGGAAGGTAGCCACCTCTGCTCCTGAAGTCGTCAAGGCGGCTTCTCCTGTTAAAAAGTCGGTCTTTTCAAGGCTGACTATTCCAGCTCCTGCTCCTACTCGAAGGTCTGTCTTTGACAGATTGGATACCGCTACTGAAAAGACAACATCAGTTTTAAGAGGTTGGCACCGACAGCGCCTCATTCGGACGGGGGGCAAGACGAAACTATCCCTATCGCCGAGCCAGCCCCGACAGCTCGACATGCTCGACGTCGCCACTGGCGCCGAGTAAGGAAGGACGGGGGCAACTCCCCCTTAGGGCTAACTCCACCGGCTCCAGTGATTGAAGTTAATGCTGCTGTTCCAACTGGGAACAACTTTGAACCGCTAAGGAGGGTACACAAGAACTCTCTGACTGCCACGCTAAAAAGATCTCCTCCACCTGCGGAGAGGGTTACAGAAACGAAGCTGGAGCAGCCCCCTCAACGGCTGTCCTCCAAAATTTACAAGGTCTGGCGGCGGGTTCAGGACTCCGTAATCGACCAAGATCACTCTCGCCGGCAGAAGAGGATGAAGGCTCAGGAAGAAAAGAACCGTCCTGTTGAACAGCAAAGGACGACAACTACTTGGGTGCCCACTACAACGGCCCCCTCCACGTCTACTACTCAAAAGAGAAGAAGGCCGGAGAAAATCCCCACGCCTGCGACAAATGTCAAAGGCGGTGAGCCCAAACGCCCTAAGTCCGGGGGCATTGTGGTCCATACCGTCTACATGGCGTCGGGGAAAGAGGACAGCCGTATATCAACAGGTCATAGACCGCTTACGCGATCGATGACTAAAGCTCAGGAGCAGTAACAGAAGCTCCAAGAAATGATGAATGCGATGGCCTCATTCACTGGGCCAAAAGAAAGCCCCGAAGCGTCCTCGGATCAACGCCAGGAGCAAGAAACCGACGCCGAGTTCCTTCGGAGAATATTGGAGAAGAAGGACAAAGAGGCTGCGGAAAAAGCAGCCAATATAAAACGAATGGCCCTTCTATTCCAGGATATGGTGGGTATGATGATCCAGCAGGATCCTCCTGCTGAAGATCCTCCGATCATCCTTGAAGATGACAGAGGAGAAACGTCGAATCCACCACCGGCTTTGTCAGCAGCCAAGGAGGAGACAATTTCCAAAGCTGACCTGGACGAATATATAGCTTAGCAGATACGGGTTCATTAGGCAACGGAGGCAGCCGGTCAAGTTGTCAGAATGGGGCGACCATATCCGAGCTGGTACGATCAGATCAAGTACCCGCCGGGCTATACAATACCGAAATTCCATGTCTATAAGGGGACTGGCAATCCCCATCAACATGTTGCCCAGTTCAGGGCTCTTTGCGGTAACACCGGCGGTGATGATAAATTGTTGCTTCGCCAGTTCGTCGGTAGCTTATTGGAGATGGCATTTGAGTAGTACTCCGAACTCCCAAATGACTCCGTCAAGACCTTCGCTGAAATGGAGTTGTTGTTTACCCAGCGCTTCGCAAGTGCCAGTTGTTAGTGTATATGCCCTAGAGGCCATTACTGTATCATACTAGTTTGTATATTACTTAATGGAAGCTTGGGATATTCACCTCGTATATACAATCTTGCTCAAAATAGTAGTATGCTACTTGGTTTGTTTCTACTTCAATATGTACATGTGTTTATTTTAGTATATCGCCTATACACATTAGTGGAGCTCTTAGGATCTTTGCTTGATTACCAGCGTTGTGATGGCAGTCACACTAGTGGGGCTGGGTAATCTATAAGCACATCCTTATGCAGGTCCCTGGTCGCAGGACTATCGAGACAGGGCATCGATACTCCGGAGTAGACTAGCGTGTGCGCTTCTCATCCCAGTGTGGGAGATGGTCTGTCCCACAGCCATCAGTACGTCGTACTTGAGAGAGTATGCGAGTGCTCGTTGGGTTACGAGTACACTGGACAGGACTCGTCGGGAACTGACTAGTTGGTATTATGCCTATCGTCAGTTATCAGTTCCCAGGTGACATGAGTACAGCTTAGTCCGCTGACTTGACACTGTCACTTCGCCTCGAGTGTGTTCCCACTGTACTTTGATTACTACCCTACCACGGCTCAAAGGAGTCGTGCAAACAGGTGGTAGTTGGGTGCAGTCCCGAAGCACTTGGAGGTAGTGACGGTTAGACAGGATTCGTCTCTCCCGGTATTGGGGGTTGACATCGCGCTGTGTCTAGGAGAGCCATTACACGAGTAGTCCCTGGCCAGGGCAAACGAGATATACTGGTAGGCTTCCAGTGTTATCTCAGGGTGTTTTGGGCTTCACTCCGACAAGACTTGTACCGCTATTGGGGGACTGACGTTTACCGCCCCCTAGGCCCGCCATGCGATGTATCAGACGAACAGACCGGACTGTACCGAGATTGTCACATTCAGGCTCAGTAGGAGTTCAGATGGGTTTCGCCTCGTCAGTCTTCTTGTCGGCATTACCTGGGGACCGTTACGCACAGCTAGTGCCGCTTGCGGTCTGTGGTTAAACCCACTGCCAGCGTAGTGTCGAGTCTTTAGAGTCCCACATAGAAAGCTTTTCGCCTTTAGGCAAAAGAGTAGAGGTCGCATGGTTTTGCGACAGGTCGCATAGTTTTGCGATAGGGTTCGGTCACATCCGTGCACTTGTGCACGTACTGTGTCCGGACAGTTTGCACTAGCAGGCTTTGGTTTAAGCCAGATCCTAGTGTACGTATTGGGATTGGATTTATCCAGTTTGCATTCGTGTTCCTCGGAACGCGGATGCGGGTGTGTATTCACAGTTGACGGGGAGACAGAGGCAGCGGATTCTCATTAGGGTTGTTGACAGTTGACCGTTGACTATTTGACTTTTTGATCAACCCTAATGAGAATATTGTTAGTTATATGTATGCCCTAGAGGCCATTACTATACATACGATGTATATTATAGTGGATGCTAGGACATATATAGGGAGGACTTTCTTGCTCGACATGATAGTATGCTATCTGGTTGTACTTTATCTTAACATGTACTCTGATTGTCTCTATATTACATGTTGATAAAGCCCTTAGGATATGTACTCGACTACTGGGACTATGATGAGATCATACTAGTGGGGCCACGGTAGTCGACGAGTACATCCTATAACTGTTCCTAGTCGAGGGTGTATCGAGACAGGGCATCGATGCACCAGAGTAGACTAGCGTATACGCATCTTGACCCATATGATGGGCGATGGATGATCCCATATCCATCGGTGTTTGACATCAAGGATGGTGTACGGGTGCTCAGTGAAGACTGGGTACACTGGACGGACTCGCTGAGAACTCCCAGATGGTATTATACCATACGTCAGATGGCAGTTCTCCGGTGACACTGGTACAGAGTAGTCTGTTGACCCGAGATCGTCATAGAGTCTTGTGTGGTTCCCACTGTGCTTTGATTTCCATCATACCACGTCCAAGAGGGCGTGCAAAAAGGTTGCTTTTGGGTACAGTCCCGAATCACATGGAGGCAATGAGCGATAGGAGGGGATTCGTCTCTCCCGGTATAGGGAGTTGATGTTGTGCTGTGTTCGATTGGCTATAACCGGAAATCCCTGGCCAGGGTTGCTGAGATTTACTGGTAAGTGTTATCAGTAGTTTCTCGAACTGTTATAGACCTCATATCGACACGACTTATCGAGCTACTGGGGTCTGACGTTTACCACCCCTAGGCGAGATATGCAACATATCAGACGACGAGACCGGACTGTACGGGAGTGTTACTGTTTGGATTCACAGGAGAAGTTACAGGCTTGCTTGTTGATCTTCTGAACGCTCAATACCTGGGTAGCTGTTACGTTTAGCTGACCGCTTGCAGCTTGTGGGTGATTGATATGATCATCACCTACTGCCGGCGTATTGATGATTCTTTAGAGTCCTACACAGAGGTTTCTTGACTCAGGCAAAACGAAGTAGGAGCACATATGTGATATGTGCGGGACCGAGGATAATGCGATATGTGATACCGTATTATATTTTCGCGATATTTGATATCAGCCGGGTCATCGGATCAAGTGTTGATTCGATGAATCGGTACGAATAAATATTAGTCGGTTATATACGATATAGCCGGATTGTCGGATCAAGTGTTGATTCGATAATTTAATGTATAATAATATATATGATATATTAAATGACATTAACTAATATTAGCTCACTAAAAGATTCTTTTTCTCACTCGGGTAATACATTGATATATATGCGATATGTGTTAAATGTATTATTTTATTTTGTTACGATAAATATTGTATATGTGATATATAATATTGTAACATGATATGATAAATAATGCAACTTATTTAGTGGAGTTTAAACATGATTAGGGTTTGGATTAGGGTTAAGCTTTCTAGATGTTTCTAGAAGCTTTTCATTTTGTCATGATAAAGATATTTGTAAGTGACTCATGCTTTAATCCAAGCCAAACCCTAACCCTAGTTAATTCTCTACATGTGTTAGTTTGACCATGGTTGCATAATCTATCATATTATTTTTTTCCTATTCATCACAAAAGGATTCTATGATGATTGTTCATCTTCTTCCTTCATTCTTTCATGGAAAAATACTTGCTAGATTTTTCCAAGTGATGAATAATTGTGAGAAAAAGATAAATAAAGAGAGCAAAAATCCTATTTCATCATCCTCATCTTCCTTTGCCATTTAGATGAGGGTGTTCACATCATTTCATGAGTGTTAGCTTGTGTTAAAGAAACTTCAAGGTAGATCATCTTAGTATCGAAGATCGGAAGCAAAGGTTGCGTCTTTCTCTTCGTGGAACCTCTCGAGAGTCCGGATCCCGATGATCGCAGCGAAGGGACCACAACACGGAGCATATGAAGTGAAGGACCGGATCTACAAAGGTTGTAATCCCTCTCACTTAGTGTTAAATTGTTTAGCATGCTTGTTTTCGCCTAATCTCTAGTTTAAAGTTCCGTATTCGGGTTGTTCGGCACGGCTAATTTTTAAATCGGGCATGGTTGATGCCTCGTAGACCCTTGTGCGCGTGCCTAGCAACCCTATATTGGTATCAGAGCCAAGCTAGAGCTTTAGGCGAAGTCTAGATGAAGTTTAAAGTCCGATCGAACCCGGAAAACCCGATAAAACCCACTTTCTGGAAAATTTTTCAAAACTGTGATTTTTCCATATTAAAAATATCCAAAAATTACAGCAGGTAATTACAAGAATTACTGTGAAGCACGTGAGTGCAATTCGACCAAAGAGCCGCGGAACCGCGGCCCCAACCCAGCTTGCGCGGCGGTTCCGCGGCCACATGGTCGATTCTTGGCACGTGCGTTTCACAGTAACTCCTATTTTTTAATGTTGTATTTTCTGGGAATGTTTAATATTTATTCAACTGTTGAATTATCTGGGTTGTATTGGGGACTTAAAGATTCGATCGAATATTTTAACTTTGTTTATTTTTGTCCGGATAATTTTTAGAAACTGTTAAAAAGTTCGAACGGATATCAATAACTCAATTTTTCCCCTATCGGAAAATTTTTCAAAAGTTGGATTTTTCCTCGTGTTTAAGAACGTTCTAAGTCGTGCAAGTAACGCGATGGACCCTCTAGAAGACAACAAACCTTAACTCGATTATGTGACCGTCTTGAACTGCCTTTTGAACCTTAGGGTTTGGGGCAGTACGGCGTGCCACATGTGAGGCGTTGGCTTGACCCTTCTACGGCTGGACCATTGGTACTGTGGCATGTAATGGATGTTTTTAAACTGTTTTCAAGTGTTGAAATATATTGGGGAAATCTTGGGTGCTTGATGATTCGATCGGAAAGTTTAACTTTTTCTATTTATCTGGAATGTGATACAATAATTGGAATCCACAGGTAGTTATGAGATAACTGATTTGAATATTATAGACATAGCAGTTTAGTCTCAGATGATCGGTTGCCACGGAATTTTGATGCGATCAAAAGTCCGTCGCAATCATGTAGCGTACGCGGATACTCGCCGGGTAAACTTAATAGACAGCTTCACTCCATAGCCCCGACCAAGTGACTGTAGGAGAACCCCGTCGCCGAAAGCATCCGTTCGGGTGCTCCCGGTAGCGGTGTTCCGCCTTGGTGCACTTCGTCGACGGTATCGGGGGTGCGGCCGTCTACTAAAGTTTGCGACGAGCATTCGATCAGGACGTCGGGAATCTTGTTGAATTGCCCGACTTGACATTGAAAAGAGTTTTCGATAAAGAGACTAAAATGCGGGGTTTATAATTGTTAGGCATGCGATATCTAAGGAATTCATTTGGTTAGGCATGCGATGTCTAAGGAGATTGTGGATTCCAACTGTTGTAGTTTTACACTTTCTTTTCTGTGACCGTAAGCGTAGTATGTGGTGTATCGCCGGCTTCGTTGCTATACATCAACGACAATCGGGATACGCATACTTGCTTACGTTGATGATATGAGATATTATGTGTTGCTGTGATATGTTGTATTGGATCGTCGCGTTTGAATAGCCGGGGGTTTTATGTGAGATGAGAGTTTTTCTTTTTCATTCATGTAAAATTCATTTGTATGTAATATTCTTTTATTGGGGCACTTCCAGGTAGCGGAAGATGTCACCGTTGTACATTATTTACTTTTCCGCATTAGGTAGACCCAAGGCGGGGAGTACAAGTAACCGGGTTCTAGGGTCCAGTGGGAGACCATCTCGAGGAGTCGAGACCGGGTCTCCTAACCCTAGAATTGGCTGTGTTGCTTGCCGCTCTCGTAGGGGTCTAGGGATGTGGGTTTGGCTATTCATCGCGACCGTGGAATCCGTGTTTTATACAGGCTCGTATTAAAAACACGGACGTCCTAGTATATCCAATATTTCATATATGTTCTTCTGCTGTAATGTTCTGTGATGAGATCATATTACTGCCTGAGACGAATGTTTATATATTATATATATGAGATATATGTTATATTGCAGATTTCGTTTCAAAAGAGATGCTTACGAAGCATAATTAAAATGGGATTTCATTAATGAGATTAATGAAATAAAAGAAACCTAAGATGTTGTAGAAACTTGTTTATAAAAACTGGTAGCTCTAGTTCTTGCTTTGCATAGCGGTGTTCCTTGTAGAACATCCAGCACCTTATTCGATAAGGAAAGGACCGAGATCCCTTCACCGGGAGTGACTCCTTTAGCAATAACTGGCAGATGCTACAAACTCGGTTTGTCTTTTGATTGCTTCTATAGTTCTTGCTTTGCACAGTGATATATATGATATATCCCGCACCTCATTCGACGAGGAAAGGACCGACGATCCCTTCACCGGGAGTGACTCCTTTAGCAAAACTAGAAAAGCCTCAAATACACTCCATTTAAAATCACTCGATTCTACGACGATATCAAGTTCATTACGCTCAGGGTTTTCTGAAAAACCTGCGTAGCCCTCCGTCATTTCAGATAGATATTATTTAGTATTCGTGCTATGTTTGTTGACTTAGTTAAGGCATAGTGTACGGTAGCTAAGTAATGTTTATCTGCTAAAACATGAGATGTGATTGGATTAGGGTATTTGTACGGCTTTGTTGACTCAGTTAAGGGTCGTACGGGTGGGTTTAATTCAATCGAGAAATGTACGGGTTGAACTTGACTTGCGATTTATGATTTGTTGACTTAGTTAAGGTCATAGATCGCTAGGGGCAAAATATTATTGGGAATTTCAAGTGTTGAAATTTGCAATGAGATTGCATACCTTCTATAAGATAGTTGGATCCCGATACCCGCTGCGAGTAAGAGTTACTCCTGGGAGAGTTTTACACATTACAATTAGCCGATCAAGTAGGTGTCTAGAAAGGTGTTAACGGGGTTACGCCTCTGGGAAAACGAGGTTTACTTTAATTAGGTTCGTGCGAAAGCACGGGGGACCTCCCTCAAAGTACCGACACTGGCCTGGCTGAAAGATTGGCGAACTTGTAGCGTGTAATTAATCCCGGCTAATCTTTCCTTTTAGGGTTTGAAGGAAGATTTGATTAAAACAGTGGGAGACATCCTGATTAGATATATTATATAACCAATCTAATCTTGCAAGAGCATACGCTGAGTGTTTTCTTCTCTCTCTCTCCAGATAGCGACCATATCACGCCTTAATCAAGATATTAAAACGAATATATTGACCGAACCCGCTTGTTATACTGAGCTGGGGAACGTTGGTCCCGCTCCAACTTATAATTGTTATAAGACAGAGCAGGAAATTGGGGAATACCAGATTTCCCGTGCCGCCCAAACGAAGAAAGTGCATGCTGATGCATCATCTTCGGGTGTGTTCATTACAGAGAACTGTTTCTCAGTATCCTTTACGTCCTGGGTATGTGATACCGGATCAGGATCCCGCATATGTAATCTGTTACATGGGCTACAGATAGGTAAAGAACTGAGAACGGGTGATAAGTTTCATGAGACAGAAAACGGTGCAAGTGTTGTAGCCAAGTCTGTTGGTCACTATCACCCTGTATTACCAGAATACATTGATTCTGAACAAATGTTATTAGATACCGAACCTGATATACAAAATCATATCAGTCTCTTTATTAGTAAAGAAAGGATATAATTTTGTATTGTTGGATAATGTTTTGAACATTTCCAATATCAAGAGTTGATCGGTTCAGGCACGTTATCTAAAAGCATTGACGTTCTAAATCAAATTACAGTTCTTAGTATACGGAACACACACAAGAGGAAGAGTTCAGAAATGAACGAATCCTTCTTGAGGCATTGTAGACTAGGTCATATCAATGCTACCCGACTGGCTGAAGTTACATATAGATGCATATTTAAATTAGTTTGAATTTACATCTTGTGAAACTTGCCGGTCATGTCACAAAGATAAGATGACCACAGCTCTGTTTGTTGGAAACAGAGAAAGAGTTAGTGAACTCTTGGGATTGATACATGCTGATGTATGAAAGTCCCCTGTCTACACATGCCAAGACCGGTTTTTTGTACTTCATTACATTCTCTGATAATCTCTCAAGATTCAGACATATGTTTCTGTTGAAACACAGGTCCGAACCTTTTGAGATATTCACAGAATATAAATTAGAAGTAGAGAACCAAAATACGGGTAAAAGTATTATGTCCTTTGATATGATCAAGGAGGAGAATACTTGAGCACGGAATTCCTGGACTATTCTAAAGGAGAATGAGATTCTCTCTCGGCATTACTCCTCCGTATACACCACAGCACGTCGGTGTATCGGGGCGGAGCAATCACACCCTATGTGATATGGTGTGCTCTATGATGAGTACTACTGAGTTTCCTATTTCCTTTAGGGAGTTATGCACTTGTGAAGTTGCATACCTATTGAATAGGGTTCAAATCAAATCAGTTGCCTACCACTTCATATATGATATGGAAAGGGAAGAGCCCATATCTTAAGTTTGTTAAGATTTGGGGTTGTCCGGCTTGTGTCTAAAAGCAAAATCCGGACAAGCTCGAGGCAAGGTCTGTAATGTAGAAATGGAAATGTTCCAGCTATACAAACTACAGCTGATGATTTGGTAGAACCAAAGGATTCAATAGTTTCCAACGAACCTCAGCCTCTCCGCCGATCTAGTAGGGTTCCTCACCCACCTGAGAGATACTTCAGTTTCTCTATGACAGTGGGAGCGAGGATTGCATCATGAGATGATGACCCAACTAGTTTCGAGCTGGCCATCAGGAGTAGGACTCTGTAAGAATGGCTGGGTGCTTATCGATCTGAGATGGAATCCTTATACACCAACAAAGTATGGACTTTGGTTGCTTTATCTGAAGGGTTAAATCCCCATCAGGAGCAAGTATATCTTGAGAAGATTACTTGGTGTACATTGAAAAGTTGAGACTTTCAAAGCTGGACTTGTTAAAGGTTTGCATCATAAGACCAGGTATGGATTATGTTGAAACCTTTTCTAAGGATCTATGCTTAAGTCCATCCAGATCTTACTTGCCACGGCTACATACCATGACTACGATATCTGGTGGTTGGGTGTCATGACTGCTTTTCTAAATGATGTTTTAGAAAAGAGCATCTATAAGTACACAGCCAGAGGGCTTCGTAGACAGTGGGAGCAGCGGAAACGTGTGCAAGATGTTTTATATGATAAAACAGGCATCGCGGAGTTGGAACATCTGTTTTGATGTGGTAGTCAAAGAGTTTGACTTCATCAAAATGGTAGATGAACCTTGTATATACGAAAAGGTAGTAGAGAGTATGGTGGTGATCCTCGTAGAGTACGTGGATGACATACTCTTGATAGGGAAGGAGTTTCCTATGCTGCGCTCGGTCAATCTCCGCTTATCACAAGGGTTCTCCATATAGGATCAAAATGATACCTCCTAAATCCTGGGTTTTTAGATCTATGAGATAGATCTAATTGGATGTTAGGATACTCACTAGTTGTAGTGAGATGGTATCAATCGATCCTGGGGAGAATCACTGGAAGGGTTCCAGGGTGATAAGGACGACTGAATGTCAGTCGCAGGCATTGTCTTTACCCTCAGTGGAGGGACGGTATGTTGGAAGAGTTCCAAGCTAGATACCGTGACATTCTAGACGATTAAAGGCAAGATACATCGTTACCAAGGATGCTACCAAATAGGCAGTCTGGATATATATAAGTTCATAAGATGAACTTCGTTCCTACCATTGTGTGACAATGGAGTTGTGACTTCAGCTAAGGAACTACCGTCCCATCTGAAATCCAGATATAATTCTTAGGCAGTATCACTTGATCATGGAGATGGTTGATCTCCAGGGAGATCGAGGTTAGGAGAGTAGACACAGAGGACAACAGCGCGGATCCACTCACAATGGCCTTTTTCCCAGTAGAGACTTTTACGGGATGGTAGAGTATGAGATACTTCAACCGCAGCTAATTGTTGGGTATGCGATACCATAACAGATGGCCCTAGTGCAAGTGGAAGATTGTTAGTTATATGTATGCCCTAGAGGCCATTACTGTACATACGATGTATATTATAGTGGATGCTAGGACATATATAGGGAGGACTTTCTTGCTCGACATGATAGTATGCTATCTGGTTGTACTTTATCTTAACATGTACTCTGATTGTCTCTATATTACATGTTGATAAAGCCCTTAGGATATGTACTCGACTACTGGGACTATGATGAGATCATACTAGTGGGGCCACGGTAGTCGACGAGTACATCCTATAACTGTTCCTAGTCGAGGGTGTATCGAGACAGGGCATCGATGCACCAGAGTAGACTAGCGTATACGCATCTTGACCCATATGATGGGCGATGGATGATCCCATATCCATCGGTGTTTGACATCAAGGATGGTGTACGGGTGCTCAGTGAAGACTGGGTACACTGGACGGACTCGCCGAGAACTCCCAGATGGTATTATACCATACGTCAGATGGCAGTTCTCCGGTGACACTGGTACAGAGTAGTCTGTTGACCCGAGATCGTCATAGAGTCTTGTGTGGTTCCCACTGTGCTTTGATTTCCATCATACCACGTCCAAGAGGGCGTGCAAAAAGGTTGCTTTTGGGTACAGTCCCGAATCACATGGAGGCAATGAGCGATAGGAGGGGATTCGTCTCTCCCGGTATAGGGAGTTGTTGTTGTGCTGTGTTCGATTGGCTATAACCGGAAATCCCTGGCCAGGGTTGCTGAGATTTACTGGTAAGTGTTATCAGTAGTTTCTCGAACTGTTATAGACCTCATATCGACACGACTTATCGAGCTACTGGGGTCTGACGTTTACCACCCCTAGGCGAGATATGCAACATATCAGACGACGAGACCGGACTGTACGGGAGTGTTACTGTTTGGATTCACAGGAGAAGTTACAGGCTTGCTTGTTGATCTTCTGAGCGCTCAATACCTGGGTAGCTGTTATGTTTAGCTGACCGCTTGCAGCTTGTGGGTGATTGATATGATCATCACCTACTGCCGGCGTATTGACGATTCTTTAGAGTCCTACACAGAGGTTTCTTGACTCAGGCAAAACGAAGTAGGAGCACATATGTGATATGTGCGGGACCGAGGATAATGCGATTTGTGATACCGTATTATATTTTCGCGATATTTGATATCAGCCGGGTCATCGGATCAAGTGTTGATTCGATGAATCGGTACGGATAAATATTAGTCGGTTATATACGATATAGCCGGATTGTCGGATCAAATGTTGATTCGATAATTTAATGTATAATAATATATATGATATATTAAATGACATTAACTAATATTAGCTCACTAAAAGATTCTTTTTCTCACTCGGGTAATACATTGATATATATGCGATATGTGTTAAATGTATTATTTTATTTTGTTACGATAAATATTGTATATGTGATATATAATATTGTAACATGATATGATAAATAATGCAACTTATTTAGTGGAGTTTAAACATGATTAGGGTTTGGATTAAGGTTAAGCTTTCTAGATGTTTCTAGAAGCTTTTCATTTTGTCATGATAAAGATATTTGTAAGTGACTCATGCTTTAACCCAAGCCAAACCCTAACCCTAGTTAATTCTCTACATGTGTAAGTTTGACCATGGTTGCATAATCTATCATATTATTCTTTTCCTATTCATCACAAAAGGATTCTATGATGATTGTTCATCTTCTTCCTTCATTCTTTCATGGAAAAATGCTTGCTAGATTTTTCCAAGTGATGAATAATTGTGAGAAAAAGATAAATAAAGAGAGCAAAAATCCTACTTCATCATCCTCATCTTCCTTTGCCATTTAGATGAGGGTGTTCACATCATTTCATGAGTGTTAGCTTGTGTTAAAGAAACTTCAAGGTAGATCATCTTAGTATCGAAGATCGGAAGCAAAGGTTGCGTCTTTCTCTTCGTGGAACCTCTCGAGAGTCCGGATCCCGATGATCGCAGCGAAGGGACCACAACACGGAGCATATGAAGTGAAGGACCGGATCTACAAAGGTTGTAATCCCTCTCACTTAGTGTTAAATTGTTTAGCATGCTTGTTTTCGCCTAATCTCTAGTTTAAAGTTCCGTATTCGGGTTATTCGGCACGGCTAATTTTTAAATCGGGCATGGTTGATGCCTCGTAGACCCTTGTGCGCGTGCCTAGCAACCCTACAAATATGATATATGATTAACAATTATATTAATTAAGTATTATGGTGACATGGTTGTTGACTTGTTGACTTGTTGACTTTTGTTGACTTGTTGACTTTGTTGACCGATTGACTAGGCTTGACTAGTTGACCATCATGATAACCATAGCCATCATTTCATGGCAAAGACTTTTGCTTGCTTGCTTATTTGTGCAAAATGAGTGCATGAAATGATATGGTTATGGTTGCTTCAACCATCACATAACACTTGATTGGTATGATGAGTTATCATTGTTTTGGATTATGAAAGGGTGAAAGGCAAAAGAGAGGCTCATTTATTCTTACTTGCTCATTCTCTCTCTTGTTCTTGAGCTCTCATACTCTTGCACTCACCCTCTTCCTCTTGCTCCCTCTCTTGACTCTATGGTTCACTTGTCTCATGAGTTGAGAACCAAGAACCATAGATAAAATCCCATACAAACTCTTCTCTACTCACTCTAGTTCACAAGGTTTGGCAAACCGAGTGAACTAGTTTCTTCAAAGTTCGAAGAAGGAGCCAAAGGTTGGAGCTTTCAGGTGGATCTATCTTTGGCGTAAGGAGACGACGGGAAGAAGCCGATCCGGACCATCATCGGAGCTTGAAGACGAAGGAGTTCAAGACAAGCAAGGTATAAACCCCCTAACCGAGTAGTTAACGACTCCTAGTTAGGTTGTTAGTTAGATGTTTAACAAAGATCCGGGTTATAAGTCCATGTTACCACCTCTAAGAAAATCGTTTTTTATCAAATTCCGCTTGCCCGAAAGTACCGGGAGAGGTAGCATGGACTTACACCAGTGAGCATACTCCAATAACAGCTTTGATTAATGCGAGAGTAAAGCCGGGCGAGACTTGGGTTCAATATGCAATCCGATGGCGGATCTTGTGGTCAAAGTGCGAACAACGCATTGAAGAAGCGCCGGCGGTGGGCATGTTCGTGGGCACCCTAGATCCTCATCCAACTATCTCACAGTTCATGATGTTCTTTAAACCAACCACGTTCTAAGCCTTGATTAATAAGTTAACCCAAATGGATCAGATGGGCCACAGTCCGTCTCCTCCAAAACCGGACTCTCGAAATGAGAAGGGGAAAGGGAAAGCGATTGTCGTCGCCAATGCTCAACAACAGCCGAGCAACTTGAAGCCGGTTGTTCATCAAAACAATATGCGTCCACACCTGTCCCTCGAGGAGAGGCTGGGACGTCCTTACTCGTTTCCTCAGAATAAAACTAGAAGACTGTTTGAACTGGCATTGCGTAACAGACTCATTAATCTACCGGAGTCAAGACGTCTGTCACAGCCAAACGACGTCAATGATCCCAATTATTGTCCCTATCACCGAGTATTGGGTCATCCGATTGAAGATTGCTACGTCTTCAAAAACTGGATTGAAGATCAATATCAGCAAGGCAAGTTCGCGTTATCCGAAAGATAGAAGGTGAACCCGCCACAACCTCATACTTCTAAAAAGGTGAATACACCGGGGGCAACGTGCTCCCTTGTTGAAGAAACTCCATGGGAGGTTGTGTTATCAGCTAAAACCAAAAGGACGCTGAATGATCTCAAGACATGCCCGGCGGTCAGGTGGAAGAACCCGCTAGAACCCCAGATCATTGAAGGGATGTTGAAGCCGCGCCCAACTCTAAGGACCGGTGGTAATGGCCCAAGCATTCATACCCAGCCGTCGAAATCTTCAAAGAAGAAGAAGAAGAGATCCAAAAGGCCCGTGAAACCTGGCGACAAGCGCACGGACTTACAAAAGTAGATCGACGTGCTGGAAGAATACAATCAAAAGGCACGAGTTCCCATCACACTCCAGGAGTTCCTCAGCCACGTCTTTGAAGAGGAGGATGAGAGGGAGAGCTCATCGGATGAATCCGAAGAATGCGTGGCGAGTTGTCATATGATCTCCCACTCGTTTACAGACGATGAGAAAACTCCTTGCACTGAGAAGCTGGGGGCAGAGCCTGAGCCGGAACCTGTGTGGCCGTCAGGCGAAATGATCGACGCCTTTCTGGATGAGATTCGTCTGAATAGTAAAGCCAATCGGGAGCGTGAGATGGCCATATTGGAAGGAGCCAAACGCCGGCGATTAGACGAAAGGGTTGAGACGCTCCCATTAAATCAAGAAACATCCGTTGCGGATAAAAACAAATTCAAGACGAGAAAGAGGTTTGCTAAGGCCATATCAATGGGGATGGAGCTACCACCCTTTGAAGAAAACATTGCCAGTAAAGCAGAAATGCACCCTTCCTACTGCTTATATCATCGAAAGATTTCGCACCCCACCGAAGAGTGCAAGGCTTTCAATAGATGGTGGCAGGGGTATGTGGTTCACCGGCAGCATGTTAAGCGGGAGAAGCGCAAAACTCGTCGGGAGCGGAAAAGTACGACCGAGGAGCTTAGAAGAACCACCGGTGATTGTCGCATGGTTAACGTCAGGGAAGCGCAAATTCTCACATTCGGGAGCAATTCTAACGAAGAAATGGCTCTTAGCTCTCTCTTTAAAGATCCTACCTCGGGAAAAGAGGAAGAGCCGAAGGCCTGCGAAAATATCCGGCTGCGCAATCGTACGCTACCCGAAAAGAATCTCGGACCCTCAAATAAAAAAGATAAGGGGAAAGAAAAGGTCTCTGAGGATATCGCCCTAGATGACCAAATCACGGAAGAGCTAACCGCCAAGGACCCGCCAAAGAAAAATAAGGTGGAGTACAACGTTCTGGCACACTTGAGGAAGTTACCCTCGCAACTCAGTATCCTCGATGCCCTCTTACTATCAAAAGAAGCAAGAGAATCATTGATCAAAGCGCTACAGGAGCAGAGCAATTCCAAGCGTTTCTCGCCGAAGAAAAGATGATGGACGAGCTGGAAGAAGTGCACACAGCCGATGTCACTTTCGGTGATGAAGACCTCCTCCTTGGGACATGCGAACACAATCGGCCCCTCTATGTCTTAGGATATTGCCATGATATAAGGATAGGAAAAATCTTGGTTGACAATGGCTCTTCTGTCAATCTCCTCAATGTACGGGTGCTGAAAGAAATATACATGAGCGTCCAGCACCTCGTTCGGGATAAGATCACCATCTCCGGGTTCGACTCTCAATCATCCAAGACTCTCGGATCTGTGATTTTAACGCTGCGCTTTGGGCTACTCGTCACGGACATTAAATTCCATGTCATAGACGCCAAGACATTCTACAATGCTCTGCTCGGCCGGCCATGGTTACACGAGTACAACATCATCCCTTCTACACAGCACCAGTGTATGAAATATTTTAAGGATGGTCTCGAGTATACCATAACGGGAGAACTGAACCCATTCTCCGTGAACGAAGTCCGCAAATATGAAGATGCAAAATACTTCTTACCGGATTTCGAAGACACGGAGAGGTGTCACAAGCCGGAGAACAAAGCTAATGCCACCATCCCTGTCTTCGGGAGTGATACTGAGGACGAGGAAGAGATAGTTTATTCGGGTCCACCACAATACAACAAGCCGGGACCATCCGCTCCTACGTTGATCTTTAGTAGTGACTCGGAAGATGAGGTCCATGATGTATTCTCTGCTCGGCCTTCAATACAAACATCCGCTGATGAAGAGCAAAGCCTGCAAATCGCCATGGTTCCGCTTAAACATCATAAAGAACTGGATGCGCTCGATGCCTACACTGTAGAGGAGCTGCGGACGTTCTATGTCCCTCCCAGGCGAACAGGCGAAAAGGAAATTCTATTCTACCGCTCTGAAGAAACCAAAGTGGAGAAAGAAATCTGGCACGGTGCGGATCCTATGCTTGACAGGCTTCAGCCCATCTGTCTGCCCAGATATTATACAGAAGGCTTGAAGAGGATGCTGAAACACCAGGGGATACCTTTCAAACAGACCGCTCGAAAAGCCAAATTCTATGACAGGGTCTGGAACGTCCCCGGAACTCAGCACAAATTGCCTAGTGGGAGGATGGAAACAATCGGGCTCGGATACATTCGGTTCAAGAAACGAGAGCTACTCCGCGGTTGCTATGTCGTGCATGACTTCAATGAAGAAGGGGATGCTTAATGGGAGGACGCTAATCCTGAACCAGTAAAAGTTCCTGATGCAAAGTTTTTTGGTTCTTAAAACGCCCTGTCCATCATTCGAAAAACAAATGAACAGGCTTATAAGGGAAGCTGGTCAAAAAGTCCGAGACGACCACAACCGCGAAATGGCCATCTACGAGAAAGCCAAAATGCAACGCCTCCTACAACAGGCCGCGAAAGATGAAAGTGACGCTCCTTGTCAACCTGTGGTAAAAAAGGCTCGGCGCAGAAGCAGAAACAAGTCGAAAAGCGAAAAGGGCGCTCGACGGCAACAAAGCAGGACTAAGAAACCACGCAGTTGGGAATCGAACGACCCGGATTTGTCCCTTATGAAGAAAATGAGTCGAGCATACTCTTTTCCTCAAGACAAGACGAAGAAGATACTTGACCTATCTATAAAGCACCAAATGCTTACGCTTCCAGAGTCCAAGCACCCCGAACAAGCAGGTGAAGTCTCTCACCCGAACTATTGCTCCTATCACCGAGCAATAGGGCACCCTCTCGAACACTGCTTCACCTTCAAGAACTGGGTTGAAGATCAGTATCAGCTCGGCAAGTTCGCTCTATCTGACAGTTGGAGGGTAACGCCGCCACAGAAGCACGAACCCAAAGCCACGAAAGCAGAACAAGTTCCACATCGGTCTTGGAAGCGAGCTCGTACTTGTCACATGATAACAATATCAAAAGGAGGGTCCGAGAACATGGATGACCTTCCCTGGTGCTTCGAAAACAGCAATGACGAGGTGATCTCAGAATTTCCACCAGCGCCGAAAGAGCTGGAAGATAGAATACATACCACTACGGATAACCTCAAGAAAATTGAGTTGGGGACGACGAATGACCCACGATCGACATTCGTTAGTGAACTGCTATCTGAAGAAAGGGTGGCTTCATTAAAAGACGTACTTATGCAGTATAGAGATTGCTTCGCGTGGAACTATTCCGAAATGCCAGGACTAGATCCAGAAATCGCTGTGCATAAATTGGCAATATCCCCGGACGTCAAGCCAGTCAAACAGGCGCCGAGAAGAATGCGGTTCGAGCTTGAGATGAGCATTAATGCCGAAGTCAAGAAACTGATTGACTCTGGGTTTATTCAGGATGTTCAGTATCCCGATTGGATCGCCAACATCGTCCCAGTGATGAAGAAAAATGGGACGGTGCGCATATGTGTAGACTTTCGGGATCTCAATAAAGCCTGCCCGAAGGACGATTTCCCAGTGCCAGTCACCGAGCTGATGATAGATAACACGTCCACTCACGAGGTTTTCTCCTTCATGGACGGCTCATCAGGATATAATCAGATAAAGATGCATCCCGAAGACCAGAAGCACACCGTTTTTCGGACCCCTCTGGGAATATTCTGCTACAAGGTGATAATGCCGGTGCCACCTATCAGAGGGCCATGACGAAGATCTTCGATGACCTCATACATGAAATCGTCGAATGCTATATCGATGACCTCGTAGTGAAAAGCAAATCGTACGAGGAACATCTCGAGCATCTGAAGATTGTATTTCAACGCCTTCGACAATACAACTTGAAGATGAATCCTCTTAAGTGCGCTTTCGGAGTTTCCTCAGGCAAATTCCTAGGATTTATCGTCCGACACCGGGGTATCGAAATAGATCCGTCGAAGATCAAGGCGATCATGGAAATGCCTCCGCCGAGAACTCTCAAATAGCTGCGGTCTCTTCAAGGGAAGCTCTCATACATAAGGCGATTTATAGCCAACCTTTCAGGAAAGTGCCGTCCTTACAGCCACTTGATGAAGAAGGGAACCCCGTTCGTCTGGGATCACAAATGCCCGAGCGCGCTGGACGAAATCAAGCAGTACCTGCAGAACCCGCCAGTGCTGGCTGCTCCGGTCAAGGGAAAGCCCCTCATTCTTTATACAACCGCCCTCGAAGTTTCCTTAGGCGCATTATGGGCGCAAAAGAATGACCAAGGGAAAGAGAGAGCTCACTATTACTTAAGTCGAGTTCTACTGGGGGCAGAAAGCAACTATTCCCCTATTGAAAAACACTGCCTGGTGTTGATCTTCGCGATAACAAAGCTCAGGCACTATGCGTTGGCGCATGAAGTCCGTCTCGTTTCGAAGGTGGACCCCCTTAAATATTTAATGTCGAAGGCCATATTGACGGGGCGACTCGCCAAATGGGCCTTGCTCTTGATGGAGTTCTCGATAGCCTATCAGCTTCTTAAGGCAGTGAAAGGCCAGGCCATCGCCAACTTCCTCGCTGAGCATCCGATACCTGGCGATTCTCTTCTGAATTGCGAACTGCCAGACGAACATACGTTTGATGCGATCGACGGTAGTGGTACCCGATGGGAGCTTTATTTTGATGGAGCGTCTTCCATGAAGAAGCGCAAACAAAGTACCCCTATAATCAAATCAGGGGTAGGCCTCATCTTCGTAACTCCACAAGGAGGGATTATGCGCTTTGCTTTCTCTTTAACAGAGCCGAGGACGAACATTGAAGCTGAATACGAAGCTTTGACAGCAGGTCTCGAGATCGCCATCGACATGGGAATTGAAAACCTCCTCATATACGGAGACTCCCAACTGGTCGTTAGTCAAGTAAACGTCGACTATAAAACGTGCAAACCAGAGTTGGTGAAGTACGGCGAAAAGGTGCAGCAACTGTTGACCCAAATTTCTTCATACACTTTGGAAAACATACCGCGCGCGGAAAACAGCAAAACGGACGCATTAGCCAAGCTCGCTAAAGAACTGGCCGACGAGAATCTCGATGACGTAAGAATCGTGGTACAAAGCCGCCGGGTGGTTGCCCCAGCGGAAATATCTCCGGAATCATCCGAAGAAAAGGGAGCGTCTGAGCAGACGACCCTGCAAATAAAAGACCAGGAAAAAGTTGAAGATTGGAGAGAAGTCTTCATAGACTACTTCAAATCACGTCAAACGCCTGAAAATGCGTCCTCAAGACATCAGCATATGAAACGAGCTCTGTCTTTCGCCTTCGTCAATGATACTCTGTACAAGAGGTCGTTCGATTCTCTGTGGTTGAGATGCCTGGGACCTGACGAAGCGAAAATAATCATTCAGGAAGTTCACGATGGACTCTGCGGTTCTCACCAAGCAGGCCCGAAGATGAAGTTGAAGATTAAACGGATGGGTTACTACTGGCCCACAATGATTCAGGACTGCCTCGAATATGCGAAGCAATGCCACTCATGCCAAATCCATGGGGACTTCATCCATCAGCATCCGAATCCTCTACATCCAACAGTGGCCAGCTGGCCGTTTGAAATGTGGGGAACCGACATAATCGGCCCCATCGAACCGGCATCGTCCAGAGGACATCATTTCATTTTGGCGACGACTGATTACTTCTCCAAATGGGCAGAAGCAGTACTACGGAGAGAGGTGAAGACGAAGAATATCCTCCATTTCTTTAAAACGCACGTCATTTATTGGTTTAGAACTCCACGACGGATCATCTCCGATAACGGGCCAGCCTACAAAAGCCACAAGATCAGCCGCTTCGCGCAACAACACAACATAGACTGGAGATATTCCTCAGTTTATAACCCCCGAGCTAACGGTCTAGCTGAGGCTTTCAACAAGACCTTGACAAAGATCATGAAGAAAACGGTGTCCCGAAATAAGAAGGACCGGCACAAGAGACTGCAAGAAGCTCTCTGGGCGTATCGAACTACGTTCAAGATGGCCACGAACACAACGCCATACACGTTGGTATTCGGTACAGAAGCAGTACTCCCCCTCGAGATAGAGCTACCCTCTCTGCGAGTGGCAGTCCACTACGAGCTGACTGACGAAGAAAATGCTCACCTTCGGCTTGAGGAGCTTGATGCCCTTGATGAAACCCGGCTCATAGCGCAACAAAATCTAGAAGCTTATAAAGCAAAGATGACGCGCTCATATGAAAGATTGACCCGACCGAGGACATTCCGCCAAGGTGAACTCGTGCTAGTGGTCAAAAGACCTATGATCCCCAATCGGGCCAAGCGGGGAAAATTCGAGCCGAACTATGAAGGCCCGTACATCATAGACAAGGTCTACCAGGGTGGAGCCTATCTACTCATGTATATGCACGGTGAAAGGCCTTTCAGGTCAATCAACGGTCGCTTCCTAAAGAAATACTACGCTTAATGAGTCACAGCCTAGGTCAATGATAGATGATGACGACTCTGTCCGCTCGCTATCTTCCTAAGCCCAAAATCTATAAGTAGTAGCTGGCCTTCTTTAATGACGGACCGAAACATCCTTAAACTAATGGCGGACCGAAACGTCCTTAAACTAATGATGGACCGAAACGTCCTTAAACTAATGACGGACCACTACGTCCTAAAACTAGCTGTTGACCGAGATGTCGATAAACTACGGTGACCTGCAACATCCCAAAGCCGATACAAAAGAAAAATTAAATAAAAATATATATATAATAAAAACGGTATGTCCATAAGCAAAATGGGCACGGATGAAAACCCGAAAGGGCTCCGTGAGTAAAAACAGCAGGGCTACCGGCGAGTGTTTGTGAAAACCCGAAAGGGCATGAACTCGTAAAAAAAAGAATAAAAAGAATAAAAAAACGGTATGTCCATAAGCAAAATGGGCACGGATGAAAACCCGAAAGGGCTCCGTGAGTAAAAACAGCAGGACTACCGGCGAGTGTTTGTGAAAACCCGAAAGGGCGCAACCTCGTTAAAGGACACTTACAGGATCCTCTCGACCTTGTAAGGAGAAACCACCCGCGTGAGATCCTTACGACTCACAAGGGAGCAACACACTTAGGGATCCCCATGATTCCTAAGGAGAAAATACACTTGCGAGATCCTCACGACTCGTAAGGAGAACTCTCTTATGGAACCCTCACGGCTTATAAGATTCGAAAGTCTTAAGTTACAGAGACCTAAACCTGTGCTTAAGAAACCCCCACAACCTTCGATATGGCCCTACAAGTGGCTTATACTGACCCTTGTATATAATCCACGGGCGCGAATAAACAATTCCCTAACGAAGTCCCACCCGTGACTAGGGATATGTCCATATGGCGAACAACCCTTACAAGTCCTCTCGATTTATAAAGAGAAAACCCTCTTGTAGGATCCTTACGACTTACAGAGGAACATGCACTTAGGAATCCTCACGATTCCTAAGGAGAAAACACACCTACAAGATCCTCATGACTTGTAGGGAGAAATACCTTTGTGAGACCCTTACGGCTCATGAAGTCAAAAGCCTTAGTCGACAGGATCTTAGCCCTATTTACTAAGCCACCTTTGTTCGACATCGACAGAGGCAAATGATGATTCGCTCCTGGCAACATCCCAGTTGTAGCGGTGCTGATGCCGAAATCGGTGTCTAATTCCAGGCTTATGGCGAAAAGCCAGCAAGCCGCACATGCATACAAAATAGCTGAAATGATGGGGCAACTTGTAATAAAAAGCAGCAAGTAAAAACGTATGCATACAAAATAGCCGAAATGATTGGGCAACTCGCAATAAAAAGCAGCGAGTAAAAATAAAATAAACAGCCGAAATGATTGGGCACCGCGAAAAATAACCGAAATGATTGGTCAATCGCGACCTTCGTGATATAAAAGCTGAAATGATAGAGCATCGCGGAGATAAAACAATAATATAAAAAAAATGATGATGAAACTTTCGCCCTACAGGTGAGATCACATCGATCCCTGTATACAATCCAAGGGACAAACAAAGAAGGAACCATACCTTCCCAACAGGCTCCGCCACGAAGCGAAGCCAAATCTCGACGGTTCACCAACAACCTAGAGACAACCGTGGCATTCGTCTCGATACAACAGACGCAGTGCCAGCAAACAAAGAAAAGATCAAATTTCTAACTTTACGGTGTTGACGGTAACTCATATAAAACCTGAAAGACCATCAGAGATCATCTCAACCCCAGGGAAATCAGTGTCCTTGGAAGCATCCTCGACTCAGGGAAACCGGTGTCCTTGACGAGACCACCTCGATTCGCGTCGGCTCGCAGAGAAACTAGCGTCTTTGCAGGAATACCCCGATTTTTTTCAACCCCAGGGAAATCAGTGTCCTTGGCAGCATCCTCGATTCAGGGAAACCAGTGTCCTTGACGAGACCACCTCGATTCACGTCGGTCCGCAAAGAAACTAGCGTCTTTGCAGGAATACCCCGATTCATTTCAACCCCAGGGAAATCAGTGTCCTTGGCAACATCCTCGATTCAGGGAAACCAGTGTCCTTGACGAGACCACCTCGATTCGCGTCGGCCCGCAGAGAAATTAGCGTCTTTGCAGGAATACCCCGATTCGTTTCAACCCCGAGGAAACCAGTGTCTTCGGCAAAATACTTCGACTCAGGGAAACCAATGTCTTTGACAAAAACATCTTGATTCGCGTCGACCCACAGAGAAACTAGCGTCTTTGCATGAATACATCGATTCGTTTCAACCACAGGGAAATCAGTGTCCTTGACAAATACCTCAATTCAGGGAAGCTAGCGTCCTTGATGAGAGCTTCTTGATTCGCGTCGGCCCACAGAGAAACCAGTGTATCCGCAGGAATACTCTGATTAGTTTCAACTTCGAGGAAACCAATGTCCTCGGCAAAATACTTCGACTCAGGGAAACCAGTGTCCTTGACGAGAACATCTTGATTCGCGTCGACCCGCAGAGAAACTAGCGTCTTTGCAGGAATACTTCGATTCGTTTCAACTCCAGGGAAATCAGTGTCCTTGGCAGCATCCTCGATTTAGGGAAACCAGTGTCCTTGACGAGACCACCTCGATTCGCGTCGGCCCGCTGAGAAACTAGCGGCTTTGCAGGAATACCCCGATTCGTTTCAACCCCGAGGAAACCAGTGTCTTCGGCAAAATACTTCGACTCAGGGAAACTAGTGTTCTTGACAAGAACATCTTGATTCGCGTCGACCCGCAGAGAAACTAGCGTCTTTGCAGGAATACATCGATTCGTTTCAACCACAGGGAAATCAGTGTCCTTGACAAATACCTCAATTCAGGGAAACTAGCGTCCTTGATGAGAGCTTCTTGATTCGCGTTGGCCCGCAGAGAAACCAATGTCTCTGCAGGAATACTCCGATTCGTTTCAACTTCGAGGAAACCAGTGTCCTCAGCAAAATACTTCGACTCAGGGAAACCAGTGTCCTTGACGAGAACATCTTGATTCGCGTCGACCCGCAGAGAAACTAACGTCTTTGCAGGAATACTTCGATTCGTTTCAACTCCAGGGAAATCAGTGTCCTTGGCAACCTCCTCAACTCAGGGAAACTAGCGTCCTTGATGAGAGCTTCCTGATCTGCGTCGACCCGCAGAGAAACCAGTGTCTTTGTGGGAGCACTTCAATTCGTTTCAACCTCGAGGAAACCAGCGTCCTCGGCAAAATACTTCAACTCAGGGAAATTAGTGTCCTTGACGAGAGCTGCTCGATTCGTCTCGACTCGTGAGGAAATTAGTGTCTTCGTGAGGACTTCCCGATTCGTCTCGACTTACAAGATAAATCCTTAGGCAGCAGGGATTTAAAAAAAAAACTTGTTTCCTAAGCACTGGGACCCTGCAAGTCGGTCTAAAACGATCTCTTGCATACTATTCACGGGTCTCACTCTCCAAAGTCGAATCTCGAAAAGGAGGGAAACAACCGCTTACGAGTCCTCTTGACTCGTAGGAGGGAAAATTCTCTTATAAGATCCTTACGACTTGTTAGAGAAAACACACTTAGGAATCCTCACGATTCCTAAGGAGAAAATCCACCTACGAGATCCTCTCGATCCGTAGGGAGAAAAGTCTCTATGAGACCCTCACGGCTCATAGAGTTGAAAAGTCTTAGACAGTAGATCTGAATCTGCGGCCTAAGCCATCGCTATTTCTTGAAGAAACCAAGGTGCTTACTCTATTATCGGTCAACCATGTTTATTAAGACAGCATGCTGATAATAAGGGAAGGGAGAAAGCAAAGAAATGATACAAGATATTGCAAAGAAAAAATATGTATCTTTATTCATTAATTCAATCAAGTACAAGGTTGATCGTATAAAAGAATAAAGAATGGATACATCTTATTCGAAAAAGAAAATTTTTACAAGTATATCAATACAAGGGCAGCTACTGGGAAGGAAGCGTCTTGAATAACCCTTTCAATTGTTTGCGCACTTCCTTCCATGCTTTCTCCTGATCGGCCACCACCGCCTGTTCTGCTTCCACTTGAACCCGCTGCTGCAAGAAGGATGCAAGCTGCTCCCCAACGGCCTGCTGAGCAGCTTCGCGGCTTGGGGCATCACGCTTGGCGGCATCGAGCTTCTGCTTCAGGTTTAGCCCATTTGAGATACGTTCTAGAAGGCCCTCGAAGATAGCCTTCACCTGGGCAGTATTCGCCTCAACCTCAGCACGCAGACGAGCTGTCTCGCTTGAGGTCTCTTGGCATTCCTTCAGCCTTAAAGTCGCTACTTGTTCCAAGTGGCGGAAGTAAGAAGCGCTTTGCTCGATCCATGCTGCTCGTTGATTGCTCGCGGCTAAGGTCTCGGGAGCAGGGTGCATAAACTCCGATTGATGCAGGCGGACCTTGATTTCCCTGCAGTGATTAACCCAAAGCTCGACGACGCCTTCATCATGAAAATTTACAAGCGCCGCCAACATCGGGTTAACCTCCGCGGCGAAATCCGCAGCAGATAGGGGAGCGTCCGCGTCAAGCTCTTCGACGTATCCGCTCAGCATGCCCAAGCTCATTACGGCACCCTTTGAAGACGGACGTCTCAGGAAGGGGCTTGCATGCATTATGACGCGAGACTCAAAAGGCGCCGGAATCGGAACGACAGCTGAAAAAACAAAATACGATCAGATGACGGTTCAAGAAATATGAAAAAGTCATCGATGGGATAGTTTACTATACCAGCTGCAGCAGGCGGCAAAGCCGGGAGGGCCGGTGGCGCGACCAATCTTTCATCTCCTCCTTCGATTTGTAGCACTGCAATCAGGACGAGGAAGAGTCAGAAATAATTCCATTACTGAAGAAAGAAAGGCATCCATTGGAAACTATACTCACCAGCGCCATTGGAGGAAGAAGCGAGTTCAGATGGGAAGGAGAAGTGCGGGTGCAACACCTGGTAGAGGTGATAAAAAAGCACTCCTGCAAAAACGCAATAGTACGACATTAGTACATAGATCATGCGGCCGAAAGATGAAACTGATGGGTCACGAATCCATACCTTCCAGCATCTGCGATGGTACGAGAGAAGGCTGAGAGGTGGCCACCGCCAAGGCAGTAGCTGACGACGCTCCCTCGAGCAATGGAGCGTCAGCACTGGCCGCACCTGCGTTAAAAACAAAGATAAACCTGTCAGGAAAGATTGCAAGATAAAGAAAAAAAGGACAGTAACTCGAAATTTACCTGATGAGCCGCCAGCCGAAACGGAGGCGTCTCCCTCCTCCATAGACACGAGTCCACCTCCCGTGGCCTCATCACCAGACTCGACGGGGGCTGTCATCGTGATCATGAGGCCAAGAGATGGCGGAGGACCGTAGACGGGGAGAGCAATGATTGGAACATTGCCAGACTCTTGAGAAAGAGCGGCTGGCTTGTCCCCGGAAGTCGTGCCCGTCTCACCCGCTACTCCCTCGGGCTCGGCAGTCGCTGCTGTCTCATCCGCCGTCGCCATAGGGTCGCCAGTCTCAGGCGCTCCGTCCGCTGTTGCCCCAGACTCAGTTATAACAGTCGTCTCCTTTGCCGCTACCTTGGGCTCGGCATCGACGGCCTTCTCTAGCGCGTTTTCTTCAGCCCCCAGCCTAGGTCCAACAACCCCGGCGACGTCACCCACCGTCGGCTCGGGTTCAGCCGGTGCCTTTTCCTCTGTCCCCTTAGGTTTGACGGTTTCCGCCTCCCCTTCGGTTGGACTTGGCCCTGCAGGACAAGATATATAAGAACCGACAGGTTTTACAATTCTTACAACAAAATCTTGAAAGACACATTACCTGAGGTGGACTGATCATTAGACTCACGAGGTACCCGCGTCGCCTATCTGTAAGTGGTAGACAAGGCGATCGGGGGCTCTTCGGAAGGAGAAGCAGCAGGAATAATGGTGCTTGGGCCCGCTCCCACGGCCAAAGCAGTTCTGCGCTCCTTCGCCTCGCGCCTCAACCACTTCCTCTCCTCCCTGGCCGTCGCAATGGACCTCTTCGACGCTTCCTTCATCAAGGTGTCATCGTCCTCGTTTAGAGTTGCCTCCAGAGCCTTCAAGGCATCTCTCATCAGCTCCTCAAGTTGGGTCTCTCGCGGTAGCCCCGAAGAGGCTGAAACATCAGTGGCTGGCCCGGGAAGAGTCTCTGCGTCACCTTGCGGGGCCGGCATTGTGGTTCCTGCGATGAGAAAAGGAAAGGGTTAGATCGACCATAACAAAAGGAGAATAAAGACTTAATGAATCGAAATGTACCGAGGCCTAAGGACGCTCTGAGTCGTTCCTCCTCTTGAAAAGTTTTGAGGGAGGCAGCGATGGCTTCTTCAGTGGTGATGCCTGTTTGAAGAAAAGAGGGGAAAAGCATTAGTCAAAGACAATAATAAAAGTACGATGCAATAAAAAAAATGTGACTAGTAATTACCCGATTGTGCAAGCTTAGCTAGCCATGCGTCGCGCCTCGCCAATCGCTCTGAAGCTGCGATGGCGGCCACCTGATCAGTGTCATCTGGCGGCATAACTAATCCTTTATTGGTCCCGTACTCGCCCAAGCCCTCGCTATAGGGAGCATGAGGTTCCTGACCGAACGCCACGTCAGCTGAGAGGATTGACTTCTTCTTCCTCTTCTGCCCGCCAGCCCTGGGTGCACCTAAGATCGACTTGCGCTTTGTAGGCACCTTAGGGCGGCGGGTCCCGATATCCGCGCCCACGCCGGACTCCGGCGAAACCACATTTACCGTCTCCACTGGAGCATAAGGCGCTGGTGGTACATCCGCAATATCAAGAGGTAGTCCGCGTGGAGGGCTCAACACGCGCGGTGGCCCTGCTCCGGCATCTTTCAGCGGAGGAACGACCGGGGTCCTTGGCTTCAGGGGAGCCTTACGGTCGCCGCCGGGAGGCGCACCCTTGCAGTCAACCAGCATGCGCTTCTCCATATGGATAATTGGACCCATTGCGTGTGCGTACCAAGCCACGTACGCGTTGAGGACCTTGGGAACGCAGCTTGGCTCACTGATGAAGAAGTAGGAGCCCGTGTTTAGTCGCATGAAATGGTGCATCGCGCCCCGTATCCCTTCCCTGCTGGCCGCGGGCTCTTCCAAAAACGCCTCCAGCGGGATCCCCTGGTGATAACTTGATTGTTGGGCGAACCGGTGGGGGTTATACCTCATGAAAAGCGCCGTCTCGTTCTGCCTGAACACCAGGTAGCCCGGCCGAATGGAGTAGAGGTGAAGAATCTCCCGGGCTTTCAGCACGGAGGCCCCGTCCTTGAAGTCGTCGCGCAGCACCACCACCGACTTGGAGGTTTCTGAGCCTATGGTTATGACTTTATCCAAAAAAGAAACCTTCGCTCCGACCAGGTGTGGACGAAGGAGCAACCCCCTAGCCTCCCGCGGAGGCGCAACCACGATCGAGGCGCCGACCAGCCGCATGACTCTTAGGAGTCTTCACTTCTCAAAAAACAGAGGGATCTTATGGACGCCGAACACCCCGTGCATATGCATTTCCATCCAAGAGGTGAAGTAATGCATCGGGAAATTAGCAGGCTGCACCCCAGGTTCATTAGCGTCCGCCATCCATGCCAAGTCCATTATATAGGTGAACCAACCCGGCGATTCCTATTGTCAACTGCAGGCCAGAAACCATCCGAAGCACTGGGTAGAAAACGGACGGCCGCATGTGGCGTGGGTGCATGGGGAGCGCGAAGCTGCACAGCCATAATCCCAGGAACCCTACAAAAAAGGTCTCCTCATCCATGCCCGGGACGGTGATTTCTGACAAGGGCATGACGGCGGCGCCGGGGAGATAAAAATCTTTTTGATCGTCCTCCGATGTTGGTCGACGGTCCAAGCCGAAGCCGAAAGGGTCATCAAGCTTGGCAAACTTCTCGCTCCGCTCCGATAGAAACTCCGGTTTAATGAAGCGGGTGATAAAATCTGCGAAACTGACTCCCCGGACCCCTGATTCCAGATAGAGCCCTTCATATATGTCCAGCACCTTCACCAAGCCCGGAAACTGGTGCTGAATAGCATTCTCCGGCGTCAGATCAAACACCAGCGGCTTGGTGGCGAAGAAGTATTCGTCAGGAGGAAGCAGCTCCTCGTAATGCTCCCCCCTCATCGGCAGACCCGAGATCTCGGCGACCTCTTCCAAGGAGATAGAGACTTCCCTGTCCGTCATCAGGAAGGTGTGGGTGGGGATATTCCATTGTTCGATAAAAGCCATAATCCACCATGTTGGAGGAGAGGGATACTCAAAGAGCGAGACGTAGATTGCCGAATACAAACCAATCTTCATCAGATGAGTCCTCTTCGCCGATAAGATGTACCGGGCCCACTGCAAATATCCGGCGGGTGGTCGCGGGGTCAATCCAATGTTATAAGCCTGTCCCCAAGGGCGTGCTTCACCCTGACAGATTCGCCTCCCCAAAATGTCTATTGCCGGCGGCGGCTGCACGGGAATAGCACCAATTGCAGGCTGGAGGAGATCATCCGAATTCCAATCCTTGACCTCCACGGCATACTTCACCGGGAGTTCATCCGCATAGGGGATCGAAAATATGGGCTCAGACGGCATAGCGGAACCGAAGCTTCGGCGACCCTTGATGATGTCGATATACCACCTACCCCACAAGTGAAGGTTTTTGTGCTCGGGGTCATGATCCTTGATGAGAGCGAGCACCTCTCGGTCCACTGGTGCCTGGGGAAATCCTTCCTCCGAGCGAACAAACGGGAATGACAGGTCAGCAGACATGTTTCCTGTGGAGGGACAAAAATCAGCCGTCAGTGTTGTAATTCTAATGCCTGGCATTTTAAAAATTTACACCACACTGCAATGCAGTGGGTAGGGGACCAAAGGGGGACCCACAAAATCTAAATGACAGTGCATCAGTTAATAAGACAGCCCCATCATTGGATGAGACTGTCAATTAATGAAGAGATCCCCAAGAGAATATTCCCATTAATGGGAAATCCCTAGAGACAAGGAGAAAATCTCCTCTTTCAGAGCAAAACTCTGTCACAGAGTGACATTTGTCAAACTCTGGTCTCAAGGGAATAAAATTCCCTAAAAGAGCCTAGCTCTGTAATAATGATGGAAAGATCCATCAAAAGAAAAATTTAACTCTTGAAAAAATTAAAAATTTTGGGATCTTAAAGATCCATGAAAACTCTTAGGAGTTCTTCATTTTTCAGATCAAAAAGATCTACATTTGATCCATGAGCAAAGCTCTGTTCATGGGTTAAAACCCATGAAACAAGATCTCTGTAGATCTATGGATTCTTGAGAGCAAGGCTCTGTTGGTGAAACCCCAAAGGGGTTTTCTTTAGATCAAAGATCTATAAGAGCAAGGCTCTGTTGATTAAAATTAATTTAATTTAATTTAAGTTAAATTTTACCTAAAATGTTCTAAAATTTGAACTCTGAAGTTCTTGAAAAGAAACGAGAGCAAGACTCTAAAGTTCTTAAAAGCAAGAGCAGGGCTGTGAAAACAAAAGTTCTGAAGATGGTAATCATCTACTGAGGACCAAGGGTCCTGTTTATAGGCGCTTGCGTCCCTTCAACTTATCAGTTGATCCAATGGCTAGGATCTTGCCACTGCTGCACTCACGTGTGCGTCACGTGAGCGCAACGGTGGGGGGGGCATTTGTTTCCCCCAATCAGAGCAAACCTCTGTTTGAATTTCAAAAATTCAAAAATTGAAGCAACGCTTCAAATTCCTTGCGCTGCGCGCAACGCGCCACATGTCAAAAACTGATACGTCAGCGCAGCACCCAAGGCAGCGCACCCAATCAGAGCAAGGCTCTATTTAAAACAAAATTAAAGGAAGCAACGCTTCAGTTGCGCTGCGCTCTGCGCTGCGCGACACGTGTCAGCGCAGTTGCGCTGCGCGACACGTGTCAAGCGCTGGTGCGTTTGCGCCAAACAGAATTAAAATTCCAGTAAAATCTTTCTATTCTTGTTAAAACAAGAAGATTGTCTTCTGTAAAACAGAAGCCCTTGGATCAAAGATCCAACGGTGGGGAAAAATCCCCAAATCATTCAGAGAATGATCTCTTTAACAAATTTAACAAATTAATGGGCACTATATAAAGGCCCCTAGACCCCAATTTTAAAAGACACAACACAGAGAGACAAAAACCCAGAAACAAAGAGAAAACTCCTCTAAAGAATTTTGAGAAGAATTCAGACAGGAAAAAGAAGGTAAAACCTTTATAAAAAGAAGAATTTCTTCTGAATAGATCATTGATCTAAGAACAAGATCAAGGATCTTCAATAAAAAATATAATAAATAACAAAGGAATTGCCTTTTTTATGAACCATTGGTTCTGAAATCTTAAGGATTCTTTCCTTGAATCCAAAATTGGATCAAGATATTAAAACAGTGTCTTGCACTTGCAAATCTGCACTGTTGCGCTCCTGGGTTGGCGCAAGCCACCAGAGAGCGCCACGTGTCAGCACCAGAATAACTTGCACTATGCGCTTTTAAGATAGAGCATTGCTCTCTGAAATTGGCGCAACTCATCAGAGCGCGCCACGTGTCGGCAGCGCAACAGCGCAGCGCACTGCGCTTGCGCTCACTAGAGCGTGACACGTGTCACCTCCACATGCGCTTGCGCTCAATAATTGGCGCAAAGCGCCTGACAGGCCACATGGCCACTGTCAGTTTGATTAATGCACTGCATTATTTACAGAAGGGCCAGGCCTAATTAAAAAAGGCCTAACAGGCCTAATAAAATGCAATGCATTATTTTAAAAAAAAAGGGCAGAGCCCAAACAAAGGTCTGTAAGACCAAAACAGATGCCGTGCATCATTTAAAAAGGGACAGAGCCCAAATCAAAAAGGCCTAGCAGGCCAAAAGAAAATGCAGTGCATTATTAAACAGGGGCAAAGCCCTAGCACAGGCCTAATAGGCCAAAGATAAAAACGTTGAACATTTTCAACCGGACTTAGCCCAATCATGGCCGTAAGTCCTCAAATTAAATTGACTGAGCACGACTGCTCTCTTAAATCAATTTACATCCGGTTCAAGGGTACATCTCCGAACTCCTCTGACACCTATCGTTGTAATCCTTCAACGACGTCAGAGAGGTGACGGGTCCTGACAACCACACATCGATACGGACTGTGGGGTCCCTAAACTCACGGACTAATGCGTCCTTAAACTAATGGACTAACGCGTCCTTAAACACATTCATATGGACTGTGGGGTCCTTAAACCCACGGACTAATGCATCCTTAAACTCACGGACTTAAGCGTCCTTAAACTAATGGACCACCATGTCCCTAAACTGGCGATGGACCACCATGTCCCTAAACTGGCAATGGACCGCAATGTCCTTAAACTACCTATGGACCACTATGTCCCTAAACTGGAACAATAGAGCCCCTAAATACTCTTTTGTCGGATCTAAACGATCCCGTTAAGTCGATCTTAGTCTCAAATTAGACTAACGTATCCTTAACAAACGTTTAAGTTGATCTTAGCCTCAAACACGGCTAATGTATCCTCAAACCAAAACCCCAAACCCAAATCTAAGAAAATACGGATTTGGACTAATCCACGTCCTACGGGCGGCGACATAAATTAGTCTCCGTATACAATCCACGGGAAACCATAAACAAAACAAACACACACGACACGGATTGAAATTCTGGAGAAGGAGAAAGTGGTTACCGCGATTCGGTAGCGTAATTAACTGCAGGGGCTTGCGCCTGCAGGGAAGAGCGTCCCCACAATAAAAAACCCCTCAAACGAGGAGGAATCTGACGAAGTCTGCTACATCGGCCGCATCCGTCTAAACCTCCGATATACGGTGCCATAAATCAACTTGGCATCTTCGGAGAGGTGGACGGATAAAACCAAATAGCATCCGCTCCGAATCTCAGGCAAGACGTTCAGTCTCGGCCGCCATTCGGAGGGGAACACCCCCAGTCCGTTGTGAATGCAGTGAGATCTTCGTCTGCCGGATTCATACGGATCTGATTGTAGCCGGAGAAGGCGTCTATGAAGCTAAGTAGCTCATGTCCTGCCGAGCTGTCGACGAGCTGATCTATCCGAGGCAGGGGATAGTTGTCTTTTGGGCAGGCCTTGTTGAGGTCGGTAAAGTCGACGCACATTCGCCATTTCCCGCTTGACTTTTTCACCATAACCATGTTTGCCAACCATTCAGAGTAAGGAACATTCCGAATGAAGTTAGCGGCAAGGAGCCTGTCCACCTCGTCCTCAATTGCTTTCTGCTTGACCTGGGCGAAGCTTCGCTTCTTCTGCCTGACGGGTCGGGCCGTAGGATCCATCCCGAGCTTATGAGATATGATCTTGGGGTCGATCCCAGGCATATCAGTAGGAACCCAGGAGAATACGTCGGCGTTGTTTATGAGAAAGCCAACTAGGTCATCGTGCTGAGTCCCTGTCAAAAGTGAACCAATCTGAATGGTACGTTCAACGTCCCCTTCTACAAGGGGGACCTCTGTCAATGGCTCCACTGGGGCCCCTCGGACCTCCTTTTGCTCGTCCCGAGTGTCCAGAGAACCGCTGATTTCACTTTCGGCCTCAACGTCGTTGTTCGCCCGTTCAGACGAAGATGCCGCGGTGAAGCAAACCTTTGCAGTCTGCTGGTCTCCGTAGGCCTGACCTACCCCGCCTTGGTCGAGCGGGAATTTCATAGCCAATTGAAAGGTGGATATCTGGGCCCGGAGGGAGTTCAACGTTGGGCGGCCGAGGAGGATGTTGTAGGCAGATGGGATTCTCGCTACGATGAATTCCACAGGCACTGTTCGCGTACGGCCAGCCTCCCCGACGTTAAACTGCAGGGTGATTACCCCTTCCACCGGGATGGAGTGATTGGTGAATCCTGATAGGACATGGGAGGTCGGCCTCAGGTCTGCCGGGGTGAGCCCCATGCGCAGAAAGCGGTCGTAAAAGAGTATATCCGCTGAGCTTCCCGAGTCAACCAGTATCCTCTGCACTTCGTATCGGTGGACACGAGCCGTAATCACCAGAGGGTCGTTGTAGGGCAGGGATATACCATGGAGGTTCTCGTTGTTGAAAACGATCGGCTCGGTATCCCTGGACTTCTTCCTCGGACGGCTGCTAGACTCCACGACCGGCGTGGGATGCTGAGCCTCGTAGGTACCCGACGTACCCCCCGCTGACATGACCATAATTTGGCCGATTGTCAACTCACCGAGAGGGGGACGTTGCTCTTGCTCACGGTCCGTCTGCCGCTTGTCTCACAAGTATGTCGCCAGGTGCTCCGAATGGATGAGCCCTTCGATGTAATCTCGAAGCTGCTTATAGTTTTCCGTGGAGTGGCCTTGCGACCTGTGGAAGCCGCAGAAGGGGTCCCGGGTGCGCTTTGCCCCATGCGCGAGACCGGGGGGAGTTTGAAGAACCTCTCGCCTTTGGCCTCTTCTGAAGGGTTACACTAGCGCCCCGGCCAACTTCCGTGGCCAAATGCGGAACAAAAATTTTATGACGATTATAAACTTGGCGCTAGAATAAACCTAAATCGGATCTTTAACCATAAACCTAGTTAGCAAAATAGGGTTCTATCTACTATGATAGAATGTATACCTAAAGAAAACAAGTCCTTCGGGTCTTCGATCCTCTCCTTAAGCTCCTCGATGGAAGTATGGATCATGCTTGAACTTCGGCCTCCTTGTATCAATGATGATCCACCCGAGAGCTCCAACCTTGAGCTAAACCTCTAACTTGAGATAACTAGAATACTTAGCTTGCTAATCTAAGTAGACTAGAGTGAGTAGAATGTGATTTGAGTGGCTTAGTCTCACTAACCCTTGATTATCAACACATGATGCACTAAGGTTTTGAGAGAGGAAGAAGGAGAGAGCTAGTTTGAAGAAAGAGAAAGTATTTATTATAATCATAATAAAAAATAGAATACCTAGCTTATATATGACCTCAACCATGGCTTGAAAAATATCTAGCAAGAATATATAGTGCTAAAAAATATCTCCTCAAAATATCTAAGGTCAACAAGTTAAGCCAAGTCAAAATGTCAACATAAGTAGCCATACTAAAAATTATCATTTATCAAAAATAACAAAGTCTTTTCTTTTTCTCATATGTGTTTTGACCAAGTCAATGGTCAAAACCCTAATGTGGTATCTCCTTCTATACCCCCTCTCAACCGTATATACATACCCGCATCCGTGTTCCGAGAAACACGAATACTATGAGACGAGGCCAATCCAATAATCAAATACTAGGATCCGGCTTAAACCAAAGCCCACTAGTACTTTCCGCTCGAACACCACACACGCACAAGTACACGCATGTGATCGAACCCTGTCATAAAACCATACGACCTCTACCCGTTTCGCCCGAAGCTGGGAAACCCTCTATGTGGGACTCTAAAGACTCGACAGTACTCTGGCAGTGGGTTTAACCACAAGCACGTCAACGGCACTAGCCGTGCGTAACGGCTACCCAGGTATCTGTCGATAAGAAGGTCGACGAGCAAACTCATCCAAACTCCTACTGAGCCTATCTGTGACAATCTCCGTACAGTCCAGCCTGTTCGTCTAAGAGTATCGCATATCGGGCCTACAGGGTGGTAAACGTTAGACCCCTAATAGCAGTATATGTCGTGTCGAAGTGTAGCCCAGAACACCCTGAGAAACTACTGGAAACCCTACCAGTAAATCTCACTTGCCCTGGCCAGGGACTTTGTGTAATGGCTCTTCTAAACACAACGCGATATCAACCCCCAATACCGGGAGAGACGAATCCTGTCTAACCGCCACTGCCTCTAAGTGCTTCGGGACTGCACTCAACTACTACCTGTTTGCACGACTCAATAGAGCCGTGGTAGGGTAGCAATCAAAGAACAGTGGGAACACACTTGAGGCGGAGTAGCAGTGTCAAGTCAACGAACTAAGCTGTACTCATGTCACATGGGAACTGCTAACTGACGATAGGTATAATACCAACCAACAGTTTCCGACGAATCATGTCCAGTGTACTCGTAACTTAACGAGCACCTGTATACTATCTCTAGTATGACGTACTAATGGCTGTGGGACAGACCATCTCCCTCGCTGGGATGAGAAGCGTATACACTAGTCTACTCTGAAGTATCGATGCCCTGTCTCAATAATCCTACGACTAGAGACCTGTATAAGAATGTGCTTATAGATTACCCAGCCCCCACTAGTGTGATCGCCATCACAACGCTGGTAGTGAAGCAAAGATATTAAGGGCTCCATCAATATGTATTAGCGGTATGTTAAAAGAAACATATACACATATTAAGATATATACAAATCAAGTAGCATACTACTATATCGAGCAAGGCTGTCGTAAATCCGTGTATATATCCCAAGCTTCCAAAATGAAATTGTCACGCCCCGCTTTCTAAAAGAAGGAGAAGGATGACGTGGCATGGTCCGCAACCTAACTGTATTGAAGGTGGTCTATTCAATACAGTTACGTTAAGCGTATGAATATTTAACATGCAGGGTGTGTACCAAAACAAAAATAATAAAAGCGAAAGACATTTATTTCCATTAACCAAACTTTATTACATCCCAAAAGAAGGAGTAAAATAAACTAAGTAGTTTAATTACATCGAGGAGAAACAAAAGCCCTAAACATGTGGGCAACAACAAAAATTAAAAATTAAATCTAGCTAATCTTCTGTCATCAAGTCTGCATAATCTTCATTAGTTGGCTCCACACCTTGATCCTCGCCATAATACTCATTCTCATCTGACGGACATTCCAAAGATAGAGGAAGAAAAGGAAGGTCCGTCAGCGAGTTATACTCGGGTAGGATTGCCTCATAAGGAAGTAAAGGTATAGAAACGAACATGTGTATATAAATATAATGAATATGATGTACATGTGTATAAAGGTATGAGGTTGTATGCAAATTAGATATGTTGACAGAGCTATATGTGAATATGAGTAGATTGTGTGAGGTATATATTTGGTAAAGGTTCAAGTCAAGTCAAACGAATATTCAGTCTAAGAGTTAGATCAGGTTAAACCAGGTGTGTATTGATGGAATTGACTGGTGAACATACTCATATCCTTGTGGTATCCCATGACTAGCTGGAAGTAGTACGAGCTGGTGCTCGTGCCTAGGGTGGCAATCAATGCGGTAGCGTGAACATCCCCGAAAGGTGTCTCATAACTACGATGGAGTTTTGTCTAGCGTGAATATTACTCAAGTGCACAGGTATTACCACCCTTCAGTTCCATAATAAACAACAAGTCTAAACTGGTAATATATCCACATCCAAGATACTGAATAATTCGTGTCCTATGAAGAAAGGTAGATAAGGTAACAGGTGGGTATATCACATGATGTGAGTTTAGTATTGAGTATCAATAGGTATTGTAAACATTTTAGTTTGTTAAACAAGGGTCCGGATACTCGCGATTATTCCGTTGTGGCCACGGAACAACAACTAGGGAAGTGAAATATACCGTTTCACTTCTCGGGATCATGATCGAGTAGTAGGGGAATCCGAGTTTCGATATCTCCTTACCTAATCAAACTACCCATCCCCTGGTTCAGTATAAAGGTTTTGACGAGTTAGAGTTAGTGCGTATACCTCTAGGCATGGAATTTCCATATTGTATGTCATCCACATTTTGGATCATTTGCCCTCAAATAGGGTTAGTATTCGCCCGAATATCGGATTAGTATTCTCCTGAATATCGGGTTGGTAGTCGTCCACATATTGGACTGGTCACCTGCCTGCAAGGATCTTCATATATAAGTATTCCATACCTAGGCCCGTGCATTCTAACCCTAACTGTATCAGGTGTTGTATATGTCATAGACTTGTAATCAAGAAGTTGATCTTATTTAATATGGCCTTCCACAACCGCTCATTTTATATTGTTATCTTCTTAAGTTTGTAAGGTATTTCGTGTCATCTTATAGAACACTTAGTAAAAAAAAAGGATAATAGTGTTTTTATATTTATTGCTTCTCAGAAAACTATGATGTTTGGAATATTTATCATTTTGGAAAACCATAATGTTTCACTGAAAAATATCCTTTCGAAAAAAGGGTTATGGTATTTATTTGAAAATTATCTTTTAATAAGGTTTTAGATATCCTTTTGGAAAATATCATTTATAAGGATTATGGTCTTGTTGAAAATAGCCATTTAGTAAAGGTCAAGGTTTTTAAATGAAATTATCTCTTTTTAGGATGGATTGAGGTATTTTATTGTAAATAATAATTTTATGAAATCATAGCGTTTTAAGTTTGAGGTAACGTTTTAGAAAATACGTTCGTGTTGGCAACCGCTGCACATGGACGGCAGGATTTGTGTCCTTTTCAGGGACGATTGTCTATCAACCACGAGGTACTCGCGTAAAACATTACCCTATTATTAGGGTAATCTATTAGAGGTACAATTCTACAAGAATGACTCCGCGTTGACAACCGCTGCACATGGGCGGCAGGATTTGTGTCCTTTTCAAGGACGATTGTATAGTAACCACGGTGTGATTCAGGTAAAACATTCCCCAATTAGGGTAACTCATTAAATTTTAGTTAACATTCTAAGAAGAAAAAATATCCTTTCGAGTGAAAGGGCTAAGTTGGAAAAACCATATTCCTTTATTTAAATTTAGTATTATCCCCTTTCAAAAGGTGAAGGAATTTAGCAATAATACAGTAGTTGATGAAAAAGTGTAAGTAAAAATATATATCTATATCGTATCTAAAATAATTATTCCAAATATCTTATCTCATGTGGATATTTTAAACAATTATAACATTTTAACAAAACGAGGGTATTTTGTGGAAGTAACCTATTTCGAGATCACAAAAGTAGCATGGGTGGGTGTGGGTATGTACGGGGTGAATTAATACTCATGGATTATACCATTAAGCCTGACACATTCCATATTGTATGAGGGTGCAATATTTTTTGACATATAGGAGTAATTAAGGAAACTATTTTAATCATGGGTTAATATTATCATCATTAAGGGGTACAAAAGTATAGGCATGCAAGAATATTGTAACATCATTTTAATATGGGGTTGATGATTAGAAGTTGGAATTAAGGTTATTGAAAAAAGAAGAAAGCGACAGATGAGTGGAGAGAGGCGGATCCTCCCTTTGGTTTGAGTCGGATGCCGAAAAATTGAAAACGTAGACGTGTACAAAATCCTCAATAGTTCCATGCTCAAATTTTTTCCTTGGTGGTTGGGTGGAGCCGTAGCATCGGCGTCGTCGATACGAAGGCGTGGGTATTATTTTCAGAATTTTTGGAGTTCTGAGGTGTGAGAAATCAATGTTTGAAGTGCCTATTTATAGGGTTTTATTACCAACCATAAAATCTAAAATTTCAGTTAAAATCCCCCAAAATCCGCGCTGCCCAATGATTGCCCATGATTCCTCGTGATTAGTCGCCGCCGCCGCCGCCGTTTCGTGGCCGTTGGATCTGCATCCAACGGCTCACGAGCCGCCGCCTCTGCGCCACGTGCCCGCGTGTGTGGGGATCACACGTTTTCGCGTGGTCCCCACCAACGGTCCAGGTAAAAGGGTTTTATATTATTATTATTTTTTTAAATTAAAAATAATAAACTGTTTATTATTTAAAATTTTGAATTTGGTTTTAAAAAATTGTTAAAAATACGGGAAAATTATTGAAAATTTTCAGAAAATATATTTTATTGTTATTTTTAGTATAAAAATAATTTTGGGCTAAAACTAAATAATATATCCATTCCTATGGTTTTAGCTAGTTATTAAAATATAGTTTATCCTTTACAACATTTTTAATTATGAATTAATTATTTTATTTGATACTAAAAATATGCAGATTATTTTAAGGCATTATAAAACATTTTAAGCCTATAAAAATAATAAATAGATTTTTAGAAAATTCCTTTAATCATTTTCAATGCTTTGAAAATTATTAACATTACTTTAAAAATTATTCTTCTATTAACGAAACACGTAAATAATTATTTGATAGTAGAAATTCAAATATATTTTATTAGGTGTTAGAAAACACGGTCGTTACAGAAATATACAAACTAGTACTATACAATAATGACCTCTAGGGTATACATATCCAACAATTTCCAGCAGCACCGTTTGGGAGACGTTGAGCGGGGTGTATTTCTGAAATTTTGGGAAGTAGGGTTTCGGCCGCTCAAGCCTCTTTTTCTCTTCACGGGCCCTTTTCTTATGATCCGTCTGTTCTGTCCGGGGCAAATTGGCGTTCATCTCGGATTCGAGCTAGATCTCACGTTCGGTCCAGCCCTTGACCTCAGACATGGTCTTAGGTTGCGCTAATGCAAAGGAGCGTAACCACTCCTTATGCCTAAGACCCGACCTAAGCGCCGTGATCACCGTCTTGTCCCGGTGTTTAGGGATTTCGAGAAGGGCGTTATAGAAGCGGGTGACGTATCCTTTGAAGGTCTCCTTATCCCCATTCTTTATTGTGAAAAGATGGTCGATAGTCCGTTTCTGTTGTCTGTTCCCGACGAAGTGGCCGAGGAATTGGGTGGCCAGCTCACTGAAGGTCGAGATGGAGCGTGGCGTGAGTCTTCAGAACCAGTATCGTCCGGAGCGGATGAGAGTAGCTGGAAAAGCGCGACATTGGGCGGCGTCGGAACAGTCCTGAAAACTCATCCCGGCTGTGAATGCGTCTAGATGGTCTTTTGGGTCGGACTTCCCGTCGAAGGGTGAGACCTTCGGGGGCTTGTTCTGTGAGGAGACGTGGACGGCGGGAAGCTCCTCGGTGAAAGGCTTCGTGAGCGAGTCGGCGGCGTATTTAGCCCCGTCGCTCGAATGACGACCTTCCCGATGCATGCTTTCGATCTTCTTCTCGAGGGCGTCGAGTCGGCCGTGGTATCCTGATGAGTCGGCATACTCTGATTTCTGGCCTCGGCTGCCGGAGGTCTCTGCGTGGACACGGCCCCGCTTCCGTTCGATGACGTTCCTCGGGTCTCCTGGCGAGGTCGTTTTCGAGCTGCCATAGTGAGTCTCGTGTGCGCGACCTCGTCGAGGGAGGGGGTGCCGGCCATGCCTGAGAGCAGGCGAGCTGAACGAAACCTCCTCGGGAGGGACAGAGGCGCGACGGGACTCGGGGTGAGGCGCTCTGGCGTAAGACCTTGGAGTTAAACTGTGCGGTGCCCATCGGGTCATTGAATATGTCGGCCCGGGGATCCGCGGCCGCCGGAGACAGCGAGACGGTGATCGGTTGCGCCAACGCGTACAGAGTCTTCTCTCCCTCTGTAAGGGTCCCGGTCCCGCGGAAGGGGAGCGGCGACCTGGGGAGCTTGCCCAGCCGCATGGACGCGGACGAGCGTATCCACGACGAACGTGAGTCGATCTATCCGGACGGATAGGGCGTTATAGACGCTCAGCGGAGGAGGGGATTCCCCCTCGTCTTCACTGTTGGAAGGCCGATGGCTGGTGTTTGGATCGTCGCGGTGACCGCTTGCCATGTATTCGAGATCGGAAAATGAACTTTCGGTTCAGTGGAACAAGAGATTTCCCACAGACGGCGCCAACTGATGGAACTCTGGATCTCCTTCAGATGTTATCCTCCGTTGATCTGCTGTCAGGGCCGACGGACGGCTGAGATGGAGTTGGGGGTTGAAGCGTGTGGATGTCAATGGGCTTTGAGTGGTTGTGGCCAGGCTACCTGCAAGGAAGTCCCGGGATGGTTGTGCCACCGAGAACCCTCTGACGATCAAGTTAGTGGTGCAAATTGGGCAGAGTAGCGGCTTAGTGGAAAAAAATTGCGTATCTCGATCGTCTGAGAGAGGGGTTTATATAGCGGCAGCAATAGGCAGGCAGGCACGAGAATCACGCCGGCCGTTACGCGTAGGCGGGATCCCGCATTAATGGCGAGACATGCTCGTTAATGGGGGGTCATGATGGCGTGGAACGTGGGATCGTGGACGATGGATATCTCGCGCATGGCGAGATTGGCGGAGCCGTGGTTGATGCTGCTGCGGGTCGGTCAACCGAGGAAGATCACCTCGGCGGGTGTCTCGGGTACGAGCGGGAGGCCAAGACGTCTTGGTTCCGTGACAGCTCGTAAGCGAGTCGGGGGTGGCCTGGAAGGTCGCTAAAGGTCAGGAAACTCCTCGGCACCAAGGGCCCGAGGTGTCATAACAACTGAAGTTCTTGATCCCTTTTTGTAGTTCTGGGGCACGTCATCTGCCACGTGTCTGTATTTGGAGAGTCACGATATCGAGCCTCATCAGTGTTGTTCATGTATCCTCCGTTGCAGCCGCTGTCCTCGTTGCCTGTGTCACAGTCGACCAATTCTTGCTCGGATAATGAGATTAACTTGCTCGTTTTTATCTGGTTGATGCCCTCAATGGATGCGACGGCGGAGAAGGCCCAGCATGAACCTGAACCAAGTCGTACGTAGAACAAATTTACGCAATTTTAAGAAGAAGACGTGAATGGTCCATTAGTTGCTCGACACTCGATAATATAAACCTTCTTATTCTAGTAAATTGATCATCGATCGTGTCACAAAAATCTGCTCTACATTTTATTTTGTTACCTACTCACCGCATTGTCCTTGGTTCTTGACAGGCATGACCGCTCCTCTCCTCCTCCAATCTACGCTTGGAGGAACAGGCGGATCATTGGCAGACTCATTCTTCGTCTGATGTTTACTACGGCGATGCCCATTCAGTACCAAATTCTCCTGAAATTAAATAAGAAACAAATTAATATCTGTTTACTATTTAAATACCTTATATGTGTATGTTTCTTTACTATATCATGCATTTGTTGGTGCAAAAGGCTTCGTTTCACTAAGCTACCAAATACAAGCAACTACCAAAACCATTCATTTTGCTAGTTAACCATTTATCACTAAACTACCATAACAGTGTTTACAATTTGTTGACGCCATGATGTTAGTTTAGTAGCATAAGCCGTATGAGATTACTGTATTTTAAAAAGTTCTTGGTAGTTTAGAGAAAAATGAGTATGGTTTTCGTTAGTTTATTTAAAACATGCCTAAAAAAAACTGATGTTCTCTCCGGTATTCATGCCCGCATTTTTGCTGTGGAGGTCCCAAACACGCAATCATGGCTCTGAATTCCTCATTGGTTAGATCCGCAAACTTGTTATCAGTGAGATTATAGCTGAGGCCAAGGGAGTTATATCTATCGATGAGCTGAACATTTGTCCGGTATATTTGAAAGCGGCGTGCCTTCTCTCTCCCGTTTCTTTATCTACGCCCATGTCTAGCAAGCCAGTTCTCATATTGAGTTCTTATGGAATCGTCGTCTTCATCTATATCAAGCAGTAGATTAGGAATTTTCCAAGAAGAGCAGGCACTTTCTAAAAACAGCAGCAAGAGAACTAATCCAGCAACAATGGAGTTAGCTGGCGGCATATTTGTTTTATATACGGTTAGGAACAATGTTAAAGATGTTGATTTGTATCGATTGCTTATATAGGGAAGCGGCGAGGATTGGATGCAATATGGGATCTCATTGCACACGAATTCCATGCTTCATGGCTTTCCTAATTCACGCGAATCGGATGAGTGTTTTGTACAAAGAGTTCTGCTGGCTTAACGCAACGTCTGTAAACGAAATACACAATGTCATTTAGAGCTTCAGTTCTTTTCTTTCGTCGATATACTCAATTGTTAATGGATTACTGAAATTAGATCTGTTCACTACAAATGAAGCTTCAAAGTTATTTTGTAGTTTCAAATTTACTTTTCTCTGTAAACCGAAATTGTTCAATATCTGCTACTTTAGTTATCTCTGTAGACTGTAATTACAATATATCTCTTGCATTCATTAGTTTCAATATTTTATGATGCAGTAATTTTTACCAGATAACCTATAATCTCAAACATCAATAATGCTGTGAATTCCTTATCTATTTTCTGGAACAAGGTTGCTGCGAATTCCTTCTTTTCTCTTTTGTTTTCGTGTTATATTATATGGCGATCACGATAAAAAATTTGCTCTCACGCTCTTCTTTTTTTGGCTCTTTTTTTTCCTTCTGTTATCTCAGTCTATGAATCCTTCGAATCCGTATGACGAAATCTAGAAGAACTCTTTGAAAAGTTGAACCTGATCCCTTGGCTTGTGAGAAAACTCATGGTGGTAGCTGCATAACTAGTCATTTGTTGACAAGTTCCGTTACAACCAAATTCATTTATCTTGCCAAAATGTAATAGGCTATATCTACAAGCAAATCCAAACCAAATATTCAGGTAAAACTCTCCTTCATTGTCCCTTCGGAGACATCCGATAAAACTCTCCTTCCTTTCATCTTTTCGAATTTTAATATCCTTCTCTTTTGATTTGCAGAATTGCAGACTCATACCTTCGTTGGCTCAAGAACTTTATCCTCCTCGTCTTTGATTCGGCCGAGTACCAATGCGACATCGGCTCTTTCCTATGAAGTGGGGGTCTAGATAGCAAACAGAAAAGTACAGAAACCTTGATGCCTTGTCATTTGCTCCATAAAAACAACTACCTCCTATACTGCCCTTCACAAAACAAAGGCTTCAATAAGTCACATAGCTTTTTACGAAATACCAAAAATACAAGATCGCATTTCTTTTTACTTATACATTCTACAAAGAACATTATATTAGAAAAGAGATACAAATAACGGCGCAAGTTAGCTGAGAGCTTAGTGCCAGTGTAGTGACAATATAACCAGTAGGGATGACAATTATACTATTAAATTATAATAACAATATATATATATATATATATATATATATATATATATATATATATATATATATATATATATATAATTTGAAATTGTTTATAACTTATGAAAACAAATATTCAGGTATTTAATTTTCAGCGTTTATACACAAGCAAAAACCGGTATAGCTAATAAGCAAATACCAATATAGTCACCATTGTTGCTCCTATTTCCACGTAGTAAACAAAGAAAAAGAAAAATACGAAGAGGAGGGCAAATCACATCCCTCGGTCCTCGATGGTACCAATGTCCTTAGCTAGCTTTAGCTTTCTCTCCAGATATCTTGATCTCATGCTAAACTGTAACCATTAAGCAAAAATGGAAGCTGGAGAGGATAATTCCGTGCTGGATTGGTGAATTTAAGGGGGGAAAGAAGAAGAAAGAAATATCACTTTTGATTCTTCTAAGTGCTAGCGCTTATCCAAAGTCTCGAAACTCAAGACCTTCTGGTCAACTTTCAAAAACTCTTAAAACTTTGTTTTGTTTCATTCCTGTCTATTTTAAACGTTCGTTCGTTAAAGGTTGTTTTAGACCGTTTTGGTATTATTTTGATTATCAAATACATGACTTTGTGTGATTTATATGAATGTGATTACGTGGTTGCTGTTCGTGTAGCAAATCTATGAGCAAAACAGACCTCTTAACATGGATCTTCTATGGATGCAACATAGTTTTTCCACAATGGAATCTCAGTGGAAAAGGATAGAGGAATGACCATGCCAGTTTATGGTCAAGCATAACAATGTTACGATGCACTGCATATATCCGAATAACTTACTTGTTCAAGAAGACAGAGCAGGTGTAAACCATATGGGCGGTGGCCAAGTGAGGCAGCGGAGATCGTCGTCACTGAGATTCAACGGTTGGAAACTCGAATTCCCTATATACCAAAAACGCGCATATTCCCCGCGGCGGCGGCGGCAGGTGTTTCTTCTTCTGGATGAGGGAAGTAGTATTCTTCGTGGTAGTCGTCTGTAGAATAGATGGAATTCATTCTGACATTAGGAAAGCCTTCGCCTGGCCGAACCCCAAGAAGAAAGCCATGCTTCCAATGGTGTCGACTCCGACCCGCTGCTTTCGGACTCATGTAGCTTAAAAACTTAAAAAGTTTGTGGTTTCATGAATCTTGTCGCCATCTCCATGGTCTATGAACCTTGCTACCAAGAAGAGGTCAGGGGATGATTCCAACAGATAGCATTTGAGGACTAGACTTTGCAAGATAGCAGGCCCGTCGCATATGCAGAGGTAGGTAGGGTCGTTGTGGGTGAGGTTGAAGAGGGCGAGATCGCCCTTATGCACAATTGCAGATGGTAAGATATTATGCACAACTGCTTATGAAGAGAGAGAGAGAGAAGTGCACGGCCCAAATGAAATACAGCACTGGGATTTTTTCAGAATCAGTTTGAGTAGTAAGTCCTTTCTAACAGTTTCGAAAATTTAAGGGGTTTTTAGACAACTCTCGAGTGGGCGGAGCCTTTTTGACAACTTACCCTTAAAAATAATGGAGAAAGGGAAAACATTTTATTACTCCTAACACGTATGTACCAAAGAGATAAAAGGATGGAGCTAACATTGTCTAGATATACATGTCATGGATGATGTGCATGATGTTTCTCCCTCCGCTGCGTTAAGGATAGAAGTAAAATGTGGATAGGAAAATTATTTGTCATAGGATTTTGAAAGTGTGTTTGATGATGGGTTGGGTGTTTGATGATGCTCAATATTGACGATCTCCAAGATTAGGGCATGTGGCAGATGACGTATCCCAGAACTCAGAAGAGAGGGTCCACAGGGGCCGACCAGATCACCCCCGTACCCGGACTGCAAGCCCAAGCTGGCTCTCCTCAGAGCCCCTTGCAAATTGGCCTCCTCGGCCTCTCAGCTCGTCCCGAGCTGCCGCAAGATCAAGACTCCTCGGCCCTCGTGCTCGTCTCTGAGCTCCTCAGCCGAGGTCGTCTTCCTCGGTCCCTCCGACCGACCAACTCTGCCACTCACAGGCGTAACCGCCGCTCCGCAAATCTCACCACGCGCAGATTCTCTGTCAGCAACGCCCCACGTTCCACGCCATCACAATCCCCATTAATGGGCGATCCGCTCCTTACGCGGGCGTGACGTCGGGAGCGTAACCGCCGACGAGATTCTCGCGCCTGCTGCTGCGAGCTACCGCCGCTATATAAACCCTCATCACAGAGGGGTCAGGTAAGCCATTTTTCCTCTACTTAGCCGTTACTCTGCTCGGATCTAGTACTAACTTGATCGTCGGAGGGTCCTCGGTGGTACCAAACCATCCCGGGACTTCTTTGCTGGTACTCGGCGCCAAACTCCTCCAAACCACCTATCTCCTCAAAACCCATTGAGATCCGCACGCAACATAAGATCACCTCCAGAATCCACCGGGAGATCGACGGAAGATAACATCTGAAGGAGAACTGAAAAGGATCTCCATCAGTTGGTGTCGTCTGTGGGAAACACAAACTCCACAAAAACAAAGTTGGCTTTCCGATCTCCGTCCGCATGGCAGGCAACCATCCTGAAGATCCAGGTACCAGCCGCCGCCTTCCCCTCGCCGGAGGCGTGGATGAGCTTCCTTCTGCGACTATCATCAACGCCCTCTCCAGCCGGATAGATCGGCTACAGTCCCTCGTGGAGGCGCTCGTCCGCGTCCAAACGGCCGGGCCTGAGCCCCACATCGTCGCTCCACCGCCTCCATAAGGCTTGCCCCCGTCGGCACCATTGACCACCGGCAGGCTATACTCCCTGAGACCCGCTGGGCGCCCCACGGCTCCACACTGAGGTCCGCTGCCAGAACGCTTCGCCTCGAGCCTCCTCGCGACCCTTACCCCCCTGAGGAGATGTCGGTCACCTCGCCTGTCCACAGGCATGATCGACACCCCCTCCCTCAGCGGGGTCGCATAGAAGGGGCTCGCTGCAACGACTCGAGAGCCACCTCGCCCGGGGATCTGAGGAACCTCATCGAGAGGAACCGGGGCCGCGCCCAGATGCAGGTCTCCCGCAGCAAAGGCCAGGGATCCCAAGGCGCCGAATCCTTGGGATACCATGGCCGACTCGACGCCCTCGAGAAGAAGATCGAGGGCATGCGCCGGGAAGGTCACCTCTCATGCGACGGGGCTAAGCACGCCTCCGACTCGTTCATGAAGCCGTTCACCGAGGAACTTCTCGCTGTCCACGTCTCCTCGCGCAACAAGCCCCTGAAGGTCTCTCTGTTCGACGGGAAAACCGACCCGAAGGACCATTTGGATGCTTTCATCGCGGGGATGAGCTTCCAGGACCACTCCGACGCTGCCCAGTGCAGGGCCTTCCCGGCCACCCTCATCCGCGCAGGTCGGGACTGGTTCCGAGGGCTCGAGCCCCGCTTAATCTCGACCTTCGACGAGCTGGCTACTCAGTTCCTCAGCCACTTCGTTGGGAACCGTCGGCAGAAGCGCACATTTGACTACCTCTTCATGATTAAGAGCAGGGACAAAGAGACGTTCAAGGCCTACATCATCCGCTTCTACAACGCCCTCCTCGAGGTCCCTGAGCACCGGGACGAGACCGTCATCACGGTGCTCAGATCTGGTCTGAGGTACAAGGAGTGGTTGCGCTCCTTTGCGTTGGCACGGCCTAAGACCATGGCCGAGGTCAAGGCGTGGACCGAGCGCGAGGTCCAGCTGGAATCCAAAGTGAACGCGAACCTCCCCCGAGCAGAACGATCCGACCAGAAGAAGAGGGCTCGGGAGGAGAGGCCGGAGCGTCAGCAGCCCTATCACCCGAAGTTCCAGGAGTACACCTCGCTCAACGTCTCCCTTGCAGTGTTACTAGAGGAGGCCCAGGGCGAGGGGTTCTTCAAGTTCTCTCTGATCCCACGTCAGGCCTCGAAGCGAACCCGAGGCCCTTACTTCGCCTTCCACCGGACGCTGGGCCACGCTACGGAGGATTGTAAGCAACTCCGGGACTACATCGAGGAGCTCCTCTGATCGGGACACCTCGCCACCTACTTGAGGGAAAAGCGGCATGCCGACCGCGAGCAGGAGCAGCGTCCCCCTCCCGCCGAGCTGACCATCGGTCAGATCATGCTCGTTTCGGCGGACGACCAGTTCGGCGCTCAGGGAACCCCGTACCCGGTGCCGAGCACAGAGACTAACAAGCCTCCGGGAAGCTCGGGCCACGCTAACAAGGTTATCTATTAGCATGTAATTTTCTTTTGGGGCAATGTAAACTCTTCCTAGGGTCTGTTGTTAATTTAATAAAGATCAATGGAACATTGCGAAAAAGAGGGAAAGATTTCATTTATTCGAAAAAGATATTATGGGCTCCCCAGCCATACATACAAAAAGAAAAAAATAAAATTACAATAGCGGGGGGAGGGGGTGCAGTGAGCACTGCTCATGATACTCGGTAAAGATCTCCGCCAGCCGAGGCCTCACGAGATCCAACCTCTGCCCTCGGTTCCCCCTGCGTGCGTTGACCCCGAGCCTCAGCTCGTAACACTCACGGACGAGCGCCTCTGAGCGAGCCAGCCGGTTCACGAAGATCAGGCCGAAGCGCCTCAGAGACCGCAGCTTGCCCACGGCCTCGTCATAAAGCTGCTCAGACAGGTGGTTGTAAAGCCCCGGCGACGCCCTCCAGATGAAGTACATCAGCAGCTGCAGCAGGGAGGAGCGTCGGGGAAGCAGCTGGACGAAGTGGTCCTCAATGCTCCCATAGACCAGTTGCACCGTGTCCTCGGTACAGTTATGGTCATAAAGTTATACGTCTTCGAAGTGGATGATGTCAGGGATGGTAAATGGGAAGTCTTGCATTCTCGATCTTCTGTTTATGAAGGAAGGAAGGACCAGTACCCCTTCAGCCTTATATAGCCCACTGCGTCCCAACGGAGCTCAACAGTCGCCCGCTTTCGCCCAAGAGGTCGCTGACACGCGGCGATCGTCAAGCCTTCTCTGGCGGAATCGAGGCGACGCGACCTTGGCGCTTCGCCTCCCCCCACATTCGATGCGCATGCTACGCACACGGTCGCCGCGACCGTTCCTGTTCCCCATACCCGGATGGTCGGGCGAAACCTCATGAGGAATCATCCGAGCATCTACCCTGCTCGGCTATCCCTGGCCGGTAGCTCCCCTACTCGCAACGCCAGGTCTCAAAGCCCTCGCCAAGAGGCGGACGCGCAGCTTCACTGTCCGGCTATCCTTAGCAGGCCTCCCACGACCCCTCCAATGTAAAGGATCAAAGTCCTCCTTAGAGGCAGCCCAGCAACTACCCTGCTCGGCTATCCCCGGCCGGTAGCTTACCTACCCGCAACACTGGGGATCGAAGCCCTCGCCAAGAGGCAACCGCGCAGCTTCACTGCCCGGTCATCCTTAGTGGGCTTCTTACAACACCTCCAGCGCTAAGGATCAAATTCCTCCCTAGAGGCAGCCGAGTAGCTTCCCTGCTCGGCTATCCCTGGCGGGCAGCTTCCCTGCCGCAACACCAGGGATCAAAAAGCCCTCCCAGAGGCAGTCGAGCCCAAGGATCCCTCGCTCGGCTATCCTTCAGGACAAAAGCCCTGGCCAAGAGGCATCGGGCAGTAACCCTGCCCGGCCAAAGGTCCTTGGTAGGCTTCTTACAGCCCCTCCCGTGCTAAGGACCAAAGTCCTCCCAGAGGCGGTCGAGTTCTCGCTCGGCTATCCCCGGCTGGTAGCTTCCTACCACAACCGACAGGGATCAAAGTCCCCGCCAAGAGGCACTGGGCAGTAACCCTGCTCCGCCCCATCCTGAAGGATCAAAAGCCCTCGCAAGAGGCAACCGGGAAGCTACCCTGCCCGATCATCTCCGACTGGTAGCTCCCTACCCATAACGCCAGGGGTCGAAGCCCTCGCAAGAGGCACCTGACCGGCTACCCCGCTCGGTCATCCCAGGCTGGCAGTTGCCTACCCCCGACGCCAGAGATCAAAGCCCTCACCAAGAGGCAACCTTGCAGCTTCACTGCCCGGTCGTCCTTAGTGGGCTCCTTACAGCCCCTCTAACTCTAAGGAACAAATTCCTCCGTAGAGGCAGCCGAGTAGCTTCCTTGCTCGGCTATCCCTGGCGGACAGCTTCCCTGCCGCAACGCCAGGAATAAAAAAGCCCTCACCAAGAAGCTGCCCGGTCATCCCTAGTGGGCTTTTTACAGCTTCACTGCCCAGTCATCCTTAGTGGGCTTCTTACAGCTTCACTGCCCGGTCATCCTTCAGGACAGCGCTGAAGATCGAAGCCCAAGCGAGAGGCATCCTAGCAGCTATGCCCGGACTCTGAGGCCCCCGCCAAGGACGACCTAGCAACTTCCCACAGGGGACATCGAGTTTATCCAAGTCTGAGCGATCCCCCCTCGACTTCGGGGCCATGGAGACGCCTCCTTCTCGGCAACTCTTGGCATGCTTGACAAGTGATCGAAACCAACTCGATGGACGATCACTAGACAGATAGCCGACCTGACAGAAAAGCTCAACAGTGCAAGCAGAGATATTTTACAAGCACTCTTCACAAACAGAGGGCAAAGTGCAAACCGGTGAAACCACAAAAAAAGTTTTTATTATTAAAAGGAGAAGTCTTTATAAAGGGGATTTTGGGCTCCCCAGCCTTACAAAATGCCCGGAGGCTTACAAAATTCCAGAAGCAGCAAAATAAAAGGAGGAGGAAGACGGGGGCTTCAGGCCTCAGGGCCAGGCGCGACCTCGGGGCCCTCGACATCCACCACGAGACGAGCTGGGTCCTCGGCGACTTCCTCGTGAGGAATCTCCTTCCCTTGCTCATCGGCATCCGCAAAGGGGTATTCGGCTCGGAGATCCTCGTCGGCGAACCCCGGCACCCGGGCCTTAACGGCGTCGAGGGCCTCATGCCAGATGAGGGTTGTGGCAACGGCCAGGTCATCATAGAAGTCCTTCGACTTCTTGTAGCCCTCCACCACCTTTGCCGCCGAATGGTCGGCCCACTTCGCTGCTCTCAGGTCGGCCGAATTCGCCGACTTGGCCGCCGCCGCCAGCTCCTTCCGGAGGGTTTTCACCATCTTCTTCAGGTTGCCGGCAAGCACCTGAGCGTCCTCGAGCTTGGCCTCGGCAGCTACGGCGGACTCGCGATACCGGGCGACCTCCCGCTTCCCGGCCTCCACCTTGCCCTCCAAGGCAGCGACCCTCGCCATCACCGCCTCCAGCTCCCGCTTGAAGCTTTCTTCCAGCGAGACGAGCTGGCCCGCAGCCTTCAATGCTGGGGCTACCATCTCGGCCTCCATACATAAGGCGATGACAATGTGCCGGAGAACCTGAAAGATATGAAAGGGATCAGAAAAATGAAGGGGGCACTGAATCTCATAAAAGACCGAACACTCACCTGCACGGACTCCTGGGCGATAAACGCCAGCTGAGCCCTGAAGGTCCTCCCGGGGACTCTACTCCCGGCCGATACCTCTATCTCATGTAGCAGGCTATCCGCGACGGATAGCCCCGAAGGAATTGCGAACTGGAGGCCCCTTCCTCCACCACGATCGGCGAGGCCGGGCCCCGGGAGGATCTCCGGCCAGAACTCCTCTTTAGCAGCTCCGAGGGAGAGCCGATCTCTTCCTTCGAGGCCAGGTCCTCCAGAATCCAAGCCCGCTTCCGGCCCGACGCTCTGCTGGGCCTCGGGGCGGGATCCGCGACCGCCGGGGGAGAAGGAGCCGGGGCAGACTTTGTGTGGGAAGAGCTGGCGTCCTCAGCCTTCGCGATCTTCCTCGGCTGGCGCATGGAAAGTCGGAGCAAGTCCATGTCCATGGGTCCTACACAAAACCAAATGTAAAGAAGTCAGCAACACAAGCAATATACAAGCAAAAAAGCATGCCTAAACTTACCGACGAACTCAACGGGGCTGAGCCCGGCCCAACTCAGGACCCTCTCAGACAGCAACACGTCGTAATGGGGGATGGGCTCCCACGACGCCACTCTCACCGTGACGTGGTCACTGGACTGGTTCCCCGGCAAGCATTTCTCCCTCGACCACTTTGTAGGCATGGGCCAGTCCTTGCCCTCGGGAGGGGAAACGAAGAAGAACTTCTTCTTCCAGTCATGAATGGAAGAAGGCAGGGCCACAACCCCTATCTCGGTGGCCCCCTCCGGTCGCTTTATGAAAGAGGGGTAGACCCACCTCGGGTCACCCGCTCGACCACCAGGGTGATTTTTGAAGACAAGGGAAGAATCAAGGAGAGGAAGGCTAAAAGGAAACGCCTGTAACTTCAGGCGGATCAGGAACCCGAGGAGTATCCTCCACGAGTTCGGCACCAACTGGCCAGGGGCTAGCCCGAAAAAGTTCAACGCTTCGACGACCTCGGAAGAGAAGGGCAAGCGCATTCCACCCCCAAAAGCTTCCAAATACAGGGCGATCTCCCTGCCTCGTACTTGGTCTGCCCTCTCTCCCTCCTTGGACAGACGAAGTGTGTAACGTGAGGGAATGTGGAAGCGAGCCCGAGCATTGGCGACTTCGTCCTCATGCCTCACCCAGCAAGAGGTGCCAGGGGCAGCATCTGTCGCCTCCTCCCTGGGGGCTGCCCCCGCCGCACGATCCCGGGAAGAGGATCCAACCCCTACTCCCCGGGAGGACTCAGGCTCAACTAAAGGGTCCCTAGAACCTACCCCTACGACGTCTACTGACTCGACAAAGGAAGACATCTAACCTTTAGAAGAGGGATCCTCGGGAAACGAAAGCTGAAGAAAGGAGATAAGCGCCGAGCAACCAGGACTTAGAAGAAAGGAAATCTGAAGGAGAAGGGCCCCTGGAACGGGCCCCACCCCTATTTATCACCGCGAGCGAACTCATCCAACAGCGCCCTTCAACTCCCGCCAAAACGCCCCTTCGCGTCCAACGGATCCGATCGCTCCACATGTCACGTCCATACTGGGCCACACCCCGTCAGACTCCACATGTCTGCACACGTCGCGTCGGCCAACCGGCGCTCGACACGCGGACCATCACTTCAGTGGCAGGAGGCACGAACCGGCGCACCTTCCTTAAATACAGAGATCTCGCCCCGATTCGCTGGCAGAAAAGACAGCTGACAGCCCGGGGACTCATCCCGACGAAACCTTAGGAGGGAGCTTACCCCGGGCGGCCCGGCAGTTCACTCCTGATCCAACCCGCTAGCTGGTCGGGACAGGAGTGGGGCGCTAATGATGATGCTCAATATTGGCGATCTCTAAGATTAGGGCACGTGGCGGATGACGTGTCCCAGAACTCAGAAGAGAGGGCCCACAGGGGCCGACCAGGCCACCCCCGTACCCGGCCTGCAAGCCCAACTGGCTCTCCTCAGAGCCCCTTGCAAATTGGCCTCCTCGGCCTCTCAGCTCGCCCCGAGCTGCCACAAGACCAAGACTCCTCGGTCCTCGTGCTCGTCTCTGAGCTCCCCAGCCGAGGCCGTCTTCTTCGGTCCCTCCGACCGACCAACTCCACCATTCACAGGCGTAACCGCCGCTCCGCAAATCTCGCCAAGCGCAGATTCTCCACCAGCAACGCCCCACGTTCCACGCCATCACGATCCCTATTAATGGGCGATCCGCTCCTTACGCGGACGTGACGTCGGGAGCGTAACCGTCGGCGAGATTCTCGCACCTGCTGCTGCGAGCTACCGCCGCTATATAAACCCCTATCACAGAGGGGTCAAGTAAGCCATTTTTCCTCCACATAGCCGTTACTATGCTCGGATCTAGTACTAACTTGATCGTCGGAGGGTCCTCGGTGGTACCAAACCACCCCGGGACTTCTTTACAGGTACTAGGCGCCAAACTCCTCCAAACCACATATCTCCTCAAAACCCATTGAGATCCGCACGCAACAAGAGATCACCTCCAGAATCCACCGGGAGATCTGTTAGTTATATGTATGCCCTAGAGGCCATTACTGTACATAGGATGTATATTGTAGTGGATGCTGGGACATATATAGGGAGGACTTTCTTGCTCGACATGATAGTATGCTATCTGGTTACTCTTTACCTTAACGTGTACACTGATTGTCTCTCTGTTACATGTTGGTAAAGCCCTTAGGATGTGTACTTGACTACCTGGACTATGATGCGGATCATACTAGTGGGGACATGGTAGTCTATAAGTACATCCTTCAAAGTCCCTAGTCGTGGGTGTATCGAGACGGGGCATCGATATACCAGAGTAGACTAGCGTATACCTTCTCGACCCATACAGATGGGCGATGGATGATCCCATATCCATTGGTGTTTGACATCAGAGATGATGTACGGGTGCTCAGTGGAGACTGGGTACACTGGACGGACTCGCCGAGAACTCCCAGATGGTATTATACCTCACGTCAGATGGCAGTTCTCTGGTGACACTGGTACAGAGTAGTCTGTTGACCCGAGATCGTCATAGAGTCTTGTGTGGTTCCCACTGTGCTTTGATTTCCATCTTACCACGTCCAAGAGGGCGTGCAAAACGGTGGTTTTTGGGTACAGTCCCGAGTCACATGGAGGCAATGAGCGATAGGAGGGGATTCGTCTCTCCCGGTATAGGGAGTTGATGTTGCGCTGTGTTCGATTGGCTATAACAGGAAATCCCTGGCCAGGGTTGCTGAGAGTTACTGGTAAGTGTTACCAGTAGTTTATCGAATTGTTATAGACCTCATATCGACACGACTTATCGAGCTATTTGGGGTCTGACGTTTACCACCCCTAGGCGAGATATGCGACATATCAGACGATCAGACCGGACTGTACGGTAGTGTTACTGGTTGGATTCACAGGAGTGTGAGCGGGCTTGCTCGTCGATCTTCTGATCGCTCAATACCCGGGTGGCCGTTACGTTTAGCAGACCGCTTGCGGCTTGTGGGTGTTTGATATGATCATCACCTGCTGCCGGCGTATTGATGAGTCTTTAGAGTCCTACACAGAGGTTTCCTGGCTCAAGCGAAACGAGATAGTTGCGCATATGAGATATGTGCGGGACCGAGAATAATACCAGTATGTGATACTGTATTTGATTCTCGCGATGTGACATTGATCGGTTATATGCGATATAGCCGGGTTATCGGATCAAGTGTTGATTCGATAAGTTGTTACTGATGATACCAGTCGGTTATGTGCGACATGACCGGATCATTGAATCAAGTGTTGATTTAGTGATTTAATGCATAATTATATATTTGATATATTACTTTGCATTAACTAGTATCGGTTCACTTTAGATGGATTTTCTCACTCGAGTGTGCGCATTGCATATGCGATATGATTTTGTGCACTTGTTTGTATCATGTTTGATGATACATGCCTTTTTAGTTAAGTGTATAGAATTAAACCTTGGTTAATGGAATGGTTAGGGTTTACTATTTGATTATTCATTTATTTATTTATTTGTTTATTCATTTTGGAAAAGCAAAAAAGGGAAAAATGGATGCTAGTTTTGTTTTGTTCATGAATCTTCATGAAGGTTTGAATAAAGGTAACCATTTTTGTCTCATGCTTAACTTAACCATTCCACAAAACCATGATTGACTCTCTACACCTAACTATGGTTCAATTATGATAAGAATTAATTTCTTTTCTCATTTTTATTATTCTTATCATAATAACATTCTTCATCTTCTTCATTCTTCAAGTGAAGAAAGCTATGCTCCATCAATGGTGATTGATGGAAACAAGTGAGAAATCCAAAACTAAAGTCTACCCACTTCCTATTTCTTCATCCTCTACCTCTTGCCAAGTAGTAGAGTGTGTTTACTTCACAAGTTTCTTGACTTGGTGAAGTCGGAGCTTGATTTAGCGATGCCTCGACGTAGATCATCTTCGGCATGGACATCGACGACCTAGCTTGCCCATTCTCCGACGAAGCCGACTCTAGAGCCCGGGATGGATTTTGGACAGCGAGGAGACATCGTTGCGGAGCTATGGAGGTGGAGCACCGGATCTACAAAGGTTGTATTTACGTTAAACTTTTAGTTAAGTGTTAACTAGATTGTTGTTCGCCTAGAAATCTAGCCGACGATCCGTTGTCGGGTCTCTCGGCACCGTTAAAATTTGAAATTGGCATGTTCGATGCCTTGTGAGACCACTATAGGGTGCCTAGGAACCTTTCACTGGTATCAGAGCCTAGCTAGAGCCTTAGGCGAAGTCTAGACGCAATTTGAAGTCCGAACGAACCCGAAACCCAATTCCAAACATGCTCTCTGTCCGGTTTTGTAAAACGTGGATTTTTCCATATTAAAAATTGCTAAAAAATTAAGCAGGGAAAAATAAGAATTACCATGCAAAATTTTTTGGATGAACAGTGTTTATTGCGGCGGAACCGCGGCAGAAGCCTAGCTTCTGCAGCGGAACCGCGGCAGAAGCCTAGCTTCTGCGGCGGTTCCGCGGCTAGGTGATGACGTCACCGTCCCATAATTGCACAGTAATTCTTATTTTAATATGCTGGGTTTTCTGGGAATTTTTAATATTTTTTTCAACAGTTGAGCATTCTGGATTTGTTTTGGGGATTCGAATTTTTGATCGGATTATCAAATTTTGTCTATGTGTTTTCCGGATAAATTTTTGAATATGTTAAAAAGTTCGACCGGATATAAATACCCACTTTTTCCCCTGTCGGGAAATTTCCAAGTGTTGGATATTTCCGTAGTTTAACGACGTTCCAAGTAGTGCAAGTAATGCGATGGACCCTCTAGAAGACAACAAACCTTAACTCGATTATGTGACCGTCTTGAACTGCCCTTTGAACCTTCGGGTTTGGGGCAGTACGGCGTGCCATATGTGAGGCGTTGGCTTGAACCTTCTACGGCTGGACCGTTGGTACTGAGGCACGAACTGAATGTTGTTAGACTTATTTCATGTGTTGAGCTGTATCGGGAAAACTTGGGTGTTCGATTGTTCGATCGGAAAGTTTGACATTTTCTATTTATCCGGAATGTGATACAACAATTGGAATTCACAAAAAGTTATGTGATAACTGGATGAATGTTATAAACATGGCAATTTAGTCTCACTTGATCGGTTGCCACGGAATTTTGATGTGATCAAAAGTCCGTCGCAATCACGTAGCGTACGCGGATACTCGCCGGGTAAACTTAATAGACAGCTACACCCCATAGCCCCGACCAAGTGACTGTAGGAGAACCCCGTCGCCGAAAGCATCCGTCCGGGTGCTCGCGGTAGCGGTGTTCCGCCTTGGTGCACTTCGTCGACGGTATCGGGGGTGCGGCCGCCTACTAAAGTTTGCGACGAGCATTCGATCAGGATGTCGGGAATCTTGTTGAATTGCCCGACTTAATATTGAAAAGAGTTTTCGATTTTGAGAATAAAATGCGGGGTTTATAATTGTTAGGCATGCGATGTCTAAGTAATTCATTTGGTCAGGCATGCGATGTCTGAGGTGGTTGCAGATTCCAACTGTTGTAGTTTTACACTTTCTTTTCTGTGACCGTAAGTGTAATATGTGATATCGCCGGTTTCGTTGCTATATGTCAACGACAATTGGGATGCGCATATTTACTTACGTTGATGACATGTGATGTTATGTGTTGCTGGATATGTTATATTGGATCGTCGTGTTTGAATAGCCGGGGGTTTTTATGTGAGATGAGTGTTTTTCATTTTCATTCATGTAAAAAACTTGTATGTAATATTCTTTTATTGGGGCGCTTCCAGGTTGCGGAAGTTGTCACCTTTTGTATATTATTTACTTTTCCGCACTAGGATAGACCCAAGGAGGAGGGCACAAGTAACCGGGTTCTGGAGTCCAGTGGGAGACCAACTCGAGGAGTCGAGTTCGGGTCTCCTAACTCTAGAATTGGTAGGGTTGCTTGCCGCTCTCGTAGGGGTCTAGGGGTGTGGGTTTGGCTATTCATCACGACCGTGGAATCCATGTTTTATACTGGCTCGTATTAAAAACACGGACGTCCTAGTATATCCAATATTTCATATGATTCTTCTGCTGCGATATCTGTGATGTGATCATGTGATGTTCTATGATAGATACAGTATATAGTATATATATGATATATTATATAGCCGTTACTTATGTTTTACACCCGCTCTAGCCCTGCCCCGCTCTGTCGTTAGTTACCTAACCTAACGGTGCACGAGGGGATATCGAGGCGAATGCGGATGGCATAAGTGTACGTCGTATTTATCTGTGATGTTTAGGTATTTAAATGATGGGACTTCATTAATGTGATTAATGAAATAAAAGAAACCTAAGATGTTGTAGAATCGAATTTCAAAATAAAACAGGTAGCTACAGTTCTTGCTTTGCATAGCGGTATATATGATATATCCTGCACCTTATTCGATAAGGAAAGGATCGAGATCCCTTCACCGGGAGTGACTCCTTTAGCAATAACTGGCAGATGCTACACATTCGGTTTGTCTTTTGATTGCTTTTAAGAGTTCTTGCTTTGCACAGTGATATATATGATATATCCCGCACCTCATTTGACGAGAAAAGGACCGACGATCCCTTCACCGGGAGTGACTCCTTTAGCAAAACTAGAAAAGCCTCAAAAACACTCCATTTTAAAATCATTTGATTCTACAACGATATCAAGTTCATTACGCAATAGGTTTTCAGAAAAACCTGTCGTAGCCCTCCGTCATTTCAGATACGCACTAGTTAGTATTCGTGCTGCGGTTGTTTGGCCTCCGTCAAGGCGTAGTGTACGGTAGCTAACTAGTGCTTATCTGCTTGCATATGATGCGATTGGATTAGGGTATTCGTACGGCGTTGTTTGGCCTCCGTCAAGGGTCGAGCGGGTGGGTTTAATTCAATCAGGAAATGACGGGTTGAACTTGACTAGCGGACTATGGGTTGTTTGGCCTCCGTCAAGGTCATAGCACGCTAGGGGCAAAATATTATCGGGAATTTCAAGTGTTGAAATTTGCAATGAGATTGCATACCTTCTATGAGATAGTTGGATCCCGATACCCGCTGCGAGTAAGAGTTACTCCTGGGAGAGTTTTATACATTACAATTAGCCGATCAAGTAGGTGTCTAGAAAGGTGTTAACGAGGTTACGCCTCTAGGAAAACGAGGTTTACATTAATTAGGTCCGTGCGAAAGCACGGGGCACCTCCCTCAAAGTACCGACACTGGCCTGGCTGAAAGATTGGCGAACTTATAGTGTGTAATTAATCCCGGCTAGTCTTTCCTTTTAGGGTTTGAAGGAAGATTTGATAAAAAGCAGTGGGAGCCATCCTGATTAGATAAAATAAAATCAATCTATTCTTGCAAAAGCATACGCTGAGTGTTTTCTTCTCTCTCTCTCCTGGTAGCGACCATATCACGCCTTAATCAAGATAATAATACAGATTATTGACCGAACCCGCTTGTTATACTGAGCTGGGGAACGTTCGTCCCGCTCCAACTTATAATTGTTATAAGACAGAGCAGGAATTTGGGGAATACCAGATTTCCCGTGCCGCCCAAACGAAGAGAGTGCATGCTGATGCATCATCTTCGGGTGTGTTCATTATACAGAACTGTTTCTCAGTATCCTCCGCATTCTTGGTATATGATACCGGATCAGGATCCCAGATATGTAATCTGTTACATAGGGCTACAAAAGGGTAGAAAAACTGAGAACGGGTGATAAGTTTCATGAGGCAGAAAACGGGGCAAGTGTTGCAGCCAAGTCTGTCGGTCACTGTCACCCTGTATTACCAATACATTGATTCTGAACAAATGCTATTAGATACCGAACCTGATATGCAGAATCATATCAGTCTCTTTAAAAGTAAAGAAACGATAAAATTTTGTATTGTTGGATAATGTTTTGAACATTTCCTATATCAAAAGTTGATCGGTTCAGGCACGTTATCTAAAAGCGTTGATGTTCTAAATCAAACTACAGTTCTTAGTATATAGAACACACACAATAGGAAGAGTTCAGAAATGAACGAATTCTTCTTGAGGTATTGTAGACTAGGTCAGATCAATGTGACCCGACTAGCTAGAGTTACATATAGATGCTTATTTAAATCAGTTTGAATTTACATCTTGTGAAACTCGCCAGTCATGTCACAAAGATAAGATGACCATAGCTCTGTTTATTAGAAACAGAGAAAGAGTTAGTGAACTCTTGGGATGATACATGTTGATGTATGTAGGTCCCCAGTCTACACATGCCAGGACTGGTTCTTTATATTTCATTATATTCTCTGATAATCTCTCAAGATTCAGACATATGTTCCTGTCGAAACACAAGTCCGAACCTTTTGAGATATTCACAGAATATAAGTTAGAAATAGAGAACCAAAATACGGGTATAAGTATTATGTCCTTTGATGTGATCGAGGAGGAGAATACAAGAGCACGGAATCCCTGGACTATTCTAAAGGAGAATGAGATTCTCTCTCGGCATTACTCCTCCGAATACACCATAGCACGATGGTATATCGGGGCGGAGCAATTACACCCTATATGATAAGGTGTGCTCTATGATGAGTACTACTGAGTTACCTTTTTCCTATTAGGTGTTATGCACTTGTAAAGTTGCATACCTATTGAATAGGGTTTGAATCAAATCAGTGCCTACCATTTCATATGTGATATGGAAAGGGAAGAGCCCATATCTTAAATTAGTTAAGATTTGGGGTTGTCCGGCCTATGTCTAAAAGCAAAATCCGGACAAGCTCGAGGCAAGGTCTGTAATGTAGAACTGGAAAGGTTCCAGCTATACAAACTACAGCAGATGATTTGATAGAACCAAAGGATTCAGTAGATTCCAATGAACCTCAGCCTCTCCGCCGATCTAGTAGGGTTCCTCACCCACCTGAGAGATACTTCTGTTTCTCTATGAAAGTGAGAGCGAGGAATGCATCATGAGATGATGACCCAACTAGCTTCGAGCTGGCCATCAGGAGTGAGACTCTGTAAGAATGGCTGGATGTTTAGCGATCTGAGATGGAATCCTTATACACCAACAAAGTAAGGACTTTAGTTGCTATATCTGAAGGGTTAAATCCCCATCAGGAGCAAGTATATCTTGAGAAGATTACTTGGTGTACATGGAAAAGTTGAGACTTATTAAAGGTTTGCATCATTGACCAGGTGTGGATCATGATGAAACCTTTTCTAAGGATCTATGCTTAAGTCCATCCAGATCTTACTTGCCACGGCTACATACCATGACTACGATATCTGGTGGTTGGGTGCCATGACTCCTTTTCTAAATAACGATTTAGAAGAGAATGTCTATAAGAACACAACCAGAGGTCTTCGTAAATAGTGGGAGCAGCAGAAACGTGTGCAAGATGCTTTATAGGATTAAAGAAGGCATCGCGGAGTTGGAACATCTGTTTTGATGGATTAGTCAAAGAGTTTGACATCATCAAAATGGTAGATGAACCTTGTATAAACAAAAAGGTAGTAGGGAGTATGGTGGTGATCCTCGTAGAATACGTGGATGACATACTCTTGATAAGAAAGGAGTTTCTTATGCTACGCTCGGTCAATCTCCGTTTATCACAAAGATTCTCTGTGTAGGATCAAAATGATACCTCCTAAATCCTGAGTTTTAGATCTATGAGATATATTTAATTGGATGTTAGGATTCTCACTAGTTGAAGTGAGATGATATCAATAGATCCTGGGGAGAATCACTGGAAGTGTTCCAGGGTGATAAAGAAGACTGAATGTCAGTCGCAGGCATTGTCTTTACCCTCAGTAAAGGGACGGTATGTTGGAAGAGTTCCAAGCTAGATACCGTGACATACTAGACGATAAAGGCAGGATACATCGCTACTAAAGATGCTACCAAAGAAGCTGTTTGGGTGTATATTGGTTCATGAGATGAACTATGTTCCTCCCATTGTGTGACAATGGAGTTGTGGCTTATGCCAAGGAACGCAGGTCCCATCAGTGATCCAGACTTATTCTAAGGCAGTATCACCTGATCATGGAGATGGCTGATCTCCAGGTTGATCGAGGCAAGGAGAGCAGACTTAGAGGATAACGCAGCGGATCCACTCACGAAGGCCTATTCCCAGAGAGAGACTTTTATGGGATGGTTGAGTATGAGATACTACAACCACTGCTACAGATGGCCCTAGTGCAAGTGGGAGATTGTTAGTTATATGTATGCCCTAGAGGCCATTACTGTACATAGGATGTATATTGTAGTGGATGCTGGGACATATATAGGGAGGACTTTCTTGCTCGACATGATAGTATGCTATCTGGTTACTCTTTACCTTAACGTGTACACTGATTGTCTCTCTGTTACATGTTGGTAAAGCCCTTAGGATGTGTACTTGACTACCTGGACTATGATGCGGATCATACTAGTGGGGACATGGTAGTCCATAAGTACATCCTTCAAAGTCCCTAGTCGTGGGTGTATCGAGACGGGGCATCGATATACCAGAGTAGACTAGCGTATACCTTCTCGACCCATACAGATGGGCGATGGATGATCCCATATCCATTGGTGTTTGACATCAGAGATGATGTACGGGTGCTCAGTGGAGACTGGGTACACTGGACGGACTCGCCGAGAACTCCCAGATGGTATTATACCTCACGTCAGATGGCAGTTCTCTGGTGACACTGGTACAGAGTAGTCTGTTGACCCGAGATCGTCATAGAGTCTTGTGTGGTTCCCACTGTGCTTTGATTTCCATCTTACCACGTCCAAGAGGGCATGCAAAACGGTGGTTTTTGGGTACAGTCCCGAGTCACATGGAGGCAATGAGCGATAGGACGGGATTCGTCTCTCCCGGTATAGGGAGTTGATGTTGCGCTGTGTTCGATTGGCTATAACAGGAAATCCCTGGCCAGGGTTGCTGAGAGTTACTGGTAAGTGTTACCAGTAGTTTCTCGAATTGTTATAGACCTCATATTGACACGACTTATCGAGCTATTTGGGGTCTGACGTTTACCACCCCTAGGCGAGATATGCGACATATCAGACGATCAGACCGGACTGTACGGTAGTGTTACTGGTTGGATTCACAGGAGTGTGAGCGGGCTTGCTCGTCGATCTTCTGATCGCTCAATACCCGGGTGGCCGTTACGTTTAGCAGACCGCTTGCGGCTTGTGGGTGTTTGATATGATCATCACCTGCTGCCGGCGTATTGACGAGTTTTTAGAGTCCTACACAGAGGTTTCCTGGCTCAAGCGAAACGAGATAGGAGCGCATATGAGATATGTGCGGGACCGAGAATAATACCAGTATGTGATACTGTATTTGATTCTCGCGATGTGACATTGATCGGTTATATGCGATATAGCCGGGTTATCGGATCAAGTGTTGATTCGATAAGTTGTTACTGATGATACCAGTCGGTTATGTGCGACATGACCGGATCATTGAATCAAGTGTTGATTTAGTGATTTAATGCATAATTATATATTTGATATATTACTTTGCATTAACTAGTATCGGTTCACTTTAGATGGATTTTCTCACTCGAGTGTGCGCATTGCATATGCGATATGATTTTGTGCACTTGTTTGTATCATGTTTGATGATACATGCCTTTTTAGTTAAGTGTATAGAATTAAACCTTGGTTAATGGAATGGTTAGGGTTTACTATTTGATTATTCATTTATTTATTTATTTGTTTATTCATTTTGGAAAAGCAAAAAAGGGAAAAATGGATGCTAGTTTTGTTTTGTTCATGAATCTTCATGAAGGTTTGAATAAAGGTAACCATTTTTGTCTCATGCTTAACTTAACCATTCCACAAAACCATGATTGACTCTCTACACCTAACTATGGTTCAATTATGATAAGAATTAATTTCTTTTCTCATTTTTATTATTCTTATCATAATAACATTCTTCATCTTCTTCATTCTTCAAGTGAAGAAAGCTATGCTCCATCAATGGTGATTGATGGAAACAAGTGAGAAATCCAAAACTAAAGTCTAACCACTTCCTATTTCTTCATCCTCTACCTCTTGCCAAGTAGTAGAGTGTGTTTACTTCACAAGTTTCTTGACTTGGTGAAGTCGGAGCTTGATTTAACGATGCCTCGACGTAGATCATCTTCGGCATGGACATCGACGACCTAGCTTGCCCATTCTCCGACGAAGCCGACTCTAGAGCCCGGGATGGATTTTGGACAGCGAGGAGACATCGTTGCGGAGCTATGGAGGTGGAGCACCGGATCTACAAAGGTTGTATTTCCGTTAAACTTTTAGTTAAGTGTTAACTAGATTGTTGTTCGCCTAGAAATCTAGCCGACGATCCGTTGTCGGGTCTCTCGGCACCGTTAAAATTTGAAATTGGCATGTTCGATGCCTTGTGAGACCACTATAGGGTGCCTAGGAACCTTTCAAGATCGACGGAAGACAACATCTGAAGGAGACCTGAAAAGGACCTCCATCAGTGTTTGATTTGTCTAGCCCTATATTTCTCTTAATTAGTTATATCCCTTGATGCGCGCTCTACATTTTAACTTAGATTGGGTTAGGATTCAAATGCATCGTCTTCGTCGTCCTCTTCATTTAAGAACCTGATGGATGGCTGGATCTCCTTCAGATATTGTCTTCTGTCGACCTATGCGAGTGTCGATGAATGGCTGAGATTGAGTTGGAGGGTTGCCTCCTTGAGCGTATGGATCTCAGTAGGCTTAATTTGGGATGAAGCCGAGCTACCTGCAAAGAGGTCCCGGGGTGGTTGTACCACCGTGGACCCTCCGATGATCAAATTAGTCGAGGTATTTGGGCAGAGTAGTGGCATATTGGAATAAAATTGCCTTACCTGAATCGTCTGGGAGAGGGGCTTTATAGCGGTCACTTGGAGCGACCCGGTGCGAGATTTCCGTTGTCAGTTACGCCCGTACGTCGTGCCCACGTTAATGACGGGATCCCCCAATAATGACGAGATGCGTTCTTTAATAGAAGGATACGCTAGCGTGGTACGTGGGATGGTGGGTGGCGGATATCTCGCTTCGGGCGAGATATGTGGAGCCGTGGTGAAAACGCTCGGGCTCTGCGTTCTCTGCTGCTGGGGAGAACCGGAGAGGCTTAGCTCGGCGGGAGGCTCGGAGTCGAGCGGGAGGCCGAGCAGGCCCGGTTCATGCGATAGCTCGGAGAAGAGCAGGGAAGGCTGAGGAAGCTCAGCATGTAGGAGGGCTCGGATGCGAGCCGCTGTCTATTTGTAAGGCGGGCATAGGAGTGCTCAGGCATCTGTAAAAGGTCGGGACATACCCCCATAGGAATGCTCAGCGGTATGCCTCCAATGCATAGTATTGGCTCATGTTCTGCAATGTAACATTTTCAAAAATATAAAATATTAATTTTGGGAATTTTTATAATTTAATATTATTTTATTGAATATTTTAATATTTTGGTATTATTAAATACAAATAAATAGGAAAAATATGAGAAAAATTGTGGAAAATTATGGAAAATTCTAAAATAAGGTAAATTAGAGAATTATGCCATTTCTAAGTTTAATTGGTTAGTTACATGCTTATTTAGTGCTAATCGCGATTAAAAATCGCTAATCGGTTTTTTTGTATTTTTGGGCAAAACATGCACATATCACTTTTCACACTTGTGTTACATTATATTTCCATGGTTGTTTTGGGGTTACTATTTGAGTGAGAAGAGTTTTAAAAGAAAAGAAAATAAGGAAAAGAAAAGAGAAAAGAATAAAGAATTGGGGGTTGGAGAGAAAGAGAGGTATGGGCTTAATTGACCCAAGGACTTAGCCATTTTTCCCTCATTTTCCCTCCCTCTTATTCCTTCTTCTGCTGCTGCTCCTGCACTTCCTCTACCTCCCCTCTTCAATAGCCTCAAATCATCTCAAAACTACACCAAAACCACACATCCATTTCATTAAAAATGTGCACAATCCCTAGATCTACACATGGAGCTAAAGAAGCAAGGATTTTGGCCACTAGGGGCAACTCAAGAAAATTCTTGAGTTTCCAAATGAGGTATTTTCTGGATCATTAGCTTAATTCTAGCATTCCTTATACCCCAATGTTGTTATTGAACCGATATTGTTTGATATTGTGGACTTGTGGAAAACCTAGTTAGGGTTTGAGAGAAACTTGTGTTATATTGGGAAATTGAGCTCAGTTGAGGTTATATAAACACCTTAGTGCATGAATTGAGATCCTAACCTGAAGCCTAAAACCAGAATACGGATTTTAGAAACCGATATCGGAAAATTTGTGAAATCTGTGAAGGTTAATTGGGATCTGCTATCACCCGAGACACCTTAAATTAAAATTGATTGGACAGAGGTATGTGCAGGCACCCAGGAAGCTACCACCAAGACCCCAGCCCCTAACTCCTTTTCTCGGCCGCAAATTTTCCCCTTTTGGCCGCAATTTGCGGCCTGGACTCCACCAATTTGGCTCGTTTTGGTTGTGGTGTTTCCTTACCTGTAGATTAGGCCCCTGGTATACATAGAATTGTCTAATTGGACCTAGGGTGAAATCTGGGACATATTTCCTAAGTTGCTGTTTTGGATTCGTGTTTCCGTATTCCGTATTTTTAAGTCTGAATTTGTGTCTTGTGTTTTACCTCGACTATTTGGCGTTTATACGACGATATAGAGGATTTATTGATGGTTTTGAAGGCGTGCCATAGGTTCTAACCTATAGGCCTCTTATCGTATCGTTTTGGGTTTCGTGTGCCGTTTTAGCTTTGATTTGGTTTTAATGTGCATATATGATATTTTGATGTGTAGGTACCCTATGAAGACTACGGGACGACAAGCATACGCGTGGTGACATCGAAAGATGGAGACGCAAGGTGAGTAGATTATATCTACTGGGGGAAGTCGGGTGGATGGCGTATAGCACCCCCGCAGTCCGTAGTTGTTATTATATGATAGTTAGGTGTATTATGGATAGTGTAGGATTAGAAGTGACTAGTGTAGTTCATAGTCGCGAACCCTAGAATAGAATTACACCTACACGCACACCCTTGCATATTACCTATACTTGCACTGTGTTGATGATATTGGTTGACTTTGGAGATGAGTCGATGATTTTAGGCCTTGTGCCGCAAGGTCGGTGATTTGATAGGATTCCTATTTGGGATATGACATGTGATTCTTGCGGGCTTGGAATGTGTGTTTACCCCCGCATTTATATTTTATAGATGGTATCAGTGGTACTAGACTTAGATCAATACCCTAGATTATGTGGTATGATGATAGTGATACCTGATATCTGATGAGAGGCATGCGATGTTGACCCGTACCCAGCTATTGGGATGCCGTACGACGATTTACCGTACGAGCCTATATTGATGATAGATCCGCGCTCATGACTTGAGGATGTCATATGATATACTGTATCGTACGCGATACTATTGAGGCGGGATCACCGACTATTATATTTATATATATATCGACTCAGATTTAGGTGGTTTCCATACCCCTCCTGATTTACTTGATACTTAGATCTGTAGATTGCATAGTAGATGTTAGACTAGACCGAGGCATACCTATTTCAAAAAGTATGAATCAGGGGTATCTTAAAGGACAAACAAAGGGATTCTGCGAATACTTAAAAGGCGTATCTTTTCTAAAAAAAACATCGCATCCCTTATTTTACTAAAACCCTGATTCGTCTTATTTCAAAAGGCATCACTGCATGACTTATAAATATTGATGTAATTTCTTCACTGTGGTGTTGATTATTTGATTTCCGCATATTCATGCTATTCATATTGCCTGCATATGTTATTGCTATACTGTTATCATGCTGTTAGGACACCAACACCATTATCGATGATGCGTATGTTCCACGTACACTATTTGCCGGCTCACACACTTCATCATCGATAATTGCCATGCCACTACACTGTAGTACTGCTGCATTCATGATATGATTTCCGCATGGCATATTGTACACATATACCTGTACACAAACATATATGATTCTGACTTGATTAGAGATTTGAGGGCCGCAAGATATTCTTTAAAAACTGATTTAGTCTAAAGGAGCGGTTTCCCTCGACCTATGCACATTACTATTTATATGTGACATGACTTGATATTCATCCCTGATACATATATCACATCGCATCATAGTATTGTAGCTCATTTATATGTGACATGACTTGATATTCATACCTGATACATATATCACATCGCATCATAATATTGTAGCTCATTTATATGTGACATGACTTGATATTCATCCCTGATACATATATCACATCGCATCATAGTATTGTAGCTCATTTATATGTGACATGACTTGATATTCATACCTGATACATATATCACATCGCATCATAATATTGTAGCTCATTTATATGTGACATGACTTGATATTCATACTTGATGCATATATCACATCGGATCATTATGGTATAGCTTACCTTTATGTAACTTGACATGATATCTATATTTGACGCACATATCATATCGGATCATTGACTTGCATTTTGGTTTGGATTTTATGTGATTTCTGGATTTGGGAACCGAGGCTATTTCAAATATGTAATCATTTAAAACCTGGTTCCCTTGATATGATAGTTCGGTGCGTCCACCATGTGTTTTCTCGGGGCTAGAGTGATATATGTGAACCCGAATCGAGGAGCTGGTTGATGCCGCTTACGGGTACATGGTGGACCCGGTATGGTACCCCGGGGCGAGAACGGTTTCGCTGTGTAGTAGACGGTGAGCCCGGCAGAGGGATTACTACCTACCGGTGATTGTATTTGAGCTCGGCGGATATCTGGAGGATACCGACCGGAGCCCAGAGATGGACATGGGTTGACCCGTACTTCCGGGGCCGAGGGCCGATACCGCAGACGGAGCCCCATATAGACGAGGATTTACGTGTCGATGCTAGGCACGGGTTTCATGATGTTTTTCTATGATTTTGTTTATGTCCTCATATTGCATACATGATGCTTATTGTCATTGGGTGACGGGTGGACGGGTTCCACGTTTATTGTCATTGGGTGACGGGTGGACAGGATTCCACGGTTATACAGACATGGATCATATACAGACTGGATTTACACTGATCATACTTCATTTGTATATATAACAGGGTATGAGGCGCTGTTATATATACCCTTACACCAATATTAGTGGTATGGGACGCTAATATATGTGTATTGATATCCTTTGATACTTCATCATATTTACTTCATGCAGACATACCTTATACTGATGACATGTTATTACCTGAGTACCTGACACTGCATACATGTTTAGATGTTATCTTGCCACCTTATCATACTTCAGATGTACTCTTGTGGTTATATTACTGATTGTTGACCTAGGATTATGTCTTGCATTCGGTTTCTGCTTGTAGATATTCTCTATTCACGAGTTGGCAACTCACCCCCGTTGTGCCACAGTTCTTGCAGGTTTTGCCGTACAGGTTCCTTCGCGGCATTTCTGGCACATTGCTTCCTTGCGGGTGAATTGCTTTTGGTAGGTGGTTTCTTTCGCATCAAGAACCACCATTGTACTTATATTATTCTTTGTATCTAGAATTTCCATCAACCAAACTTGTATATTGTTTCGGACTCAGACTTTAGTGATGTATTATTCGACCTTAGAGTCGCGCTTAGTAGTATTGCGGTTTTCATGCTTTTTGAGTTCTTTTGGGTTGACCCTCGCCTTTCGGCGTTGTATATTATTCTTATTGCTTGTGTGGTTGTGACCGTCGTTTGACGAAGAGCTAGCTCCCGCTTGGGGATGCCTTTATCATTGCATATATTGTTATTCTTGTTGTACCCCATTCGGGGCCAGTTTACAAAAGAAACTCTGCCGAAATTTTTAGAAAAGACTTTACATTTTAAAAATGCACATTCGGCTTAGTTATTTAAAAACCTTGACTTCAAACATATTTTCCTTCACTTCTTTAAACCAGTTTTCTTTACTTACTCTTAAAATGGTTTTAGATTTCTGGGCTTGGCTTACTTGGATCAGATGGAGTCCTATAGACTTCATATGGTTCAAGGGCCAGTCACGTGCTCTTTCGGGTCGTGACATGCAAGTCCTGGGACACGTCATCTGTCACGTGTCATGATCTAGGGAGTTCCCACTTATGAGCATTATCATTAGCCCCCACTCTCATCCCAACCTATTTATGGGTCGGGTCGAGAGTAGTTTGGTCGGTTCCCCGGGCTCGGTTCGTAGTCACGAACTTCGTCAGCGCAGATTCGCGAGGTGGTTAGGCGTGTCCTCGATGACGTCAGCGGATCAGAGAGGAGATCGTGCATTAAAGAGAGAGAGCCGATTCGATTGTACGTTCGTTGAGGCGCAAGCTACGTGTCTGACGTCGGTTGGCGGACCTAAAAGGCCGCCATTGTCTTCTGCGACCGAAGGAACGTCTCCAACGGTAATGCGACACGTGGAGCATCGACAGCTGCCTCCGCGAAGCGTCGCTTAGGCGGGAAGCGGCGTGAGCCGTTGGGTGCGTTGCCAATGCATTATAAATTGGGGTGGGGTCCCTAGGGTCCACACTTTTGACATTATCTTCCTATTGGCATGAGAGATTGCTCGGCGCTCTTCCCTTTAGGTCTGATCTTGCGCGCTCTTTCCTCGGAGGACCTCTTCTTTGAATCAGGTTAGATGTCTTCTTCTGAGGAGTCTATTGAGATAGTTAGGGTAGAGTCTAGGGAGTCTTCTGCTGCTTCTTCTTCTGCTCCATCCGAGTCAGATTCCCCCCGTAGAGTTAGGGTTACCCGTGCCGCCCGTGGTCAGGCGACGGGAAGGGTCTCCAAAGCGTGCATCAGGAATGCTCGCGATGCGCCCTCCCTCCTGAGGAATGTGGATGAGCTCACCACGATCCGGGATCGCTTCCACATTCCTCCTAGCTATTCGCTTCGTTTGTCTAGGAAGGGAGAAGGGGCGGATCAGGTGCAGGGCAATGAGATCGCCTTGTACCTTGATGCCTTTTGGGCTGGATTGCATCTGCCCTTTTCTCCCGAGGTATGCGGGGCGCTACGTTGCTTTCAACTAGCCTCGGGCCAGCTAACGCCGAACTCCTGGAGGATTCTCCTCGGGTTCCTGGTTCGGATTAGACTTGAAGAGATTCCCTTCAGCCTGACCCTTCTTCTTTCTTCCCTTTGTTACAAAAATCATCCCATCTCCCGTAAGGACGAACCGAGCTGGGTATATGTTTCCTTTAGAAAACTCAAAGGTGGGGCAGCAGGGTTGGGTGTAGTAGCGGTGTCCTCCTCCATTCACGAATGGAAGGAGAAGTTTGTTTTCGTCGGGCCACCCGAGGCCGAGAATTGGCCTGTGCCGGTACAGTGGCATAGGGCCGACTGCCCGCGGGTGAAGCGGTCGTCCTCTCCCGAGGCGAGGGCGGTGTCGATGTGGGAGCCGATCTAACGAGCCGATGTTTTGCTTTCTGAGCAGGTCCTCAGTGTAAGTCGACGTTAGACACCCCACATGATGCGGGGAGGCGGAATAGGTAAAACAATCATTTTGTTTAAGTTAACATCGACTAACTTTACGGATCTTTGCTAAACCTTAACTAACAACTATCTAGAAGTGATTAACTACTATGATAGATGATTATACCTCAAGATTCTAGTCCTTCTTGTTCTTGTTGTTCACCTCCTCGTCGGCCTCCTCGATGTGATAGAAGATCCACCCGAGAGTTCCTTCTCCAAGCTTTAACCTCTCACTTGAGGTAACTAAGTAGCTAGGATTGCTAATCCAAGTGACCTAGAAGATATAGAAGTGGATTAAGGATTTATTAGTCTTGCTAATCCTTGGGATCTCAACACATAAGAGAATTAGGGTTAAGTTTAAGAAGAGGAGAGCTTGAGGAGAGAGAATGTGTTTGTTAGAATGAAATGAATTATAACTCAATTATGTATATATTATGAAGCATAAAATATCTTGTACAAATATCTTGCACAAATATTTTCATACTTCATTTAATACAAATGAATGAATCATCTTATGAGTCATTAAGCAATAAATGCTTCATTAACTCATTTGGACGAATCACTTCATGAGTCACAAATTCATTTAATGCAAATTACACCTAAGCTCTCCACCTCATCTTTCTTCTAGAAGCTTCTTGACTAATTACGAGAATGCCCATCCCATCCGTAAAACACGGAAATACTGAGACTGTATAAATCCAATAATCCAATACTAGAATCTGGCTTAAACTAAAACCCGCTAGTATAATCTGTCCGAACATCATACGTGCACAAGTACACGTATATGTCCGAACCCTGTCGTAAAACCATATGACCTCTATATCATTTCGCCTAAAGCAGGGAAACACTCTGTGTGGGACTCTAAATGTAAGTCTACGCTAGCGCCCCGGCCGTCTACAGACGCCAAATGCGGAACAAAAACTTTTTAACTGGCGCTATCGTATACTTTAACCCGGATCTGCCATTATTGCTAAACTAACAAACTGTAAAGAGTGTAGGAATGTTATACCGAACGATCCGAGTCCTTCGTTCTTCAACCATCATCCCACGCTCTGTTGCGGCTGCTCCGATCTCGTCGATCTCCGATCTCCTCGTCGAGGTGGCACCACATGATCGGTTCTTTAAACGGGCTCCCGCCTCTGACTCGAGGCAACTCGATCGTCAAGTTTGCTAAAAGAGACGACCAAGAATGATGTAGAGAATGAGTAGATGACTTTGTCTCACTTCGTCTAAATCCGTGGACGATCGGTTAATGAAGTTGCCGTGGAAATCGGGTGATGGAATGAAATGGACTGTGAAATTCCATGCACCCCAAATACTATCATATCTTTTCTAACCGAAATGAAAACTCAAGTGAGTGCGAGAGAGAGAGAGAGGCCGGCCATCTTATAAGGAAGAGGGAGGTGACCGTAGGAGGAGGGAGGGTAACCATATCACAATCATAGTTATCTAAACAATTATGAAAGAATGAATCACAAATTTGAACCAATTAGAACAAACCTAGTCATGCTTTAACATTAAAGAACCATTAATGCAAAGATGAGTCACTAAGCCACTTCATCACTTCTAGAACCTTCTAGAATGATGACTCACTCTATCTGAAGAAAAGATAAATCCGTCTTTAACAGAATGTTAAAAGACGGCTGATAGTAAACTGGAAACTGGCAACTTCCAAAAGTGATCCTGAAACGACTTTCAGGATAACCCCGAAACAGTATAAATATACCCGCATTTATATTACGACCGAATATAAATGCAACTGAGACAAAGATATTATACCTACTTAATATAATACTCGGATCCGGCTTAAACCAAAGCCGACCAGTATCATCTGTCCGAAAATCGACACGTGCGTAAACGCACGTGCAATTTCCGAACCCTGCCATAAAAACCATACGGCCTCTACAACGTTTCGCCCGAACTTGGGAAACTGCCTGTGGGGGACTCTAATGACTCGTCAGCACCCTGGCAGTGGGTTTAACCACAAACCGTCAGCGGCACTAGCAATGCGTAACGGCTGCCCACGGACTGACCTCAAGGGTGGCCGAGGAGCGAACTCAAGGGAGACCGATGAGCGAACTCCTCCGAAAACCCTACTGAGCCTAACAGTGACAATGTATATACAGTCCGGTCCGTTCGTCAATGAGTATCGCATATCCGCCTAGGGGGCTAGTAACGTCAGACCCCCAATAGCAGTATAAGTCGTGTCGGAGTGAAGCCCAATACACCCTGAGATACTACTGGAGTACCTACCAGTAAATCTCCTACCATGGCCATGGATTTGTGTAATGGCTCTCCTAGACACAGCACGACCTCGCCCCCAATACCGGGAGAGACGAATCCCCTGACGATCCGCTCACGTGCCTCCATATGGCTCGGGACTGTACCCAAAAGCTACCTGTTTGCACGACTCCTTTGAGCCGTGGTAGGGTAGAAATCAAAGCACAGTGGGAACTCACACGAGACAAATGACGACCTCAGGTCGATGAACTAACCTGTACACATGTCACCAGGGAACTGCTATCTGACGGTAGATATAATACTAACTAGCAGATTCCCGGTGAGTCCTGTCCGGTGTACTCATAACCTAATGAGCACCTGTATACATCTTAGGTGATCCAACTGACACCAGTGGCTTGTGAGACCGGCCACCGCCCCTCGTCGGGGTCTCGACTATACACACTAGTCTACTCCGGAGTATCGATGCCCTGTCTCGAAACTCCCACGACTAGGGACCACAATTAAGGATATGCATATAAACTACCCAACTCTCACGTATATGATCGCCATCATACTGTTGGTAGTAAAGCAAGATCCTAAGGGCTCTATCAAAGTGTAACATGCAATCAGTCACCTGAACATGTACACGACTGATAAAGGCAAACCAGATAGCATACTATCATCTCAAGTAAGACTGTCCTACCGGGATAGGTCCTCCGCAATCATTGCAATCACGTACCTGCGATCCAATAATTGACTATGAGGGCACTATCTCCAACAATCTCCCACTTGCACTCAAGGCTAATATTGCGATGTCGACTACTCACAGCCCGTGTGAAACCGAACATCCAACTCCTCTACTAATCAGTTTCACAAAGCCCGTTTGTAAAACTATTGTGTTCGAGAAATAGCCTCGGTGAGTGGATCCGCCTAGAAGTTTCTTTCTGTATCTCTCTTAATCTCAAGTTCGCGGAGAAAGCCATCTCCCGAATTGAGTAGTACCTGTCTTAGAACATGTCTGGATATCTGATGGGACCTTAGTTCATAAATGAACTCCATATCCAAACTTCTTAGACTGAATCGATCACTGAACCTAATCAGTATCGGGCACCTTGCTTCCCACAGTATCCCATTGGACCACCTGTCCACAATACTGTCCCTCGTCAGAGGGAAAACTAAAACTCTGACAAACACTCTGTCATCCATGTCACCTTTGAAGCCTGGAATGATAACCGTCTCCCGAAAGAGGCTGCCGTTATCAAATCCGTAGAACATGTACTAATGTTCTAAAACTGCTTCCTTATGTTTCTCCAGGATTGGATTAATACAAACTTATTGCATCTAGTGCAAAACCAACATTTGGTGTGGTACTTGACATCTCATGATTAACTCAATTGCCTAAGCAAGTGATCTGCCAATCATGCACATCCCTCTCCCCTTTAGTCTATACGACACCTTTAGAGAGGGTGACTCCATCACCTGCAGGTACACTACCATGCTAGGAGTCAACTATTCTAAAAACCATTAGAATATCTGTCAAAGTACCCACATTGGGAAACCACCCAAAACTAGATCTAAAACCATAGATCCAGAAACCAGAATGTCTAATATTATATCCATATCCTGTGGAGAAACAACTGTGTGACGACCACAGTACAACCGATCGTAGTATAGGAATTTTACTTCCCACTCTGTGTATGTCATCCAGATACCATGACATCACACCCTACTACCTTCTTAACTGATCCATCCCCTATTCTGATTGAAGTCAAACCCATGACTGTCACATCAAAATTAGATGATCTTTCTCCGCTATAACTGCTCAAGTCTATAAATAGATATAAGCATCTTGCCCACTATGCTTCCGTTGCTCCCACTGACTACGACAACCCTCCTACCGGGTCTCATATCCTGGAACAACAGTAGTGTCAAGTCTGGGTAGATAAGAACCTCCCTGTCACCGTCCTTGAGCCTACCGAAGTACCTCTCGGGTGTCTGAGGTTACCTACCATACCTGCGGAGTGGCTATTGGAATGTCAAACCTGATTGAATATATAGGTCCTATTAAATTTTCCGTAATCGTTCGCGGTTCTGGAATAACTTCCAGTTCTACCATACTCCCACTACTGTTTTCTGAAAAAGATTCATTTTACTAAAACTGTGGCGAGTCAAGAACAATATCACTATTGATCTTCCAAATGGTAGAATATCAACCCTCGTCATAGCCAGGGTCAACCCACAAACAGCCATTACAGAATCGTGCCCTGAGTTATCCAGGGTCTGGTTTTAATCATAAGCTGGACAACTCCCCGTACCTTAATTTCTTTTAAGGTACGAACTATTCTATATCCAATATAGAAACTTTGGCACTTATTTAATTGGAACCAAGATTCAATCCATGCAGCTGTCTCCAGTGCATATCAACTTAATGGAAAGAGGCTAATCAGCATTACTCAACTTAGGAATCCATCCAATTATGAGTAACCTGAAAGAGAAACACGTTTCTCAAAACCATCACTATCATCTGAATACCAATCACAAGAATCTACATCTTCGATCTCTTTGAAGAATCCCGATACTTGTGATACCTGGTTCTCTACTTTATTCTTATACCCACAACTTCTCAAAACTTAGACCTTGTATTTCTACGAAACACTTGTCTAAATACTAGAGAAGTTATAAGTAAACAGAACATAGTACGAGGACCTACCCCTTTGTCCTGATGGACACTGGACAACATACAATACTCTGTATAAGTCCGCTGAGTTGAACAACTCAAAACCTATGCGTTGTAGGTGGAAAACTGTACCCTGGCGATTTCCTCAAATATCACCAATTACAACGAATTCCGATATAATGAGGATGATCACCTAATTCCCAATATCTTACTCCCACTCATTATCTGTAAAACCATACAGATATGAGAATGAAACCTGGTAAATACATACCCTTGGAGTAAGTGTCTAATCGGGAAAACAGTTTTTCCTTTAACAATGCACTGAAACATGAAAATGTTTCGTAGGGGTATCCTGGTATTCATAGCAATGCCTCTTCCATAATCCAATTCATGACTTCAACCGTATATCTCTTTGCCATCTCTCCAAATCCCCTTTATTTGTCTTTAGTCGTTACCTTCTGTACACCATCGTTAGGCTAAATGGTTTTCTTCCTTCCCTACCGTTCGGCACCAGCTTATGGTTTGGAAGAAGACTATCCAGTAAGCATAATAGGTGTACCCTCCTAAGCCAAGGAGTACTCGCATCTCGAGAGAAGGTGATGATAAAAGACAACTGAATAATACCTTATTCTTTTAAAGGTGAAATGGGAGTGGCGATGAAGTACGCGGTTTTGGTCGTGAATGATATCAGTCGCAATTTACTTTGCCCTCTTTCTAATTCCTTTATTTTGTCTTTACATATTACCTTCTGCACACCCTACTTAGGCTAATTGGTTTTCTTCATTCCCTACCTTTCGGCACCAGCCTATGGTTTGGAATAAGACTATCCAATAAGCGTAATAGGTATACTCTCCTAAACCAAGGAGCTCTCGCAACCTGAGAGAAGGTGATAATAAAAGACAACTGAATAAACCAATTCTATTTCTCCTGAACCTGGATCCATCCTCAAAGAAGTCCCTTCGAGTTCGTATATAACCATACGATGGCTCTATCCAATGGAAGTGGATATCCGTAGTAATACGGGTGTTCTGAGAATTTCAAAGGGTAAAAGAAGGAGTGGCAATGACTTATGCAACTCAGACAATCCAAAAGCCAGTATTTTAAGAAGGTTCGGTCAACCTGGTCACTGAGTCATAGTCTAGGGTCGGTCAAAGGTCGCTGCCAAAGAGAGAGAGAGAAAAGAAACACTCTGCGTGCACTCTATCCTAGATCAGAATGGTCATCATTTTATCTAATCCGGAAACCTCCCGCTGTCCTGTCAAATTCTCCTCCAAACCTAAAGAAGAATCAATCGGGATCACCCGAAGAGTAAACCAACTCATCAGTGGGAATCAGGATCCAACTCTCATCGCATGATAACGTGATGGAATGCATCCACGTTACTCATACTCCAGAAGGTATGCGCATACTCGGCAAGTTTCAGTTTCTTTAGAAACTCCTGATATAGTTTTTGCCCCATGCTCTTATAACCTTGGCTTTGGTCAAAATGTCATAAGTCACATGCCAAGTTCTACCCATCACTATCTTGTCAATTTGAACCCACCCGTACATGCCCCTGACTTTGGCCAATCGGCAGAACGACTGTCCCAAACTAACTCATCTATCTATGCAACAATTGAATACCCAGCAGCTACCAAACACTATGCCTTAACTTTGGCTAAAATGCATAGCTTGAATACTACTGAATACCCAAAAGAAGTGACGGAGGGCTACGGCTGGTTTTTGGCGAAAAACCTTTAGCGTAGTGAACTTGATATCGCTGAAGGAACCTGATAGCTTTTTAAAATATAGTGGCGAAAACCTTTTGCTAAAGAGGTCACTCCCGGTAAAGGGATCTCGGCTCTTTCCTCATGGAATGAGGTGCAGGATACTCCACTGAATACCGCTATGCAAAGCAACTTGTAATCGACTATAGTGAAGTTATTACGCTGACGCAAACTTCTGCCCAAGGGGTCAGTCCCGGTGAAGGGATATCAGCCCTTGCCCCGTCGAATGAGGTGCAGGATATTCCACTGAATACCGCTATGCATAACAAAAGGAAACGTCTTTGCAATAACACTTTTTAAATTGTTCCAACAACTGTAAACAGGTTTGTTTTACTTTGCGTTGATCAGAATCAACGCAGTCCCATCAATAATCACACCAGAAAAGAACGAAAATAAAATGTACGTATATGCCATCCGCATTCGTCACTGGGTCCCGTCATCACTCGTTAGGTTACTTAACTAACGACAGAGCGGGGACTGGACTAGCGCGGGTGTAAAACATATACAACATCTAATAGTATATAAACCAATATACATAATCGCTCCAGGCGTGATAGTATGCAACATTACAGAAAAGTAATAAGCATCACAGAACAATACAGATATCTGGGATCCCCGAGTTTCACAGAGCCGCTGCTGAAACCCGACGTTCCCCTGTCGTGTGGATAGCCTGTGCAATGAAACCTAGACCCCTACGGGTGCGGCAAGTTACCCGCCAAGACCTGAAGCGAGGCAGCCCCCTACAGCATAGTGAATGGACCACCCAGCACTCCACGGAATCCGGTAAGCTTGGGCACCCCTCCTTGGGTCAACCTGTACCCCCTACGAGTGCGGCGAATAGTCTGCCAATTCTGAAGTGGGACTCCTCTGCCTCTTAAAGCCATGAGCTGCGGACCCGTTGCCCCCCAGAACCCGGCTATCCGTGCACTCCGTCTCGGGGCAAAATCTAGTACAGTAATGAAAAATAGTACAATAGGTACATCGACCGCAACCTGGTCGTGCCCAAAAAAGAATATTATACAACAGGCAGTGACGGCAGTCCACAAGTTGGACGCTCGCCCCGCAATATCAAATGTACAAATAAACTCAAACTGTACTACCATTGCACACTGCTATCCATCACGACAAATCCGCAACATCACAGCACAACACAGAACATCAACGCGAATGTCACGTTCGCAAACCCGTCTAAAAGAACTATAGCAATCAGACGCGGTTTACCGATCAAATGACATTCCCGGTCGGAGATATAATGTAAGCACTGTAAACTAACGTGTTTAAATTTCGATCGACCAAAGACCAAATATCAAAAAGTGGGCCCCACTGCTTACTGGTGAACAGTAACAAAACCTGGGCCAAAACTTTATATACCAAAAACCCCAAAATCCCACAGAGAACCAACTGACAAAATTTGGGAGCACGTGCTCCCCACGTGGCCGCGGTTGCGCGGCCAAACCATGGGTTTGGCCGCCCTTCCGCGGCAGCTTGGTGGGATCACGACCCCAAATTTTGTCGTGGCTCTTATAATTCCCTGCACAGATTTTTAAGATGTCTAGAAATAAATTTTGAGACTGTTTAAAATTAACAGAAACTGTCGGGCATGGATTTTGCAGTTTTTAGTTTTCCGGTCGGATCGATGTTTTAAACGCGTTAGCACAAGTTAGTATAGCAAAATGGTTAGGCTCTGATACCACTGTAAGTCTACGCTAGCGCCCCGGCCGTCTACAGACGCCAAATGCGGAACAAAAACTTTTTAACTGGCGCTATCGTATACTTTAACCCGGATCTGCCATTATTGCTAAACTAACAAACTGTAAAGAGTGTAGGAATGTTATACCGAACGATCCGAGTCCTTCGTTCTTCAACCATCATCCCACGCTCTGTTGCGGCTGCTCCGATCTCGTCGATCTCCGATCTCCTCGTCGAGGTGGCACCACATGATCGGTTCTTTAAACGGGCTCCCGCCTCTGACTCGAGGCAACTCGATCGTCAAGTTTGCTAAAAGAGACGACCAAGAATGATGTAGAGAATAAGTAGATGACTTTGTCTCACTTCGTCCAAATCCGTGGACGATCGGTTAATGTAGTTGCCGTGGAAATCGGGTGATGGAATGAAATGGACTGTGAAATTCCATGCACCCCAAATACTATCATATCTTTTCTAACCGAAATGAAAACTCAAGTGAGTGCGAGAGAGAGAGAGAGGCCGGCCATCTTATAAGGAAGAGGGAGGTGACCGTAGGAGGAGGGAGGGTAACCATATCACAATCATAGTTATCTAAACAATTATGAAAGAATGAATCACAAATTTGAACCAATTAGAACAAACCTAGTCATGCTTTAACATTAAAGAACCATTAATGCAAAGATGAGTCACTAAGCCACTTCATCACTTCTAGAACCTTCTAGAATGATGACTCACTCTATCTGAAGAAAAGATAAATCCGTCTTTAACAGAATGTTAAAAGACGGCTGATAGTAAACTGGAAACTGGCAACTTTCAAAAGTGATCCTGAAACGACTTTCAGGATAACCCCGAAACAGTATAAATATACCCGCATTTATATTACGACCGAATATAAATGCAACTGAGACAAAGATATTATACCTACTTAATATAATACTCGGATCCGGCTTAAACCAAAGCCGACCAGTATCATCTGTCCGAAAATCGACACGTGCGTAAACGCACGTGCAATTTCCGAACCCTGCCATAAAAACCATACGGCCTCTATAACGTTTCGCCCGAACTTGGGAAACTGCCTGTGGGGGACTCTAATGACTCGTCAGCACCCTGGCAGTGGGTTTAACCACAAACCGTCAGCGGCACTAGCAATGCGTAACGGCTGCCCACGGACTGACCTCAAGGGTGGCCGAGGAGCGAACTCAAGGGAGACCGATGAGCGAACTCCTCTGAAAACCCTACTGAGCCTAACAGTGACAATGTATATACAGTCCGGTCCGTTCGTCAATGAGTATCGCATATCCGCCTAGGGGGCTAGTAACGTCAGACCCCCAATAGCAGTATAAGTCGTGTCGGAGTGAAGCCCAATACACCCTGAGATACTACTGGAGTACCTACCAGTAAATCTCCTACCATGGCCATGGATTTGTGTAATGGCTCTCCTAGACACAGCACGACCTCGCCCCCAATACCAGGAGAGACGAATCCCCTGACGATCCGCTCACGTGCCTCCATATGGCTCGGGACTGTACCCAAAAGCTACCTGTTTGCACGACTCCTTTGAGCCGTGGTAGGGTAGAAATCAAAGCACAGTGGGAACTCACACGAGACAAATGACGACCTCAGGTCGATGAACTAACCTGTACACATGTCACCAGGGAACTGCTATCTGACGGTAGATATAATACTAACTAGCAGATTCCCGGTGAGTCCTGTCCGGTGTACTCATAACCTAATGAGCACCTGTATACATCTTAGGTGATCCAACTGACACCAGTGGCTTGTGAGACCGGCCACCGCCCCTCGTCGGGGTCTCGACTGTACACACTAGTCTACTCCGGAGTATCGATGCCCTGTCTCGAAACTCCCACGACTAGGGACCACAATTAAGGATATGCATATAAACTACCCAACTCTCACGTATATGATCGCCATCATACTGTTGGTAGTAAAGCAAGATCCTAAGGGCTCTATCAAAGTGTAACATGCAATCAGTCACCTGAACATGTACACGACTGATAAAGGCAAACCAGATAGCATACTATCATCTCAAGTAAGACTGTCCTACCGGGATAGGTCCTCCGCAATCATTGCAATAACGTACCTGCGATCCAATAATTGACTATGAGGGCACTATCTCCAACACTAAAGACTCGACACTACGCTGGCAGTGGGTTTAACCACAGGCCGCAAGCGGTACTAGCTGTATGTAACGGTCCCCAGGTAGATGTCGATAAGAAGGCCGATGAGGAAACCCATCCGAACTCCTACTGAGCTTGATGTGACAATCTTCGTACAGTCCGGTCTGTTCGTCTAAGACTATCGCATATCGGGCCTAGGGGGCGGCAAGCGTCAGTCCCCTAAAATCGGTATAAGTCGTGTCGGAGTGAACCAATTACACCTTGAGAAGCTACTGGAAATCCTACCAGTAAATCTCGTTTGCCCTGGCCAGGGACTTTGCGTAATGGCTCTCCAAACACAGCGCGATATCAACTCCAAATACCTGGAGAGACGAATCCTATCTAACTGCCACTGCCTCCAAGTGCTTCGGGACTTCACCCAACTGCTACCTGTTTGCACGACTCCTTTGAGCCGTGGTAGGGTAGCAATCTAAGAACAGTGGGAACACACTCGAGACGAAGCAACAGTGTCAAGTCTGCGGACTATGCTGTACTCATGTCACCTGGGAACTGTTAACTGACGACGCGTATAATACCAACCAACAGTTCCCTGCGAGTCCTGTCTGGTGTACCCGTAACCCAACGAGCACCTGCATACCATCTCCAGTACAACGTACTAATGGCTATGGGACAGACCATTTCTCCTGCTGGGATGAGAAGCGTACACACTAGTCTACTCTAGAGTATCGATGCCCTGTCTCGATAATCCTACGACTAGGGACCTGAAAAAGGATGTGCTTGTAGACTACCCAGCCCCCACTAGTGTGACTGCCATCACAACGCTGGTAGTCAAGCAAGATCCTAAGGGCTCTATCAATATGTATTCGCGATATGCTAACATATACACATATTAAGATAGATATAAACCAAGTAGCATACTGCTATGTTGAGACTGTTAATATAACCGTAAATATCCCAAGCTTCCATTAAGCAATATACAAACTAGTATGATACAATAATGGCCCCTAGGGCATATACACTAACACTCAGTTGGACCGGGCTCAACCCCGCCCGATTCGTGGGTAAGTTAGGAACCTAGCCGACATGTCGAGACTTGAATATTTTTCCTTTGACCACTCTGGAGTCACTAATTCCCTGTGTGTATTTTCCTTTTTGTAGAACCGATGGAACGATCCAAATTCCTGGCTGCCATGGTCGCAAAGAAGGAGAAAAAGGCCGGGGGCACCGGCTCATCGCGTCCCGGCTTGAGATCGGCCCCGAGGCCAGCCGCACCGGCTAGGCCTCCATCTGCGCCGCAAATTCCGGAACCCACTCGTGGGGAGAGTCATGTGCACGCTCGGGAATCGGAGCCCCGGACGAGGGAGGTAGAGGAGGAAGCTGGTCTCCTCGAAGCCCCCCTCAAGAGGCGTAAGAGGACGATTGTCCGATCCTCGGCCTCTCCGATCGTTGTGCAGGAGGGGATGTATGTTTTGAGATGCCCTCGGGGATTTCTGTTGCTGATAACTTGCTCTCAGAGATGGAAAGGTCGGCTAGGGGCAAAATTTCCCAGGGGATCCTCAAGGCCCAAGTGGCCGCCATTGCCCAGAAGGCCGTATAGGTCAGTATCGGTTTTTATTTAGGGATTTTGCTAAGTACTTTTCCTCGGATTGAACATCTTTAACCCCTTTTCACTTTCCTCAGGTCCTTCAACACTGCGCCCTCATTGCCAACATGGAGCATGAGGAAATTGCCCCAACGATGCAGAAGACGGGCGAGTCCTCCTCACGGGAGGAGAACCTGCTCCATTAGCTGCAGCTAGAGAAGGAGAATTCGGCCAGCCTTGAATCACGGTTGGTCGCTGAGGAGCTGGTGAACTCCAAGAGCAAGGAGTCCATCCGACTTCTGAAGGAGTCCGCCAAGTCTGCCGAGGCCAAGTTGGAGGAGGCCCGGGTGCTCAACGACATGATGAAGAAAATGCGGGACACCCTTAAGAGGGAAGCCGAGACGGCGAAGGACGGGGTGAAGCTCACCAACCTCCGGGCTGTGAAGGCGGTGGAGAGGTACAAGTCGTCGGAATAATTCTACACCGACCTTGCCGATGCCTCGGTCCTTGTCTGGCATCAGGCTCTGGATGCTGTCAAGATATTGATGCCAGGGTTTGCCGACGGTAAGCTCCGGCTCCAGTACCCCCTCGAGGATGAGACGCAGGGGGATGCCGCCGAAAGTGCCGCCGGGGAAGAGGCTCCCGGTGGGAGTGCTGGGGATAAGGCGATCCTCCCGGCTCCGAGCGCCGAAGCTCATGGTCTGGGCGTTGACCCTAAAGCCACCACCCTGGCTACCAATGCTGGCGTAGAGCAGATCGAGGTCCTCCCCGGTCTCGAGGCCTGAGCCCTTCTTCTCTCTCTCTCTCTTTTGGTTTTGGAATCTTGTAAGCCTTCAGGCAATTTTGTAAGGCTGAGGAACCTATAATACCTTTGTAAAGACTCTCAAGTTGTGAATAATGCCGGATGAAATTTTTTTCATGGCAATGTTTTCTTGTGTGAGCCTATTAGCGTTTTCCTCACCTGACAAATCAGACTGTAGGTCGGTGACCGGTCCTATATTTGGCGATCGTGCGTCGAGTGAAATTCAATTATTTGTTAAGTGTACAATGGATGGTATCCTTGCGCCCCCAAATTCGGGGAGACGATCGCCTATTTAAGGTACGTCGGTTGGCTCCTCCGAATGGGTAGGTGTAGATTCGCCCATTCCTTTGTGTTGGACCGGCGACGGCTTCTCTTAGAGTAAGTTGGGATGATAGCCAAGACTGAATTGGTCGGCATTTGCCGAGAAATAAAGTTGTTCGGTGATACCTGAGGATTGACCGAGTAGGGAAGCTGCTCGGGGGCCACTTGATGAATTCTTGGCACCGGTGTGTAGGAAACTACCCGCTAAGGATTAACCGTGCAGGGAAGCTGCTTGGCGGCCTCTTGTTGAGGGCAATCCTTGGCGTGGATGGATAGGAAACTACTCGCTAAGGATTGACCGAGCAGAGAAGCAGCTTGGCGGTCTCTTGTTGAGGGCTTCAATCCTTGGTGTGGATGGGTAGGAGCTACCCGCCAGGGATTGACCGAGCAGGAAAGCTGCTCGGTGGCCTCTTGATGAGGGCTTCGATCCTTGGCATGGATGGGTAGGAGCTACCCACCAGGGATTGACCGAGAAGGGAAGATGCTCGGTGGCCTCTTGATGAGGGTTTCGATCCTTGGTGTGGATGGGTAGGAGCTGTAGGGTTATTGGGTACGACCATAAGGTCTCGGGAAGCATTGAACATGCCGCATTTTTAAAAATCGAGCATGCCGAAGAACCCTAACCTAGGATCTAACTAGAGTTTTAGGAGCTAGATATGAATGTAAACAACTTTACAACAAAGTGAACAAGGAATACAATCTTTGTAGACCGGTCCTTCACTTCAATAGCTCCGTGTAGAAGTCCCTTCGCTCCAAGTAGTGATCTCCTGGACTCAAGTTAGGCTTCACAAGGTGAAATGAACGAGTATGCTTGAAGTCTTCGAGGCCGAAAATGATCTACGTCGAGGAGACTCTAACCTAAGCTACCTCTTCACTAATTAGGAATTAGTGAAGCAAACACCTTAAACTTAATGGCTAGTCTAGTAGAGGATGATGAAGTAGGAATTTTTCTCACTTTAGATTTAATTTTCTCACTGGGATTCTTCACCTCCTCAAAACCTAGAAAGTTTATTGGAGATGAAGAAGAAGATGAAGTGGAGAAAGAAATGGTGAATGAATGAGTGAGAATCGCAACCATGGGTGAGTTTATATCTCATACAAATCTTGTAGAGATTTAACCATGGCTAATGATAATTGTTAGGTTAATAAATATCTCAAGTAAAACAAAATTAGCGGACTAAGTCAATGGTTATCACAAGCTTCTCCAAGCCTCCAACCATGACAAATTTCCATCCAATTTTGAATTACTTTAATAAATAAAAATCTTTTAATTATCTTAAATATGGTGTAAGTCTCATACACCCATGTTGCGTATATAATCAAGCATGACACAATAATATATATCACACATATATATTATGTGTCCACAAGTGAGAAAAAAATGCTTAAGTGAGCTAATATTAGTTAATGTAAATTAATATATCAAATATATAATTATACATTAAATTATTAAATCAACACTTGATTTAATAGTCCGGCGATATCAAATACAACCGACTAATATCATTTGTATCAACTTATCGAATCAACACTTGATTCGATAATCCGGCTATATCATATATAACCGACCGATATCACATATCACGAGATTAGAATACGGTATCTCATACGCGTATCAATCTCAGTCCCGCACATATCACATATGCGCTCCTACTTCGTTTCTCCTGAGCCAGGAAACCTTTGTGTAGGACTCTAAAGACTCATCAATACGCTAGCAGTAGGCAGTGATCATATCACATACCCACAAACCGTCAGCGGCACTAGCTGTACGTAACAGCTCCCAGGTATTGAGCGATCAGAAGAACAACAAGCAGGCTTTCTCATACTCCCGTGAATCCAATAAGTAATATTACCGTACAGTCCAGTCTCTTCGTCTGATATGTCGTATATCCAGCCTGGGGTGGTAAACGTCAGACCCCAATAGCGTGATAAGTTATGCTGATGTTGTTAGTTATATATATTCCCTAGAGGCCATTGTTGGACATATGATGTATATTATAGTGGATGCTTGGATATATATAGAGAGGACTTTTTTGCTCGATATGATAGTATGCTATCCGGTTGCTCTTTGTCTTAACATGTTGATTTGTATTGGATTACTGTCTTGCTCTCACATGTTGATAAAGCCCTTAGGATGTGTACTTGACTACTAGGACTATGATGGAGATCATATTAGTGGGGAAAGGGTAGTCCACAAGTACATCCTATAACTATTCCTAGTCGAGGGTGTATCGAGACAGGGCATCGATACTCCAGAGTAGACTAGCGTATACGCCTTTTGACCCATATGATGGGGCGATGGATGATCCCATGTCCATTGGTGTTTGACATCAAAGATGGTATACGGGTGCTCAGTGGAGACTGGGTACACTGAACGGACTCGCCGAGAACTCCTTGTTGGTATTATACCTATTGTCAGACAGCAGTTCTCTGGTGATACTGGTACAGGTTAGTCTGTAGACTCGAGATCGTCATAGAGTCTTGTGTGATTCCCACTGTGCTTTGATTTCCACCTTACCACGTTCAAGAGAACGTGCAAAACGGTGGCTTTTGGGTACAGTCCCGAATCAAATGGAGGCAATGAGCGATAGGAGGGGTTTCGTCTCTCCCGGTATTGGGGGTTGATGTTGCGCTGTGTTCGATTGGCTATAACTGGAAGTCCCTGGCCAGGACTGATATGGAGATCTACTGGTAAGTGTTATCAGTAGTTTCTCGATCCGTTATGAGCCTCACATCGACACGACTTATCGATTATTGGGGTCTGACGTTTACTACCCCTAGACTGGATATGCGACATATCAGACGAAGAGACCGGACTGTATGGTAGTATTACTGATTGGATTCGCAGGAGTATGTACAGGCTTTCTTGTTGATCTTCTGGTCGCTCAATACCCGGATGGCTGTTACGTTTAGCTGACCGATTGCAGCTTATAGGTGTTTGATATGATCATCATCCACTGCTGGCATATTGACGAGTCTTTAGAGTCCTACACAGAGGTTTCCTGGCTCAGGCGAAACGGAGTAGGAGCACATATGTGATATATGCGGGACCGAGATTGATACACGTATGTGATACCGTATTCTATTCTCGCGATATGTGATATCGGCCGGTTATATATATGATATAGCCGGGTTATCGGATCAAGTGTTGATTCGATGATATTATATTATATTATATATATATATATATATTATATGCTCACTTAAATATTTATTATTCTCACTTATGATACATTTAACATATATGTGATATATGTTTATTGTATTGTTTTCTTTTGTTACATAAATATTATATATGTGATATATAATATTGTGACATGCTAGGTTACACATGCAACATATATGTATGAGACTCATACCATGCTAGGGTTTATGTTAGGGTTTCATTTATCATTAAGTAATTACAAATTAGTTGATTTAATCAAAGCTAGAAGCTTGGAGAAGCTTGAAGAGATAAGTTTTGACTTAGTCCACTCCTTTGTTTTTACTTAGGATATTTTGTGACCTAACCATTAACCCTTACCATGGTTAACTCTCTACATGAGTTAGGGTTTGTGATATTCTCACCCCTATGGTTGCATATATAACCTAATGAGATATTTATTCATCACTTGATTTTCTTCATCTTCATCATCTTCTTCTTGCTCATGAGTTAAGCTCACTAGCCATTGATGAAGTGGTGATATATTGTGAGAAATGAAATTCTAAAGAGAGCAAAATTCCTACTCCATCATCCTCTTCTATACTAGCCATATAGATTAGTGTGTTAGCTTCACTAATTCCGTATTAGTGAAGAGAGAGCTTGAGTCCGTGTTTTCTCGACGTAGATTATCACAGACTTTGAAGACTTCAAGCAAGGATGCATCGTACATCTTATGGAGCCTCTCAAGAGTTCGGGAGCTTGTTGATCACAACAAAGGGACCACCACTTGGAGTTTGTGAAGTGAAAGTGCGGACTACAAAGGTTGTAATCCCTAATCACTTAGAAGTAAAGTTGTTTACGTATGATTCTCTAGTTAAAGATCTTGTTAAGCGTTGTTTAAGCATGGCAAAATTTTAATATGGCATGAAAGATGCCACCCGAAACCTTGCTGTCGTGCTTAGGATCCCTACAGTGGTATCAGAGCCTAGCTAGAGAATTAGACGGATTGTGTAGGATTACGAAACCGAAACAACCCCGAAACACTCGTTTAAAAACCTTAGTTTCTGTCGAAATTTTCAGGTGTCAAATTTTTTTTAAAACAGTTGCAGAATGATGTATGAGATACATAATGAACACTGTACAAAACTCACCCCCTTACCTCGGATTTTGGCCGGTGACATGAGCAACAAATCCGGCGAGCTCGGATTTTTAGTGGAGTTTGGGGTTGGATTTTGGGTGGTGTTCCAGTCTCTGGCGTTTGGGAATTCAGGTGTTGTTTGTTTTTGCTAAAATTGCATGTGATGTTAATTTACTGCATTAACTATTCGGGGTGTTTCGTATTCGTAATTTTAATGTTGTTTCGGGTATTTTAGACAGTGATAAAAAGTTCGAACGGATATCAATAACTCATTTTTTCCCTTGCCAGAAATTTTTCCAAGTGTTGGATTTTTCCTTAGTTTAAAACTTTCAGAAAATCATGCAAGCGATTCTGTGAACTCTCTAAAAGAACGAAATCTTAACTCGATCATGTGACCGTCAGAACCACCACTAAACCCTAGGGTTTGTGGTATTTCAGCGGTGCCACATGTGAGGCATTGGTTAACCCTTCTACGGCTGGTTCATAGGAGCTGCTGCATGTTCTGGGGACCTTTTAAACTACGCCCAAGTGTTGAGCTGTTTGGGAAATTTTGGGTGTTTGTTTATTCGATCGGAAAGTTTAACATTGTCTAGTTATCTGGATTGTGATACAATATGTGGAATTCACAAAGTTAGGTATGAAATCCGTAATACGTGATATTTCAGGTTTATGATGTCTAAGGTGATTGTGGATTCCAAATGTTGTAGTTTTTCACTTTCTTTTCTCTGACCGTAAGTGTAATATGTGGTGTATCGCCGGTTTCGTTGCTATACATCAACGACAATTGGGATACGCATATTTACTTAAGTTGATGACATGTGATGTTATGTGTTGCTGTGATATGTTTTATTGGATCGTCGTGTTCTGAATAGCCGGAGGTTTTATGTGAGATGAGAGTTTTTCATTTTCATTCATGTAAAATTCATTGTATGTAATATTCTTTTATTGGGGCACTTCCGGGTTGAGGATGATGTCACCATTGTATATTATTTACTTTTCCGCATTAGGATATACCCAAGGAGGGGAGCACAAGTAACCGGGTTCTAGGGTCCAGTGGGAGGCCATCTCGAGGAGTCGAGACCGGGTCTCCTAACACTAGAATTGGTAGGGTTGCTTGCCGCTCTCATAGGGGTCTATGTGTGTGGGTTTGGCTATTCATCCCGACGGTGGAATCCGTGTTTCATACAGGCTCAAAATAAAACACGGACCTCCTAGTATATCCAATATTTCATATGTTATCTTCTGCTGCAATGTTCTGTGATGTGATCATATTACTGCCTGAGATGAATGTTTTATTATTATATATATGATATATAATAGACGTTGCTTATGTTTTGCACCCGCGCTAGTTCCGTCCCGGTATGCCGTTAGCTAAGTAACCTAACGGTGCATAACGGAACATTGTGGAGAATGCGAATGGCATAAGCGTACGTTGTATTTTCGTTTCTTCTGTGATGCTTAGGAAGCATAAATGATGGGATTTCGTTAATGAGATTAATGAAAGAAAAAGAAACCTAAAAGATATTGTAGAATCAAATTTTCAAAAAAGGGTAGCTCTAATTTTTGCTTTGCATAGCGGTATTCCTTATAGAATATCCGGCACCTTATTCGATAAGGAAAGAGCCGAGATCCCTTCACCGGGAGTGACCTCTTTAGCAAAACTAGCAGATGCTACAACCCACTCGGTTATTTTTTTGATTTCTTCTATAGTTCTTGCTTTGCATAGCGGTATTCCTTGTAGAATATCCAGCACCTTATTCGATAAGGAAAGAGCCGAGATCCCTTCACCGGGAGTGACCTCTTTAGCGAAACTAGTAAAAGCCTCAAAAACACTCCTTTTCAAAATCACTTGTTTCTACAACGATATCAAGTTCATTACGCAAAAGTTTTCATAAAAACCTGTCGTAGCCCTCTGTCATCTCAGATAAGTCCTATTTAGTATCCGTGCTGCGTTTGTTGACCTCCGTCAAGGCGTAGTGTGCGGCAGCTGAGTAGTATTTATCTGCTGCATATGATGCGATCGTTTTAGGGTAGTCGTACGACCTTGTTAACCTCCGTCAAGGGTCGTGCGGGTGGGTTTAATTCAATCTGGAAATGACGGGTTGAACTTGACTAGTAGCCTATGGTTTGTTGACCTCCGTCAAGGTCATAGGACGCTAGAGGAAAAAGTATTATCGGGAATTTCAAGTGTTGAAATTTGCAATGAGATTGCATACCCTCTATGAGATAGTTGGATCTCGATACCCACTGCGAGCAAGAGTTGCTCCTGGGAAAGTTTTACACCTTACAATTAGCTAACCCATTAGGTGTCTAGAAATGTGTTAATAGGGCTACCCCTAAGGGAAAATGAGGTTTATCTTAATTAGGTCCATGCGAGAGCACGGGGAACCTCCCTCAAAGTACCGGCACTGGCCTGGCTGAACAGTTAGTAAAGTTGTAGACTGTAATTAATCCCGGCTAGTCTTTCCTTTTTAGGGTTTTTGAAGGAAGATTTGATTAAAACAGTGGGAGCCATCCTGATTAGATAAGATAATAACCAATCTAATCTTGCAAAAGCGTACCCTAAAGTGTTTTCTTCTCTCTCTCTCCAGGTAGCGACCATGTCAGGCCTTAATCAAGATAATAAAATTGATGTATTGATTGAACCCGCTTGTTATACTGAGCAAGGGAATGTTGGTTCCGTTCTTTCTTATCTGAACATGAAATAGGGGAATGTCCAGATTTTCACGCCGCCCAAACGAAGAATAAGCATGTTGATGCATCTTCTTCGGGTGTGTTAGTTATCGAGAACTGTTTCTCAGTTCACTCTACGTCCTGGGTATTAGATGCCGGATCAGGATACCATATATGTAATATGTTATATGGGCTAAAGAAAGGTAGAGAACTGGGAGATGGTGATCATTCCGTAAGAGTAGGGAATGGTGCAAATGTTGCAGCCAAAGCAGTTGGCGAATATCACCCTTTGTTACCAAATAGTAATACAATGATTCTGAACGAATGCTATTACATTCCGACCCTGATATGCAATCTTATATCGGTTTCTTTATTAAGTAAAGAAGGATATAATTTTGTAGTACAGGATAATGTTAGGAACATCTTCCTGAATCAAAAGTTGATTGGATCAGGCTCGTTAAATAATGGCATATACGTTCTAAACCAAATAACAGTTCTCAATGTACAAAACACACACAGGAGAAAGAGTTCAGAAATGAACGAATCCTTCTTGTGTCATTGTAGACTAGGTCATATCAATGCGACACGACTAGCTAAGTTACATAAAGATGGAAATTTGAATTCGTTCGAATTTTCATCTTATGATACTTGCCAGTCATGTCTCAAAGGCAAGATGACCAAAACTCCGTTTAGTGGACACGGAGAAAGAGTTACAGAACTCTTGGGACTGATACATAGTGATGTATGTGGTCCCATGTCTACACATGTCAGGAATGGTTCTTCGTACTTTATTACATTCACCGACGATCTCTCAAGATACGGACATGTGCTCCTGTTGAAACACAAGTCTGAAGCTTTTGAGAAATTCAAAGAATATAAGAACGAAGTAGAGAACCAAACGAGTAAAAGTATTAAGTTCCTTCGATCTGATCAAGGAGGAGAATACTTGAGCAATGAGTTCCTGGACTATCTAAAAGAGAATGGGATTCTCTCTCAGCTTACTCCTTCATATACACCACAGCACAACGGTGTATGGGAATGGAGGAATCGCACCCTATTAGATATGGTGCGCTCTATGATGAGCACTGCTGAGTTGCCTATTTCCTTTTGGGGGTATGCGCTTGAGACGACCATATACCTATTGAATAGAGTTCCAACCAAATCAGTGCCTACCACTCCATATGAGATATGAGAGGGGAAGAGACCGTGTCTTAATTTTGTTAAGATATGGAGTTTCCTGGCATATGTTAAAAAGCAAAATCCGGACAAGCTCGAGGCAAGGTCTTTTCTGTGCAAGTTTGTAGAATGTCCCAAGCATTCGTGAGGACATATCTTCTACCACCCTGAGGAACAAAAAGTGTTTCTTTCTTAACATGCCACCTTTTTAGAAAATGAATTTCTTGAAAAAGAAATTAGTGGTAATGAGGTAGAACTGGAAGAAGTTCCAGCTACATAAACTGCAACAGAAAATATGGTTGAACCAGAGGATTCAGTAGTTCCTAACGAACCCCAGCCTCTCCGCCGATCTAGTAGGGTTCCTCATCCACCTAAGAGATACTACGGTTTTCTTTTAGACGGTGGGAGCGAGGATTGCATCATGGAAGATGATGACCCGACTAGCTTCGAGCAGGTCATCACGAGTGGCGACTCTGTGAACTGACTGGATGCAATGCGATCTGAGATGGAATCCATGTACACTAACAAAGTATGGACTTTGGAAGTTGCTCCTGAAGGGGTGAAACCCATTGGGAGCAAATGGATCTTTAAGAAGTAACTTGGTGTAGATGGAAAAGTTGAGACTTTCAAAGCTAGACTTGTTGCAAAGGGTTTTCGTCAACAACCAGGTGTGGATTATGACGAAACCTTTTCTCCAGTGGCTATGCTTAAGTCCATCCAGATCCTACTTTCCATTGCTGCATACCATGACTACGAAATCTGGCAAATGGATGTTAAGACCGCCTTTCTAAATAGTGATTTGGAAGAGTGCGTGTACATGACTCAGCCAGAGGGCTTCGTAGACAGTTGGAGCAGTGGAAAGATGTGCAAGCTGCTTAAATCCATTTACGGGTTAAAGCAGGTATCGTGGAGTTGGAACATATGTTTTGATGTTGTAGTCAAAGAGTTTGACTTCATAAAAAAGGTAGATGAACCTTGTATATACAAGAAGGTGGAAAAGAGTAAGGTTGTCTTCCTCGTATTGTACGTGGATGACACACTCTTGATAGGAAATGATGTTCCTATGCTGCACTCGGCCAAGCTCTTCTTATCACAAAGATTCTCAATGAAAGATCTACGTGATGCCTCCTGCATTTTGGGGATTAAGATCTATAGAGATAGATCTAAACAGATACTGGGATTGTCCCAATCCAGGTACATTGACACCATACTCAAGAGATTTAGTATGGAAGAATCCAAGCATGGGAATTTACCCATGATCTCTGGACTCACTCTCTCCAAAGAGATGTCTCCAAAGACTGATTTGGAAAGAGCTCGCATGCAAGGGATACCCTATGCTTCGGCAGTAGGCTCTATCATATACGCGATGCTATGTACCAGACCCGATGTAGCATACTCACTAAGTGTAGTGAGTAGGTATCAAGCAGATCCTGAAAAGAATCACTGGACAGCTGTGAAGAACATTATCAAGTACTTGAGAAGGACTAAAGAGATGTTCTTGGTGTATGGTAACGGAGAATTCCAGGTGGAGTCCTTTACCAATTCGAGCTTCTAGAATGATAAGGACGACTCTAAGTCGCACTCGGGATTTGTCTTTACCCTCAATGGAGGGGCGGTTTTTTGGAAGAGTTCCAAACAGGAAACCGTGGCAAACTCGACGATGGAGGTTGAATACATTGCTGCCAACGATGCTGCCAAAGAGGTTGTCTGGATAAAGAAGTTCATTACTGAACTTGGAGTGGTTCCGTCCATTGAGCATCCAATACCTTTGTATTGTGATAACAATGGAGATGTGGCTTTGGCCAAGGAACCCAGGTCCCATCAGAGATCCAGGCATATTCTGAGACGGTATCACCTGATCCGGAAGATAATTGATCGCCGAGAGATTGAGGTCAGGAGAGTTGACACGAAGGACAACACCGCGGATCCACTCACGAAGGCAATTCTCCAGATACAGTTTGAGAGACTCTTCGGGATGTTGGGTATGAGATACTACAACAGCTGGCCTTAGTACAAGTGGGAGATTGTTAGTTATGTATAAGCCCTAGAGGCCATTGTTGTATATATGATGTATATTATAGTGGATGCTTGGATATATATAGAGAAGAATTTGTTGTACATATGATGTACTCACGAAGGCCATTGTTGTACGTACATGTCATGTGATAATGCTGTCAGAAGAAGGAACATGCAAAGATATGGCTGATCTCCTTTGGTGCTTCGAAAACGATGATGACGAGGTGATCTCAGAGTTTCCGCCGGTGCCAAAAGAGCTGGAAGATGTGATACATACTACTGCAGATAATCTCAAGAAAATTGACTTGGGAACGGCAAGTGACCCGCAGCCGACATTCGTCAGTGAGCTGTTGTCTGAAGAAAGGGTGGCTACGCTAAAAGATGTGCTCATGCAGTATAAAGATTGTTTCGCATGGAACTATTCCGAGATGCCCGGATTGGATCCAGAAATAGCTGTCCACAAATTGGCAATATCCCCGAACGCTAAACCGATCAAATAAGAACCGAGAAGAATGTGACTCGAGCTTGAGATGAGCATAAACGCCGAGGTCAAGAAACTAATCGACTCCGGATTCATTCAAGAGGTTCAGTATCCTGACTGGATCGCCAACATCGTCCCCGTGATGAAGAAAAATGGGACAGTGCGCATCTGCGTGGACTTCCGGGATCTTAACAAAGCTTGCCCGAAGGACGATTTTCCCGTATTGGTCACTGAGCTGATGATCGACAATACGTCCACCCATGAAGTCTTCTCCTTCATGGAAGGCTTATCGGGATACAATCAGATAAAGATGCATCCCGAGGATCGGAAGCATACCTCTTTTCGGACCCCTTTGGGCATATTCTGCTACAAGGTGATGCCTTTCGGTCTAAAGAACGCCGGTGCCACCTATCAGAGAGCCATGACGAAGATTTTCGATGACTTCATACATGAAATCATCGAGTGTTATATCGACGACCTCGTGGTTAAAAGCAAATCATACGAGGAACATATAGAGCATCTCAAGATCGTGTTTCAGCGCCTTCGGAAATATAACCTGAAGATGAACCCTCTTAAATGCGCGTTCGGAGTTTCCTCAGGTAAATTCCTAGGATTCATCGTACGACACCAGAGCATCGAGATAGACCCGTCGAAGATCAAGGCGATCATGGAAATGCCTCCGCCAAGGACTCTCAAGCAACTGCGGTCTCTCCAAGGAAAGCTCGCGTATATCCGGCGATTTATAGCCAATTTCTCCGGCAAGTGTCGTCCTTACAGTCACCTGATGAAAAAGATGACCTCGTTCATCTGGGATCGCAAATGCCAAAGCGCACTAGACGAGATCAAGCAATACCTGTAAAATCCGCCGGTACTGACCGCTCCGGTCAAGGGAAAGCCTCTCATTCTGTATACAACTGCTCTTGAAGGCTCTTTAGGTGCGCTATGGGCACAAGAGAATGACCAAGGGAAGGAGAGAGCCCTCTATTATTTGAGTCGAGTTCTCCTGGGGGAAGAAAGCAACTACTCCCCCATCGAAAAACACTGCCTGGCGTTGATCTTCGCGATAACGAAGCTCATACATTATGCGTTTGTACATGAGGTCCATCTCATATCAAAGGTGGATCCTCTCAAATATTTAATGTAAAAAGCCATATTAACGGGGTGACTCGCTAAATTGGCCCTACTCTTGATGGAGTTCTCGATAACTTATCGTCCTCTCAAAGCAGTAAAGGGCCAGGCTATCGCCGACTTTCTCGCTGAGCATATGATACCTGCCGATTCTTCTTTGAATTGCGAATTGCCCGACGAACACGCATTTGACACGATCGACGGGGAAAAAAGAGAGAATAATACCCAATGGGAACTCTACTTTGATGGAGCATCTTCCATGAAAAAGCGCAAATAAAGCACCCCCATGATCAAATCAGGGGTAGGTCTCATCTTCATAACTCCACAAAGGGGAATAATGGGTTTCGCCTTCTCCTTAACAGAGCCGAATAATGAAGCCGAATATGAAGCTTTGATAGCGGGTCTTGAGATCGCTGTTGACATTGGAATCGAAAACCTCCTCATATACGGGACTCCCAGCTGGTCATCAGCTAAGTAAACGGCGACTATCAAACGTGCAAGCCAGAGTTGGTGAAGTACGGCGAGAGAGTGCAGCAACTGCTGACTCAAATTCCCTCATACACCCTGGAAAGCATACCACGTGCAGACAATAGAAAAGTGGATGCACTGGCCAAACTCGCTAAAAACTGGCCGACGAGAATCTCGCTGACATGAGGATCGTCGTGCAAAGACGTCGGGTTCTTGCGCAGGCAGAAATATCTCCGGAGTCGTCCGAAGAAAAGGGAGCTACCGAGCAAACGGCCATACAAATAAAAAACCAGAAAAAGGTTATGGATCGGCGAGAAGTCTTTATAGACTACTTCAAATCCCGTCGAACTCCTGAAGATGCGTCGTTAAGACATCAGCTCATGAAACGAGCTCTATCCTTCGCCTTTGTTAATGATACTCTGTATAAGAGATCATTTGATTCTCTGTGGCTAAGATGCCTGGGACCTGAAGAGGCAAAGAGAGTCGTCCAAGAAACTCACGACGGATTCTGTGGTTCTCACCAAGCCGGACCAAAGATGAAACTAAAGATCAAAAGGATGGGCTACTATTGGCCCACGATGATCCAGGACTGCCTTGAATACGCAAAGCAGTGCCGCTCGTGCCAAATTCATGGGGACTTTATCCACCAGCATCCAAATCCGCTACATCCAACGGTGGCTAGCTGGCCGTTCGAAATGTGGGGAGCTGACATAATCGGGCCCATCGAACCAGCGTCGTCCAGAGGACATCGATTCATTTTAGCGACAACTGATTACTTCTCCAAATGGGCAGAACCAGTACCGCTGAAGGAAGTGAAGACGGAGAATATCCTTCATTTCTTCAAGACACATGTTATTTATCGGTTCGGCACTCCGCGACGGATTATCTCCGATAACGGGCCAGCCTACAGAAGCCACAAGATCAGTTGCTTCGCACAACAGCATAACATAGACTGGAGATACTCTTCGGTCTATAATCCCTGAACAAACGGTCTAGCTGAGGCTTTCAACAAGGCCTTGACGAAGATCGTGAAAAAGACGGTGTCTCGAAATAAGAAGGACTGGCATGAGAGACTGCATGAAGCTCTCTGGGCGTATCGAACTACGTTCAAAACGGCCACAAACACAACGCCGTATGTATTGGTATTCGGCACAGAAGCAGTACTCCCTCTCGAGATAGAGTTACCCTCTCTATGAGTGGCGGTTCACTACGAGCTAACAGACGAAGAAAATGCTCACCTTCGGCTTGAGTAGCTCGACGCCCTTGATGAAAACCGGCTTATGGCGCAACAAAATCTAGAGGCTTATAAAGCAAAGATGACGCTCTCATATGAGAGGTTGACTAGGCCGAGAACATTCCGCCAAGGCGAACTCGTGCTAGTGGTCAAAAGACCTATGATCCCCAATCGTGCCAAACGGGGGAAATTCGAGCCGAACTATGAAGGCCCGTATATCGTAGATAAAGTCTACCAGGGTGGAGCCTATCTACTCATGGACATGCGTGGTGAAAGACCTTTCAGGCCAATAAATGGTCACTTCCTGAAAAGTACTACGCCTAACGAGTCACGGCCTAGGTCAACGATAGATGACGACACCTATGTCCGCTCGCTATCTTTTTAAGCCCAAACTCCATAGGTAGTAGCCGGCTTACGGACCGAAATGTCCTAAAACTAACGACGGACCGAAATGTCCTAAAACTAACAACGGATCGAAACGTCCTTAAACTAAGGACGGACCACTATGTCCTAAAACTGGCTGTTGACCGAGACGTCGATAAACTACTACAGACCGTAGCATCCCAAGGCTGACAAAAAAAATAATAAAAGAAAAAAATATATAAAAAAAACGGTATGTTCATAAGCAAAATGGGCACGGATGAAAACCCGAAAGGGCTCCGTGACTAAAAACAGCAGGGCTACCGGCGAGTTTTGTGAAAACCCGAAAGGGCGCAAGCTCGTTAAAAGACACTTGCAAGACCCTTTCGACCTTGTGAGGAGAAACCACCTGCATAAGATCCTTACGACTCACAAGGGAGAAACACACTTGGGAATCCCCACGATTCCTAAGGAGAAATTACACTTGCGAGATCCTCACGACTCGTAAGGAGAATTCCCCTTTGAGACCCTTACGGCTCACAGGGTTCAAAATCCTTAAGATATAGGGATCTGAACCTGTTCTTAAGCCATCACAACCTTCAGTTCTGCCCTACAAGCGGTTCAATGCTGACCCTTGTATACAATCCACGGGCGCGAATAAATATTTCCCTAACAAAGTCCCACCAGAGACTGGGGATATGCTCATATGGCAAAAGACACTTGTAAGTCCTCTCGACTTATAAGGAGAAAACACTCTTGTAAATCCTTACGACTTATAAGAGACCATACACTTGGGAATCCTCACGATTCTTAAGGAGAAAATGCACTTGCGAGATCCTCACGACTCGTAGGGAGAAATACCTTTATGAGACCCTTACGGCTCATGAAGTCAAAAGCCTTAGTCGACAGGATCCTAACCCTGTTTGCTAAGCCACCTTTGTTTGACATCGACAGAGGAAAATGATGATTCGCTCCTGGAAATATCCCAGTTGTAGCGATGCTGATGCCTAAATCGGTATCAAATCCCAAACTCACAGCGAAAAGTCAGCAAGCCACAAATGCATATGAAATAGCCAAAATGATTGGGCAACTTGCAAATCAGCAAGTAAAAATGTATGCATACAAAATAGCCGAAATGATTAGGCACCGCGAAAAATAGCCAAAACGATTAGGCAATCGCGACTTTCGCGATATAAAAGCTGAAATGATAGAGCATCGCGGAAAGAAAAAAATATATAAAATGAAATTTTTTGCCCTACAGGTGAGATCACATCGATCCTTGTATACAATCCAGGGGCACAAACAAAGAGGGAACCACACCTTCCTCCCCAGGCTCCATCAGAAAAAGAAGCCAAAGTCTCAGCGGCTACACCTACATCCTGGAGACCTACAACAGCGTTCCTCCTCATTCCAGCAGGATTCAGACGCGACAATCAACCTTAGAGCCATGGCAAAGTCCCTACTCTGAATCTCGACGGTTTACAGACAACCTGGAGATTATCTCAACATTCGTCTCATTTCAACAGACGCAACATCAGCAAAGCGGAACCGTGGAAGTTCCCAATTCCATGACTCGGCGGTGCACAGACAACCGAGAGTCAACCCCTGACTCCGTGAAATGCGGATAAAGTCAACAAATCCTGGTCCTTGCGGAACACAGCTTATGTTAATCCTGACCCCGTGGGAAGCATCCAGAGCAATTCCTGGTTTTGTGGAACACGACTTATGTCAATCTTGACCCCGTGGGAAATGTCCAGAGCGGATCCTGGTCCTTGCGAAACATGGCTTATGTCAATCCTGACCCTGTGGGAAGCATCCAGAGCAATTCCTGGCTTCGTGGAACACGGCTTATGTCAATCCTGACCCCGAAGGAAACGTCCAGAGCGCATCCTGGTCCTTGAGGAACACAGCTTATGTCAATCCTGACCCCGTAGGAAGCATCCATAGCAATTCCTGGTTTCGCGGAACACGGCTTACGTCAATCCTGACCCGTGGGATGCATCCAGAGCGGATCCTGGTCCTTGCGGAACATGGCTTATGTCAATCCTGACCCCGTGGGAAGCATCCAGAGCAATTCCTGGCTTCGTGGAACATGGCTTATGTCAATCCTGACCCCGTGGGAAACGTCCAGAGTGGTTCATGGCTGCATGGAACACGGCTTATGTCAATCCTGACCCCGTAGGAAGCATCCAGAGCAATTCCTGGCTTCGTGGAACACGGCTTATATCAATCCTGACCCCGTGGGAAACGTCCAGAGCGGATCCTGGTCCTTGCGGAACACGGCTTATGTCAATCCTGGCCCCATGGGAAGCATCCAGAGCAATTCCTGGTTTCATGGAACACGGCTTATGTCAATCCTGACCCCGTGGGAAACGTCCAGAGCGGAACCTGGTCCTTGCGGAACACGGCTTATGTCAATCCTGACCCCGTGGGAAGCATCTAAAGCAATTCCTGGTTTTGTGGAACACGGCTTATGTCAATCCTGACCCCGTGGGAAACGTCCAAAGTGGATCCCGGTCCTTGCGGAATACGGCTTATGTCAATCCTGACCCCGTGGGAAGCGTCCAGAGCGGAACCTGGTCCTTGCAGAATACGGCTTATGTCAATCCTGACCCCGTGGGAAGCGTCCAGAGCAAATCCTGGTCCCATAGAACATGGTTAAAGTCAATCTTGACCCCGTAGGAAATGGCCCGAACAACCCCTGACTCTGTGAAATGCAGATAATGTCAACCCCGTCCATCACTTACGGGTCCTCACGACTCGTAAGGGAGAAAACTCTTTTGTGAGATCCTTACGACTCTCAAGAGAAAACCCACTTAGGAATCCTCATGACTCTTAAGGAGAAATTACACCTACGGGATCCTCTCGACCTGTAGGGAGAAAATTCTTTATGAGACCCTCACGGCTCATAAAGTTGAAAAGTCTTAGGAGGTGGATCTTAACCCTGACTCCTAAGCCATCGCTGTCCTACAAGGAAATCAAAATAGATTATCCACAAAATGCACTTACTAAAAGGGACACACCATCATGAAGAAAATATGTCTTTTATTCATGAATCAAAATGAATACAAAGTACAATTTATGAAAGAATAAAAAAAATACTCTCATTCAGGAGTATATACAAAAGAAGATAAAAAATATATACAATTCTTCAAGCCGGCGGACGATTCAATAGGTTTGCCAGTTCATCCTTTTTCCGCTGGGCCTCGGCTTCATGATTCATTATCGTCAAAAGACGGGCCTCCGCTTGAGCCTGTTGGGCCTGGTATGAGGCAAGCCGACTTTCAAGCTCTTTTTCGGTAACCTTATGAGCTTCGACCATTTTGCGAGTGAAAATGACGGCCTTATCAATGGCTACCACCTCCTTGATAGCCTATTGAAGCCCTCGCCAAAGATCATATGCCCGAGTGGTCTTGGCCGTAAGATTAGCTTGAAGTTCCCTCGGCGCTTTGGAAGCCAGCTCCCTCTCCGAAAACTTTCGGCTGAGCCACTTCTCGCATGACAACATATTTGAGGCGCATCGTTCGATCAACCCCCACAAGTTCGCCTTTGCAGCTACAACCTCTGAGGGAAGGCGTGTAGATTCAAGAATATGCAACCAAGCCTCCACCCGACGACAGAACTCAACCCAGACTTGCGCCAAGGTTTCACTATGGTAAGTAGCAAGAAAGGGAAGAGAACCGTTGGCTTCAGCGGCAAATGCTTCGGCCGTGATTAGACTGCCAGCACGAAGGTCTTCAATCAGAGCTGACAAGGAGTGAAGGCTTAGCTTTGCCATCCGTTCCGAGGCACGTAGAGCATAGGGGCCGGGCGGCATCATGATGTGAGATTCTAGCATGGTAAGAAATGGCAAAGCTGTTAAGATTCATAGAAAACAATTAGCAAGATTCACAAGTAAAGAGCGAATGTAACAACATTAAAACTTTACTTACCCACGGTCAAGCAAGAAGGGTCTGAAGGATCCCCAGGCCCGTCAAGAATCTCGACTTCGTCATCAGCTTCCAGAACTATAAAAGACATCAGTGTCATTATAAGAAATAACAATAATGTCATAAGGAGAAGGCAAATAACGCTAACCTTTCCCGGAAGAGAGGACGATGCGTTGAGGGGATATCGCCTGCGGAGCGGCCATCTCTAGCAGACGCTGGAAAGACTTACTGGGGGACAAGTCCCCGATGGACGCCGCTAATCCCCGTAGCTCTGAAAAGACAGGAAAGTTCAGATAATGAAGAGATCGTTAAAATAAAAGATAGAAGAATACCTTCGATGCTCCTCCCACTCTGGGTTGGAGGGATAGCAGCTTCGGCGGTCTCCTCCGTGCCCCCAGGCACATCATCGGGGATGTAGGTCAGTATAATAACTTCCGGTGTAGCTATCGCTACAGGCTCCAATGAAAGGACGGTGGCCTTGACTACCTGTCCCGCAGTCTCCGGGCCGTCCCCAGAAAGATCCATTGAATCGGCGGCCAATGAAGATGCCTCTTCCGGGGGAGCAAGCACTTGGGGAGCGGGAATCACCGAGGGAAGCTCCATCGCAGGAACAACAGTTGCATCGACCCCCTCCACACTGATCAGTGTCTCATCGGGGATATTTGCAGAGTCCATAGTCAAGGCGCGACTCGGACTCAGATCCTCTGCCATCAGCGAAGTCCCTGCAAAGTTTGCACGAGGATAAGGATATGTATGTATATATATATATATATATATATATATATATATATATATAAGCAGTGCAAAATACTACAAAAGGATATATAAGTGTACCAATACGCAAAGGAGCTTCTAGTATGGCTTGTTCAAGCCGACGCACCTTCCTGAGGAAGTATGCTCGTCGGGGTTCGAGGGTAAACTCGTGGCCACCGGTCCACAATGAAAGCGCGTCTTCAGCATCGGCCGAGATAGACTGTTTAAGAGCTCTCTCACCTCCCTCTTCCAAAGGATCTATAAATATCTGCCGTATTGATGGAGGGTCTTCGTAAAAGATGACGGCAGGATAAGGCCTCTTCGGGATCCTTACATTCTCGGATTCATCCTGTGAGCATCTTATAGTCTCAGCCAATTGTGCGGCTTCCTCAGCAGATGAACCCAGGAAAAGTAAGCCACCATTTGATTCTTTCATGGCTAGTGGTTCGTCTTGGAGGATAGGCTCTGATTCCACTAAAAAGTCGAGTAGATTGCTGACCGTCTTCTTTCGCCTATTGGACCCAGAACTAACTGCAGAAGACGATCCCCTTTTTCCCCTCGATGCTTTAGCGCGACGTTGACCCACTTCGCCTTCAATATCTTCACTCGACGGTGCCACCGACGACGACACTGCCATTGCTGACGCCGCAGCTGACGATACTGCTACTGGCGCCCTATTGGCCCTTGATTGAGCTCTGGTTCGCGAAGGCATACCAGCTGTGGGGGTTAAATCCACTTCCGCCGCCTCCGGAATAAGCACGATACCAGTATCTCTCAGAGGAGGGCGAACATCTGCCCGCGGTCGCGGCGGGACCCCCGTAGCCTAGACCGGAGTAGGAGCCCTATATCCGAGGAGCATCCTCCTCTCCTCGGCAATAATGGGACTGACTCGGTGGAGGTACCAGCCAGTGAAAGACCCCACACATCGATGAATATAGTCAGCCTCAGGAATCATGAAGAGAGAGCCGGTGTTCAGCCGCATAAAGTGATGAGCAGCGTCACGAACAACTTCTGACGACGGGCTAGGCTCCACTATAAATGCCTCAAAGGGGACACCCTGGTCATATCCGAGTTGCCGAGAAAAGCGGTGTAGGTTGTACCGCATAAAAAGGGCCGCACCGTTCTGACAAAATACCAGATAACCTGGTCTGATCGAATATAGGTGCATGGCTTCCTTGCGCTTTAGAGAAGGTACTCCCTCTTTCGACAAGTCGCGAAGATGTTGAATCGGTCCCGAAGGAGCAGAGAGGACTCGATCGTTGAATACCATCCCGCCCGTATTGGATAGGGATTAATCAGCACGCGAATAGCCCCGGACTGAGTCAGGTCAGGAGCAGAAGCGTCCACCAGCCGCATGAGTCGTGGAAAAGTTTAAGCGTCATAAAAGCTGGGTCTTTGGTGCGCAGCAAATGCCCCTAGCACGTGCATCTCAATCCAGGACGTAAAATAATGAAGAGAGAAATTTACCACATTTACGCCTAGAGTTGAAGTGTTAGCTGCAGCGCTTAGCCCGTTGTAACACTTTGAAAACTCGTTTAGGGTTATTTCGCGTTAGATAATATTGATGCGTGTTTTCATGAAAACCCGTAAAATCTTAATTTCCTTTTTATCTAGTCCAATTAAGATGAATTGGGGTTTCATATATTTAAACGGGGTTTATTATCTTTAATTTATTTTAAATTAGCTATGTGTTCTTTTAATTAGAATTATTTTCCTAATGAGGATTGGTGTGCTTGCTTGCATACTTAGCATTTTGGTGGCACATACTTATTTCCTTCTCACCCTTTTCAAATTTTCATTTTCTTTTTCCTTTTCAAACAAAAAGAAATTGATTTTGAGAGAAAAGAGAGAGGTATGGTGAGCATTAATGAGGCATGGAAGCAATTAATGTGGCTTTTCTCTCTCTCTTTCTTTTCCTTCTCCCTCTTTTCTTTTTTCTTTTCTTGCTGAAATTTCCTGCAGAATCCAGCAGCTCCAGCAGCAACATCTCATCATCTTTTCTTTTTCTTTCATCTCTCTTGAATTCATACACAATCCTACACAAAAACCTCTCATTCTTTCACTCAAAACCTTGGAAAAATGGCTTTTTGGGGGAGTTTGGAGGCAGGTCTGTACTCTTGAGGAGAGAGCTGGAACTTTTGGGTTTTTCTAAAGTCTTTTGAAGGTATTAAACTCATATTTAACATCCCATTTCATAACTTGTTGTGTTTTAGCAAAATATCACATTTTTATGCATGTTTTGTGCTATATAAGGGGTTTTAGTGAGGTTATGTTAAAAATTAACTTTTTAGGCCTTGATTAGCTTGGTAATGTGATATTAGTGTGGTTTTAGACTTAGGTTTGTTTCAGATTTCACAAAAATACCCTAAAGTATCTTTTTAGTGCAAAAGTGTGATTTTTTAACTTGAATTTAGGATATGTTGAATCTGCTGCTACCCGAGTTGCCTTAAATTAAAATTGTATTTACTGGGGCATACACAGTATGTATGGAGTGCACACACCAAACCCAGAAGCCCACCCCCCTACCCAGGCCGCCGAAAAACACATTCTGGCCGCAAATTGCGGCTAGATGGGAGAACTGTGGGTTGGGGTTTTGATGGTTGGTGTCTGCTCATATGTGGGGTTTTATGGTATATATAGTTTTATAAAACTCTTTCTGTATCAAAATCTGGAGCTAATTACCTGTTTCTCGTATTTTAAATCTTTGCGACACACGTGATACGCGTGTGGGTTTGGGGTGTTCTGCGTATCGCGACGCGTCGAGGTAGTTTCAGACGCTTAATCACACGTTTTAGCATATCGCGCACACGCGCGCTTGGTTTGCGACACGGGTTTCTAGTGTGACTTTAAATGTCGTGTTTGTATGGTTTTGAGCTTATATGTGATATATTGTGTAATTCTAGGTTCGCAGGCGAGTGCGGCGGATGCAGCGAAGAAGGGGAAACAAGTCGTCGGCTACACTTAGCGCGAGACTACGGTTAGTAGATTTAACATCTACGGGGATATCGCCCGCATGGCGTTATGCGTCAGGGCTGATAGGACCTTATAGCTACATATTGCATTACCTACATTGACTGTTCATGGATACTGTTGTTGCATACCGCATTCCCTGCTATATGTATATAACTTAGAATTGATAGAACACCGCACTATTACTAACGGTTCATGTCGCACGAGCACTAATCTGCATGTTACACACACACCGTTAGTAATTACCATGACACTCTCACTGTAGATTGCCATGATCATTATACTGTAGTTCATCTCACAAATGATTAAATATGATTTTCATAGAAATTGGGAGCCGCATGATGCCTTTTGAAAAACTGAAACTATTTTAAAGAGCGGTTTCTCCCTTTTACTTATAGTATGACCTGATGTACATATCACATCGCATTTGATTTACTCATTGGTGTTGGATTTCATGTGATTTCTGGTTTTGAGGACCGTGGAGTTATTTAAGAAAAGATGCATTATTTGAAAACCCGGTTCCTCGTGATATGATATTTTGGTGCGTCCGCCACGCGTTTTCTCGGTGCTGAGACGTGTGCTTGAAACCCGATTCGAGGAGTTGGATGATCCGTTTGCGGGTTCGTGGTGGACCCGGTATGGTTCCCCTCGGTAAGATGATCGATGGATTTTGCCGATTGAGCCTGGAGGTGGGCGAGTACCTACCGGTGATTGGTTGGACCTGGCGGTTATCCGGAGGGTACTGACCAGAGTCGAGAGATGGATGCGGGATGATCCGTACTGCCGGGGCCGAGGGCCGATACCGCAGACGGAGCCCGTGGGCTGATCCGGACTTACGGAGCCCGATATATGAGGATTTGCGTGTCGATTCTGGACACGAGTATTTTATGATATTTTGAGTGCCGATGATGGGCACTCGTGATTCTCAGAGATTTACAGGATTTGAGGGCCGAGGAGAGTGCCGGCGCCTGAGTTTATTTGGGATTTGGGTGCAGTTTTGGGAACCGATTATTTTCCACGATTGATATTCCGTGTAGATGTTTATATTTCCCATGCTCGGTATTCATTATTGTATCTCATCCTGTAGTTATATTACCTGATAGAGCACTTGCATGATTTTTGCACATACTGTTTATCGCGCATTGATATCATCTGCTGGCATATGATAGAGTAGCGCAGTACATGCATGCTCGCGATTACCTTTATATGTTATCTCTATTCACGAGTTGGAAACTCACCCCCGTTGTGCCACAGTTTTTGCAGGTTGCCCTTCGGAGTAGTCGCGGAAGGCTGCCTTTTTACATCTTTTGGCTACAGATACTACTACAACTGGTGCGAAAGCTATTTTGCTATTAGGTGGGTTGTGGTATCTGGTTACTTTTATTGTACACACTTTTGTATCTAGTATTCTCCATCTACCATATATGTACTTGACTTAGAGACAGTGTGAGGACGATGATGTATATTATTTGTATTCTGGTGTCGAGCTCGTGAGAGCCGACCGTATTTATGCAGCTTATTATTCTGTGATGTCTTACTTATTGCTCATTCTTCGCTACGGCATCGTATATTACTCTTGTGATGTTTTTTTCCACCGTTGGGCGTGATTGCTCCCGTTTGGGAATGGTTTATTTCATTATATATATCATTTCACTTATACCCTGTTCTGTACTCGATTTCGGGGTTACTTTTACAAAGGAAATGCTGCCAAAATTATTATAAGGATAACTTAACTTTAAAAAGAACTTTATTGAACTATTTAAGGTTTTCTAAATGTTTTAATTGAATGTTTTCGACACTCACTACTTTTAAATGGTTTTGATTTCTGGGTTCGGCTTACTTAGTCATGCTACGCCTTTAGACGTTGCGTGGTTAAGTGCCGGTCACGAGTCGAAATATTCGGGTCGTGACACCCATGATACAGATGCGCTAACCCCGTAATGCCCACAGCTATTCGTGTCCCTTCGGCAATACGATGGGCAGGGTAGATAACTGAGGCTCTCATAAAATGACGGTGCATGGGAACGGCGAACCAGCTGAGCCAAACACTGATGAAGCCCATGAAGAAAGTCTTCTCATCCATACCAGGAACTGCGATCGACTCGAAAGATACGGCCGACAGGATGGGAATGTAGAACTGTGGCAAGTCCTCTTCTTTAGCCGGTCGCTTATTTAAACCGAACCCAAAGGGGTCGTTGATACTCGCAAACTTTAGGGCCGTCTTTGATAGAACATCCCCGCGAAGGAAGCAGGCGATAAAACTCTTGAATGTGACGCCCTTCTCCTCCGACTCTGTGAATAGCTTCTCAAAAATGCTCAGAGTCTTGATTAAACTTGGGTGCTTGTGGCGGACGGCATTTTCAGTCGACAGGCCATCGAGCATAGCAGGCTCGGTTTCGAAAACATACTCATCAGGAGGCAGCAGTTCCTCATAAAGCATCCCCCTGACCGGCAACCCCGAGATCTCGCGAAACTCTTCCAGAGAAATTGAAACTTCGCGGTCCCCTAGAAAGAAGGTGTTGGTGGGAAGATTCCATTGGTTTAAGAAAGCCTTAACCCACCAGACATGGGGGGACTGATAGTGGAAGAGAGATACGTACACTGCCTGATAGAGCCCGACCCTCTGCAGTCGCGCACGATGGACAGACAGGATATAACAGGCCCAGAGAAGGTAGCCCGTGGGATGTCGAGGGGTAAGCCCTATTTTGTAAATCTGTCCCCATGGCTGGGCTTCACCTTGGCAGATGTGACGCCCTAAGATATCTATAGCTGGCACAGGGTGGTTCAAAATCCCAGTTGTAGATGGTTCAAGCCGTCCCGTAGGGGTCCAATTCGACATCTCCAAAGCAAAGGCGGTCCGTGGACGATCCATCGGCAGAAATGGATAGGTAGGCTCTGTCGGTATCTCGCAAAGAAAGCTGCGGCGACCGCGGATGATATGACCGTACCAGGTCCCCCATAAAAGTAGATTGGTGCAATTCGAGTCATGAGCCCTGATCATCGCCATCACCTCTTCGTCCGACGGTGATTGAGGAAAAGCCGCCTCCGAGCGAGTGAAGGGAAAGTATGGGAGAGAAGCCATTACTCCTGAAATAAAAGAAGGGGAAACTGTTAAGTGAAGCCAACACATGTATATATATATATATATATATATATATATATATATAAATATATGTTTATAAATGTATATATATAAAAAGACAGTGGAAGAAAGCGACAAAATACTTATTTTATAGGACCATTGGTTACAAAACACAGGGGCCCCACAAAATCAAGATGGCGGCTCACTAATGATGAGGCAGAGTAATCATTATGAGAACAAAAAGAACATTCTCAATAAATGAACAGTGGATTTCAAACAACTCTACACATTCCCCAAAGAGAACACCCACTGCAGAACTCTATGCAAATCATGAAAGATCTCTCTGGATTTTTTTTTTTTGCAAAGAACATCTCAAGAAGTTCTCTGTGAAGAACTAAGTTCTTTAGAGGAATTAAATTCCTTATTGAATAGAGAAATTAAATTCCCAGAAAATATTTTTTCAGAACCAAGACTCTTTGGGAATGGAATTAAATTCCAGAGAAAAGACAAGTATCACCATCGATCCCAGAAGATCAGAAAAGTACTAAGAGGTTATTATTTAAAGATTGGACATTATTTTAACTTGGAAAGATGGGTTCTTGTTAAAGGAAAAAACCTTTGGTGTGGATTTAAAATCCAAATTCCTACAAGAAGTTCTTCAGCCGTTCAAGATCATTACCTGAAAAAGGGAATCTTTTGTTAACAGAGTTAAACTCTGGAAATTTTTGAAACAGAGAACTAAGCTCTGAAGAGAGAGAATTAAATTCTCAGAAGAAAATGAGCAAGGAAGAAGATGAAAAAAGTGGAGGCGCTTCTAAAGAGACCCACGCATTTATAGGATGCGATGGGGAACGGTTCATCTTCCCCGTTCCCTAGACAGATCCAACGGTTACAAAGGTGACAACGTTGCACTCATGTGCAAACACGTGAGAACAACGCTGTGGGGGAATTTGTTCCCTGATAAAATATCAGGAAATATCCCAATGGGGTATCACGTGCTCACATGTGACCAAGGGTCACGTGCTGACACGTGATGGTTCCCTGGGGACTCTGCTATAATAGAATAAAATTCTAATCAACAAGAGTCACGTTCCTACACGTGTTGGGCCTTTAAACCCACTAAAAAGGATTAAAAGATATAACAAAACAACAAGGAACACCCTAATGGGGCATCACGTGCCCACACGTGATCACAGGTCACATGCAGACACGCGATGGGTTCCCAAGCTCTCTGACTTATAAGAAGTAAATTCTAATCAAACAATCAATGAATGGGGTCACATGCCAACACGTGATGGGCCTTCGAACATACTGAAAAAGGTATAATATAACTACAGAAAAACCCCAATAGGGCATCACGTGCTGACACGTAATAATTCCTGAGTTCTTTAAACAACAGAATTAAATTCTGGTTAAATGCTTAATCAGGGGGTCACGTGTCAACACGTGATGGGAGCCTAAGATCTTTGAGATAATAGAATTAAGTTCTAATTAAGGGAAATCAAAAACCTTAATATCTCTCTAAATCTTTCCAAACAAAAAGATCGTGCTCTATAAAGTGGAGCACCGTTGGATTAAAAATCCAATGGTGATTAAAAATCACCAATTTATAGAAAGATTCTATACAAGGAAAGATTTCCATGAAATTCACCAAGAATAACAAACAGAATATCTTTTGGATTAAAAATCCAATGGTCAATAAAATTCATTGAGTGATCTAAAAGATCAAGTTGGTTACAAAAACAACCAAAAATCTTTTAATGAAAGATTGACTAAACAAATTGATTCTTTTCTTTCTCCTATAAATAGGAGCCAAGAAGAGAAGAAACGGGATCTTGGAATTTTTTAGAGAGATACAACAACAAAGAGAAAAAGAGAGGAGAATTTAATTCTCAAGAGAGAAAAGAAGATTTCTTCTGGAGAGAAAAGAAACCCTAGGTGAGCAAGGGAAAGAGATCTAAGCTCCATAAAACAAAGAGAATTTAATTCTCAATTTAAGAGTTTAACTCTTCTGAATAAGAACTTATTTCTTCCTTTGGTTGAAGATCTGCAGAAGCAGATCTCCCCACAAGTTGAGAATTTAATTCTCATAGGGGAGATTCTGTCATGCAGATCCAAAACTTAGAGGAAGGATTGAGTTTAGAGAATTTAATTCTCCCAAATTCATAGGAATTTAATTTGTCCTAATGAAACCAGGGTTTAACCCTATATGAGAATTTAATTCTCCTAAATTCATAGGAATTCAATTCCCCCAAATAAAACTAGGATTTAACCCTACATAAGAATTTAATTCTTCCAAACACTTAGGAATTTAATTCCTCAAAACAAGATTAGGGTTTAACCCTACCAAAGAATTTAATTCTCAAACAAAAGACTTAAATTATCTATGCACGTAAACGTGGTCACGTGGCAACACGTGACCCTTCCTTTAATGATCAGAAAAGAACGAATGAGACATGGTCACGTGCCCCACGTGACCCTCAAACAGACTCCTCAAAATGAGAAAGAAAAAGCATGAAGGCAATGCCTCACGTGCTCACACGTGACTCCCAAAACAAAAAAGGAACAAATCCAAGGGCAAAATCAATTTTGGGCGCCCTCACATGTCCCCACGTGACCCCTAATAAACACTTTAATAATCAATACATAGATACCCATCACGTGCCAACACGTGATGGCCTGAAGACCAAAAGTGTTTAACACTTATTTGAATATTCTGATAACAAAATAAACGAATTCTGGCCCCATCTTCAGATGCCTCACGTGACCCCACATGACCAATTCAATTTTAGTGTTTAACACTATTTTAAGCGCTTTATTTTTAGTGTTTAACACTATTTTCAGCACATCACGTGGGAGCACGTGACCGCCAAATACTCTCTAGTGTTTAACACTATTTTAAAGCCAAGTTTAGCCTAAATTGGCTAAGTTTTTCCAGAGGCAAATCCCCTCTTCAAATGAACCTTAAAATCTAGAGCTATAATGAATGGTTAGTGCTCAGCCAAAGACAATATGTTGTCAGAACTCCAAATCTCTGTTTAGCATTGCTAAATAATTGGGGGTTGAACCAAGACAAATGTTCAACAGTCCAACAAAGGGCCAACATTTCAAGCTTAATTGGACTTAGCTCAAGTTGGCCATAAGTCCTTAATTAAGATTTAACTGAGCCCATGTGCTTATAATCTAATTAATTGATCTTAGTCCCAAATTGGACTACAGATTTTCCAATCAACTTTGGTTCAAGGGTACATCTCTTCATTCCTCTGATATTTGTCGTTGTAATCCTTCAACGTCTTCAGAGAGGTGACAGGTCCCGATAACCAATCATTCCATGGACTGTGGGGTCCTTTTAAACTCACGGACTATGATGTCCTTAACCTCGGACTGTGGGGTCCCTTTAAACCCACGGACTATGATGTCTTTAACCTTGGACCGTAATGTCCTTAAACTAACATTGGACCACCATGTCCTTAAACTGGTAATCGACCGCAATGTCCCTAAACTAAACAATAGAGCCCAAATGCTTTTTTGTTGGATCTAAATGATCTTGTTAAGTTGATCTTAGTCTAAAATTAGACTAACGTATCCTTAACAAACGTTTAAGTTGATCTTAGTCTCAAATGAGACTAACGCATCCTTAAACCCAACCCCCAAAGCCAAATCTAAGAAAATACGGATTTGGACTAATCCATGCCCTACGGGCGACGATATAAATTAGTCTCCGTATACAATCCACGAGCAACCAAAAAACAAAACAAACACCCACAACACGAAGTGACCATTTGGAGAAGGAGAAAGTGGTTACCGCAATGCGGTAGCATAATTAACTACAGGGGCTTGCGCCTGCAGGGAAGAGCGTCTCCACAATCAAAACCCCTCAAATGATGGGGAATCTGACGAGTCTGCTACATCGGCCGCATCCGTCCAAACTTTCAATACACGGTACTATAAATCAACTTGGCATTTTCGGAGAGGTGGACGGATAGCACCAATTAGCATCTGCCCTCGGAATTCAGGCCCGGACGTTCCAACGTCCCGGTCACGTCTTTCGGCGAAGAACAAACCTCCAATACCGGGAGAGACGGAATCCCCTCCTATCGCTTATTGCCTCCATGTGACTCGGGACTGTACCCAAAAATCACCTGTTTGCATGACTTGGTAGAGCCGTGGTAGGGTGGAAATCAAAGCACAGTGGGAGACACACAAGACTCTATGACGATCTCGGATCGACAGACTAACATGTACCAGTGTCACCAGTGAACTGCTATCTGACGTGAGGTATAATACTATCTAGGAGTTAGTGTACCCAGTCTACACTGAGCACCTGTGTACATTCTCTGATGTCAAACACCAATGGTTGTAGAATCAACCAGCGCCTCATACAGGGTCAAGAATCATACACACTAGTCTACTCTAGAATATCGATACCCCATCTCGATACTCCCATGACTAGGAACAATTGAAGGATGTACTTACTGACTACCCAAACCCCACTAGTATGATCTCTATCATAATCCTGGAAGTCAAGTACACATCCTAAGGGCTTTATCAACATGTAACAGAGAGACAGTGAATGTACATGTTAAGATAAAGAGTAACTAGATAGCATATTATCATGTCGAGCAAGAAAGTCCTCCCTATATATGTCCGAGCCTCTACTATAATACACAATCATGTATAATAATGGCCTCTAGGGTATACATAAAACTAACAGGAGCTACCCGCCAGGGATTGACCGAGCAGGAAAGCTGCTCGGTGGCCTATTGATGAGGGCTTCGATCCTTGGCGTGGATGGCTAGGAGCTACCCGCCAGGGATTAACCGAGCAGGGAAGCTGCTCAGTGGCCTTTTGATGAGGGCTTCAATCCTTGGCGTGGATGGGTAGGAGCTACCCTCTAGGGATTGACCGAGCATGGAAGCTGCTCGGTGGCCTCTTGTTGAGGGTTTTTTTTGGACTTCACTTTGTCTTTGTGGGGCGTCGTTCACTCTTCCTTGACCCGTAAAATCTGAGAGAGTGACCGCCGCGGATGACACATGTCAGAAACTCATAGGTGAGGCGCGACGTTCCACAATCCATGTCGTTCCGACTTCCGTCTCCTGCGTATGGTACGGCATGGTCGCCACGCGGCGGTCCCATATTGGACAATTTGAAAAGATCCTGTGAATCGTGCTTCCGCGTGCTCAAACTTTGGTCTTCTGGGATTCCTTTGGAGGCTATAAATAGTGAAGGCTTGTTGGTTATTCTTAGCTTTGCTCCCCAGAACATATAAATGACAGGATTCATTTACTCCGTCCTAGAGATTATTTCCTTTGACGACGTCTATTTGTACGACCAGATGTGCTCCGAGGAGATGTACCAGGTAGTGGTCCGGCGTGTGGAGGACCACTTCGGCCGTCTTCTTCCTCGGCAATCATCCCTCCTCCAGCTACATATGTATTCGATTTGGAGGATGTCACCGGGGCTACACAACGCCTTGTCTGAGCAGCTTAAGGATGAGGCGGTCGACAAGCTGCACTCGCTTCGCTACCATGGTCCCATCTCGAAGAACCGGCGAGACCGCTCGGTGGCACTCGTTATGGAGTGCTTCCAGCAGAGGGAGATCGCCGATGGTGGCTCGGTCGGGGCGGCAGGTGCAAGGGCTCAGCTGGCGGAGATCTCCTCGGAGTACTACCAGCTGTGTTTTCTGCACCCCTTTCCACCTCTGTTGTAATTTTTTTTTAAGGCTGGGGAGCCCATAATACCCTTGATGAATAAAGTTACTTTTTTTCGATTCGATGTTCTTTCATCTCCTTTTTGTTCTCTTTGTGTTTTGTGTGCTTTCACAAAAATGAACTCAGAGGTTTTAGAACCGCGGAAGAGGGGAACATATAGGAGAAATCTCTTCTAATTCAGGAGACTTAGAAAAATTTACATCGTTTTAGCAAAGAAGAAACACATATTCATAGATACAGATTTTAAATTCAATTGTACAATTTGAGCTTCTCGTCGTTGTAAGGTCGGGGAAACTTACGACCCGCCGCGTCTTGTAAGCGATAAGCCCCACCGGGCAGTACCTTGAAGATGAGGAAGGGGTCATCCCACTTCGGTGAAAACTTGTACAGCTTGCCTTGGTCCACAAACTCTTTCCGCCTTAAGACCAAATCTCCAGTCTTGAAGGTGTGATGCTTGACTCGTGTGTTGTAGTAGTGAGCGGTTTGCTGTTGGTAAGCGGTGTCTTTGATCAGCGCCCGGTCACGCTTTTCTAGCAAGATGTCCAAATTAGTCTGGAGTGCTGAGGTATTGGCCTCGTCGTCGAAGTGCTCAACTCTGTAACTGGGCAGTCCGATCTCCATTGGGACCATTGCCTCGGTGTCATAGCAGAGGTTGAAGGTGGACTTTCCAGTGGGGGTCTTCCTCGAAGTGCGTATGAAGGGTTACACTAGCGCCCCGGCCAACAACCGCGGCCAAATGCGGAACAAATTTTTTTATAGCGAACATAAACTTGGCTCTAGAATAACACTAAACTCAGATCTTTACCATAAACCTAACTAGAAGAAGAAGAGTTCTATCTACTATGATAGAAAGTTATACCTAAGTCTTGAACTCCTTCTCTTCTTGTGTTGCTTCTCTTTGTCGTGAGCTCCTTGGAGTGGTGTAGATGGCTCCTCCTCACCGTCTTCTCTTTGCCAAAGAAAGATCCACCCGAAGGCCTCTACCTTGATCTCCAACCTCTATCTTGAAGTAACTAAGGTGCTTGGTGTGCTAGACTAAGAACCCTAGAGTGAGTAGAGAGTTGTTTTAGTGGTTAGATCTCATAAAGCTCTTGATTTTCAACTCATGAAACACGAGAGCCTTAAGAGAGGAAGAGGAGAGAGCTTGCAAGAGAGAGAATGTATCATGATGAAATGAGGAGATAACTCTCATATGATGAAAAAGAATAATGATAATTTTAATTAGGATAAATTGTCATGGTTGATGTTGATTTGACCATTATCATGTCACAATTAATACTAAGCATGCTCACAAAAATATCTAAGTCAACATGGGTCAACAAAGTCAAATGGTCAAACCAATTAACCAGATACAATTATCACTAATTAAAACTCATTAATCAATTTCCTCCATCTCATTATGGTTTTAATCAAGTCAATGGTCAAAACCCTAATGAGGTTCCTCTGCCTCTGTCAACTGTGTATACACACCCGCATCCGTGTTCCGAGGAACACGAATACAATGAGACCGAACCAACCCAAAACCAAATACTAGGATCTGGCTTAAACCAAAGCCCACTAGTATCAACTGCCTGAACACCGAACACGCACAAGTACGCATATGTGAACGGACCCTGTCGTAAAACCATACGACCTCTATCTCGTTTCGCCCAAAGGTGAACAACCCTCTGTGTGGGACTCTAAAGACTCGACACTACGCTGGCAGTGGGTTTAACCACAGACCGCAAGCGGTACTAGCTGTATGTAACGGTCCCCAGGTAGATGCTGATAAGAAGACCGATGAGGTGAACCTATCTGAACTCCTTCTGAGCCTGAATGTGACAATCTTCGTACAGTCCGATCTGTTCGTCTAAGAGTATCGCATGTTGGGCCTAGGAGGCGGTAAACGTCAGTCCCCTAATAGCGGTACAAGTCGTGTCGGAGTGTAGCCCAGAACATCCTGAGAAACTACTAGAAACACTACCACTAAATCTCGCTTGCCCTGGCCAGGGACTTTGTGTAATGGCTCTCCTAGACACAACGCGATATCAACTCCCAATACCGGGAGAGACGAATCCTGTCTAACCGTCACTGCCTCCAAGTGCTTCAGGACTACACCCAACTGCTACCTGTTTGCACGACTCCTTTGAGCCGTGGTAGGGTAGCAATCTAAGAACAGTGGGAACACACTCGAGACGAATCAGCAGTGTCAAGTCTGTGGACTATGCTGTACTCATGTCACCTGGGAACTGTTAACTGATGATAGGTATAATACCAACCAACAGTTCTTGACGAGTCATGTCCAGTGTACTCGTAACCTAACGAGCAACTGCATACTATCTCCAGTACGACGTATTGATGGCTGTGGGACAGACCATCTCCCCTGCTGGGATGAGAAGCATATGCACCAGTCTACTCTGGAGTATCGATGCCCTGTCTCGATAATCCTATGACTAGGGACAAGAATAACGATGTGCTTATAGACTACCCAGCCCCCACTAGTGTGATCGCCATCACAACGCCGGTAGTCAAGCAAAGATACTAAGGGCTCCATCAATATGTATTAGTAATATGTTAAAAGAAACATATATACATATTAAGATAGAAACAAACCAAGTAGCATACTACTATATTAAGCAAGACTGTCGTAAACCCGTATATATATCCCAAGCTTCCAAAATGTATTATACAAACTAGTACTATACAATAATGGCCTCTAGAGCATACATATCCAACAATCTCCCACTTGCACTAAAGGCCAGTAATTGGTGTACCGCATACCCAATGTCTGCTCTATGGCCAACTACTGGCGTACCGCATACTCAATAGCTCAAAAAGTCGCTCGAACTGTGTTTGAGGGAGGGCCTTTGTGAATGGATCCGCCGTGTTGTCTTTTGTGTCCACTCTCCGTACCTCGATCTCCTGGCGATCAATGATCTCCCTGATCAGGTGATACCGCCTTAAGATGTGTCTGGACTTTTGATGGGACCTGGGTTCCTTTGCTAAAGCTATATCTCCATTGTTATCGCAATACAAAGGTATTGGGTCAACAATGGACGGAACCACCTAATGAACTTCCTCATCCAGACCGCCTCTTTTGCTGCATCGCTTGCAGCAATGTATTCAGCCTCCATCGTCGAGTCTGCGACGGTATCCTGTTTGGAACTCCTCCAACATACCGCCCCTCCGTTGAGGGTAAACACAAAACCCGAGACAGACTTGCTATCGTCCTTGTCACTCTGGAAGCTTGAATCGGTATAGGACTCGACCCTGAGGTCTCCATTACCGTAAACCAGGAACATCTCCTTAGTCCTTCTCAGGTACTTGAGAATGTTCTTCACTGCCGTCCAGTGGTTCTCACCTGGGTCTGACTGATACCGGCTCACCACGCTCAGCGCGTAAACTACATCTGGTCTTGTACATAGCATCGCATACATTATAGATCTTACCGCCGAAGTGTGGGGTATAATGCTCATGCGAACCCTCTCCTCGTCAGTCTTGGGAGACATCTTCTTAGAGAGGGTGATTCCGTGCAATGATGGTATATTACCGTGTTTGGAATCTTCCATACTAAATCTCTTTAGTACGGTCTCTATGTATCTGGACAGCGAAAGTCCCAATAATCTCTTGGATCTATCTCTGTAGATCTTGATCCCCAGTATGTATGTGGCATCACCCAGGTCCTTCATAGAGAACCATTATGACAAGAATAGCTTGACCGATTGTAGCATAGGAATATCATTTCCTATCAAAAGAATGTCGTCCGCGTACAAGACTAGGAACACGACAGTTCGTCCTACAATCTTCTTATAGATACAAGGTTCATCTTCGTTCTTGATGAACTCAAATTCCTTGATTGCCTCATCAAAACAGATGTTCCAGCTCCGTGATGCCTGCTTTAATCCATAAATGGATTTAAGCAACTTGCACACCTTTTCGCTGCTCCCACTGTCTACAAAACCTTCTGGCTGATCCATGTAAACGCACTCTTCCAAATTGCCGTTTAGAAAAGCCGTTTTTACGTCCATCTGCCAGATTTCATAGTCATAGAAGGCAGCAATGGTAAGTAGGATTCGGATGGATTTGAGCATAGCCACTGGAGAAAAAGTTTCGTCATAGTCCAAACCAGGTCTTTGACGAAAACCTTTTACAACGAGTCTAGCCTTATAGGTTTCCACCTGCCCATCTACACCAAGTTTCCTTTTGTAGATCCATTTGCACCCAATGGATTTTACCCCAGGTGGAGCAATATCCAAGGTCCACACTTTATTGGTGTACATGGACTCTATTTCGGATTGCATAGCATCCAGCCACTTATCAGAGTCCCTACTGATAATGGCCTGACTAAAACTGGTAGGGTCATCTTCTTTCAAGATGCAATCCTCTCGATCCCCGTCTATGAGAAAACCGTAGTATCTCTCGGGCGGATGAGAAATCCTACCAGATCTCCGAAGTGGCTGAGGTTCGTCTGGGGTTATTGAATCCTAAGGTTCTGTCAAATCTTCAGTTTCAGTTTGTGGTCGCTGAATCTCTTCCAATTCTACCGTGCTCCCACTAATTTCTTTTGCAAGAAACTCCGTTTCTAAGAAAACGGCATGCTGAGCAACAAACACCTTCTGTTCCTCGGTGTGGTAGAACAGATATCCATAACCATTCTTTGGATATCCCACAAACTTACACAAAACTGACCGCGCCTCTATTTTATTTGGTTTATGCTTTTTAACATAAGCCGGACAACCCCATATCTTAAATCTTTTAAGATATGGCCTTTTTCCATTCCATATCTTGAATGGAGTCTTAGGCACTGATTTAGACGGAACATCATTCAATAGATATGCCGTTGTTAAAAGCGCATGTCCCCAAAATGAAAGAGGTAACTCAGCACTACTCATCATGGAGCGAACCATATCCAACAGGGTGCGGTTCCTCCGCTCTGATACACCATTATGCTGTGGTGTGTACGGTGGAGTAAGCTGAGAGAGAAGACCATTCTCTTTTAAGTAATCTAGGAATTCCGTGCTTAAGCACTCCCCTCCTCTATCAGACCAGAGGATCTTGATACTTTTGCCTATCTGGTTCTCCACTTCGTTTCTGAATTCTCTGAATTTCTCAAAAGCTTCAGATTTGTGTTTCATCAGATACACATATCTGAACCTAGAGAGATCATCAGTGAATGTGATGAAGTACGAGAACCCACCCCTTGTATGTATAGACATTGGACCACATACATCACTGTGTATGAGTCCCAAGAGCTCTGCTCTGCTGCCCTTTCTCCATGTCCGGTGAACGGAGATTTGGTCATCTTTCATTTGAGACAAGACTGACAAGTTTCATAAGATGAAAACTCGAACGTATTCAAGAGTCCATCTTTATGCAACTTACTTAGTCTTTTCTCTCCGATATGACCAAGTCTACAATGCCACAAGTAGGATTCGTTCGTATCTGAACTCTTCCTCTTGCGTGTGTTTTGTATATTGAGAACTGTATTTTGATTTAGGACATAGATACCATTACACAGTGTACCTTCTGCAACCAGTACCTTATCAAGGTAAATGTTCATGATATTTCTATCAAGAACAAAGTTATATCCATCTTTATCAAGTAAAAACACTGATATTATGTTGCAAACCATGGAAGGTATATAGTAGCAATTGTTCAAAATCATAATATTGCCATTTGGCAACACTAGGTGATATTCACCGAAGGCTGCAGCATTAACATGTGCTCCGTTCCCTACCCTGAGGGACATATCACCAGGTGCAACTTTCCTACTTTTTCTCAGTCCCTGTAATAAATTACAGATATGAGATCCTGATCCGGTATCAAGTACCCAGGAGGTAGGGCTGACCGAAAAGCAGTTCTCAATTACAAGAACACCTGAAGTAGATGCAATAGTATGCTTCTTCTTCACTTGGGTCTCCTTGGAATCCATACAATCCTCTTTCCCTTACTCATACTTATGACTGTTGTCGTAAGTTAGAGACGAACCGACGTACCCCAGCTCCGAATAAGAATTCGGATCGGTCAAGCGATACATTTTATTATCTTGATTAGGGCGTGAAATGGTTGCTACCTGGAGAGAGAGAAAAGAAATAACTCAGCGTGCGCTCTTGCAAGATTAGATTGGTTTATTAATTTATCTAATCAGGATGGCTCCCATTGTTTCCTCAAATTCTTCTTCAAACCTAAAAAGAAGAATTAGTCAGAATTAATCACATGTCACAATACTTGCTTAACCTTTCAGCCAGGCTAGTGTTGGTACTTCGAGGGAGGTTTTCCAACGCTTTCGCGAAGTTCCTTAATTACATAACCTCTTTTCCCTGGAGGTGTAGCCCCGCTAACACCGTTCTAAACACCTACTTGGTTTATAGCATTGATTGTTATGTGAAATAATCTCCCGAGAGTAATCCAACTCATCATTGGGATCGGGATCCAACTATCATTGTGTAATAACCTAGATGGAATCCACTCTAGTCACTACATTCCAGAAGGTATGCTAAATCTGCAAGTTTCCTGTATGTTTGAAACTCCCGATGTGATTTTTACCCCTAACGGTTTATGACCTTGACTAGGTCAATAAACCATAAACCGCTAATCAAGTTCTACCCGTCATTATCTTGATTGCATTAAACCCACCCGTACGTGCCCTTGACTAGGTCAACAAGGCCGCACGACCGTCCTAACCAATCACATTTGCAATGCACAGTAAAAATATCACTTAGCTACCGTTCACTACGCCTTGACTAGGTCAACAAACGCAGCACGAATACTAAATAATACCAATCCGAAACGACGGAGGGCTACGGCTGGGTTTTTGGCGAAAAATCCGTTAATGTAATGAACTTGATATCATTGAAGGAACCTGATTTCCTTTTAAAATATATAGTGGCGAAAACTTTTGCTAAAGAGGTCACTCCCTGTGAAGGGATCTCGGCTCTTTCCTCGTCGAATGAGGTGCAGGATATTCCAAACTGAATACCACGATACAAAGCAAGAATAATCGACTATAGTGAAAGTATTACGTTGACGCAGACTTTTACTCAAGGGGTCACTCCCGATGAAGGGATCTCGGCCCTTGCCTCGTCGAATGAGGTGCTGGATATTCCAAACTGAATACCACTGTGCAAAGCAAAAGAGAACGTCTGTAATGTCTGTTTTTAAAACTTAGTTCCAACAATATCTTTTAGGTTTGTTTTTCTTGCATTAATCAAAATTAATGTTGTCCCATCAATGTAACCTACCATACCAGAAAAGAACGAAAATACGATGTACGTATATGCCATCCTCATTCGCCACTGGTTCCCGTCATCACCCGTTAGGATACTTAACTAACGACAGAGCGGGGGCTGGACTAGAGCGGGTGCAAAACATATACAACATCTACTAGTATATATATATAAGTATATACAACAATCATCCTAGGCATGATAGTAAACAACATCACAGAAACACAGCCAACAATACAGAATGGTGGATAATCTTAGAGCCCCGGGTTTTATTTGATCCACAAATAAAACTCGACGTTCCCGGTCATATGGATAGCCTATGCAATGAAAACCAGTACCCCCTATGAGTGCGGCGAATAGCCCGCCAATTCTAGAATGAATCCCCCTCCGTCTCAACACCATGAGAAAGAATCCCCTCCGTCTCAACGCCATGAGATGCGGGCTCGCTGCCTTTCTAGAACCCGGCTAGTCGTGCACTCCACTGCGGGGTAATCCTAGTACAGAAAAAGAAAATAATATGTACAAATGGTGACATCGAACTCAACCCGGTCGTGTCCCAAAATAATATACAACCCGGCAAGACGGCAGTCCACATGTCGGACGCTCGCCCCGCAATAACAAATGTACAAAAGAATTTAAACTGCACTACTAACATTTCATCACATGCCATCCAACCACAACCACAGAACAAGCACACAACATCAACGCGAATGTCACGTTCGCAAAACCCTTCTAAAAGAACATATAACAATCAGACGAGTTTTACCGACCGAGTGACATTCCCGGTCGCAGATAAAAGTGAATGTACTGTAAAATACACATTTAAAATTTTGATCGACTAAACCTTTCCAAATAGGCCCCAAATGCAAATCCAGCACTCAAATAAACCTGGGCCAAAACTATATATCACAAATATCATATTTTCATGAACTAGAGCCTCAGAAAAATTTTGGGGTCCTGTAGCCCAAAAGGCGTCGCGGAAGCGCCGCAAAATGCGCCATTTTCTCACTTTCCGCGGTGGAATTTTGGATTTAGGCCCCTAAATTTTTTCTGTAGCTATAGTTTCGCCTGCATGTAATTCTAAGATACTCAGAAAAATTTTAGGACAACTTCGAAAATCGACAGCAAGCTCATGAACATAGATTCGTGATTCAGAAAAAATTTGTCAATCGAGATTTTAACCTTGTGCAAACTAGCTAGTAGGGTTTATGGGTAAGCTCTGATACCATGAAGGGTTAAACTAGCGCCCCGGCCAACAATCGTGGCCAAATGCGGAACAAATTTTTTTATAGTGAACATAAACTTAGCGATAGAATAACACTAAACCCGGATCTTTACCATAAACCTAACTAGCAAAAGAAGAGTTCTATCTACTATGATAGAAAGTTATACCTAAGTCTTGAACTCCTTCTCTTCTTGTGTTGCTTCTCCTTGTCGTGAGCTCCTTGGAGTGGTGTAGATAGCCCCTCCTCACCGTCTTCTCTTTGCCAAAGAAAGATCCACCCGAAGGCCTCTACCTTGAGCTCCAACCTCTATCTTGAAGTAACTAAGGTGCTTGGTGTGCTAGACTAAGAACCCTAGAGTGAGTAGAGAGTTGTTTTAGTGGTTAGATCTCATAAAGCTCTTGATTTTCAACTCATAAAACAAGAGAGCCTTGAGAGAGGAAGAGGAGAGAGCTTGCAAGAGAGAGAATGTATCATGATGAAATGAGGAGATAGCTCTTATATGATGAAAAAGAATAATGATAATTTTAATTAGGATAAATTGTCATGGTTGATGTTGATTTGACCATTATCATGTCACAATTAATGCTAAGCATGCTCACAAAAATATCCAAGTCAACATAGGTCAACAAAGTCAAATGTTCAAACCAATTAACCATGATACAATTATCACTAAATAAAACTCATTAATCAATTTCCTCCATCTCATTATGGTTTTAATCAAGTCAATGGTCAAAACCCTAATGAGGTTCCTCTGCCTCTGTCAACTGTGTATACACACCCGCATCCGTGTTCCGAGGAACACGAATACAATGAGACCGAACCAACCCAAAACCAAATACTAGGATCTGGCTTAAACCAAAGCCCACTAGTATCAACTTCCCGAACACCGAACACGCACAAGTACGCATATATGAACGAACCCTGTCGTAAAACCATACGACCACTATCTCGTTTCGCCCAAAGGTGAACAACCCTCTGTGTGGGACTCTAAAGACTCAACACTACGCTGGCAGTGGGTTTAACCACAGGCCGCAAGCGGTACTAGCTGTATGTAACGGTCCCCAGATAGATGCCGATAAGAAGACCGATGAGGTGAACCCATCCGAACTCCTACTGAGCCTGAATATGACAATCTCCGTACAGTCTGGTCTGTTCGTCTAAGAGTATCGCATGTCTGGCCTAGGGGGCGGTAAACGTCAGTCCCCTAATAGCGGTACAAGTCATGTCGGAGTGTAGCCCAGAACACCGTGAGAAACTACTGGAAACACTACCAGTAAATCTCGCTTGCCTTGGCCAGGGACTTTGTGTAATGGCTCTCCTAGACACAGCGTGATATCAACTCCCAATACCGGGAGAGACGAGTCCTATCTAACCGTCACTGCCTCCAAGTGCTTCGGGACTGCACCCAACTACTACCTGTTTGCACGACTCAATAGAGCCATGGTAGGGTAGTAATCTAAGTACAGTAGGAACATACTCGAGGTGAAGTGACAGTGTCAAGTCAATGGACTAAGCTGTACTCATGTCACCTGGGAACTGTTAACTGACGATAGGTATAATACCAACCGACAGTTCCCGACGAGTCCTGTCCAGTGTACTCGTAACCTAACGAGCACCCGCATACTATCTCCGGTACGACGTACTGATGGCTGTGGGACAGACCATCTCCCCTGCTGGGATGAGAAGCGTATGCACCAGTCTACTCTGGAGTATCGATGCCCTGTCTCGATAATCCTACGACTAGGGACCAGAATAAGGATGCGCTTATAGACTACCCAGCCCCCACTAGTGTGATCGCCATCACAATGCCGGTAGTCAAGCAAATATCCTAAGGGCTCCATCAATATGTATTAGCAATATGTTAAAAGAAACATATACACATATTAAGATAGAAAAAACCAAGTAGCATACTACTATATTGAGCAAGACTGTCGTAAACCCGAATATATATTCCAAGCTTCCAAAATGTATTATACAAACTAGTACTATACAATAATGAAATCTAGGGCATACATATCCAACAACGTAGAGCCTATAAAACCCAGGGAAGCTCCTCGACCCAGCTCCCTTGTCTTCGTTCCAGACGAGTTCGAAGACCTCGAATGACGTTTCGGTTAGCGACCTCAGCCTGCCCATTGCATTGAGGGTGTGCTACCGCAGCGAACTTCATTAGTACGTGGTACTCGCTATAGAATCTTCTGACTTTGTCATTTTCAAAATTCGTCCCATGGTCGGTAAAAATACACCTCGGGATCCCGAATCGGGATATTATGTTATTCTGCAGGAATTTGATGGTCGTTGTGGCGTCCGGTTTCCTGATGGGGATGATCTCGATCCACTTCGTAAAATAGTCTACCGCGATGAGGATGTACTTGTGTCCGCCCATGCCGGTTGGGAGTTGGCCCACCATGTCCATCCCCCACTGGGCAAATGGCCAGGGGGATGTGATGGCCGTCAGCTCGGTAGCAGGAAGACGGGGTATGCTGCCGTGGAGTTGGCAGTTCGTGCATCTTCTGACGAGCTTCTGAGCGTCTTGATGAATGGTCGGCCAGTAGTACCCTTGGAGCAATGTCTTCTGAACTAAGGCGCGGGTCCCTTGGTGAGCTCCACCGACCCCTTCATGAATCTTACGCAGGACGTAGTCAGCTTCGTAAGGTTCGACGCACCGAAGCAGAGGTTGCGTGAATGACTTCTTGTAGATATTTCCATTGCTCCAGACAAAGTGACGGGCTTTAGCTCGAAGGCGGCGTGCTTCCCCTCGATCTTCCGGGAGTGTACCCCGCTTCAAGAAATCTACGAAGGGCTTCCTCCAATCCTGGCCTTCTTCCTGGGCAGTATAAACCTGAAGTGCCGTCTCCATTTCTTCCACGCTAGGCTGTGGCAAGACCTCGAAGAGGATATTCCTCTTATTGTTAGCCGTGTGGGAGGAGGCTAGCTTGCTCAAGGCGTCGGCCTGGGCATTTAGATGCTGAGGAATCTGTTCCACTTGAACTTCATCGAAATCTTTTGGTAGTCTTCTTACCTCGGCTAGATATTTTACCATCAAAGGTTACCGGGCTTCGAATTGGCCGGTCACTTGGCCCACGACAAGGGCGGAGTCACTACGAATACGGATCATATTCAACCCCACTCCAGAGGCGATTCGTAATCCAGCTAGCAAAGCTTCATACTCCGTGGCGTTGTTTGAGGCTTTGAACCCGAGCTTCAAAGAGTACTCCATCTCCGTCTCGCTCGGGCTTCGAATGACTAGGCCGACCCCGCTCCCCTCCTCGGTAGAGGATCCATCGACGTAGAGGACCCAGTTGGGGATGGAGTCTGACCCCTCCACGATCGAGGGTTGTGACACTACTTCCTTGTTGGGGATAGTACATTCGACGATGAAGTCTGCCAGGAATTGTGCTTTAATAGCTTGCCTCGGACGGTACTTGATGTCGAATTGAGATAGCTCCCACCTCCATTTTTCCAAACGACAAGATGACTCGGGGCAGGCAAGAATAGCCTCTAAGGGATGCTCGGTGAGGACGAGGATAGTGTGCGCCTGGAAGTAGTGCCGCAGCTTTCTTGAGGCCATGATGAGTGCCAAGATGATCTTTTCTATGGCCGGGTATCTTGTTTTCGTGTCCTTAAAGACGTGGCTTACATAGTAGACCGGCTTTTGGACTCCTTCGACTTCTCAGACGAGCACCGAGCCTGCAGCCTGATCGGACACCGCAAGATACAATGATAGATCATCTCCTTCAATTGGCCTGGTGAGTAGTGGGGGAGTCTCCAGGTGCACTTTCAATTGCTCAAAAGCGACCCGACACTCTTCTGACCATTCAAACCTTGGGATTTTTCTCAGGGCTTTGAAGAAAGGGAGACACTTTTCTCCAGACCTCGACATGAAGCGACTTAGAGCAGCCACTCTCCTCGTGAGTCGCATGGTTTCGATGTTGCTCTTTGGCATGGCCATGTTGAGGATGGTGCTGATCTTTTCCGGGTTGGCTTCAATCCCTCAGTGGGTAACCATGAATCCGAGGAATTTTCCACTAGTGACCCCGAACACGCACTTAGCCGGATTTAGCTTCATCTTGTACTTGCAGAGGATGTCGAATGTCTCGCCGAGATCTTTGGTGTGCTCGTTCGATGAGGTCGACTTGATTAGCATATCGTCGACGTAAACTCCCATGTTCCTCCTAATCTGTTCTTTGAACATCCTGTTGACCAGGTGCTGGTATATAGCTACGGCGTTTTTTAGGCCGAAGGGCATTACCTTGTAGAAGTATACCCCCCAGTCCATTGTGAACGCGGTAAGCTCTTCATCAGTCGGGTTCATACGGATCTGGTTGTAGCAGGAGAAAGCATCTATGAAGCTGAGCATTTCGTAGCCCGCCGAGCTGTTCACGAGCTGATCTATTCGAGGGAGGGGATGGTTGTCTTTTCGGCAGGCCTTGTTGAGGTCTGTGAAGTCGACACACATGCGCCACTTTCCGCTTGATTTTTTTTAACCATAACCACATTCGCTAGCCATTCTGAGTAAGCCACATGTCGAATGAAGTTGGCTGCGAGCAACCTGTCGACCTCGTCCTCGGTCGCCTTTTGCTAGAGAGGGGCGAAGCTTCGCTTCTTCTGCCTGACGAGTCGGGACGTCGGGTCGACTCCGAGCTTATGCGAGATTACCAGGGGGTCGATCCCTGGCATGTCGGCGGGTGCCCAAGCGAAAACGCCCGCGTTTCCTCGAAGAAAATTGACTAATCTTTCACGCCTGGCTCCTGTTAAGAGCGACCCGATCTGTACAGTGCGTTCATCGTCCCCCTCGACTAGGGAGACCTCTACGAACGCCTCCACCGGGGCCCCTCGGATTTCCTTATGTTCGTCACGGGTATCCAAGGACCCTTGGAAATCGTTGGCACTTTCAAGGTCGTCACTTCCCTCTCCGGGGATAGATGTCATTGTGAAGTAAATCTTTGCGACTTGTTGGTTCCCGTAGGCCTGGCCTACTCCACCTTGATCCAGTGGAAACTTGACCGTGAGGTGGTAAGTGGAAATTTGGGCTCGGAGGGAGTTAAGCGTCGGGCGTCCTAGGAGGATATTATAGGATGAAAGAACTCTAGCGACGATGAACTCCATGGGTACCGTTCTCGTACGGCCTATCTCACCAATGTTGAGGAGGAGTGTAACCATGATTTGGCCGATCGTCAATTCACCAGGAGAGGGATGGTTCTCTTGATCCTGGTCAGCCTGTCGCTTTTCCCGCAGGTACTTTGCCAAGTGCCTTGAGCGGATTAATTCCTCGATATAATTGCGGAGCTGTTTACAGTTCTCAGTGGGTTGCCATTGCGACCCGTCGAAGGCGTAGTATGGGCCTCGAGTCCTTTTGGCCGCTCTATTGGTGAACGGAGGGAGCTTGAAGAATCGCTCGCCCTTCGCCTCCTCCAACAGCTCAGTTTGGGAGATGTTGAGCGGAGTATACTCCTGGAACTTCGGGGAGTATGGTTTTGGACGGTCAACCTTCTTCTCTTCTCTACCTATCTTCCTTTGGTCGGTCTGGTCGCCCCGGGGTAGGTTCGCGTTCACCTCAGATTCGAGCTAGATTTCCCGTTCGGTCCAAGCCTTTACCTCGGCCATGGTCTTAGGTTGCACTAATGCAAAGGAGAGGAGACACTCCTTGTGCCTAAGACCCGACCTTAGAGTCGTGATGACAGTCTCGTCCTGGTGCTCAGGAACCTCCAGAAGAGCGTTGTAGAAGTGAGTGACGTATTCTTTAAAGGACTTCTTGTTCCCGCTCTTTATAGTTGTAACAACCCTAAATTTCTTGTTCAACTTTCTATACAAATTTTTCAAAATTTAAAGAAAGGGGTACTTTTGCCTGAGCACAAGTTAAATAATTGTTTCGCTAATTAATAGCAAGAAGGAGTTTGTAGCTCATTGGTAATACCTTGCACTGCTGAACCAAGCCACCAGAGTTCAAATCCCATACCCCACATTATTTTTAATATTGTTTTATTTTGAATTTTAGAATACCAAGAGTTTACACGTGCATATCTCACAAAAACCCCACTACACCTGTAAAAGTAAATGTTCCAGTGAGCTAATGAACCGTCAGGGGACCCTCCGACCGCCGGACTCGGCCGAGTCGGCCGGCGGACCGGTCGACTCGGGCCGGCGCCGCCGGCCGGACTCGGCCGGACCGCCGAGTCCCCAACATGAAACTTCTGGCTTTTCCTCTCCCCAGTACCCCCGCACACTTAATTTCTGTAGATCAGTTCCATAGACTGTTTAATACCCTATTTTTTTTATTACATTTTAATACAATTTATCACATTTTTTCATTTTAGCTTTTCATCTACCCTAACCTTAGCCTAACCCTATAAATACAACCCCTAAACACTACCCCCTCACCCCAAAATTCTGAGCAAACTCTCAAGAAATTCCTAGAAACCCTAGTGTGCATTCGAAGTGAACAAAGAGGCGAAGCTCCGGCGAAATTTCCGGCGACAACCCTAGGAGTTTTTGGGGACGAAACGGCGCACCGGAAACTACGTCCACTCCCACTCCCTCTCCTCGTTAAGCTAAACCCGTAAGTTCCACCTCTCTCTTCTCTTTTCTTTTCTAAAAATACGAAATTCCAAAACCCGACAGAATCGGAGTTAATCCGATTTCCGATTCGGTTCTTTCTAAAATCCAACATTTTCTTAAATACATTCACACCAAACTGTTACATGTTGACTATTAAACATTAACAAACATGTTGAACAAGTTTCATGACAATCTAATTCATTTTGTAATTTTTACCGTACTTTTTCACTAAAATACCATGTAGTTTCATTTCGACATTTAAAACATCACAAACTTGCTATACCTTTAAGTAGATCATGAGGTAATGACCTACCTCCTCACAACACTCATATGCAACATAGCACAATACCTTTCGGGAACATAGATTACGGAAAAACGAAACCTTTCAAATAAATACCATGAATTAATAAAACCGTTTTCTAAAGGATTAAGTATTTTACACAAATCTTTGCAAAGCGCCGCTACAACCCATTTTGGGGAACCTGACTGGGATGGTGCGAATTATCGCACGTCCCTGGGCTTAGTAGTGTGAGATGCAGACCTCCGCAAGGAGTATTCGGTCTCGAGAGATTTAAAATACGAAAATCTTAAGAAAATGGGATTTCTAGAAATATAATATATATTAAAATTATTTTTAAATAAATAAATATATATATATGTATTATTAAAATATCTATTTTGTGATAATATAAATATTCTAACTTTTCCAAAATCATAAGAATCACTTTACATTAAAATACTATGAATTCCATACAAGTTCAATATTACAATTTAATACCATATATTATGAAAATTAGGTTATTATCACTAGAAAAGTCACATGTATAAAATCTACATTTATTACAACTCTAAAGACGATAACTAAACACTTGGGGTGTATTTTGAAAAGTATACAAATTATTTTTACATAAAACTCCCTCAAGTTCTATAAATTACCCTAAGGACCCTAGTAAACATAGGTTTAAGCGGGACCAATCTATTGAGCCTCAGGGAGCCAGAGAAGTGGGTGCTTGTCTATTTAAGGTAGAAAACTTAACAACGATGTTATCAACACGGTAATCGTCTTTGAAAAAGACACAAATCCTGCCGCCCATGTGCACGGTTACCGATAACATCAAAACAATCAGGACTTCAATTTACTTTTCTAATTGTCTGACTCAGACCGAGTCTTCTCTTTAATAATCTGACTTGAATATGATTCAAGTACAATCTACAATCTACAATATTACAATTCAACATGAATCCATTTATTCCATATATTCAATCTATCAATCTATACAACTTGACCGAACCGAACCATGAATATACATTCATTTACAAGATTCTCCAGTTAGATCCATTTACATGATTCTTCAGTTACATCCATTTTACTGATATCATGGTTTCGGCAAGTCATCCAATTATACAATCTATACAGTTTACAATACAAGACAATATAATACAAACAATACAATCAAGACATCTCGGGGTTTAAGAGGTAGATTGGTACAGAAGGTGTTAGAAGTGGCACGAGAATGCAAGATTAAGACACCTAACCTATATTCAGTGTGTCGTTGTTCCGGGCTTGCTAACGGAGCCTCGTACTTTCAGTTTGCCTTAGTCTCTAGCATATAGGGACTCCTCTCGTATACACTGGCATCCTTCTGTACCAAGCTACAAACAACAGCGTTAACACAACATTATAACAATATAATACAACTTTAAGAATTGCCTTCTTATTATGTCTATTCTATTTCTCCCTTATCTTTGGGACTTACCGAGCGATTTGTTCGCTGACGACATTCTTTTTCTTTCTTCTTTGAATGTCGTTAGGTGATCTGGACACTCCGGAGATCGAGCCTACCAGCGAAGACTTCGACCAGCTTGGTTACGACCCAGAGCTCTAGCTTCATTGTACACTTTTTATTTCAGTACATTTCCTTTTCTGTTATGCCACTGTTTAGGCATTGCTTTCTTCCAGATGTATTTACTTTTCCATGCATTGTACAAAAAGAATGTGAATAAATAAAGTTGTTGTTCAATTATATCATTTGTCTCTTGTGTACATTTCTTTTATATTGCTTAGATATGCTTAGCGTATTTACTTCAGAATAAATACGTAGCAGCCTCGTCTCATCCCCTTCGCCGTATGTTCATACCAGAATATTGCATTTTATACCGCCCATTCTTACGTTCGTTTGTTTATAGGCAGGTGCTTTTAATCAGTGTTTGCTACATAATTGCAGGATACCGGTCTCAGCTCTAAACAGTGAATATCATGGAAAAGTACGACAAATTCTGGATTACTGCCAACAACAGATAAAACACGGGTCTCCGCTCTCTATCCATGTGTTGCCACATACCAGTTTAAGGGACAAAATGGCAAATCGATTGTCATTTTCATGCACAAAGCTCAATGGCAACACAAAATCCAAGAAATCTACACGGAGCTCGAGGAAATCATGGCAAAAGATCCACATCACATCACCTTTTTGTTATGCTGGAATTCTGGAAATATTGTGAAGAGATTCTGAGAAAAGTACTATACCACACTGAAGAAGACATCAAACCATGGAACCCCACAAAATCCTATGGCCTAACTCCTCTAATGCGCCGCGGTTCCGCGGCATTAGCGCGCTTAGGCCGCGGAACCGCGGCCATATAGGCTCCTCACTGCGTCGTTTTCTGGGGTTATTTTGGTAACTCTATGTGGAGCCAGATTCTTGCCCTAGGTTTCCAGTTCCCTGCCTATAAATACCCCAGTTCTGAGCCAAACCAAAGTGTTAAATTCTTAAGCCTCTTTTTGCTAGTTTTAGTTTTCTTCTTCTTCTTCTTCTTCATCTTTCCTCCATGAAAATGTAGTGAGAGCATTGAGTGGATGTTAAATGAAGATGAGGGTTTTTGTATCATTCTTGTTTGTTTAGCTTCCCCTTGAGATTTTTTCTTTTTCTTGATCTTTCAACCTCTTCATTGAGCTTGAAAGTTTAAGGGTTGGTTATTGATTTCAAGGGTTGTATCTTCTTATGGAATTAGTGCTTCATTTCACATGAGTTCTTTACCCTTCTCTTGATCTTGCAACCTCTTTATTGAGCTTGCAAGTTTAAGGGTTGGTTATTGATCCCATGCTTGTCTTGAGTTCTAGTTTCTAGTTCTTTTTCTTGCTTATTTATTTCTTGCTTTTTATTATCTTGCTTTACTTTCATGCACTTTAAATTCCATGCACTTACTTACTTGTAATCTTTTCTTTTCTTTTCTTTTGCTCTTTTTGGTTCGTTTTTGTGAATGGTTGTAATTATTGTTGTTAAGAATAAATACTCTATTGTAAGTTAATGTTTCTTTGCTCATTTCCTTTTCCCGTTATTTTCCATTTGAACTCTGTCCAAACGATATGCAAGCGCTCCGTTAGGCACCCTACCCTACCAAGGTAACGGTGATTCCTAACCGCGACCGGTTGCGTTCGGTTTGGCCGGAGGCGAAAGCAAGAGACAAGAACGGAAGGACAAGGGTAAATAAGCCGGATTCCACGAATACCGTGCTCAAATCCCCTAATCCACGTTGTTGCCAATTGATCTAGCTTCAATTGGTCAAGACTCGGCTCAAAGGTTTTGAGTGCGGATTTCTTTAGCTTACACTTTCGTATCTTTTTCTTAACAACTTTATACTTGCATATATCACTTAGGATAGAATTGAACAAACATACACATTCTTTATTGACTCGTCTAAAACTCGAATGGACATACAAGCATCTCTCTGTGGATCGACCCATGCTCAACCGGCTAGCTGCGAAGCGACACCGTCCTGATCGCGGTTATAACTTTAGAACTTTGAACATCCGACACGCTTTTGGCATGCGATCAAATGGCGCCGTTGCCGGGGAGACGGTAGCGTATTTTCTTTATTGTTATTCGGGTTAATATTCTTTTTGTATATATTTATAAATATTAAAAAAAGAAAAATTCTTTTTGTTTTTTTTTGATAATTTTTGTGAGCAAGTCTGCAGATTTTTGCGGATTTGCAAACGGCGATTGTGGGGAGCAAAGTGTACGTTCAAGACTAAGGTGATTGCAAAGTACAGTGCCAAAGATCCGGGTAGTTTGACCCGCGCAAGCGAACTTTTCAAGCTTACCGGATTTGATTCAACGGGGGTTTCCTAACCCAAAAACTTAACGGTACGTACTTTACTAACACCTTCTTCTCAAATCCGACGCATCCAATATACTATTCTTTGCAGGATTCTTTTCAAGTTCGCTAGAAAACGCTAAAAATTGACTAACCCGTATTTGTTACAGTGCCGTGCTTAAACTAAAAAACGATTGTTTGATTCTTTATAGAATTTTTATTGAATTGCGCATTGCATACATTAATACGGACTTAAGGGCAAGCGAACCCCACAATATACGGTAAAGGATTTCATCACCTTTTCCGTGACCCACAAATCACAAACTAGAGCATAACGTTTACCCGCACAAATTTTAAAAGAAATTAGACTTTAAGCCTTAAGGACTTCGCGCTCATTAGGAGAAGTTAACCGTGTTTAGAACCTCGCTTAACGGTAGATTGTTTACAGGGTGTCTAGGAAAGTGTTAACGGAGAAACCGCCAAAAGAGAAAGGGTTATTTAATTAAGAAACTTCGCGAAAGCGTTGGAAAACCTCCTCTTATCTCTGCACTTACCTGGCCTCGTGATCAGTGTATCTTGAGCCCGTTTCTCGACACAGTTTTACTTCGACAATCAAGTTCTGGAGCAGGTCTAGTTGACCTAGGTGAACCCTAGAACGATTAGGTGTGTGGTATTTTAGTGTCGTGATTGTTTTTGTCCAGATTCTTTTTGTGTGTATATTTCATTCTTTTGTTAATAATTAAAAAAAAAATCCACATCCTTTTCCTCCTCCTTTTTTCTACCCTTCTTTCTTTCTCTCTTTATATCATGGGTATCCCACCTTGCAAAACTCTTGCCGAACTTTGGTACCCACAACCAGACATAACTTCCTACGGTTCTTGCTTCGGCCGAACATCGAATGATCCCTCCATGCCCAAAATTTCATTGAAAGATCGCATAGACGCGTCTAGGACAAACACTTGCCCTCCACAATCCACTTTGTATCAACCTTTTCAACCTCCCCCACCCTCTTATGTTGATACCCCTTTTGCAAGTCGTCCTTTGTCCATCGCTGAACATATTGAACAATCCTTTAGCCGATCTTTCACTCCTTTCACCACTACAGATTCTTGGGATCAACAATTCCATTCACCTTCTTATCCAAATGTTGATCCTGCTCCTGTCCAGCCATTCAATACCTACCGGTCCTACCCGACCTTTGCACCTTCCCTAGACATTGCTTCTGAACCGCCATTTGGGAGTTTTCAGTATCCAAACAACTTTGAATCTTTTACTGAAACCCCTTCCCAACCTATGTCTAGTCTGGAAAAGTCATTGGAAGACTTTAGGGTAGCGTCGTACCAACAGATGATGGATTTGAATGCGTCCATGGCCGCCTTATACAACCTAGTGACCCGGTAACTAGTTTTCAATTAGCTCCAAATTTTCCAATGTATGAAGAGGCGGTAGGACATGTTAAGAATTTGAGTGGAGAGAGTGAGATGTACCCCTTCCGCATCAAGCCTACCCGTTTCAACTTGAATCCCACAACTCCGGTTTTGAATGTCTATCTAATGTTCCAAACGATTCATTGATTAAAGATAGAACAGATAATGAGTTGTGCGACTTTGTAGTGTTTGATTTACCTGATTGTGAAGGGTCCCTTCCAAGTGAAACCATTCCTAAACATTTTGACCTCTACACCTCCACTTTAGAACCTGAATTGATTGGTATCCATGCTTTTGTTGAAGTGTCTGAGAATATAGATTTTCACTTGATTGAGGATATTGACGCTGGAAATATTTTGGATGATAAACCCGTATATTTAGCTGAGTTTTCTCTCCAATTCATCATCCCGAGTCATTAAATGTTTTTCCCGAACCCCATATGCATCTGGATTTTGAAGATAAATGCATAGATGTGCTGAATTTTGAGGAAAATTTTGAGGATAGTTTTGAGGATGAACCAGTTTTAATTGATGAGTCGGATTTTCCAATTCATCCAGTTCCTTTCATTGACTGTGTACACCCTCCGGAACCTTTAACTGATAACCTTCCTCAATCACCAACCTCCATCCTTTCCATCATTCCGACCTTGCAAGAAACCGTATCACTTTCATTTCATATGTCTGGTTTACCAAGTTCGGCTTACCCATGGTTTCTTACGAATCTTGAGGGATTTGATCCCATTTCTCGATGGGTTAATAGATTAGCACAAACGCTTCTTACACATCAGTCATCATAAATTGTGCTAATCTATTCACTCCATTTCCACCCTCAAGTTCGTATTCCACTTCTTTCTCCCTTCCGCCATTCTTCTTCTCATATACCGAGACCGTATCCCGCTTCTATCTCCATACGGTCTTGCGTATTCTCCATTTCTTTCCTCTTCACCTTCTTTCACCAACCCGCATCTTACAGAGATAGAATTTTTGAATGGTTGGTGTTAACTTTTGGCCTGTGTAAGGCCTTGTATAGCTTGATTCTGTTCTTTTCCCCCTAATCCTGAACTTCAACTCTTAACAGTGGAAACACTGTTTTACTTAAGTTTGGGGGGACACCTTTTTTGTATATATTTTTTGTTTTCCTTTTTGTTTTGTATATAATTTGTTTTAAGGGAGAGCGCCGACAATTTTGACCCTCTTGGTATAGCCTGACAGTGAGGGCACTGTCAAGTTTAAGTTTGGGGGTGTGCTCGGTAAGCTTTCTTCCTTCGCATTCATTTGTATATTTTGCATTTGCATACCTTATTTAAAACCCACAAAAATCGAAAATTTTCCAAAAAATATAAAAACTTTGTCAAGTTAGCTAGTGGGAGAACTCAGATTCAACATTTCGACGGTTTTGTTTGATAAGACAAGAATAACTAAATCTTATTTTTAGATTTTGAAAACCTGAAAGATAACTCTCCTTTGAAGTTAACTATAGCTGATATACGTCTTTACATCACACTACACGTGTCGTGAGTTTTGGAAATTAGATGACAAGTCTTTTATGTCTAAAAACTTTTAAATGGATAAATAATTTTCTGAGAATCAAATAGGTTTGTTCTGAAATAAGTAATATCAAGAATAGTTTATGAAGTGAAGTGAATATGAAGGGATATTATTGATGCCTTAATTAGAACTAATTCTGAAAAATAACTCATCTGGAACTTGATTGGAATGATTACACACCGAACCCACTGAACACGTCTTTTATCCAAAAAAATAACTGAACTGCCGATTATATCTCCGTTCGTATTGAATCATCAAGATTTTCACGCCAAATTGTCTTTTGTTTTTGGACCTAGGTAACTTGAGTAATTAAGTCCGCTGGGGTGTTTCAACACCTAATACTCTAAAGCCAACTGGTTTGGGTGCATTGGCCCAAAGCTTGTTAAGATGCCTAGAAAGTCCAGTTTAAAACAAAGTCAAGCAAGTGTTCTCTCCGAGTTAAAATTCCTAACGGTTCTTTGTGTGAGAATAATCTTGACAAAAGACAGGTTTTATAAAAAATATTTCTAGCGGAGATATGAAGGTTTTATTCTATGATAAAGACTATTGCACGTTCACAGAGGTGTGTATGAAATGAAAACAAGAAAAAGGTAGAGTGAAAAATAAGACTTAGTTTCCTCTTAGGGAAGATAGAAATTCTGAAGTTGAAACTTTACTGGAAAACGAAACTTGAAAAATACTTAACTCTTTATAAAACTTATGTGATCCTTTTAAAAATTTTATCTGGGCTTTATTGTGTGACATGATGACTTTAATCGATCCTTCTGAAACTTAACGACACTATTTGCACTGCACGTAAAGACATATAAAATCTTTAGTTAAATAAGAAGCGAGGTGTGAAAAATAAGGGTTCGATAGTCTAGACTTAGGATCATAGAATTGTTATTTTCTGAAACAAAACTTTAGGGTTTGAATCATAATTATTTCGCAAAACTAGCTTGACCGGATTTTATGGGTGTAATCCGCTGAAAACCCTCAGGAGACAACACTCCTCCGACTAGGGACACCTAGAGGTTTAACGGCTTGTTGCACGAGCTCAGTGCAATCGCGTTCCCTGCGAAAGTGCGGTTAGGACTTTTTTGTGAATAATTGGTTTTGCTCGGGACGGGCAAAAGTTAAGTTTGGGGGTATTTGTTCATACCAGAATATTGCATTTTATACCGCCCATTCTTACGTTCGTTTGTTTATAGGCATGTGCTTTTAATCAGTGTTTGCTACATAATTGCAGGATACCGGTCTCAGCTCTAAACAGTGAATATCATGGAAAAGTACGACAAATTCCGGATTACTGCCAACAACAGATAAAACACGGGTCTCCGCTCTCTATCCGTGTGTTGCCACATACCAGTTTAAGGGACAAAATGGCAAATCGATTGTCATTTTCATGCACAAAGCTCAATGGCAACACAAAATCCAAGAAATCTACGCGGAGCTTGAGGAAATCATGGCAAAAGATCCACATCACATCACCTTTTTGTTATGCTGGAATTCTGGAAATATTGTGAAGAGATTCTGAGAAAAGTACTATACCACACTGAAGAAGACATCAAACCATGGAACCCCACAAAATCCTATGGCCTAACTCCTCTAATGCGCCGCGGTTCCGCGGCATTAGCACGCTTAGGCCGCGGAACCGCGGCCATATAGGCTCCTCACTGCGTCGTTTTCTGGGGTTATTTTGGTAACTCTATGTGGAGCCAGATTCTTGCCCTAGGTTTCCAGTTCCCTGCCTATAAATACCCCAGTTCTGAGCCAAACCAAAGTGTTAAATTCTTAAGCCTCTTTTTGCTAGTTTTAGTTTTCTTCTTCTTCTTCTTCATCTTTCCTCCATGAAAATGTAGTGAGAGCATTGAGTGGATATTAAATGAAGATGAGGGTTTTTGTATCATTCTTGTTTGTTTAGCTTCCCCTTGAGATTTTTGCTTTCTCTTGATCTTTCAACCTTTTCATTGAGCTTGAAAGTTTAAGGGTTGGTTATTGATCTCAAGGGTTGTATCTTCTTATGAAATTAGTGCTTCATTTCACATGAGTTCTTTACCCTTCTCTTGATCTTGCAACCTCTTTATTGAGCTTGCAAGTTTAAGGGTTGGCTATTGATCCCATGCTTGTCTGGAGTTCTAGTTTCTAGTTCTTTTTCTTGCTTATTTATTTCTTGCTTTTTATTACCTTGCTTTACTTTTATGCACTTTAAATTCCATGCACTTACTTACTTGTAATCTTTTCTTTTCTTTTGCTCTTTTTGGTTCGTTTTTGTGAATGGTTGTAATTATTGTTGTTAAGAATAAATACGCTACTGTAAGTTAATGTTTCTTTGCTCATTTCCTTTTCCCGTTATTTTCCATTTGAACTCCGCCCAAACGATACGCAAGCGCTCCGTTAGGCACCCTACCCTACCAAGGTAACGGTGATTCCTAACCGCGACCAGTTGCGTTCGGTTTGGCCGGAGGCGAAAGCAAGAGACAAGAACGGAAGGACAAGGGTAAATAAGCCGGATTCCACGAATACCGTGCTCAAATCCCCTAATCCACATTGTTGCCAATTTCTCTAGCTTCAATTGGTCAAGACTCGGCTCAAAGGTTTTGAGTGCGGATTTCTTTAGCTTACACTTTCATATCTTTTTCTTAACAACTTTATACTTGCATATATCACTTAGGATAGAATTGAACAAACATATACATTCTTTATTGACTCGTCTAAAACTTGAACGGACATACAACCATCTCTCTGTGGATCGACCCGTGCTCAATCGGCTAGCTGCGAAGCGACACCGTCCTGATCGCGGTTATAACTTTATAACTTTGAACATCTGACACGCTTTTGGCGTGCGATCACCGTACACCGGGAAGCTGGGCGTGACAATAGTGAAGAGATAATCAACAGTCCGCTTCTGAAGTCCATTCCCGAAGAAATGCCCGAGGAACTGGGCGGCCAGCTCATCAAAGGTAGAGATGGAGCATGGCATGAGTCCTCGGAACCGGTCTCGTCTGGCCCAGATGAGGGTGGCAGGGAACGCTCGGTATTGGGAGTTGTCCTAAAAGCTTATGCCCACCGTAAACGTGTCCAGATGGTCCTTTGGGTCGGATTTTCCATCAAAGAGAGATACCTTTGGAGGCTTGTTTCTGGACGAGACGTGGACAACGAGTAGCTCTTCAGTAAAGGGCCTCGTGAGTGAGTCGGCGGCATACCTGCCCGATTCGCTCGAAGGACGACCCTCCTGATGTATGCCCTCGATTTTCTTTTCGAGGGCGTCGAGACGGTCGTGGTATCCCGATGATCCGGCGTAGTCGGAGTTATGTTCCTTCCCGCTGGAGACCTGCGTATGGCTGTGGCTCCGGTTGCGTTCTATGAGGTTCCTCAGATCCCCGGGTGCGGTCCTTCTGGAGCATTAATCGTGTGGTCGTGTGTTCGATTCCCATATATGGCGCCAACAGATGGAGGGCTGGATCTCCTTCAGATGTTGTCTTCCGTCGACCTGTGTGAGCGTTGTTAGTTATATGTATGCCCTAGAGGCCATTACTGTATATTGGATGTATATTGTAGTGGATGCTGGGACATATATAGGTAGGACTTTCTTGCTCGACATGATATTACGCTATCTGGTTGCTCTTTATCTTAACATGAATAGTTTCAGTCTCTCTGTTACATGTTGATAAAGCCCTTAGGATGTGTACTCGACTTCCAGGACTATGATGTAGATCATACTAGTGGGGCCTGGGTAGTCCATGAGTACATCCTTCAATGTTCCTAGTCGTAGGAATATCGAGACGGGGCATCGATATTCCAGAGTAGACTAGCGTATATCTTCTCGACCCATGTGATGGGCGATGGATGATCCCATATCCATTGGTGTTTGACATCAGAGATGGTATGCGGGTGCTCAGTGGAGACTGGGTACACTGAACGGACTCGCCGAGAACTCCCAGATGGTATTATACCTCACGTCAGATGGCAGTTCTCTGGTGACACTGGTACAGCTTAGTCTGTTGACCCTAGATCGTCATAGAGTCTTGTGTGTCTCCCTCTGTGCTTTGATTTCCACCCAACCACGGCTCTACTGAGTCGTGCAAACAGGTGGTTTTTGGGTACAGTCCCGATTCACATGGAGGCAATGAGCGATAGGAGGGGATTCGTCTATCCCGGTATTGGGGGTTGATGTTGCGCTATGCTCGACTGGCCATAACTGGAAATCCCTGGCCAGGGTTGCAGTGATCTACTGGTAAGTGTTATCAGTAGTTTCATGCTATATTATGGACCTTATATCGGCATGACTAATTGAGCTACTGGGGTCTGACGTTTACCACCCCTAGGCGAGATATGCGACATATCAGACGAACAGACCGGACTGTACGGTAAGTGTTACTGGTTGGATTCACAGGAGTGTGAGCGGGCTTGCTCGTCGATCTTCTGATCGCTCAATACCCGGGTGGCCGTTACGTTTAGCAGACCGCTTGCGGCTTGTGGGTGTTTGATATGATCCTCACCTGCTGCCGGCGTATTGACGAGTCTTTATAGTCCTATACAGAGGTTTCCTAGCTTAAGCGAAACGAAATAGGAGCGCATATGAGATATGTGCGGGTCCGAGAATAATACGTGTATGTGATACCGTATTCTATTCTCGCGATGAATGTATCGATTGGTTGTATGCGATATAACCTAGTTATCGAATCAAGGATTGATTCGATAAGTCGATACATTGGATATTAGTCGGTTATATGCGATATGACCGGATCGTTAAATCAAGTGTTGATTTAATGATTTAATGTATAATTATATATTTGATATATTACTTTACATTAACTTGTATTGGTTCACTCAAGATTGACTTTCTCACTTGAAATGCACAAGTTGTATATGTGATATATTTTTGTGCACTTGTTTGTATCATGTTTGATGATACATGCTAACTTGGGTTTGTGTAATACTTAAACCATGTTTAAGTGAATGGTTAGGGTTTTGTTTATTTACTTATTCATTTATTTATTCATTAATTCATTTTTGGGCAAAAATGAAATGGTGGCTTAGTTTGTTTTGTTGTTGAAGCTTCATGAAACTTTGAATAAGTCTACCATTTTGTCTTTTGCCTTAACCCTAACCATTCACCTAACCCTAGTTTATTCTCTACACTTAATCATGGTTGCAAATATGATAAGTATCATATTATTTTCTATTTTCAAAATACTTATCATATATTCTTTTTCTTCTTCTTCTTCTTCTTCTTCTTCAACAAGAAGAGAGCTTGCTACCATCAATGGCAACATGAGAAAAAGAGTGAGAAATCCAATTCTAAAGTGAACCCACTTCCTATTTCGTCATCCTCTACCACTTGCCATGTAGTATAGGGTGTTTTCTTCACAAGTTTCATGGCTTGGTGAAGTTGGAGCTTGATCTTGAGTTGCCTCGACGTAGATCATCTTCGGTATCGAAGTCGACGACCTAGCCCGATCTTTTCTCCGATGAAACCACCGCGAGAGTCTAGGATTCCGATTGGTACAGCGGAGGGACGTCATCACGGAGCCAAGGAAGTGGAGGACCGGATCTACAAAGGTTGTAGTCACTTTCCTTTAGCAATAAAGTCGTTTACTTGCTTGCATCGCCTTATCATCTAGTTAACGATCCGTATTAGGGTTTGTAGGCACATGAAAATTTTTGAATTGGGCATGTTTGATCTGTTGTGAGACCTCATTATTGTGCCCAGGAACCCTACAAGCGTTGATAAATGGCTGAGATTGAGTTGGATGGTTGCCTCCTTGAGCGTATGGATCTCAGTGGGCTTGATTTGGGATGAAGCCGAGCTACCTGCAGAGAGGTCTCGGGGTGGTTGTACCACCATGAATCCTCCGATGATCAAGTTAGTCAAGATATTTGGGCAGAGTAGTGGCCTATTAAAATAAAATTGCCTTACTTGAATCGTCTGGGAGAGGGGATTTATAGCGGTCGCTTGGAGCGAGCCGGTGTGAGATTTCCGCCGTCAGTTACGCCCGTACGTCACACCCGCGTTAATGACGGGATCCCCCATTAATGACGAGATATCTTCGTTAATGGAAGGATACGCTTGCGCGGTACGTGGGATGGCGGGTGGCGGATATCTCGCTTCGGGCGAGATATGCGGAGCTGTGGTGAAGACGCTCGGGCTTTGCGTTCTCGGCTGCTGGGGAGAACCGGGGAGGCTTAGCTCAGTGGGAGGCTCGAAGTTGAGCGGGAGGCCGAGCCGGCCCGGTTCATGTAATAGCTCGGATACGAGCAGGGAGGGCTGAGGAAGCTCAACATGTAGGAGGGTTTGGATGCAAGCCGCTGCTTATTTGTAAGGCGGGCATAGGAGTGCTTAGGCATCTGTAGAAGGTCGGGATATACCTCCACAGGAATGCTCGGGGCTATGCCTATAATGCATAGTGTTGGCTCATGTTCCGAAAGTCTTAGGACACGTTATCTGCCACGTGTCATGATCTGGGGAGTTCCCACTTATGAGCATTATCAGAACCTTATCTATGGAATTGAATGTTAAGTTGCATCCCGATGAGGGGGAAACCATGGTGGGTTCGAATAATTGCTCTCAGCTTATGGGTGGTAATGTTTACTTGACTATAACTCGACCCGATATTGCCTACACCGTACGCTTCAATCAATTTGTTTTTGCACCTCGCTCTATTTATTATTCTGTCGTTCCTCGCATTCCTCAATATTTGCATGGTACCATACAGTAGTCTCTTTAACGGTGATGGATGTCCTTTTTAGGTCTCTTTCAGATGTTGTCTTCCGTCGATCTCCCGGTAGATTTTGGAGATGATCTCCTGTTGCGTGCAGATCTCAATGGGTTTTGAGGAGATAGGTGGTTTGGAGGAGTTTCGCGCCGAGTACCTGCAAAGAAGTCCCGGGGTGGTTTGGTACCACCGAGGACCCTCCGACGATCGAGTTAGTACTAAATCCAAGCAGAGTAACGGCTAAGTGGAGGGGAAATGGCTTACTTGACCCCTCTGTGATGGGGGTTTATATAGAGGCTGCGGCACGCAGCAGCAGGCGTGAGAATCTCGCCGGCAGTTACGCTCCCGACGTCACGCCCGCGTAAGGAGCGGATCGCCCATTAATGGGGATTATGATGGAGTGGAACGTGGGGCGTTGCTGACGGAGAATCTGCGTGTGGCGAGATTTGCGGAGCGGCGGTTACTCCTGAGAGTGGTGGAGTTGGTCGGCCGGAAGGGCCGAGGAAGACGGCCTCGGCTAGGGAGCTCGGAGGCGAGCAAGAGAGCCGATGAGTCTTGGTCTTGTGGCAGCTCGGGGTGAGCTGAGAGGCCGAGAAGGCCAATTTGCAAAGGGGCTCTCGGGAGAGCCAGCTTATGCTTGCAGGCCGGGTACAGGGTGGCCTGGTCGGCCCCTGTGGGCCCTTTCTTCCGAGTGTCAGGACACGTCATCTGCCACGTGTCCTAATCTTGGAGATCGCCAACATTGAGCATCATCAAACGGCCATCATCATTGCCCCTACAACTTAATCCTTACTCTAATACTGATTAGGCGAGGAGGTTACATATCAACCATCTATGACCGGATTTTTCGTTATTTTCTTATCATTGTTTTACCTTTTTGAAAGGCCAAGAAATTAATAAGACATTGCATTCGACTCTGGTGCAATAAAAGAATATGATGCAAATGGCATCTAGTTTAGCGGGACTAGAGTGACTGTTTTTACACAATAGCAAACTCGAATTCTCTCATGTAGCAGAAGCAACCGGAGGGTCCAGTTGAAAGATCCCAACCATCCAAAGCTGCATGGATGCAAGTAAGAATCCCCACCTCTACAACCTTAATCAAGATCTCTTAACATGAGATATGAATCCCTGTTAGGGAGAGTGTGAGGTTCAAACCTCAGGAAACCAGGAACGGAAGTGGCCACAAATTAGCGCTTTCGGGACAAATTTGACAGGTATATAAGTTTGTAGTGTTTACACACCAGCAAATACCAATATAGCCACCATTATAAATGATGCTACTAGACGCTGATTTGGATAATAACAAACCAAAACATTACACATGTAATTTCCACATAGTAAACAAAGAAAAAGGAAGAGATAAAAAGAAAAGGGAGGCAATTCAAACACATCGCTCCATTCTTGATGATACCAATATCCTTAGCTAACTTTAGCTTTCTTCTTTTCTCTTCATAATCAGTTTCATCAAAATTTCATCGGAGGAAAAAGGGTTTTGCAGAGAACCTAAAAACTCATGCACATTTTTCAAGTCAATTTCCCCCTTCTCTTTGTTTATACAAGAAATGGGCAACTATAAGATCCTAAAATCTTCTTTATACTTTTACATAGAAAATGAGTAATGATGGAGGCTCAAATCTCCTTCAGACGTTGTCTTCCGTTGATTTGCCGATAGCTGCGATTGACGGCTGGGATTTGATCTGGAGCATGCTCTCCTGTGATGTGTGGATCTCAATGGGTTGGAGGAGATTTGCGCCGAGTACCTGCAAGGAAGTCCCGGGGTAGTTTTGTACCACCGAGAACCCTCCGACGATCAAGTTAGTCTAGAGATTCGAGCAGAATAAAGGCTTAGTGGCGTAAAAATGGCTTACCTTGACCATCTGAAGGAGGGGTTTAAGTAGCGATGGCAGCAGGTACAGCAGGCGCGAGAATCACGCCGGCGTTCCGCTCCCGACGTCACGCCCGCGTGATGAGCGGGACCACCCATTAATGGCGAGACAGGCTCGTTAATGGGGGATCGCGGTGGCGTGGAACGTGGGATGTGGCCGGTGGAGATCTCGCGCATGGCGAGATTCGCGGGATGGCGGTTACGCATGCAAGTGGTGCTGTTGGTCGGTCGATGAGGCCGAAGAAGATGGCCTCGGCGGGAGAGCTCGCGGACTAGCGGGAGATCCGAGGTATCTTGTTTCTGCGGTAGCTTGGAGACGAGCTGTGAGGCCGAGGAGGCCAATTGTGCTGGGGTTCGGAGGCGAGCCGGCATCGTCGGTAGGACGAGCATAGGAGCAGTCCGGTCGGCCTCTGTAGGTTCTTTCTTGTATGCTCTGAGACACGTTATCTGCCACGTGTCATGATCTGGGAGATCACCGATATCGAGCATCATCATTAACCCCCTACTCTCGTCCCGACCAACTGACGGGTCGGGTCGAGAGTGGTCTGCCGGGTCACCTGAGGTGAGCTCTCTTCCGAAGATATCGTCGGGCATGTCCCCAGGCAATCCGTTGTCTTTTTCTGGATGACGCAGCGAATCAGGGCGAGATCTTCTGCATTGAAGAGGGGCGCCGGATCGTGCGCACTTTTGATGAAGCGGCGGCCCACGCGTCGAGCGTTGGTTGGCGGACGCGACGGGCCGCAGCCCTCTGGCGTCTGATGGGATGCGGCCCAATGTGGGAATAACAGGTGGAGCGATCAGGGCCGTTGGACGCGAGGAGGCGTTTTGGCGGGAGGTGAAGGGCGCTGTTGGATGAGGGCGATGGGAGCAATAAATAAAGGCGGGGTCCGCTCCAGGGCCCCTACCTATTCATATTTCCTCACACTAAGTCTTGATTGCTCGGCGCTCTTCTTCTTTCTTCTGCTTTTGTCTCCCGAGGATCCCTCTTCTCCAGGTTAGATGTCTTCCTTCGTAGAATCTGTAGATGCCGTAGGAGTAGGTTTTATGGACCCTTTAGCTGGGCCTGAGTCTTACCAGGGATCAGGGGTCAGGTCCTCTTCCCGGGATCATGCAGCGGGGGCAACCCCCAGGGAGGAGGCGGTGGACGCTGCTCCCTGCATGCCGTGTTGGGTGAGGTACGAGGATGAGCTCGCCAACGCTCGGGCTCGCTTTCATTTCCCCTATGGCTATACGCTTCGCCTGACCAAGGAAAGAGAGAGGGCAGACCAAATACGGGGTAGGGAGATCGCCCTGTATCTGGAAGCTTTTTGGGGTGGAATGCGCTTGCCCTTCTCTTCGGAGGTCGTCGAAGCGCTGAACTTCTTCGGGTTAGCCCCCGGCCAGTTAGTGCCGAACTCATGGAAGATTCTCCTCAGGTTCTTGGTCCGCCTGAAGCTACAGGCGGTCCCCTTCAGTCTCTTCATCCTTGATTCCTCCCTTGTTTTCAAAAATCATCCCGGGGTTCAAGCGGGCGACCCGAGGTGGGTCTACCTCTCCTTTAGAAAGCGACAGGGGGACGCCGCCAGGACAGGAGTTGTAGTCCTGCCTTCTTCCATCCACGACTGGAAGAAGTTTTTCTTTGTCGCATCACCCGAGGGCGAGGACTGGCCCGTTCCCACCAAGTGGTCAAGAGAAAAATGCTTGTCGGGGAATCAATCCAATGACCCCGCCGCGGTGAGAGTGGCTTCGTGGGAGCCTATTCCCCGATCTGACGTGCTGCTGTCTGAGAAGGTCTTGAGTTGGGCTGGGCTCAGCCCCGTCGAGTTCGTCGGTAAGTTAGGCTTGCTTTTTTCTTTTATATTGTATGTGTCGTTGAACCCGTTGTATCTTTTCTTATGCAGAACCCATGGACATGAACGAGCTCCGAGCCTCCATGCGCCAGCTGAAGAAGGTCACGAGGGCTGGAGGCGCCAGCTCTTCCCGTCAGTCGCCGACCCCGGCTCTTCCGGCAGCCATCCAGCAGCAGCGCTCAAGCGCGGATCGGGCCCCGGAGTCCAGCAGGGCGCCGACCCGAAAGAGGGCTCGGGGGAAGGAAGCCCCAGCCTCGGAGGCGGAGAACAGTCCTCCTCCGCCGGCTCTCAAGAGGTTCCCCCGCGCAGCCCCACAGGACCTGGCCTCCCCGATCTTGGTGGACGATGGGGAGCTCCGCTTTGAGGTGCCCTCGGGGCTCTCCGTCGCCGACAGCCTTCTACATGATATGGAGAGGTCGGCAGGGGGCAGGGTCCCCGGGGGAAGTCTGAAGTGGCAACTGGCGTCCATCGCCCAAGAGGCCGTGCAGGTTAGTGCTCGTACTTTGCTTGTTTCATCTTTCGTGAGACTTGGTGATCCTTCTTCCTTCTGATCCCTTTCTTGTTTCCCCAGGTCCTCTACCATGTCAATCTTGCTATCCGAATGGAGGAGGAGGAGATAGGCCCGGCGGTCCGAGCCGCGGGCGAGTCCTCCTCGCTGAGGGAGAGCTCGAGGCGGGAAGCAGGAGCTACTGGCCGCGAAGCAGGAGGCGGCGGCCGGGAAGCAGGAGGCGGCGGTGAGGAAGCAGGAGGCGGCGGCGACCAGGCTTCCCGAAGTCGCCCAGGCTGCCAAGGCCAAGCTTCAGGACTCCAAGGCGCTCGCCGGCACCATGAAGAAGTCGGTGAGCACCCTCCGGAAGGAGCTGGGGGCGGCGGTAGAGGTGGAGAAACGAGCCGACCACTTGGCGGTGGAAGCGGTTGAGAACTTCCAGAAATCGGAAGAATTTTACACTGTCCTAGCCTCGGCCACTACCGCCATCTGGCATGAGGCCCTCGACGCCGTCAAGGCTCGGATGCCGGAGTTCGCCGACCAGGATCTCCGAGCCGAATATCCTCGCGGAGACAAGGAGTAGGGGGAGGACCTCGGGGGCGAGGCCGAGGAGGAGATACCCGGTGAGGGCAACGCGGAAGCCCCTACGGCGGGCGCTGGGCTTCCCGAGGATGTACCCGGCCCTGAGGCTTGATGCACATCATCCTTTTTGTTTCTTTTTCTTTTTATTTGTTTCCTTCGGAGTTTTGTAGGCCTCCGGGCGTTTTGTAAGGCTAGGGAGCCCACAATACCTTGTAAAATCTTTAACTTTGTGAATAAAGGTATTCTTCTTGCGGTCATGTTTGCACGCGTATTTTTCTTCCTATTGCGTGAACACTTGTATCTGCATGGGACAGTCTTTGTGTTGTGTCGTCTCTTTGTCTGGTGACTACGCGTCGACTTGAATCTGCTCACTTCCCAAGTGTTCCAAGACAGGCAGTAAGACGGTATCTCCATGGCCCCGAAGTCTAGGTGGGGATCGCTCAGACGTAGGTAGTCCGGATGCCCCTCGGTGATGTGACGTTTCTTAGTTGTTGGTGGGGCCGTAATTGGCCAACCGAGGTTGGACAGCTGCTCGTTGCATCTTGGCGAGGGCTTTGATCCTTAGTCGTTTGATGGGCCGTAAGAGGCCTGCTAAGGATAGCCGATCAGGGTAGCTGCTCGGTGCCTCTTGGCGAGGGTTTTGATCCTTAGCGCGGGAGGGGCCGTAACAGGCCTACTAAGGATGACCGAGTAGGGTAGCTGCTCGGTGCCTCTTAACGAGGGCTTTGACCCTTAAGAGTTGGATGGGCCGTAAGAGGCCTGCTAAGGATGGCCGAGCAGGGTAGCTGCTCGGTGCCTCTTGGCGAGGGCTTTGATCCTTAGCGCGGGAGGGGTCGTGACAGGCCTGTAAGTCTACGTCGCTCACGCCGGTACTTGCGGGGAGGCGGAACAAGTAAAAAATTGAAACTTTCTTACAAAAGCAACATAGACTAAAGCCAAGGATCTTTGCCAAACCATTGCTAACAAACTACATGAGGTTTTATCTACTATGCTTAGGAGATTATACCTCATGCAACAAGTCCTTCGGGTCTTCTCTCCGCCGTCCTCCTCGTCCATGCAAGCTCCGAGGATCGATCCGGATCTTGGTCACCTCCGCGGCCTCCTATAGTCGAAGATGATCCATCCGAGAGTCTTTAGTCCGAGCTCCACCTCGAGCCGAGGTAACTAGGGCAACAAGTATGCTGCTCTTGATGTCCTAGGTGATGTATAATATGATGGTGGATTTGTTTGTCTATTTAGATCTTTATTTTCTCAACACATGAGAGCTAAAGGATTTTTTTAGTGAGGAGGAAGATGAAGCAACCATGGGAGCTCTCTTTTTTATAAGAGAGAATGAGAAGAAGATAATGATCCATATGAAAAATAATTACTAATCTCTTATCATGATAAAGTGTGATGGTTACATTGATTTGACCATTATCATCACAAATCAAATTCAAAGCCAAAGAAGAGTCTAGAGCTTACAAGAAAGATCCAAGTTAACAATGGTCAAATAGGTCAAATGGTCAAAACAATTAGCCATAACACAATTATCATTAAAACGATTAGTAAATATTTTCCTCACCTCATAATGGATTTGACTGAATCAATGGTCATAACCCCAATGAGGCACCTCCTTCTTCGCTCCTCACAACCGTGCATACACACCCGCATCCGCATTCCGTAGAATGCGAATGCACAGAAGACAAAGCTAATCCATCTATGCAATACTAGGATCCGGCTTAAACCAAAGCCCACTAGTATCGTCTGCTCGAACATCATACGCGCACAAGTGCACGTAAGTGTTCGTAACCTTGCCGTAAAACCATACGGCCTCTACACCTTTCGCCCAGTGCAGGGAAACTCTCTGTGTGGGACTCTAAAGACTCGACACTACGCTGACAGTAGGTTTAACCACAAACCGCAAGCGGCACTAGCTGTACGTAACGGTCCCCAGGTAGATGTCGATAAGAAGGCCGATGAGGCGAACGCATCCGAACTCCTACTGAGCCTGAATGTGACAATCTCCGTACAGTTCGGTCTGTTCGTCTATGAGTATCGTATGTAGGGCCTAGGGGGGCGGTAAACGTCAGACCTCTAATAGCGGTACAAGTCATGCCGGAATGTAGCCCGGAACACCCTGAGAAATTGTTAGTTGTATGTATGCCCTAGAGGCCAGTATTGTACAGATGATGTATATTATATTGGATGCTTGGACATATATAGAAAGAACTTTCTTGCTCGATATGACAGTATACTATCTGGTTGCTCTTTATCTTAAAATGTATACTTGTCTCTTGATACTGTCTTATACTTACATGTTGGTAAAGCCCTAAGGATGTGTACTTGACTACCGGGACTATGATGCGGATCATACTAGTGGGTCCATGGTAGTCCATAAGTACATCCTTTAATGTTCCTAGTCGTAGGTGTATCGAGACAGGGCATCGATATACTAGAGTAGACTAGCGTATACGCTTCCCGACCCATGAGATGGGCGATGGATGATCCCATATCCATTGGTGTTTGACATCAGAGATGGTATACGGGTGCTCAGTGGAGACTGGGTACACTGGACGGACTCGCCGAGAACTCCTAGATGGTATTATACCTCACGTCAGATGGCAGTTCTCTGGTGACACTTGTGCAGGTTAGTCTGTAGACCCGAGATCGTCATAGAGTCTTGTGTGATTCCCACTGTGCTTTGATTTCCACCTTACCACGTCCAAGAGGGAATGCAAAACGGTGGTTTTTGGGTACAGTCCCAAGTCCCATGGTGGCAATGAGCGATAGGATGGGTTTCGTCTCTTCCGGTATTGGGGGTTGATGTTGCGCTGTGCTCGATTGGCCATAACAGGGAAGTCCCTGGCCAGGGCTGATTTAGAGATTTACTGGTAAGTGTTACCAGTAGTTTCTCGACCCGTTATGAGCCCTACATCGGCACGACTTATCGGTTATTGGGGTCTGACGTTTACCAACCCTAGACTTGATATGCGACATATCAGACGAGGAGACCGGACTGTACATGAAGTGTTACCGTTAGGCTTTTATGGGAGTTAGAGCGGGCTTGCTTGCTGATCTTCTGATCGCTCAATACCCGGGTAGCCGTTACGTCCAGCTAGTACCGCTGACGGCTTGTGGGTGCTTGATGTGATCATCACCTACTGCCGGCGTATTGATGAGTCTTTAGAGTCCTACATGGAGGTTTTACTGGCTCAGGCAAAACAAAATAGGAGCACGTATGTGATATGTGCGGGACCGAGAATAATGCGTGTATGTGATATCGTATACTATTCTCGCGACTTTTTGTATTGGTCGGTTATATATGATATAGCCGAGTTATCGAATCAAGTGTTGATTCGATAAAACGATACATTGGATGTTAGTCGGTTATATGAGATATAACCGGATTATTAAGTCAAATGTTGATTTAATAATTTAGTGTATAATTGTATATTTGATATACTAATTTACATTAACTAACATTTATTCACTTAAGGATTTTTTTCCTCACATGTGCACAACATTAATATATATGTGATATATATTAAAATGTGTTTTCTTTTTGTATCATGGTTGTTGATACATCATGCATGGGTGTGCAAGACATACACCATTCTATTTTAAATGGTGGTTAATAATTATTTAAGGTAATTACAAATTAGTGGACCTTTTGTCACAAGCATGAAGCTTGTAGAAGCTTGTGGATGCTTTGACAAAGTCTACTAACTTTGTTTTACTTTAGATTTTTATTAACCTAACCATTTAGGATTAGCCATGGTAATGTCTCTACATGAGTTAGTATATGATACTCACTCACCATGGTTAGCTCACTCACTTGATCATTATCTTTCTCATTTTATATCTTCATTTTCTTCCTTGAGCTAAAAAGCTCTCTAGGGTTTGATCCAAAATGAGAAACATTGTTAGAAAACAAATTCTAAAGTGAACCCACTTCCTATTTTTCCATCCTCTACTTGACTAGCACTTTAGTTTAGGGTGTTTGCTTCACTAATTCTCTAGTTAGTGAAGTAGTAGCTTGAGTTGGTATTTCCTCGACGTAGATCATCTTCGGCCTCGAAGACTTCAAGCAAGGACGCTTATTTCGCCTCGTGAAGCCATGCAAGAGCCCGGGAGAACCGTGATCGCAGCGAAGGGACTACAACAAGGAGCTTTAGAAGTGAAGGACCGATCTACAAAGGTTGTATTTCGTATTCACTTAGTGGTAAATGTTATTTACTTGCATGTGAAACCCTAATTATCTAGCAAAGATCTTGTTTAGGGTTATTCAGCACGGCTAAAATTTTAAACGGGCATGGTTGATGCCTTGTAGAACCGTATTAGAGTGCCTAGTAACCCTACAGTGGTATCAGAGCCTAGCTAGAGCATTAGACGATGTGTATACGAAGTTAAAACTCCAAACGAACCCCGAAAACCACAAAATCAACCCCTCTCTGGTCATTTTTTAAAACTGTGATTTTTCCTGAATTAAAAATACCTAAAAAATATAGCAAGTAATTATAAGCATTACTGTGCAAAACGAGCACCTAATCCGTACGGACCGCCGCGGAACCGCGGCCATACCTCTCTTGGGCCGCGGATCCGCGGTCGTACTGTAGCAATGGGCTTTTGTTTTTTGTACAGTAATATTTATTTCTGTCAGTGCTATTTTCTGGGTATTTTTTTATCTGACTCAAGTGTTGAGTAATCTGGGGTTTATTTTGTATTCGTTGATTCGATCGGAAAATTTAATTTCGTTATGTTTTCCGGATATTTAGAAACTGTTAAAATGTTCGAACGGATATCATTAACTCATTTTTTCCCGGCACGAAAAACTTTCAAGTGTTGAATTTTTCTTGAGTTTAAATCTTTCGGAAAAACGTGCATGTAACGCGATGGACCCTCTAGAAGAACACAAACCTTAACTCGATTATGTGACCGTCTGAACCGCCTCTAAGCCTTAGGGTTTGGGGCGGTACGGCGTGCCACATGTGAGGCGTTGGCTTGACCCTTCTACGGCTGGACCGTTGGTACTGTGACGTATTCTGGAATTTTTGAACTCCGCTCAAGTGTTGAGCTATTTAGGAAATCTTGGGTATTTGATTATTCGATCAGAAAGTTTAATACTGTCTATTTATCTGGAATATGATACAATATATGGAATTCATATAGTTAGGCATGAAATGCGAAATATGTGATATTTCGGATTTACAATGTCTAAAGAGATTGTGGATTCCAAATGTTGTAGTTTTACACTTTCTTTTCTGCGACCGTAAGTGTAATATGTGATATCGCCAGTTTTGTTGCTATATGTCAACGACAATTGGGATGCGCATATTTACTTACGTTGATGACATATGATGTTATGTGTTGCTGGATATGTTATATTGGATCGTCGTGTTTTGAATAGCCGGGGGTTTTATGTGAGATGAGGGTTTTTATTTTCATTCATGTAAAATTAAATGTATGTAATTTTCCTTTTATTGGGGCACTTCCGGGATGAGGTTGATGTCACCATTTGTATATTATTTACTTTTCCGCAATAGGATAGACCCAAGGAAGAGACCATAAGTAACCGGGTTCTAGAGTCCAGTAGGAGACCAACTCGAGGAGTCGAGTTCGGGTCTTCTAAGTCTAGAATTGGTAGGGTTGCTTGCCGCTCTCGTAGGGGTCTAGGGGTGTGGGTTTGGCTATTCATCGCGACCGTGGAATCCGTGTTTTATAGAGGCTCAAAATAAAACACGGATGTCCTAGTATATCCAATGTTTCATATGTTTCTTCTGCTGCGATATCTGTGATGTGATCATTTGATATGTTGTGATAGATACTGTATATAGTATATATGATATATTATATAGACGTTACTTATGTTTTACACCCGCGCTAGCCCTGCCCCGCTCTGCCGTTAGTTACCTAACCTAACGGTGCATGAGGGGACATCGAGGTGAATGCGGATGGCATAAGTGTACGTCGTATTTATCTGTGATGTTTAGGTGATTTAAATGATGGGACTTCATTAATATGATTAATGAAAGAAAAGAAACCTAAAAGAAATTGTAGAATAAAATTTTCAAAAAGGGTAGCTACAGTTTTTTGCTTTGCATAGAGATATATATGATATATCCTGCACCTTATTCGAAGAGGAAAGAGCTGAGATCTCTTCACCGGGAGTGAACTCTTTAGCAAAACTGGCAGATGCTACAACACTCGGTTTGTCTTTTGATTGCTTTTGGAGTTTTTTGCTTTGCATAGCGATATATATGATATGTCCTGCACCTTATTCGATGAGGAAAGAGCCGAGATCCCTTCACCGGGAATGACCTCTTTAGCAAAACTAGTGAAAGCCTCAAAAACACTCCTTTTCAAAATTCACTCGATTCTACAACGATATCAAGTTCATTATGCAGTAGTTTTTCAGAAAAACCTGTCGTAGCCCTCCGTCATTTCAGATAGGAACTGTTTAGTATTCGTGCTGGTTTGTTGGCCTTTGTCAAGGCGCAGTGTGCGGTAGCTGAATGGTACTTATCTGTTTATGCATATGATGCAGATTTTTTTGGGTAGTCGTACGACCTTATTAGCCTTTGTCAAGGGTCGTGCGGGTGAGTTTGATTCAATCAAGAAATGACGGGTTGAACTTGACTAGCATCCTATGATTTGTTGGCCTTTGTTAAGGTCATAGGGGTTAGGGGCAAAATATTATCGGGAATTTCAAGTGTTGAAATTTGCAATGAGATTGCATACCTTCTATGAGATAGTTGGATCCCAATACCCACTGCGAGTAATTGTTACTCCTGGGAGAGTTTTACACAGGACAATTAGCCGATCAAGTAGGTGTCTAGAAAGGTATCAACGGGGTTACGCCTCTGGGAAAACGAGGTTTACTTTAATTAGGTCCGTGCGAACGCACGGGGAACCTCCTTCAAAGTACCGACACTGGCCTGGCTGAAAGATTGGCGAAATTGTAGGGTGTAATTAATCCCGGCTAGTCTTTCCTTTTAGGGTTTGAAGGAAGATTTGATAAAAACAGTGGGAGCCATCCTGATTAGATAAAATAATAACCAATCTGATCTTACAAGAGCATACGCTAAAGTGTTTTTCTTCTCTCTCTCCAGGTAGCGACCAAATTATACCTTAATCAAGATAATAATATGGATATATTGACCGAACCCGCATGTTATACTGTGCTGGGGAACGTTGGTTCCGTTCTTTCTTATAAGAGTTATAGGACTGAACATGATATAGGGGAATACCAGGGTTCCCATGCCACCCGAATGAAGAAAGTACATGTTGATGCATTTTCTTCGGGTGTGTTCGTTACAGAGAACTGTTTCTCAGTTCACTCTACGTCCTGGGTATTAGATACCGGATCGGGATCCCATATATGTAATATGTTACATGGGCTACATAAAGGTAGGGAACTGGGAGAGGGTGATCATTCCGTAAGAGTAGGGAATGGTGCAAATGTTGCAGCCAAAGCAGTTGGCGAATATCACCTTGTGTTACCAAATGGTAATACATTGGTTCTGAACGAATGCTATTACATTCCGACCCTGATATGCAATCTTATATCAGTTTCTTTATTGAGCAAAGAAGGATATGATTTTATAGTACAGGATGATGTTATGAACATATTCCTGAATCAAAAGTTGATTGGATCAGGTTCGTTATTTAATGGCATACACGTTCTCAATCAAACTACAGTCCTTAATGTACAAAACACACACAAGAGGAAGAGTTCAGAAATGAACGAATCCTTCTTGTGGCATTGTAGACCAGGTCACATCAATACGACACTGCTAGCTAAGTTACATAAGGATGGATATTTGAATCCCTTTGAATTTTCATCTTATGATACTTGCCAGTCATGTCTCAAAGGAAAGATGACCAAAACTCCGTTTACGGGACACGGAGAAAGAGTTACGGAACTCTTAGGACTGGTACATAGTGATGTATGCGGTCCTATGTCTACACATGCCAGGGATGGTTCTTCATACTTCATTACATTCACTGACGATCTCTCTAGATTCGGGTATGTGTTCCTGATGAAACACAAATCAGAAGCTTTTGAGAAATTTAGAGAATATAAACAAGAAGTCGAGAACCAAACCGGGAAAAGTATTAAAATCCTTCGATCTGATCGAAGAGGAGAATACTTGAGCAATGAATTCCTGGACTTCCTAAAAGAGAATGGGATTCTCTCTTGGCTAACTCCTCCATATACACCACAGTACAATGGTGTATCGGAACGGAGAAACCGCATCCTATTAGATATGGTGCGCTCTATGATGAGCACAACTGAGTTACCTATTTCCTTCTGGGGGTATGCGCTGGAGACAGCAACATACCTATTGAATCAAGTTCCATCTAAATCTGTACCTACCACACCATATGAGATATGGAGTGGGAAGAGACCATGTCTTAAACGAGTTAAGATATGGGGTTGTCCGGCCTATGTCAAAAGGCAGAATCCGGATAAACTCGAGGCACGGTCAGTTCTATGCAAGTTTGTGGGATATCCCAAACATTCACATGGATATCTTTTCTACCATAGCGAGGAACATAAGGTGTTAGTTTCTCGACATGCCACCTTTTTAGAAAAGGAATTTCTTACAAAAGAAATTAGTGGCAACGAGGTAGAACTGAAAGAAATTCCGGCTACACAAACTCAAACTGAAGATTTAGTGGAACCAGAGGATTCGGTAGTACCCGATGAACCCTAGCCACTCCGCCGATCTAGTAGGGTTCCTCACCCACCTGAGAGATACTATGGTTTTCTCATGGATGGTGGGAGCGAGGATTGCATCATGGTTGATGATGACCCAACTAGCTTCGAGCAGGCTATCACGAGTGGGGACTCGGTGAAATGGCTGGATGCAATGCGGTCCGAGATGGAATCCATGTACACCAACAAAGTATGGACTTTGGAAGATGCTCCTAAAGGGGTAAAACCCATTGGGAGCAAGTGGATTTTCAAGAAAAAACTTGGTGTAGATGGGAAAGTGGAGACTTTCAAAGCTAGACTTGTTGCAAAGGGCTTTCGTCAAAGACCAGGTGTGGACTATGACGAAACCTTTTCTCCAGTGGCTATGCTTAAATCCATCCGGATCATGCTTGCCATCGCTGCATATCATGACTATGAAATCTGGCAAATGGATGTTAAGACCGCCTTTCTAAACGGTGATTTAGAAGATAGCGTGTACATGACTCAGCCAGAGGGCTTCGTAGCTAGTGGGAGCAGCGGGAAGGTGTGCAAGCTGCTTAAATCCATTTATGGATTAAAGCAAGCATCGCGGAGTTGGAACATCTGCTTTGACGTCGTTATCAAAGAGTTTGATTTCGTCAAAAACGTAGATGAACCTTGTATCTACAAGAAGGTGGCAGAGAGTAAGGTTTTCTTCCTCGTATTGTACGTGGACGACATACTCTTGATAGGAAATGACATTCCTATGCTGCAATCGGTCAAGCTCTTCTTATCACAAAGATTCTCAATGAAAGATCTAGGTGATGCCTCCTGCATACTGGGAATTATGATCTATAGAGATAGATCTAAAAGGATATTGGGATTGTCCCAATCCAGGTACATTGACACCATACTAAAGAGGTTTATTAAGGAAGAATCCAAGCGTGGGAACTTACCCACGATCTCTGGACTCACTCTCTCCAAAGAGATGTCTCCCAAGACTGATTTGGAGAGAGCTCGCATGCAAGGGATACCCTATGCTTCGGATGTAGGCTCTATCATGTACGCGATGCTATGTACCAGACCCGATGTAGCACACTCACTAAGTGTAGTGAGTAGGTATCAAGCTGATCCTGGAGAGAGTCACCGGACAGCTGTGAAGAGCATTCTCGAGTACTTGCGAAGGACTAAAGAGATGCTCTTGGTGTATGGTAACGGAGAACTCCAAGTGGAGTCCTTTACCGATTCGAGCTTCTAGAGTGATAAGGACGACTCTAAGTCGCACTCGGGATTTGTCTTTACTCTTTACGGAGGGGCGGTTAGCAGGATGAGTTCCAAGCAGGAAACCGTGGCAGACTCGACGATGGAGGCTGAATACATCGCTGCCAAAGAGGCTGTCTGGATCAAGAAGTTCATTACTGAACTTGGAGTGGTTCCATCCATTGAGCATCCAATACCTTTGTATTGTGATAACAATGGAGCGGTGGCTTTGGCCAAGGAACCCAGGTCCCATCAGCGATCCAGGCATATTCTGAGGCGGTATCACCTGATCCGGGAGATAGTTGATCGCTGGGAGATCGAGGTCAGGAGGGTTGATACGAAGAACAACACTGCGGATCCACTCACGAAGGCCATTCCCAAGATACAGTTTGAGAGACTCTTCAGGATGCTTGGTATGCGATACTACAGCAGCTGGCCCTAGTGCAAGTAGGAGATTGTTAGTTGTATGCATGCTCTAGAGGCCAGTATTGCACAGATGATGTATATTATATTGGATGCTTGGACATATATAGAGAGGACTTTCTTGCTCGATATGATAGTATGCTATCTGGTTGCTCTTTATCTTAACATGTATACTTGTCTCTTGATACTGCCTTATAGTTACATGTTGGTAAAGCCCTTAGGATGTGTACTTGACTACTAGGACTATGATGCAGATTATACTAGTGGGGCCATGGTAGTCCATAAGTACATCCTTTAATGTTCCTAGTCGTAGGTGTATCGAGACAGGGCACCGATATACCAGAGTAGACTAGCGTATACGTTTCCCGACCCATGAGATGGGCGATGGATGATCCCATATCCATTGGTGTTTGACATCAGAGATGGTATACGGGTACTCAGTGGAGACTGGGTACACTGGACGGACTCGCCGATAACTCCCAGATGGTATTATACCTCACGTCAGATGGCAGTTCTCTGGTGACACTTGTGCAGGTTAGTCTGTAGACCCGAGATCGTCATAGAGTCTTGTGTGATTCCCACTGTGCTTTGATTTCCACCTTACCACGTCCAAGAGGGCGTGCAAAATGGTGGTTTTTAGGTACAGTCCCAAGTCACATGGAGGCAATGAGCGATAGGAGGGGTTTCGTCTCTCCCGGTATTGGGGGTTGATGTTGCGCTGTGCTCGATTGGCCATAACAGGGAAGTCCCTGGCCAGGGCTGATTTAGAGATTTACTGGTAAGTGTTACCAGTAGTTTCTCGACCCGTTATGAGCCCCACATCGGCATGACTTATCGGTTATTGGGGTCTGACATTTACCACCCCTAGACTTGATATGCGACATATCAGACGAGGAGACCAGACTGTATGGGAAGTGTTACCGTTAGGCTTTTATGGGAGTTGGAGCGGGCTTGCTTGCTGATCTTCTGCTCGCTCAATACCCGGGTAGCCGTTACGTCCAGCTAGTACCGCTGACGGCTTATGGGTGCTTGATGTGATCATCACCTACTGCCGGCGTATTGACGAGTCTTTAGAGTCCTACATAGAGGTTTTACTGGCTCAGGCAAAACGAAATAGGAGCATGCATGTGATATGTGCGGGACCGAGAATAATGCGTGTTTGTGATACCGTATTCTATTCTCGCGACTTTTTGTATCGGTCGGTTATATATGATATAGCCGAGTTATCGAATCAAGTGTTGATTCGATAAAACGATACATTGGATGTTAGTCAGTTATATGAGATATAACCGGATTATTAAGTCAAATGTTGATTTAATAATTTAGTGTATAATTGTATATTTGATATACTAATTTACATTAACTAACATTTGTTCACTTAAGGATTTTTTTTATCTCACATGTGCACAACTTTAATATATATGTGATATATACTAAAATGTGTTTTCTTTTTGTATCATGGTTGTTGATACATAATGCATGGGTGTGCAAGACATACACCATTCTATTTTAAATGGTGGTTAATAATTATTTAAGGTAATTACAAATTAGTGGACCTTTTGTCACAAGCATGAAGCTTGTAGAAGCTTGTGGATGCTTTGACAAAGTCCACTAACTTTGTTTTACTTTAGATTTTTATTAACCTAACCATTTAGGATTAGCCATGGTAATGTCTCTACATGAGTTAGTATATGATACTCACTCACCATGGTTAGCTCACTCACTTGATCATTATCTTTCTCATTTTATTTCTTCATCTTCTTCCTTGAGCTAAAAAGCTCTCTAGGGTTTGATCCAAAGTGAGAAACATTGTGAGAAAACAAATTCTAAAGTGAACCCACTTCCTATTTCTCCATCCTCTACTAGACTAGCACTTTAGTTTAGGGTGTTTCCTTCACTAATTCTCTAGTTAGTGAAGTAGTAGCTTGAGTTGGTATTCTCTCGACGTAGATCATCTTCGGCCTCGAAGACTTCAAGCAAGGACGCTTATTTCGTCTCGTAAAGCCATGCAAGAGCCCGGGAGAACCATGATCGCAGTGAAGGGACTACAACAAGGAGCTTTAGAAGTGAAGGACCGATCTACAAAGGTTGAATTTCGTATTCACTTAGTGGTAAATGTTATTTACTTGCATTTGAAACCCTAATTATCTAGCAAAGATCTTGTTTAGGGTTATTCGGCATGGCTAAAATTTTAAATGGGCATGGTTGATGCCTTGTAGAACCGTATTTGAGTGCCTAGTAACCCTACAGAAACTACTGGAAACACTACCAGCAATTCTCGCTTGCCCTGGTCAGGGACTTTGTGTAATGGCTCTCCTAGACACAGCGCGATATCAACCCCCAATACCGGGAGAGACGAATCCTATATAACCGCTACTGCCTCTAAGTGCTTCGGGAATGCACCCAACTACTATCTGTTTGCACGACTCTTTTGAGCCGTGGTAGGGTAGTAATCAAAGTACAGTGGGAACACACTCGAGGAGAAGTAGCAGCGTCAAGTCGACGTAGTAAGCTATACTCCTGTCACCTGGGAACTGTTATCTGACGATAGGTATAGTACCAACTGATTGAATGAAATTCTTGATGTGTAGTATTTGAGAAAATTATAAAGAAATCACAACCAAAAATTATTTGACCGCAATCAACTACGGTGTCGGATGTAGATTGTAAGTGAGTGCGGATCGTCTACAGGGATAGTGTAATCGTTCGTCTTTTGAATTAGATGAGTCAAAACATTAAAGAAAACAAAACAAAACAATTCATGATTTAAAGAATTGAAGTTCAAGAATTAGAAAAATCTAGATCTAATAACAAGAAAAGGATAGAATCAAGAATTGATAGTTTGTTGATTTTTCCAAACCAAATATCAAGAATCGAAATGAGGCTCGTAGGAATCGATCGGATCTATAGATGTGATGTAATCTTACATTGACGTATTCTTATCCTTCGATGAATTGATACTAGATCGATGATGATTGACAAGAATTAGGGATTTCTAGTGAAACTAGGGTTTCATCTTATCCCTTGTTCTTTCCTCGATATCATTCACATTCTAGCCTCTAGTAATTTCAAGAAACGATCGTAGATCCCTAATTTCGAGCGATCACAATCAAGAAAGCATCGCAACGAAACTAGGTCATCGATTCTTGAACTTGCTAGGGTTTACAAAACTCGTAGGACTTAAAAATCGTTTTGAGATTTGTTACATCATCTTTCTATTGATCGTCTCGGCTCCTTAACGAGCGGAGTTTTACTCAAACATCACAACAAGAACAACAATTACAAATTGAGATCTAATCATGATGTAAGAATTAAAAGAAAGCAAGATAAAAGAATTTCACCTTTTATTTATATCAACAACTTCGTTACAATCGCTCAAGAACTGCAAGAGGAAGAACTCGATCATCGATTTGGCTTCGCTCGTCTCCTTGAGTCACGGATCGGCTTGGATCACTTGCTCGATTGAAGATCGGCTCGGCTCCTAAAAGGTTGAAGGCTTCTCACTTGATTTGGTACTCAAGATCTTGAATTTGGAGTGGAATTAGGGTTAGGATTTCGCACAAGCCTTGTCACTAGACTTGTGGAAGAAGATGAAGAGAATAGAGAAGACTAAAGATTAATGAAGAATTAGCTAACTAAAGAACGATTCCCTAAAGATTAATTAAGATTGATTCTCCTTTAACCCTAGGTCTAGGCTTCTATTTATAGACATCCCAACCCTAGATATAGGATTTCAAATTCTAAGTTTCCCTCCAAAAGTTTATTGAGGAAATTTGAATTTCCTTTCAAAAGTTAGTTAGAGGAGAAGCTTCTAGATGTGATTAGTTAGGAGGGAGCTTCTAGAAGAGGTTAGTTAGGAGCTTAATTAGGATTAGCTTTGCTTAATGATCTTTACTGGTCTGGAAGAAGAATCTGGAGAATTCTGGAATTTGACGTGTCACAATGAGGTGTGGGCCTTGAGATAAAAGTTTTGCAGCAAAAATTGGGAGCTGAAGCTTTGGAACAGCCGCGGATCCGCGGCCAAAGCAGGCTCATGCCGCGGATCCGCGGCTCTTTGTGGGCCTTGGGCTTCCAACTTTTCTGGTAATTCTCTGTTGGAGATAGTGCCCTCATAGTCAATTATTGGATCGCAGGTACGTGATTGCAATGATTGCGGAGGACCTATCCCGGTAGGACAGTCTTACTCGAAATGATAGTATGCTATCTGGTTTGCCTTTATCAGTCGTGTACATGTTCAGGTGACTGATTGCATGTTACACTTTGATAGAGCCCTTAGGATCTTGCTTTACTACCAACAGTATGATGGCGATCATATACGTGAGAGTTGGGTAGTTTATATGCATATCCTTAATTGTGGTCCCTAGTCGTGGGAGTTTCGAGACAGGGCATCGATACTCTGGAGTAGACTAGTGTGTACAGTCGAGACCCCGACGAGGGACGGTGGCCGGTCTCACAAGCCACTGGTGTCAGTTGGATCACCTAAGATGTATACAGGTGCTCATTGGGTTATGAGTACACCGGACAGGACTCGCCGGGAATCTGCTAGTTAGTACTATACCTATCGTCGGATAGCAGTTCCCTGGTGACATGTGTACAGGTTAGTTCATCGACCTGAGGTCGTCATTTGTCTCGTGTGAGTTCCCACTGTGCTTTGATTTCTACCCTACCACGGCTCAAAGGAGTCGTGCAAACAGGTAGCTTTTGGGTACAGTCCCGAGCCATATGGAGGCACGTGAGCGGATCGGCAGGGGATTCGTCTCTCCCGGTATTGGGGGCGAGGTCGTGCTGTGTCTAGGAGAGCCATTACACAAATCCATGGCCATGGTAGGAGATTTACTGGTAGGTACTCCAGTAGTATCTCAGGGTGTATTGGGCTTCACTCCGACACGACTTATACTGCTATTAGGGGTCTGACGTTGCTAGCCCCCTAGGCAGGATATGCGATACTCATTGACGAACGGACCGGACTGTATATACATTGTCACTGTTAGGCTCAGTAGGGTTTTCCGGATGAGTGCGCTCATCGGCATCCCTTGAGGTCAGTCCATGGGCAGCCGTTACGCATTGCTAGTGCCGCTGACGGTTTGTGGTTAAACCCACTGTCAGGGTGTTGACGAGTCATTAGAGTCCCCCACAGACAGTTTTCCAAGTTCGGGCGAAACGTTGTAGAGGCCGTATGGTTTTATGGCAGGGTTCGGAAAATGCACGTGCGTTTACGTACATGTTATTTTTCGGGCAGATAATACTGGTCGGCTTTGGTTTAAGCCGGATCCGAGTATTATATTGAGTAGGTATAATATCTTTGTCTCAGTTGCATTTGTATTCGGTCGTAATACAAATGCGGGTATATTTATACAGTTTCGGGGTTGTCCTGAAATCCGTTTCAGGATCGCTTTTGGAAGTTGCCAGTTTCCAGTTTTCTATCAGCCGTCTTTTAACATTCTGTTAAAGACGGATTTATCTTTTCTTCAGATATGATGAGTCGTGCTTCTAGAAGTTTCTAGATGAGGTGACTAGGATTATATGGTGTTGAGTTTTCATTGGATGCATTTAATGGTTCATTAATGCATGATGAGGTGTTTAGTGATTCATGCTTTGTTATTAATGGTTTTGGATTGCTTAAGATATTTTTGAGTGAGAAGCATTTTCTTAAGGTCACCCTCTTTGCTCCTACGGTCACCTCCCTCTTGCTATATAGATGGCCGGCCCTCTCTCTCCTCATTCTCACTCTCTCTCACTTGATTCAAGAGAGAAAAGATTATGATTGTATTCGGGGTGTATGGAATTTTACAGTTCATTTCATTCCATCACCCGATTTCCACGGCAACTTCATTAACCGATCGTCCACGGATTTGGACGAAGTGAGACAAAGTCATCTACTCATTCTCTACATCATTCTTGGTCGTCTCTTTTAGCAAACTTGACGATCGAGTTGCCTCGAGTCAGAGGCGGGAGCCCGTTTAAAGAACCGATCATGTGGTGCCACCTCGACGAGGAGATCGGAGATCGACGAGATCGGAGCAGCCGCAACGGAGCGTGGGATGATGGTTGAAGAACGAAGGACTCGGATCGTTCGGTACAATTTTTCTACACTCTTTACAGTTTGTTAGTTTAGCAATAATGGCAGATCCGGGTTAAAGTATACGATAGCGCCAGTTAAAAAGTTTTTGTTCCGCATTTGGCGTCTGTAGACTGCCGGGGCGCTAGCGTAGACTTACATTGGTATCAGAGCCTCACCATTTTGCTATACTAACTTGTGCTAACGCGTTTAAAACATCGATCCGACCGAAAATCGAAAAACACAAAATCCTAGCTCGACAGTTCTGTTAATTTTAAATGGTCTCAAAATTCATTTCTGGATGTCTTAAAAATCCGTGCAGGCAAATTTAAGAACCACGACAAAATTTGGGGTCGTGATCCCTCCAAGCTGCCGCTGAAGGGCGGCCAAACCCATGGTTTGGCCGCGCAACCGCGGCCACGTGGGGAGCACGTGCTCCCAAATTTTGTCAGTGGGTTCTCTGTTGGGTTTTGTGATTTTTGGTATATATAATTTTGGCCCAGGTTTTGTTACTGTTCACCAGTAAGCAGTGGGGCCCACTTTTTGATATTTGGTCTTTGGTCGATCGTAATTTAAACACGTTAGTTTACAATGCTTACATTATATCTCCGACCGGGAATGTCATTTGATCGGTAAACCGCGTCTGATTGCTATAGTTCTTTTAGACGGGTTTGCGAACGTGACATTCGCGTTGATGTTCTGTGTTGTGCTGTGATGTTGCGGATTTGTCGTGGTGGATAGCAGTGTGCAATGGTAGTACAGTTTGTGTTTATTTGTACATTTGATATTGCGGGGCGAGCGTCCAACTTGTGGACTGCCGTCACTGCCTGTTGTATAATATTCTTTTTGGGGCACGACCAGGTTGCGGTCGATGTACCTATTGTACTATTTTTCATTACTGTACTAGGTTTTACCCCGCGACGGAGTGCACGGATAGCCGGGTTCGGGAAAGCAACGGGTCCGCATCTCATGGCTTTGAGAGGCAGAGGGGTCCCACTTCAGAATTGGCAGACTATTCGCCGCACTTGTAGGGGGTACAGGTTGACCCAAGGAGGGGTGCTCAATTTACCGGATTCCGTGAAGTGCCGGGTGTTCCATTCACTATGCTGTGGGGACTACCTCGCTTCAGGTTTTGGCGGGTAACTTGCCGCACCCGTAGGGGTCTAGGTTCATTGCACAGGCTATCCACACGACAGGGGAACGTCGAGTTTCAGCAGCGGCTCTGTGAAACTCGGGGATCCCAGATTATCTGTATTGTTCTGTGATGCTTATTACTTTTCTGTAATGTTGCATATTATCACGCCTGGAGCGATTATGTATATTGGTTTATATACTATTAGATGTTGTATATGTTTTACACCCGCGCTAGTCCAGTCCCCGCTCTGTCGTTAGTTAAGTAACCTAACGAGTGATGACGGGACCCAGAGACGAATGCGGATGGCATATACGTACATTTTATTTTCGTTCTTTTCTGGTGTGATTGAATGATGGGACTGCATTGATTCTGATCAATGCAAAAGTAAAACAAACCTGTATACAGTTGTTGGAACAATTTAAAAAGTGTTATTGCAAAGACGTTTCCTTTTGTTATGCATAGCGGTATTCAGTGGAATATCCTGCACCTCATTCGACGGGGCAAGGGCTGATATCCCTTCACCGGGACCGACCCCTTGGACAGAAGTTTGCGTCAGAGTAATAACTTCACTATAGTCGATTACATGTTGCTTTGCATAGCGGTATTCAGTGGAATATCCTGCACCTCATTCCACGAGGAAAGAGCCGAGATCCCTTTACCGGGAATGACCTCTTTAGCAAAAGGTTTTCGCCACTATATTTTATAAAAAGCTATCAGGTTCCTTCAGCGATATCAAGTTCACTACGTTAAAGGTTTTTCGCCAAAAACCAGTCGTAGCCCTCCGTCGTTTCTTATGGATGGTCAGTAGTATTCAAGCTATGTTTGTTGGCATACGTCAAGGCATAGTGTTTGGTAGCTGCTGGGTATTCATTTGTTGCATAGATAGATGAGTTAGTTTGGGACAGTCGTACAACCTTGTTGGCCCTTATTCAAGGGCGAGTACGGGTGGGTTCAAATTAACAAGATAATGATGGGAAGAACTTGACATGTGACTTATGGTGGAGTGGCCCTTAGTCACGATCATAAGAGCATGGGGCAAGAAAATGATATCGGGAGTTTCTAAAGAAACTGAAACTTGCCAAGTATGCGCATACCTTCTGGAGTATGAATAACGTGGATGCATTCCATCACGTTAACATGCGATGAGAGTTGGATCCCGATTCCCACTGATGAGTTGGTTTACTCTTCGGGTGATCCCGATTGATTCTTCTTTAGGTTTGGAGGAGAATTTGACAGGACAGTGGGAGGTTTCTGGATTAGATAAAATGATGACCATTCTGATCTAGGATAGAGTGCACGCAGAGTGTTTCTTTTCTCTCTCTCTCTTTAGCAGCGACCTTTGACCGACCCTAGACTATGACTCAGTGACCAGGTTGACCGAACCTTCTTAAAATACTGGCTTTTGGATTGTCTGAGTTGCATAAGTCATTGCCACTCCTTCTTTTACCCTTTGAATTTCCCAGAACACCCGTATTACTACGGATATCCACTTCCATTGGATAGATCCATCGTATGGTTATATACGAACTCGAAGGGACTTCTTCGAGGATGGATCCAGGTTCAGGAGAAATAGAATTGGTTTATTCAGTTGTCTTTTATTATCACCTTCTCTCAGGTTGCGAGAGCTCCTTGGTTTAGGAAATTACACCTATTACGCTTATTGGATAGTCTTATTCCAAACCATAGGCTGGTGCCGAAAGGTAGGGAATGAAGAAAACCAATTAGCCTAAGTAGGGTGTGCAGAAGGTAATATGAAAAGACAAAATAAAGGGATTAGAAAGAGGGCAAATTAAATTGCGACTGATATCATTCACGACCAAAACCGCGTACTTCATCGCCACTCCTATTTCACCTTTAAAGGAATAAGGTATTATTCAGTTGTCTTTTATCGTCACCTTCTCTCAGTTGCGAGTACTCCTTGGTTTAGGAGGGTACACCTATTATGCTTACTGGATAGTCTTCTTCCAAACCATAGGCTGGTGCCGAACGGTAGGGAAGGAAGAAAACCATTTAGCCTAACGATGGTGTACAGAAGGTAACGACTAAAGACAAATAAAGGGATTTGGAGAGATGGCAATAAAATATACGGTTGAAGTCATGAATTGGATTATGGAAGAAGCTTTGCTATGAATACCAGGATACCCCTACGAAACATTTTCATGTTTCAGTGCATTGTTAAAGGAAAAACTGTTTTCCCGATTAAACACTTACTCCAAGGGTATGCATTTACCAGGTTTCATTCTCATATCTGTATGGTTTTACAGATGATGAGTGGGAGTAAGATATTGGGAATTAGGTGATCATCCTCATTATATCGGAATTCGTTGTAATTGATGATATTTGAGGAAATCGCCAGGATACAGTTTTCCACCTACAACACACAGGTTTTGAGTTGTTCAACTCAGTGGACTTATACAGAGTATTGTATGTTGTCCAAGTGTCCATCAGGACAAAGGGGTAGGTCCTAGTACTATGTTCTATTTACTTATAACTTCTCTAGTATTTAGACGAGTGTTTCGTAGAAATACAAGGTCTAAATCATGAGAAGTTGTGGGTATAAGAATAAAGTAGAGAACCAGGTATCACAAGTATCGGGATTCTTCAAAGAGATCGAAGATGTAGATTCTTGTGATTGGTATTCAGATGATAGTGATGGTTTTGAGAAACGTGTTTCTCTTTCAGGTTACTCATAATTGGATGGATTCCTAAGTTGAGTAATGCTGATTAGCCTCTTTCCATTAAGTTGATATGCACTGGAGACAGATGCATGGATTGAATCTTGGTTCCAATTAAATATGTGCCAAAGTTTCTGTATTGGATATAGAATGGATCGTACCTTAAAAGAAATTAAGGTATGGGGAGTTGTCCAGCTTATGATTAAAACCAGACTCTGGATAACTCAGGGCACGTTTCTGTAATGGCTGTTTGTGGGTTGACCCTGGCTATGACGAGGGTTGATATTCTACCATTTGGAAGATCAATAGTGATATTGTTCTTGACTCGCCACAGTTTTAGTAAAATGGAACTTTTTCAGAAAACAGTAGTGGGAGTATGGTAGAACTGGAAGTGATTCCAGAACCGCGAACGATTACGGAAAATTTAATAGGACCTATACATTCAATCAGGTTTGACATTCCAATAGCCACTCCGCAGATTTGGTAGGTAACCTCAGACACCCGAGAGGTATTTCGGTAGCCTCAAGGACGGTGACAGGAAGGTTCTTATCAACCCAGACTTGACACTACTGTTGTTCCAGGCTATGAGACCCGGTAGGAGGGTTGTCGTAGTCAGTGGGAGCAACGGAAGCAATAGTGGGCAAGATGCTTATGTCTATTTATAGACTAGAGCAGTTATAGCGGAGATAGATCATCTAATTTTGATGTGACAGTCATGGGTTTTGACTTCAATCAGAATAGGAGATGGATCAGTTAAGAAGGTAGTAGGGTGTGATGTCATGGTATCTGGATGACATACACAGAGTAGGAAGTAAAATTCCTATACTACGATCGGTTGAACTATGGTCGTCACACAGTTGTTTCTCCAGACAGGATATGGATATAATATTTGACATTCTGGTTTCTGGATCTATGGTTTTAGATCTAGATTTGGGTAGTTTCCCAATGTGGGTACTTTGACAGATATTCTAATGGTTTTTGGAATAGTTGACTCCTAGCATGGTGGTGTACCTGCAGGTGATGGAGTCACCCTCTCTAAAAGTGTCTTACAGACTAAAGGGGAGAGGGATGTGCATGATTGGCAGATCACTTGCTTAGGCAATTGAGTCAATCATGAGATGTCAAGTACCACACCAAATGTTGGTTTTGCACTAGATGCAATAAGTTTGTATTAATCCAATCCTGGAGAAACATAAGGAAGCAGTTTTAGAACATTAGTACATGTTCTACGGATTTGATAACGGCAGCCTCTTTCGGGAGACGGTTATCATTCCAGGCTTCAAAGGTGACATGGATGACAGAGTGATTGTCAGAGTTTTAGTTTTCCCTCTGACGAGGGACAGTATTATGGACAGGTGGTTCCAGAGGATACTGTGGGTGGCATGGTGCCCGATACTGATTAGGTTCAGTGATCGATTCAGTCTAAGAAGTTTGGATATGGAGTTCATTTATGAACTAAGGTCCCATCAGATATCCAGACATATTCTAAGACAGGTACTACTCAATTCGGGAGATGGCTTTCTCCGCGAACTTGAGATTAAGAGAGATACAGAAAGAAACTTCTAGGAGGAACCACTCACCGAGGCTATTTCTCGAACACAATAGTTTTACAAACGGGCTTTGTGATACTGATTAGTAGAGGAGTTGGATGTTCGGTTTCACACGGGCTGTGAGTAGTCGACATCGCAATATTAGCCTTGAGTGCAAGTGGGAGATTGTTGGAGATAGTGCTCTCATAGTCAATTATTGGATCGCAGGTACGTGATTGCAATGATTGCGGAAGACCTATCCCGGTAGGACAGTCTTACTCGAAATGATAGTATGCTATCTGGTTTGCCTTTATCAGTCGTGTACATGTTCAGGTGACTGATTGCATGTTACACTTTGATAGAGCCCTTAGGATCTTGCTTTACTACCAACAGTATGATGGCGATCATATACGTGAGAGTTGGGTAGTTTATATGCATATCCTTAATTGTGGTCCCTAGTCGTGGGAGTTTCGAGACAGGGCATCGATACTCCGGAGTAGACTAGTGTGTACAGTCGAGACCCCGACGAGGGGCGGTGGCCGGTCTCACAAGCCACTGGTGTCAGTTGGATCACCTAAGATGTATACAGGTGCTCATTGGGTTATGAGTACACCGGACAGGACTCGCCGGGAATCTGCTAGTTAGTACTATACCTATCGTCGGATAGCAGTTCCCTGGTGACATGTGTACAGGTTAGTTCATCGACCTGAGGTCGTCATTTGTCTCGTGTGAGTTCCCACTGTGCTTTGATTTCTACCCTACCACGGCTCAAAGGAGTCGTGCAAACAGGTAGCTTTTGGGTACAGTCCCGAGCCATATGGAGGCACGTGAGCGGATCGGCAGGGGATTCGTCTCTCCCGGTATTGGGGGCGAGGTCGTGCTGTGTCTAGGAGAGCCATTACACAAATCCATGGCCATGGTAGGAGATTTACTGGTAGGTACTCCAGTAGTATCTCAGGGTGTATTGGGCTTCACTCCGACACGACTTATACTGCTATTAGGGGTCTGACGTTGCTAGCCCCCTAGGCAGGATATGCGATACTCATTGACGAACGGACCGGACTGTATATACATTGTCACTGTTAGGCTCAGTAGGGTTTTCCGGATGAGTGCGCTCATCGGCATCCCTTGAGGTCAGTCCATGGGCAGCCGTTACGCATTGCTAGTGCCGCTGACGGTTTGTGGTTAAACCCACTGTCAGGGTGTTGACGAGTCATTAGAGTCCCCCACAGACAGTTTCCCAAGTTCGGGCGAAACGTTGTAGAGGCCGTATGGTTTTATGGCAGGGTTCGGAAAATGCACGTGCGTTTACGCACGTGTTATTTTTCGGGCAGATAATACTGGTCGGCTTTGGTTTAAGCCGGATCCGAGTATTATATTGAGTAGGTATAATATCTTTGTCTCAGTTGCATTTGTATTCGGTCGTAATACAAATGCGGGTATATTTATACAGTTTCGGGGTTGTCCTGAAATCCGTTTCAGGATCGCTTTTGGAAGTTGCCAGTTTCCAGTTTTCTATCAGCCGTCTTTTAACATTCTGTTAAAGACGGATTTATCTTTTCTTCAGATATGATGAGTCGTGCTTCTAGAAGTTTCTAGATGAGGTGACTAGGATTATATGGTGTTGAGTTTTCATTGGATGCATTTAATGGTTCATTAATGCATGATAAGGTGTTTAGTGATTCATGCTTTGTTATTAATGGTTTTGGATTGCTTAAGATATTTTTGAGTGAGAAGCTTTTTCTTAAGGTCACCCTCTTTGCTCCTACGGTCACCTCCCTCTTGCTATATAGATGGCCGTTCCTCTCTCTCCTCATTCTCACTCTCTCTCACTTGATTCAAGAGAGAAAAGATTATGATAGTATTCGGGGTGTATGGAATTTTACAGTTCATTTCATTCCATCACCCGATTTCCACGGCAACTTCATTAACCGATCGTCCACGGATTTGGACGAAGTGAGACAAAGTCATCTACTCATTCTCTACATCATTCTTGGTCGTCTCTTTTAGCAAACTTGACGATCGAGTTGCCTCGAGTCAGAGGCGGGAGCCCGTTTAAAGAACCGATCATGTGGTGCCACCTCGACGAGGAGATCGGAGATCGACGAGATCGGAGCAGCCGCAACGGAGCGTGGGATGATGGTTGAAGAACGAAGGACTCGGATCGTTCGGTACAATCTTTCTACACTCTTTACAGTTTGTTAGTTTAGCAATAATGGCAGATCCGGGTTAAAGTATACGATAGCGCCAGTTAAAAAGTTTTTGTTCCGCATTTGGCGTCTGTAGACTGCCGGGGCGCTAGCGTAGACTTACATTCTCTATATACTATTTGGGCCTTTTTTGATGTGTTGATTTGTATTTATCCCTCTAAATTGCTACCAGATCTGAAATCATTGAGTTGGCGTATTTTTGATCAGCTTCTTTTGGCTTTGCTCCTGGATTTTCCTGCACAAATCTCGAAACATGTGTTGCGCAATACAGGGATGATGCGATGCCATGATAAACACACAATTTCCTCAGAAAGGTCGGTTTTAGAGTCTAACACATGCAATCTGATATTTTACGACTGATTTGCTAATATGTGAAATATGAGTACCGAACACTTCTAAATGAGTGCAAATGATAGGGAAATTGCCGTGTTATTCTTACATTATTTTCGACTGATCAAATTCCCCCAAACTTAATTTCGATCGTCTCGAGCGAACTATTTATTATAAAGAGAAGGAGAAAATAAAGAAAGAGAAAAACTAACTAGCACACTTTCGTAGGCAACACGATTGCACTAAGCACGTGCAACAAGCCTTTAAACCTCTGGGTGTCCCTAGTACGAGGAGTGTTGTCTCCTGAGGGTTTTCAGCGGATTGCACCCACAAAATCCAATAATAAAAGGAAGATCATGAATATTACATTTAAAGAAAAGAATTGTAAAAGAAAAGCCTTGAAAATTAGGGTTTCCAACGAAGCTAGCTTTTCGGTTGTCATGAGCCCTATCTTAATGGTCATGAAAAGATGTTAGAAATCACGTCCTCCCTCAATAAAACATCGTCTTATTTTTCATTCCTATCTTTCTTCCAAACATCGATCATATCACCCTACGTGTGTGTAAAGACATCCCTACACCCGGAGAATTCAATTCAAGCTATCATACTCTTGCCCATCAGCCTCAGTACTTTTTAATTAATGAATATTTAGATGAGATTGCTCACACACTTTCATGCGACCGTTAATACTTCTTGAGGTACTAACCGACCGATTACTCCTGTGCTTGCTTACTTGGTGTATTTTCCTCGTCTTGCACCACCTCAGGCATAGCAGTGACTCCCAGACCAGTTGGCCTTAGGGCACTAGGTGAAGAAGCACCCTCGCTATATATTTTTTATTGCCCTCGGTGATATCAAAACCAGTGTCCATTTTTCTCACCACTTTATATATTTTTTTATTCACTTTTTTTTTATTTCCTTCATACATCGGCTTTAAGACGAGCATTTCAAGGTATCCTCTACTATCCCAGGCTTCAAGACGTGTGTAAGTGCGAATAGCAGGGTAGCAACGTTCAAAATGTTTGGCTTCCAGAATAGAAACTATTTTTCAGACTTATTTTTATCCTCAGATTAGTGACGTCCTTCATCTTACTAACCCTTGGGACAACGACTCATAACTACTTATTACTAGTTCGTATAAGAAAACTTCTAATTTTCTTGGTTTTCTTAAATTTTTCTAATCTCATGGATGTAATTTTTCACTATCTAAACTTTTATTATCTTATTTATGTATAAAAAATATTTTTATCTTTTTGAAAATTTTTAAATTTTTATAGGTTTTCAAAATAATGTTTTGTGCTTATGCAAAGTGATATGCAAATGATGCGAAAATAAGCACAAACCTCCCCCAAACTTGTTTTCAACAGTGTCCTCACTGTTGCCTTCTGCTAAATCTTGAAAAACCTGTAAGCTTGGGAGGAATTTATTAGTAGGGGCAAAATATTTAAGTGAAGATCCTCCCCCAAACTTATTTTTGGCTCATCATTTTGTAAAACTTTTCTTTTCAAGAGCCAGAAAAAATATACCCCCCAAACTTGAGTTATGCAATGTTATTCTTTGAAAATCATAAGTGGGGGTCAAAAGATCAGTGGTCGATGCCAAGCTTTGCAAAGACCGAATGTTAACACCAACCATTCAAAAATTTTATCAATGCAGTGCTCGGGTTGGTGAAAGAAGAAGTGGGGAAAGGGTAAGTGGTGGAATAGAATGTGTGTGCGTCTCATTTTGGAGAGACGATGCAGTGTATGTGATGGATTACTCGCATTCTTTTTACAGTTCAAAAGAAGGGGTGGAGGTTCAATTTCATTGATTGGGAGATGATTCATCTCAACACCCGTGTCATTCAAAAATGCGAGTTCATCAGCGAAGATCTCCTCAAAAGTTCCATCAATACCCCGGTGAATAATATCGTCACAAAGTACGGGGTGATCTTCAGACTCTAAAAACAGTTCATAATCAGTGTTAATTGTTGACCCGGACATCTCGGTGGAAGAGTCCATATGTGTATGATACATAGTTGGGTCAAACAATAACGTATGAAAAGAGTCAAGATCGATATCAGGAGGATCATCAAATTCGCTGCTGTCGACATCCATTAAGTCGACAGAACAGACCTGAGCAGTAGGTTCGGAGGGTACATTTCCCAACTTGTAAATGTTCAGCTCTATTGACCTATTCCCGAAAGATAGGGTCATAGAACCATTACGACAGTTGATAATAGCATTGGAAGTGGCCAAAAAGGGGCGACCTAAAATCACCGGAATTTGATTCCGTGGGTTCGCTACAGGCTGTGTATCAATTACAATAAAGTCCACAGGAAATATAAATTCCCCGATTTTTATTAACACATCCTCCAGTTCACCTCTAGGTTTGGTGATTGATCGGTCAGCCATCTGGAGAGTGCAATGGGTTGGCTTCAACTTTCCGATACCTAGTTGCTCATAAACTGAATATGGAAGCAAGTTAACACTAGCGCCAAGGTCTAGTAGAGCACGGTTGATGTGTTTTTCCCCAATAGAAATGGAAATAGTAGGATATCCAGGATCCTTACGTTTCCTTGGTAATTGTTGGGGGAAAGCCGTGTCTACTGTTTTTGCCATAAAAATCTTCTTGGGCACTTGAGTCTTCCTCTTCCTAATGCACAAGTTCTTAAGAGTTTTCGCATAGGACGGAACTTGTTGGATGGCATCTAGGAGAGGGATGTTGATGTTAACTTGCTTAAAAATGTTCATAATCTTCTCCATATGTGGACTCGGTGTGTTAGCCCTTAACCGATTAGGATAAGGTGCTTTAGCAATAAGCGCTGGGTCCATCATAGGAGAAGGAAGTGTGTGTGGCCCTGATCCCAAAATAGAAGTGGGGATCGTCCGTGGAGGAGTAAAAGAGGTGGACTGAGGTGGCGAGCCTTTTGGGAAACGAAGAATAAGCTCGGAAGAAAATGGTGGGGTAGAAGAACAAGGATCAGAACTAGAAGTGTGTGTGTGAGGAAAGGTCTCAGCCGGGGTGTTATTGATTGATTTATCAGTATCATCAAACTCTTCCCCAACGTGAGTGTCATGCACTCTTCCAGATCTCAACGTGATTGCATCCACATGATGTGAATAGCCAGGATTGGGTAAAGGTTGAGCTGGAAGTTTTCCTTTCTCTCTTGCACGCATTTCGGTTTTTAGTTGTGCAATTTGTTCTTCCATCGATTTGATGTTCTCATTTTGAGAGATAATGATCTTCATCACATTCTCGATGGAAGATTGCAAACTTGCCGTCCCTTGGATGGATTGTTTCATGAAAGTATCCAAGGTTTGTGCTAGTGCAGAGGTATTATCTGTACCGGTCAATTGCAAAGGACTAGACGGTGCAAAAGTGTTGGCCAGATTTTGGAAGTTTTGTGATTGTAAGGGGTGCTGACTCAATTGAAGTGGTGGCTGCTGTTGTGGTGGAGGGACCCTTTGGAAATGATTCGTGTTTGGAACCGTGTTTTGAGATTGTGATTGGTTCCAAGCAAAGTTAGGGTGATTCCTCCAACCCTGATCATATGTGGAGGAAGATGGATCATTTCTAGGTCTTTGAAATGCGGCATTAGTATGCTCATGACCTTGAAACGGACATTCTTCCGTCAAGTGAGACGGATCAGAACAGCATCCACATACAGTTTTGGAGAGTGATATTTGACTTAGGGCGGCAGCTAAAAATTTGTTTTCCATAGCGTCAAATTTCTTATGTAAAGCTGAAATTTCAGCTCTAATTCCTATGGAAATATCATTGCCATCCCTAGACTATTGACTCACACCCTTCCACTGTAAAGATTTTTCAGCGAAATCTTCTAGAAAGTTCCAGGCTTCCCCATCATCTTTAGTCATAAAGTTGCCTTGACACATGGATTCAAGAGTCTGTCCCGTGTTAGGATTAATGCCCTCATAAATGATTCGGCACAGTTCCCATCTCGGGATGCCGTGATGTGGACATTGGACTAACAGATCCTTGAAACGTTCAAGACATTTTGAAAATGTTTCATTTGGAAGCTGGGTGAATTGATAGATTTCGCTACGGACTCGAGCTGTCTTTTGATGTGGGTAGAATTTCTTAAGGAATGCTTTGACGAATTCATCCCAATTTGAAATGGAATGTGCGGTAGTGTTATATAGCCACTTCTCGGCTAAATTGCACAAGGTAAATTGGAGAAGACGAAGACGCAAAGCATCCACAGACAACTGTGAGGTACCCATCATTGCGCATACATTTTCAAATTTCGTGATAAATGCGTATGCGTCTTCAGACTCGAGACCGTGAAATTTTGGTAGAAGGTTGATGTATTGGGGTTTTATTTGAAAATTTTCCCCGTTGGCTGGTGGAGTGGAAAGAAAGGTGGAAAGGGGGCCTCGTGTAGGGTAGCACCTCTCTTGGAGAGAGATGCGAGGTGGATTCTGCGCACCAACGGACAGCGGCAGGGTAGTGGAAAAGAAATTCAATGGAGGTGGATCCATCGATGTGGGTGTGGTGGTGGGTAAAAGAAAGGGTAAATGTAGAAATACCGACTTTTAGGGTCGATCAAGGAAACGCGGACTTAACGGGCACTAGAATCCCGTGTCCAGCCTATCTTGCACTAAAAAGGGTTAGTACAAGTGGCAGCGTGAATTTATAATTAGGGGAAATGATATGAATGCGGTGTTTGTTTTGAAAATTGGACGGATTTTTGAAAATATGATGCAACACAACAAATGCAACACACAAAACCTTAATATCTAGTGGTCACCTAGGTCAAATTCTAGACCGCTCCTAACTGCCAAAAGACAAGTCACAGGATAGAATCCTCCACTGCCTCTTTGTCCCCCTGTGGCCAGGTAAGTGCCAGGTAATTGGGAATGTACTCCACTACGTAAGTAGTGGGCCTAATTAATAACCACTAGCCTTCGACACACTTGCCTTAGACACCACAAGAAAACGCGGATAAGCAATGAATTACCCACGGCCTTCTTCTGTCCTAAGTGAGTGCGACGGTCCTTAGAGTCATCTCTATATATTTTTTAGTTAATTAGGGTAAATGCTGATGCAAATTTTGCGATTTTCGGGGCTTAGGAAGGGTAATGAACTCCCCACCTAATCTGGATTTGGTCTTTTCCCCTTAATGTCCGTATTAATTATGCAAACAACCAAAAAAATCAAAAACACGCACAACTTATTTTGCTTTTTGCGGCGCTGCGATTTATTTGCAAAGAAACCTGCACAAAATGTTAATTGGAGTAGATGAGGAAGTAGATAAGAAAGTCAAGAGAGTTACCAAAAGCTTTTGAACAGTGATTCCACTGTAGCACCGCGGTTCCGCCGTGGGAGTCGCCTAATGCCGCGGTTCCGCGGTGGAAATATCAGATCACTGCACGAAACTTTCACAGTAGGTTCATGTTCACTTAAAAAGCTCTCTGGAATTTTCAGAATAATTTTTCCCAAGCTCCAATGATCCCAGATTTACTCGCAATCAAATCACAAGACACGTATTAGGGTTTGTGCGAGTTTAGATCTAAAAATTATAATGGAATAAATTTTTCAACTCAAATTTCAAAATACGAACAATTAGCGCACTATCCCCGGCAACGGCGCCATTTGATTGATCATTTCTTTGTGTGTCGGTTTAGAAAATGTATAGAATCACAATCAAAGAATTATGTTTGACCGCAATAAACTACGGTGTCGGATGTAGATTGTAAGTTAGTGCGGATCGTCCACAGGGACAGTGTAATCGTTCGTCTTTTGAATTAGATGAGTCGAAACTTTAAAGAAAACAAAACAAAATAATTCATGATTTAAAGAATTGAAGTTCAAGAATTAGAAAAATCTAGATCTAATAACAAGAAAAAGATAGAATCAAGAATTGATAGTTTGTTGATTTTTCCAAACCAAATATCAAGAATCGAAATGAGGCTCGTAGGAATCGATCGGATCTATAGATGTGATGTAATCTTACATTGACGTATTCTTATCCTTCGATGAATTGATACTAGATCGATGATGATCGACAAGAATTAGGGATTTCTAGTGAACTAGGGTTTCATCTTATCCCTTGTTCTTTCCTCGATATCATTCACATTCTAGCCTCTAGTAATTTCAAGAAACGATCGTAGATCCCTAATTTCGAGCGATCACAATCAAGAAAGTATCACAACGAAAATAGGTCATCGATTCTTAAACTTGCTAGGGTTTACAAAACTCGTAGGACTTAAAAATCGTTTTGAGATTTGTTACATCATCTTTCTATTGATCGTCCCGGCTCCTTAACTAGCGGAGTTTTACTCAAACATCACAACAAGAACAACAATTACAAATTGAGATCTAATCATGATGCAAGAATTAAAAGAAAGCAAGATAAAAGAATTTCACCTTTTATTTATATCAACAACTTCGTTACAATCGCTCAAGAACTACAAGAGGAAGAACTCGATCGTCGATTTGGCTTCGCTCGTCTCCTTGAGTCGCGGATCGGCTTGGATCACTTGCTCGATTGAAGATCGGCTCGGCTCCTAAAAGGTTGAAGGCTTCTCACTTGATTTGGTACTCAAGATCTTGAATTTGGAGTGGAATTAGGGTTAGGGTTTCGCACAAGCCTTGTCACTAGACTTGTGGAAGAAGATGAAGAGAATAGAGAAGACTAAAGATTAATGAAGAATTAGCTAACTAAAGAACGATTCCCTAAAGATTGATTAAGATTGATTCTCCTTTAACCCTAGGTCTAGGCTTCTATTTATAGACATCCCAACCCTAGATCTAGGATTTCAAATTCTAAGTTTCCCTCCAAAAGTTTGTTGAGGAAATTTGAATTTCCCTCCAAAAGTTAGTTAGAGGAGAAGCTTCTAGATGTGATTAGTTAGGAGGGAGCTTCTAGAAGAGGTTAGTTAGGAGCTTAATTAGGATTAGCTTTGCTTAATGATCTTTGCTGATCTGGAAGAAGAATCTGGAGAATTCTGGAATTTGACGTGTCACAATGAGGTGTGGGCCCTGAGATAAAAGTTTTGCAGCAAAAATGGGGAGCTGAAGCTTTGGAACCGCCGCGGATCCGCGGCCAAAGCAGGCTCATGCCGCGGATCCGCGGCTCTTTGTGGGCCTTGGGCTTCCAACTTTTCTGGTAATTCTCTATATACTATTTGGGCCTTGTTTTGATGTGTTGATTTGTATTTATCCCTCTGAATTGCTACCAGATCTGAAATCATTGAGTTGGCGTATTTTTGATCAGCTTCTTTTGACTTTGCTCCTGGATTTTCCTGCACAAATCTCGAAACAAGTGTTGCGCAATACAGGTATGATGCGATGCTATGATAAACACACAATTTCCTCAGAAATGTCGGTTTTAGAGTCTAACACATGCAATCTGATATTTTACGACTGATTTGCTAATATGTGAAATATGAGTACCGAACACTTCTAAATGAGTGCAAATGATAGGGAAATTGCCGTGTTATTCTTATATTATTTTCGACTGATCACCAACCAACAGTTCCCGATGAGTCCTGTCCAGTGTACTCGTAACCTAACGAGCACCCGCATACTATCTCCAGTACGACGTACTAATGGCTGTGGGACAGACTATCTCCCCTGCTGGGATGAGAAGCGTATACGCTAGTCTACTCCGGAGTATCGATGCCCCGTCTCGATAATCCTACGACTAGGGACTCATATAAGGATGTGCTTGTAGATTACCCAGCCCCCACTAGTGTGACTGCCATCACAACGCTGGTAATCAAGCAATGATCCTAAGGGCTCCACTAATATGTATAAGCAATATGCTAAAAGAAACATATGCACATATTGAAGTAGAAACAAACCAAGTAGCATACTACCATTTTGAGCAAGATTGTCTATACAACTGTGAATATCCCAAGCTTCCATTAAGTAATATACAAACTAGTATGATACAGTAATTGCCTCTAGGGCATATACACTAACAATCTTCCACCTGCACTAGGGCCATGTACTGGCGTATCGAAGACCTATCATCTCGATCAGCCGCTCGAACTGAGTCTGGGGTATGGCCTTCGTGAGTGGATCTGCAGTGTTATTCTTCGAATCTACTCTCCTCACCTCAATCTCCCTGATCAGGTGGTACCGCCTCAAAATTTGTCTGGATTTCTGATGGGACCTGGGTTCCTTCGCTAAAGCTATAGTACCGTTGTTGTCACAATACAGCGGTATTGGATCAACAATGGTAGGAACAACCTGAAGCTCCGTGAGGAACTTCTTCATCCAGACAGCTTCCTTTGCGGCATCACAAGCAGCTATGTACTCCGTTTCCATAGTTGAGTCAGCAACGGTTTCCTGCTTGGAGCTCTTCCAGCAAACCGCCCCTCCATTGAAGGTAAAGACATAACCCGACATAGATTTGGAGTCATCCTTGTCACTCTGGAAGCTGGAGTCAGCAAAGGCCTCAATCTGGTCTTTTCCGCCATACACCAAGAACATCTCCTTAGTCATTCTCAGGTACTTGAGAATGTTCTTTACTGTTGTCCAGTGTTTCTCCCCTGGGTCCGACTGATACCGGCTTACAACGCTTAATGCGTATGCTACATCTGGTCTGGTACACAACATCGCATACATTATAGAGCCTACTGCAGATGTGTAGGGTATAGATGACATGCGAGCCCTTTCCAAATCAGTCTTGGGAGACATCTCTTTGGAGAGGGTGATTCCGTGACAAGCCGGTAGATTACCGCACTTTGAATCTTCCATACTGAATCGTTTTAGTATGGTGTCGATGTACCTAGACTGCGAAAGTCCCAACATCCTCTTAGATCTATCACGATAGATTTGGATCCACAGAATGTAGTTGGCATCGTCCAGGTCCTTCATGGAGAACCTCTGTGACAAGAATCCTTTGACTGACTGTAGCATAGGAATGTCATTTCCTATTAGGAGAATGTCATCCACGTACAAGACGAGAAATACCACAGTTCTCCCTATAATCTTACTGTAAATGCATGGTTCATCCGGATTTTTGATAAAGTCGAATACTTTGACAGTATCATCAAAGCAGATGTTCCAGCTCCGCGATGCCTGCTTCGGTCCATAAATGGACTTAAGCAACTTGCACACTTTACCGCTGCTCCCACTCTGAATGAAACCCTCCGACTGATCCATATAGACGCACTCTTCCAAATTTCCATTTAGAAAAGCCGTCTTCACATCCATCTGCCAGATCTCATAATCGTGGAAGGCAGCAATGGCAAGAAGGATCCGAATGGATTTGAGCATAGCCACTGGAGAAAAGGTTTCGTCATAGTCTAAACCAGGTCTTTGACGAAAACCCTTAGCAACAAGTCTAGCTTTATAGGTTTCAACCTGCCCATCTACACCAATCTTCTTTCTGAAGATCCATTTGCAGCCTACGGGTTTTACCCCTTCTGGAGCAATGTCCAAAGTCCAAACTTTGTTGGTGTACATGGACTCCATCTCGGTCCGCATTGCATCCAGCCATTTTACTGAGTCACCGCTCTGAATGGCTTGCTGGAAGCTAGTAGGCTCATTATTTTCAATGATGCAATCCTCTCGATCCCCGTCTATGAGAAAATCGTAGTATCTCTCGGGCGGATGAGACTGCCTACTACTCCTGCGGAGTGGCGCTGGGATGTCCGGTTCTCCTGAAACTTCTGGTACTACCAAGCTTTCAGTAATAGCTTGTGGTTCTAGAATTTCTTCCAGTTCTATTGCGCTCCCACTTATCTGATTTTCTAAAAACTCAGTTTCCAAGAAGCGGGCATGACGAGAAACAAAGACCTTTTGCTCCTCTACGTAATAGAAAACATACCCCATGGAGTTCTTTGGGTATCCCACAAACTTACACTGTACTGAGCGTGCCTCATGCTTGTCCGCATGCTGCTTTTTGACAAAAGCTGGACATCCCCATGTCTTAAAGTGTTTAAGGCAGGGTTTCTTCCTACTCTACATCTGATATGGTGTGGTAGGCACTGACTTAGTAGGAACTTGTTTCAAAAGATATGCAGCTGTTTCTAGTGCATAACCCCAGAAAGATCGTGGTAACTCAGCCTTACTCATCATGGAACGAACCATATCTAATAGAGTTCGATTCCACCTTTCCGATACACCGTTGTGCTGTGGTGTGTATGGAGGAGTAAGCTGAGAGAGAATTCCATTCTCTTTTAAGTAGCCCAGAAACTCGGCACTCAAGTATTTACCATCTCGATCAGATCTCAGTGTCTTGATACTTTTGCCTATTTGTTTTTCAACTTCATTTTTATATTCCCGAAATTTCTCAAAGGCCTCGGATTTATGCTTCATCAGGAAGACATGTCCATACCTAGAGAAATCATCTGTAAAAGTAATGAAGTATGAATAACCACTTCGCGCATGTGTAGACATTGGACCACACACATCACTGTATATGAGTTCCAAGAGCTCGCTCTCTCTTACTCCGTGTCCAGTGAACGGAGTCTTTGTCATCTTTCCCATGAGACAAGATTCACAAGTAGCATAAGACAGATACTCGAACGGATTCAAGTATCCCTCTTTATGTAACTTTGTTAACCGTGTCTCATTAATGTGACCCAGTCTACAATGCCATAAGAAAGCATGATTTGTGTCCGGAGACTTTCTTTTAAGTGTGTTCTGGACACTGAAAACCTGAGCTTGATTCAGTATGTATATTCCGTTTTCTAATGTACCTGACCCAATCAGGACTTGATTTAGGTGGATGTGGACCACATCGCTTACAAAAGTAAAATCATATCCTTCCTTAGAAAGTATGGATACAGATATGATATTACAAGCCATACTAGGTACATACAAACAGTTACGCAGAATCAATATCTGCCCACTTGTCAATCCAAGGTGATATTCCCCTACGGATTCAGCGTCCACGCTCATTCCGTTGGCAACCCTGAGAGTCATATCACCTATCCTGATAACTCTACGGTTTCTCAGAGCCTGTAATGAATTACAGATGTGAGATCCTGATCGGGTATCCAATACCCAGGAAGTAGGGTTAATTGACATACAGTTTTCTATTACAAACACACCCGAAGCCGAAGCCACAACATGCTTCGAATCCTGGTTACTGGCTTCACTATCCCTGCAATCCTTCTGCCAATGTCTTTTCCCGTAACAATAGGAACGTCCCTCCTTTACTATATCCAGTCCCGAAAGTTTTGCCCTTCCCTTTCCTCTACTTCCCTGGTTTCCTTTAGGGTACAAGTAGAGGGTAAAGACCATAGAATCAAGTCAGTATTTGACCCGTTCTTCAACGTGGTCTTCAGGTCCGTGAGCTTATCAAAATAGCTAGTCTCTGTAAGGACGTTGTCCCCTACAGATGACCCGACAGCCAACCTCGCTTGAAGCAATTCGTTCGAGGTCTCATATATTGCAATACGTGATTGCTCTCCATATAAATCTTTGTGATGGAGGAAGATAGAAACTAAGTCCATCTTCTCGTGCTGCCTCTGGTATGCACCATCAACTAAGGCCAACACGAGGCTCTTGGCATTTGTACAGTCTTTTTCCGATGTCTTACGGATGTCAATATCCGTGATAGGGGAAACTGGTCCTGAGACGGCAGGGGTTTGATTAGTTAAGAGGTGTCCTAGCTTGTCATGGGTAATGGACTTCTGGACAGACCTTTGCCAGTCATAACAGTCAGAATCAGTCATTTTATTATCTAGATGTAACCTATGTCTGGTCACTGGGTCACTGCAATTAAGAGAGAGAGAGAAGAAAACACATAGCATGATGCTCTTGCAAGTTTAGATTGGTTTTTAGTTTATCTAAACAGGATGGCTCCCACTGTTTCTCGAATCCTTCCTCAAACCATAAAAGAAGAATTAGTCGGGATTGATCTCACCGTACAATACTTGCTTAACCGTTTAGCCAGGCTGGTGTCGGTACTTTGAGGGAGGTTTTACGACGCTTTCGCGAAGTTTCTTAATTAAATAACCTCTTTTCTCTGTGGGCGTAGCCCCGCTAACACCTTTTTAGACACCTACTTGGTTTATTGCATTGATCGTTAAGTGAAAAAGTCTCCCGAGGAGTAGCGGATACTCACAGTAAGATCGGAATCCAAATATCATTGTGTGATAATACTGAAGGAATCCTACCAACATTATCAAACTCCAAATGGTATGTAGCACTAGCAAGTTTCAATCTCCTTAGAAACTCCCGATGTGGATTTTTGCCCCATGTTCTTATGACCTTGACTAAGGCCAACAAATCATAAGTCACATGTTAAGTTCTACCCGTCATTGTCCAGGTTGATTCGAACCCACCCGTATATACCCTTGACTATGGCCAACAAAGTAATACGACTGTCCCAAACCAACACATCTATCTATGCAACATATGAATACTCAACAGTTACCAATCACTATGCCTTGACTAAGGCTAACAAACATAGCTTGAATACTATTGAATATTCATATGAAATGACGGAGGTCTACGAATGGTTTTGGCGAAACCGTGAACGTAGTGAACTTGATATAATCGAAGGAACCTGATAGCTTTTAAAAGGAGTGGTTTAAGCTCCGTGTTTTTAAAAGTATTTCTGTTTTGAAAAAACCGAGTGGTTTTGAAATTGTTCCAACGATTCAGCTTTGGTTTATTTTCTTTGCATTAATTAATGCGTCCCATCATTTAATCCTACCATTGCAGAAAACAACGAAAATATGACGTACGCTTATACCATCCGCATTCGCCACGGGGCCCCGTCATCACCCGTTAGGTTACTTAACTAACGACAGAGCGGGGGCTGGACTAGCGCGGATGCAAAACATAAGCAACGCCTACTAGATATCATATATAGATATATACATTCATCAGATGCAATGATAGCCATTCCAGATCACAGATGAACACATTGGATATGCTAGGAATCCGCGTTTCGTTCGAGCCTGCAACGAAAGACGGATTACACGGTCGCGATGAATAGCCAAACCCCACCCTAGACCCCTACGGGTGCGGCAAACTACCCGCCAAGTACCCGAAATGAAGCAACCTCCCTCAACAACGTGAGTAGGCCACTCGGCACTTCAAAGTACCCGGTAGTTTGTGCACCCCACCTTGGGTCTATCCTAGGAGCAAAAATAGTAAAAGAAATAATATACAATGGCGGCTACAACCTCAACCCGGATGTGCGGCCATAAAATAATATTACATCAAATTACAAATTTTACATTGAATGAAAAATGAAAACTCTCATCTCACATCCCCGGCTATTCATCACGACGATCTAACAAGTTCATATACACAAACCAACATTACAGATCACAGATATGCACAACCCCTACTAATCGACGTATAGCGATTAGTGAACGTTCGGTACATATATTACATCACAGAAAATCCGATTAGCTAAAGTACTTAGAATTTCGATCGAAAACTTGATTTGAAACTACCCCAAGCACAACACAGTACTCAACTAAATCTGGGCAGAAACAAAGTATCAGAAAAATCACAAAATACAAATCTGGACAGACTGCAGGAAAAACGAGTCGACTCGGCGTCGACTCGACCGCGGATCCGCGGCGAAACCCATAGTTTCGCCGCGCTTCCGCGACGGTCTCACCGAGTCACTGCCTCGTTTTTCTTGTGTGTCCTTCAAAAAGCCTGCACGTATTTTTAAGGTCCCTGGAAAAAATTTAGGACCAGATTTTAAAATCGACAGAAAAGTGCAATTTTTGACGTGTTTTGCGATTTTTTTCCAGCGATCGAATTTCTAACACTTTGCTAACAAGTTAGTAATGGTTTAGCGAGGCTCTGATACCACTGTAAGTCTACGTCGCTCACCCCGGTACTTGCGGGGAGGCGGAACAAGTAAAAAATCGAAACTTTCTTACAAAAGCAACATAGACTAAAGCCAAGGATCTTTGCCAAACCATTGCTAACAAACTACATGAGGTTCTATCTACTATACTTAGGAGATTATACCTCATGCAACAAGTCCTTCGGGTCTTCTCTCCGCTGTCCTCCTCGTCCATGCAAGCTCCGAGGATCGATCGGGATCTTGGTCACCTTCGCGGCCTCCTAGAGTCGAAGACGATCCACCCGAGAGTCTGTAGTCCGAACTCCAGCTCGAGCCGAGGTAACTAGGGCAACAAGTATGCTACTCTTGATGTCCTAGGTGATGTAGAATATGATGGTGGATTTTTTTGTCTATTTAGATCCTTATTTTCTCAACACATGAGAGCTAAAGGATTTTTTTAGTGAGGAGGAAGATGAAGCAACCATGGGAGCTCTCTTTTTGATGAGAGAGACTGAGAAGAAGATAATGATCCATATGAAAAATAATTACTAATCTCTTATCATGATAAAGTGTGATGGTTACATTGATTTGACCATTATCATCACAAATCAAATCCAAAGCCAAAGAAGAGTCTAGAGCTCACAAGAAAGATCCAAGTCAACAATGGTCAAATAGGTCAAATTGTCAACATGGTCAAATAATCAAAACAATTAGTCATAACACAATTATCATTAAAAAGATTAGTAAATATTTTCCTCACCTCATAAAGGTTTTGACCGAATCAACGGTCAGAACCCCAATAAGGCACCTCCTTCTTCGCTCCTCACAATCGTGCATAAACACCCGCATCCGCATTCCGTAGAATGCGAATGCACAGAAGACAAAGCTAATCCATCTATGCAATACTAGGATCCGGCTTAAACCAAAGCCCACTAGTATCGCCTGCCCGAACATCATACGCGCACAAGTGCACGTAAGTGTTCGTAGCCTTGCCGTAAAACCATACAGCTTCTACACCTTTTGCCCAGTGCAGGGAAACTCTCTGTGTGGGACTCTTAAGAATCGACACTACGCTGGCAGTGGGTTTAACCACAGACCACAAGCGGCACTAGCTGTACGTAACGGTCCCCAGGTAGATGTCGATAAGAAGGACGATGAGGTGAACCCATCCGAACTCCTACTGAGCCTGAATGTGACAATCTCCGTACAGTCCGGTCTGTTCGTCTATGAGTATCGCATGTCGGGCCTAGGGGGCGGTAAACGTCAGACCCCTAATAGTGGTACAAGTCGTGCCGGAGTGTAGCCCAGAACACCCTGAGAAACTACTGGAAACACTACCAGTAATTCTCGCTTGCCCTGGCCAGGGACTTTGTGTAATGGCTCTCCTAAACACAGCGCGATATCAACCCCCAATACCGGGAGAGACGAATCCTATCTAACCGCTACTGCCTCCAAGTGCTTCGGGACTGCACCCAACTACTACCTGTTTGCACGACTCCTGGAAACTGTTATCTGACGATAGGTATAGTACCAACCAACAGTTCCCGACGAGTCCTGTCCAGTGTACTCGTAACCTAACGAGCACCCACATACTATCTCCAGTACGACGTACTAATGGCTGTGGGACAGACCATCTCCCCTGCTGGGATGAGAAGCGTATACGCTAGTCTACTCCGGAGTATCGATGCCCCGTCTCGATAATCCTACGACTAGGGACCTATATAAGGATGTGCTTGTAGATTACCCAGCCCCCACTAGTGTGACTGCCATCACAATGCTGGTAATCAAGCAATGATCCTAAGGGCTCCATTAATATGTATAAGCAATATGCTAAAAGAAACATATGCACATATTGAAGTAGAAACAAACCAAGTAGCATACTACCATTTTGAGCAAGATTGTCTATACAACTGTGAATATCCCAAGCTTCCATTAAGTAATATACAAACTAGTATGATACAGTAATGGCCTCTAGGGCATATACACTAACAAGGCCTGCTAAGGATGGCCAAGCAGGATAGCTGCTCGGTGCCTCTTGGCGAGGGCTTTGATCCTTAGCCGTTGGATGGGCCATAAGAGGCCTGCTAAGGATGGCCGAACAGGGTAGCTGCTCGGTGCCTCTTGGCGAGGGCTTTGATCCTTAGCGTGGGAGGGGTCGTGACAGGCCTGCTAAGGATGGCCGAGCAGGGTAGCTGCTCGGTGCCTCTTGGTGAGGGCTTTGATCCTTAGCGCGGGAGGGGCTGTAAGAAGCCTACTAAAGATAACCGGGCAGTGAAGCTGCGCGGTTGCCTCTTGGCAAGGGCTTTGATCTCTGGCGTCGTGGGTAGGCAACTACCAGCCGGGGATGACCGAGTGGGGTAGCCGCTCGGATGCCTCTTGCGAGGGCTTTGATCCCTGGCGTCATGGGTAGGGAGCTACCAGCCGGAGATGCCGAACAAGGGCGGCTCCGGTTGCCTCTTGCGAGGGCTTTGATCCTTCAGGACGGGGGCTGAGCAGGGTTACTGCCCGGTTCCTCTTGGCGAGGGCTTTGATCCCTGTCGGCTGTGGTAGGAAGCTACCAGCCAGGGATAGCCGAGCAAGGGTCGGGCTCGACTTCCTCTGGGAGGACTTTGGTCCTTAGCGCGGGAGGGGCTGTAAGAAGCCTACCAAGGATCGGGGGCCGAGCAGGGTTACTGCCCGGTGCCTCTGGACTAGGGCTTTTGTCCTTCAGGATGGGCTGGGCAGGGTTACTGCCCGGTGCCTCTTGGCGATGGCTTTTTGAACCCTGTCGGTTGTGGTAGGAAACTACCAGCCGGGGATAGCCGAGCAAGGGTCGGGCTCGACTGCCTCTGGGAGGACTTCGATCCTTAGCGCGGGAGGGGCTGTAAGAAGCCTACTAAGGATAACCGGGCAGTGAAGCTGCGCGGTTGCCTCTTGGCAAGGGCTTTGATCCCTGGCGTTGTGTGTAGGGAAGCTACCGGCCAGGGATAGCCGAGCGGGGTAGCCGCTCGGCTGCCTCTAGGCGAGGGCTTTGATCCTTAGCGTCGGAGGGGCCGTAGGAGGCCTGCTAAGGATAACCGGGAAGTGAAGCTGCGCGGTTGCCTCTTGGCAAGGGCTTTGATCCCTGGCGTTGTGTGTAGGGAAGCTACCGTCCAGGGATAGCCGAGCGGGATAGCCGCTCGGCTGCCTCTAGGCGAGGGCTTTGATCCTTAGCGTCGGAGGGGCCGTAGGAGGCCTGCTAAGGATAACCGGACAGTGAAGCTGCGCGGTTGCCTCTTGGCGAGGGCTTTGATCCCTGGCGTTGCGAGTAGGGAAGCTACCGTCCAGGGATAGCCGAGCGGGGTATCCGCTCGGCTGCCTCTAAGGAGGACTTTGATCCTTAGCGTTGGAGGGCCGTAGGAGGCCTGCTAAGGATAACCGGGCAGTGAAGCTGTGCGGTTGCCTCTTGGCGAGGGTTTCGATCCCTGGCGTTATGAGTAGGGAAGCTAACGGCCAGGGAAAGCCGAGCAGGGTAGCCGCTCGGCTACCTCTAAGGAGAACTTTGATCCTTAGCGTCGGAAGGGCCGTAGGAGGCCTACTAAGGATAACCGGGCAGTGAAGCTGCGCGGTTGACTCTTGGCGAGAACCCTGGCATTGTGAGTAGGGAATCTAACGGCCATGGAAAGCCGAGCAGGGTAGCCGCTCGGCTGCCTCTAAGGAGGACTTTGATTCTTAGCGTTGGGGAGGCTGTAGGAGGCCTGCTAAGGATAACCGGGTAGTGAAGCTGCGCGGTTGCTTCTTCATGAGGTACCGCCCGACCTTCCCGTTGTAGGTATGGGGGACAGGAGCGGTCGCGGCGAATACGCATAACATGCGCATCGAATGCATAGGGGAGGTGAAGCGCCAGAACCGCGTCGTTTCCATCCCGTCAGAAAAGGCTCAATGGTTACCGCGTGGCAGCACCTTCATGGGCGAAAACGGGTGACTGTTGGGTTCTTTGGGGGTGCCGCGGGCTATAAAGCGGAGGGAGTGTTGGTCCCTGTGCTCGGCACGGGGTTCTGGGCTCCGTGGGCATCGGACTTATCATCTGTCAACACGAGCATGATCTGGCTGATGGTCAGCTCGGCGGGAGGGGGACGCCGCTCCTGCTCGCGGTCGGCTTGCCGCTTGTCCCTCAAGTAGGCGACGAGGTGCCCTGATCGGATGAGCTCCTCGATGTAGTCCCAGAACTGCTTGCAGCTCTCCGTGGCGTGGCCTAGCATCCGGTGGAAAGCGCAGTAGGAGCCCTGGGTTCGCTTCGAGGCCTGACGCGGGATCGGAGGGAACTTGAAGAACCCCTCGCCCTTAGCCTCCTCTAGTAGTACTGCTTGGGAGACGTTGAGTGGGGTGTACTCTTGGAACTTCGGATGATAGGGCTGCTGACGCTCAGTCTCTCTTGTCTTGCCCTCTTTTTATGGTCGGGTCGGTCTGCCTGGGGAAGGTTCGTGTTCACCTCGGACTCGAGCTGGACTTCGCGCTCGGTCCATGCCTTCACTTCGGCCATGGCTTGGTGAGCGAGTCGGCGGCGTACTTAGCCCCGTCGCCCGAGAGGTGACATTCTCGACGTATGCCCTCGATCTTCTTCTCGAGGGCGTCGAGTCGGCCGTGGTACCTCAAGGATTCGGCACCTTGAGATCCCTGGCCTCTGCTGTGGGAGATCTGCGTCTGGATGTGGCCCCGGTTCTTCTCGATGAGGTTCCTCAGATCCCCGGACAAGATGGCCCTCGAACAGCCGTGGCGAGCCCCATCTGTGCAACCTCGTCGAGGGAGGGGGTGTTGGTCATGCCTGGGAGCAGGCGAGCTGACCGACATCTCCTCGGGAGGATAAGGGTTGTGAGGAGGCTCGAGGCGAGGCGCTCTGGCGGCGGATCTTGGTGTGGAGTTGTGGGGCGCCCAGCGGGCCGCCGAGAGTATCGGCCCATGAGATCTGTGGCCATGGGATGTAGCTTGCCGGTGGTCGACCGTGCCGACGCGGGCAGAGTCTTTTCGAGACGGAGGAGTGACGATCTGGGGCTCTGGCCCGGCCGTTTGGACGCGGACGAGCGTCTCCACGACGGACGCAAGCTGGTCTATTCGGCCGGCAAGGGCATTGATGACGGTCGCCGAGGGAGGTTCATCCTGTTGCGCCACGGCATCGCCCCGGCCGTCTTACCGAGGCCAAAATGCGGAATCAAAAATTTTCCTTACTTGGAAACTGGCGCTACCGCGGACAATAAAACCCGGATCGTTAACCATTAACCTATACTAGCTAACAAGAGAAGGGTAGAGAAGTATACCGAGTGATCCGAGTCCTCCGGTCTTCTCGTCATCGTCCCGATCTCCCGCGGAATCACCATTCGTCGTCTTCTCGTCGGAAAGGGCACCACGTAGCCGGCTTCTTTTACGGGCTCCCACCTCTGGACCGAGGCAACTCGGGCGCGAAGTTGGCTAGCCGACGCGTCCAAGAAGTGCTGTAGGCTAGTGTAGAATGGTAGTCTCATTTGGGGTAGTGAAGTTGCCATTGGTGATGGAGGAATGAGGTTAAGGAAAAATGGTGCTTTCATTTTCCCTAAAACAAGAAGAAGAAGGAGATATGCCACACCTCTCCAAATGAACCTCTCATTCTCTCTTGAACAAAATGGTGGAGGAGAGAAAAGAAAAAGCACAAGGGAGGTGAGTGTAGGAGAAGAATAATGGCGACCATACCCAAAACCATGATAACAATATCAAATCAACTTTCATCTCATTTCTAATCTCCATTAAAGCAAATGAGGTGATGGAAAAAGAATATAATCATGAAGGAACTATCATGAAGCCATCATATGCAAGAAACCCCTCCACAATATGTTATTTGCAAATTTGCAAATAACACCCTCCATTGGAAAAGTCCGGCCGGGAAAGAACAAAGGAAAACCGGCCGGAACGGAATGCAAACTGGCAACTCCAGAAAACTGGTCCCGTAATAAATTACAGGAAAACCCCGATACTGTGCATACACACCCGCATCTGTATTCCGACCGGATACAAATGCAAAGAGACAAAATCTATACTGTACTAAACTAGGATCCGGCTTAAACCAAAGCCGGCTAGTAAAATCCGTCCGATCACGATGCGTGCAATACCGCACGTATCTGATCGAACCCTGCCATATTTCCATACGGCCTCTACAGCGTTTCGCCCGAAACTTGAGTAACTGAATGTGTGGTGGACTCTAAAGACTCGTCAATACAATGGCTGTGGATTTAACCACTGGCACGTCAGAGGTATAAGCCAATACATGACGGGCCACCAGCTATTGACCAAAAGGGACGTCGATGAGCGAACTCATCCTGACACCCTACTGAGCCTGTCAGTGACAATATCCGTACAGTCTGGTCCGTTCGTCTATGAGTATCGCATTGCGGGCCTAGGGGGTTGGTAAAAGTCAGACCCCCAAAAGCGGTACAAGTCGTGTCGGAGCGTAGCCCAGAACACCCTGAGATACTACTGGAATACCTACCAGTAAATCTCCTGTCTCGGCCGAGGGCTTTGTGTAATGGCTCTCCTAGACTCAGCGCGACCTCACCCCCAATACCGGGAGAGACGAACCCCTGCAGATCCGCTCACTGCCTCCATATGGCTCGGGACTGTACCCAACTAAAACCTGTTTGCACGACTCCTTTGAGTCGTGGTAGGATAGTAATCAAAGCACAGTGGGAACTCACACGAGACAAATGACGATCTCAGGTCGATGAACTAACCTGTACACATGTCACCAGGGAACTGCTATCTGACATTTGGTATAAGACCAACTAGCAGGTTCCCGGCGAGTCCTGTCTGGTGTACTCATAACCCAATGAGCACCTGTATACATCTTAGGTGAACCAACTGACACCAGTGGCTTGTGAGACCGGCCACCGCCCCTCGTCGGGGTCTCGACTGTATACACTAGTCTACTAATGGAGTATCGATGCCATGTCTCGAAACTCCCACGACTAGGGACCTTTTAAGGATGTGCTTATAGACCGCCAGCTCTCACGTATATGATCGCCATCATACTGCTGGTAGTCAAGCAAGAATCCTAGGGGCTCTATCAACGTGTAATAGCGACATGTCAGGTCACCTAAAGCAGTACACGATGATAAAGATAAACCAGATAGCATACTATCATCTCGAGTAAGACTGTCCTACCGGGATAGGTCCTCCCTCAATCATTGCAATCACGTGCCTGTGATCCAATAATTGACTCTGAGGGCACTATCTCCAACACATCCGCGCCTCCGTTGAGGGGGAGGCGGCGGCTGGTGCTTGGATCTTCAGGGCGATCGGTCGCTATGTGAGTGGAGATCGGAAGACGAACTTTTGTTTTTGTGGAGTTTATGTTCCCACAGACGGCGCCAATTGATGGAGGCTCAAATCTCCTTCAGATGTTGTCTTCCGTTGATTTGCCGATGGCTGCGATTGACGGCTGGGATTTGATCTGGAGCGTACTCTCCTGCGATGTGTGGATTTCAATGGGTTGGAGGAGATTTGCGCCGAGTACCTGCAAGAAAGTCCCGGGGTAGTTTTGTACCACCGAGAACCCTCCGACGATCAAGTTAGTCTAGAGATCAGAGCAGAGTAACGGCTTAGTGGTGTAAAAATGTCTTACCTTGACCATCTGAAGAAGGGGTTTAAGTAGCGATGGCAGCAGGTGCAGCATGCGCGAGAATCACGCCGGCCGTTCCGCTCCCGACGTCACGCCCGCGTGATGAGCGGGACCTCCCATTAATGGCGAGACAGGCTCGTTAATGGGGGATCACGGTGGCGTGGAACGTGGGATGTGGCCGTCGGAGATCTCGCGCATGGCGAGATTCACGGGATGGCGGTTACGCCTGCAAGCGGTGTTGTTGGTCGGTCAATGAGACCGAGGAAGATGACCTCGGTGGGAGAGCTCGCGGACGAGCGGGAGAGCCGAGGTATCTTGTTTCTGCGGTAGCTTGGAGACGAGATGTGAGGCCGAGGAGGCCAATTGTGCTGGGGCTCGGAGGCGAGCCAGTCTCGTCGGTAGGACGGGCATAGGAGCAGTCTGGTCGGCCCCTGTGGGTTCTTTCTTGTATGCTCTGGGACACGTCATCTGCCACGTGTCATGATCCGGAAGATCACCGATATCGAGCATCATCAAGTAATATAATACATAATTAACATTCTGTAAGAGGGAAAGAAAATGCTGAAAAATAGGACTCGATATTTTCCATCTCGGCCATCCAAATACCACATACCATAAATGATGTATAACAGTTTCTACCAAAAAACGTGTCAAATGAGAATCCTAACTCCGACTAAGTCGTTCTTGCACTTCTTTGCGAATAATCCTTTTGCAGTTGGTGTGTACATAACAAACTATTCGTTAATTATGAATGATCTTTTTTGTTTCAATTAATTATTTTATTGACTACCTTTTATATTCTTATTATATTTATTTGATATTATACATAATAAGTCTATATGTGCTTATTTGATTTAATGGTTTTTTTTTTCCTTTTTGAATTTTCATCTTTGTTAATCTTGCAGGGTGTGTTCCCGTGAACATTACATTACTAAAACACGGATGAACAGATTGGATTGGAAAAAGAAAGTCATGGGTACTAATGGATGTGGATGAGGAAAGGATGATATCCCCAAGTGTGAAAAAAATCCCGCCCCAAAAATCAATATTAGATCTACCTACTGTGAGTGTTGTAAGTAGGCTCCATATGCTGACTAATAATTTTAGGCATAAATTTTGCGAGGATTATCTTTATATGAGGTGTTTGCCGGATCAAAACTCTAAATCTAGATACCTCTTTTTTCCTGTGCATTATGTAAAAGCCCACGAAGAGTCAAAAAGCAAGAAAGCCATGGGATCGAGGGGAAAGGAGTCCGAAAACACAATGATGATTGCAGTCTAAAGGATGCAAGTCCGAATAATGTTAGGTTTAGACACAACAAATGTTGAGAGAATCCATCATACGCCGCTTTTCATATTCACAGGCACAAATTCCGTAATAAACATATTCACACGGGATGCATCCCAAAACAGAATTTATGCTATATATCTAGTAGAAATCTACGGTTACCTTCATATTCCTCTATATACCAGTTATCAATTTACTCCAATGTCTCACGGGCTCATATTGTTTGTCTCTTGGATAAATTGTGGTTGGATTTCAAGCCCGAGTTAAGCATTTTTCATATTTTCATGTAAATAAAAACCTAACATACACAAACAACAGCTTGATCTTTTAATACATGGATGTTCCCAAAACACAAATGTATTTTCAAGTGAGAGTTCATTTCTTTTGTGTGTTGCATGCATGTGCATGCAATTAATGTGCAGCACACTATATTCTAATAAAACTTTTTTTAATTTATTTAATAGAAGAAAAGTGAATTTACTTTTAGGTTTAATTGCAAACGATGAAGAGATCTCGTGACAGTGATAGCATCGAATAGCTGTGCTAGCGCCCATGGAGTAGGGTGTTCCGCCAATTTTTATGACCTTTCGAAAATTAGCCTCACAAGAGATATGAAACTAACACACACAAGGAAAACAAAAGGCCAAAATAAAAAGACGCTTACACAATGTTGTTAATTACTAAAATCTTTTAGGGTCGACAAGGAAATAAAAGGAAAAAGATGATCTCAGGACTAACCTGTATTTCCTCAGAACTATTAATTCTTCACATGAATTCTATGTGCTTCTTATCCGCAGCTTTACCAAAAGAAAAAAGGCGTGCCCTCTAGGAAGCCATCTCCTTCGGAGCTCCATCGAATGCTACGGCTCGTCTCCTTCGGAAAAAAACAAGATCAATGCCAGAATGACTATTGACATATATGTAGTACATGAACACAAGTGGTAATCAAGACTCGTGATGTAATATAGAACATATGTAACTTAAGAGATTTTTTTTCTTTTCAAGAAAAAAGAGAGCAATACATCCTGCTTAATAAAATAAATAAAATAAACAAAATATTTACAAAATAAAAACTTATGAATCGAGATAAACAATTCTTGACATATCATTAAAAAAACAGACAAAACAAAAAAAATGCTTCCACAATTAATTTATTTCGAGCGCGTGCACTGGCGCTAAATTGAATGCATTGCAAATCCCGATTTCTAAAGGCAAAATATGTAACTCAGGAGATAAAGATATCAATTGCTTAGATTTATATTTTTATTAAGTTCGAACAGGTACAAGATGAATGGTGCATTGTTTGTTAAAATCTATTAGTTTACTCTTTGACATGAACAGGTATAGGTTAATTAGCATGAAATGCACAGATGTTCCCAAAACAATTCCATAAAAATAGTACTTTTAACCAGAAAAGATTGATATCAAATTTTAGAATGAAAGTACCATGAACTAAACTCATTACTTAATGGTAACCTCAGTCGATATATACTTAAACATTTGTTATAACAATTAAACAAGTTGTAGACTTATGTTAAAAAGCCATTTGCACCAATTAACCCCCAATTATATAACAATTAAACAAGTTGATGTTCATATTTTCAATTGTTCGTATCCATCGTTCCTTTTCAAGCTTAGATTGCTTGTAACTTTCTCGGGAAAAAAAAACTTTTATCCTAATTTTATTGTAGAATTTATATGTTGTGATTGCATTTGTGTGAAGATGACGATAATTTCATTGTCCTTTCACAAATAAAATCATAATATATCAGTTTAAATGCTTTATTTATCTCTAAACACAATTTTGTAAATATTTTATTTTATTGAGTAGGACGTCCAGTCCTATTTTTTTCCTTAAAAGAAATCTTTTACCCTCTAAACTTTCTGTTGTTAACACAATGTTAAAACTTTTTTTTACTGAAAAATAATTCTTTCAAGAGATTTGCAACTTTAGTGCTCACCTGCATCCACGTTCAAATTACTAAAGTATATATAAGAGGAAAATAATAGAGAGATAAATCTTCCAAAATTGATGAGAAAACCATGAAGTTCCAAGTTAACTATTGGAGAAAATAAAATGAGAATGACACAGAAAAAGGAAAAAAAATTAAGAAAGATGCAATGCAAACCAACTTGATTGTATTCCAAATGCATTTTTTTATGGTGGTATACTTAAATCGAGCCATGTGGCTCTCAATTTTGCAAAGAAACATGTTAAGCCATCCTTATTTTTCTATTCTCTCGACCGATCAGATGAAACCATGTGGCACTCATTTTTATAAATAAACCCATTTTTATTAACCCTATACTGTTCAACCTCCCCCGCCCCCTCGCCCCCCCCCCCCCCCCCCTCTTCTCTCATCGTTAGTCACGATTCACGCAATACCTCCGATCTTTCATCCTCTCTCTTTCTCCTGCAACCCTTGCACTCCTCTCTCCTCCTCTTACATTCTCTTTATTGTTATATTAAGCTTCCATTATATTTGCAACAGTTCATTTTCAAAGAAATTTATTTTTTTAAGCAGGTGTTTATGATTTTTTTGCATCCATGCTTTGTATGATCTAAATTTATTATTATATCCATTGATGGTGGTTGTGATCTTCTTCAGATGTTATCTTCCGTGGATCTGTAGCGAGCGTTGATGGATGGCTGAGATTGAGTGTGAGGGTTGCCCCTTGATGCGTGTGGATCTCAGTGGGCTTGATTTGGAATGAAGCCGAGCTACCTGGAAGGAAGTCTCGGGGTGGTTATACCACCGAGGACCCTCCAACAATCAAGTTAGTCGAGATATTTTGGCAGAGTAGCGGCCTATTGGGTAAAATTGCCTTATCTGAGTTGTCTGAAGAGGGGTTTATATAGTGGCAGCTATGGGCTGGCGGGCGCAAGATTCACGCCGGCCGTTACGCCCCTGGGCGTTACGTCTGCGTGAAAGGCGGGATCCCCCATCAATGACGAGATAAGCTTGTTAATGGGGGGAACGCGATGGCGTGGAATGCGGGATCGTGGGCGGCGGATATCTCGCGACTGGCGAGATTCGCGGGCCGTGGCGGAGACGCATGTGATCTGCGCAGTGGGTCGATCACTGATACCGAGGAAGCTAAGCTTGGCGGAAAACTCGGGAACGAGCGGGAGGGCGAGGAAGCCTGGTTCTGTGATAGCTCGGAGGCGAGCTAAAAGGGCTGAGGGAACTCAGCGTGGGGGAGGGCTCGGAGGCGAGCCAATGGTTGTTTGGAAGACAAGCATAAGAGTGGTCTGGAAGGCTATCGAAGATCGAGAACATCCTCGGGAGGAAGGCCCGGGGTATGCTTCCAATGTATCCTTCTTGCTCCTCTCTCGTAAGCTTTGGGATACGTCATCCGCCACGTGTCATGATCTGGGAAGTCCTCAGTACCGAGCATCATCATCCATGCATATTTAATTTTCTAATTTTATTTTTCCATTCTGTAATTTTTTCATAAAAGCTTTTGCCCCTTAAAAATTTCAACAATGAGGGTACGGATATAAAGTCTCGTACGATATCTCACTCATCATTCACCTAATCATATATATATACCTATATCTCAGGTCACATCCGTATCAATCTCATATCATGGGACCGATAAAGGTATCAATTATCTCATATCGCCTCGCATCCGTATAACGACATATCAAACCAAGTCATCATATCTCGTCGTATACTCTTTTCATCACATCAATATCTCACATCAAGTCATCTTATTCGTCTCATGTCGTATTCACCAACCTCATAACATGCCACTATAATCTCATACCGATTCTCTTGCAACTATATATATATATATATATATATATATATATCGTGATTCACATTCACGTTTCACATCCTTATATATCAATTTGAGACATTCTTTCTATCATATCATTCCACACTAAAACCATTAACTATAACTTAAGTCGTTGCATAACGTGTCTCCAAACTATAAATCACATATCAATGTTTGTGGAGGTGCTATACGCCATCCACCCGACTTCCCCCGTAGATATAAATCTACTCACCTGCGGAACTCCTTGTTCAGCCGTAGTCAATGTGCTTCGTTGTCTCGGAATCCACGCGAAGGTACCTACAACAAATACACAGTCGCAATACTATTAAAATCATGTCCGGAAAACCGATACGACACATGGTGCGCTCATAGGTTAGAACCTATAGCCTACGCATGCAAAAACAACCAAACAACCCTCGTCGTTGACGTACAAATATCCAATGACCCAATACAATATCAAATATTAAAACCAAGAATTCCAATATCCGGAAAACTTAACCAAAACCAACCCAATATGCTCCAAGATTTTAGCTCAGGTTAATAGGGACTAAACAAGCAAGTACAGGGGATAAGTTATAGGGTAAGTGAGCTATAGGCAAAAGCTCAACACCAGACCCCTACAGAAATCCGGCGACATCACCCTGAAATCCGAGCTCGCCGGCCATACAGGGGATAGAGGGGTTCGTACCTTGGTGGTGGGTTTCTAGGGTTTATCTAGGTTAATGATGTTAGTGTATATGCCCTAGAGGCCATTACTGTGTCATACTAGTTTGTATATTACTTAATGGAAGCTTGGGATATTCACAGTTGTATAGACAATCTTACTCAAAATGGTAGTATGCTACTTGGTTTGTTTCTACTTCAATGTGTACATGTGTTTATTTTTAGTATATCACCTATACACATTAGTGGAGCCCTTAGGATCTTTGCTTGATTACCAGCGTTGTGATGGCAGTCACACTCGTGGGGGCTGGGTAATCCACAAGCACATCCTTATGCAGGTCCCTAGTCACAGGACTATCGAGACAGGGCATCGATACTCCGGAGTAGACTAGCGTATGCGCTTCTCATCCCAGTAGGGGAGACGGTCTGTCCCACAGCCGTCAGTACGTCGTACTTGAGATAGTATGCGGGTGCTCGTTAGGTTACGAGTACACTGGACATGACTCGTCGGGAACTGATTGGTTGGTATTATACCTATCGTCAGTTATCAGTTCCCAGGTGACATGAGTACAGCTTAGTCCGCTGACTTGACACTGTCACTTCGCCTCGAGTGTGTTCCCACTGTACTTTGATTACTACCCTACCACGGCTCAAAGGAGTCGTGCAAACATATAGTAGTTGGGTGCAGTCCCGAAGCACTTGGAGGTAGTGACGGTTAGACAGGATTCGTCTCTCCCGGTATTGGGGGTTGACATCGCGCTGTGTCTAGGAGAGCCATTACACGAGTAGTCCATGGCCAGGGCAAGCGAGATATACTGGTAGGTTTCCAGTGTTATCTCAGGGTGGTCTGGGCTTCACTCCGACACGACTTGTACTGCAATTAGGGGACTGACGTTTACCGCCCCCTAGGCCCGCCATGCGATGTATCAGACGAACAGACCGGACTGTACAGAGATTGTCACATTCAGACTAAGTAGGAGTTCAGATGGGTTTCACCTCGTCAGTCTTCTTGTCGGCATCTACCTGGGGACCGTTACGCACAGCTAGTGCCGCTTGCGGTCTGTGGTTAAACCCACTGCCAGCGTAGTTTCGAGTCTTTAGAGTCCCACACAGAAAGCTATTCTCCTTTAGGCAAAAGAGTAGAGGTCGCATGGTTTTGCGACAGGTCGCATGGTTTTGCGACATGGTTCGGTCACATCCGCGCACTTGTGCACGTTTAGTGACCGGGCAGTTATTACTAGCGGGTTTTGGTTTAAGCCAGATCCTAGTATACGTTTTGGGATTGATTTTATCTCGTTTGTATTCGTGTTCTTCGGAACGCGGATACGGGTGTGTATGCACAGTTGACAGAGACAGAGGCAGAGGATTCTCATTAGGGTTGCTGACTGTTGACTTTTGTCAAACCCTAATGAGATTAAGACATATGATTAACAATAATATTAATTGAGTATTATAGTGACATGGTTAGGGTTGAAAGGTTGACCTAGTTGACTTGTTGACTTTTGTTGACCGGTTGACTAGGTTGGACTTGTTGACCACCATCATGACAATGGCCATCATTTGGTTGTATAGACTTATGCTTGCTTGTTTTGTTCACCATTTGCATTTAATGCAAGAAATGATAGTGTCATTTGTCATGATAATAACCTTTACAATATACTCAATTATCATTACTTGTTATCATGATGCTTTTGGATTATGAGAGGGTGTATGAGAAAAGTGAGGCTCATTCTTTCATTAGCATTCTCTCTCTTGAGCTCTCTCATTTTTTTTCTAGCTCCCACCCTCTTCCTCTTGCTCTCTCTACCTCAAGGGCAAACCATTTTCATGTGTTGAGACTCATTGCCCTAGAGATAAAAAGACACCAAAACAATCCTCTACTCATCCTAGTTCACAAGGTTTAGCAAACCAAGTGATCTAGTTTCTTCAAGTTCAAAGAAGAAGCCAAATGTAGAAGCTTTCGGGTGGATCCGTCTTCGGCGCAAGAAGACGACGAGGAGAGGCCGGTCCGTACACCACACGAGTTGAAGACGAATGAGTTCAAGAAAGGTATATCCCCATAACCGAGTAGTTAAACAACTCCTAGTTAGGTTGTTAGATAGATAGTTTAACAAAGATCCGGTTTGAGTCCATGATACCATCTCTAGAAAAATTGTTTTTCATCATTTCCGCAAGCCCGTAAGTACCGGGAGCGGTAGCATGGACTTACAGTGGTATCAGAAACTAGTTAAACACTATTTAACATGTTAGCAAAGTTAGTAGAAATTCGATCGGAGAAAAAGTCGCGAAATACACCCGGAAATCAAACTTTATGTCGATTTTTAAAGTGCTGTAAAAATAATAAATCATGCCTTAAAATTCGACTCTGGGTTTTTAGATCTCACTGTAGAAAAACGGTCCAGAGAGCCGATCAAAGCGCCGCGGAAACGCGTCACGAGCTTGCTCCTGCCGCGGTTCCGCGGCCGAGTTGACTCGGCCGTGGACCATTTTTCTTGCAGTGAGGTCTATGGGGTATTTTGGGATTTTTGGAATATGTTTTTCCAGCCCAGATTTTCCAGAAAGAAAAATTTGTATTTGGGGCTTGAAAAACCGTATTTTTATCGAACTTCTAAAGACTGATGCTAACGGGTTTATATCTGTGATGTGATATTTGTATTGAACGTCTGCTAATCGCTATATGTCGATTAGTAGGGGTTATACAAATCTATGATCTGTAATGTTGCTGGTATGTGTATATGAATTCATTGGATTATCGCGGGTGAATAGCCGGGGGTTGTGAGATAAGAGTTTTCTTTCAATTCATGTAATTTGTAAATTGATGTAATATTATTTGTATGGCCGCACAACCGGGTCGGGGTTGTAGCCGTCATTGTATAATTTCTTTTTACTGTTTTTGCTCCTAGGATAGACCCATGGAGGGGGTGCACAGACTACCGGGTATCCCGAAGTGCCGAGTGGCCTACTCACGGTGTTGAGGGAGGTTGCTTCGCTTCGGATACTTGGCGGGTAGTTTGCCGCACCCGTAGGGGTCTTGGGTGGGGTATTGGCTATTCACCGCGACCGTGTAATCTGCTTTTCGTTACAGGCTCGTACGAATTGCGGATTCCTAGTATATCCAATGTGTTCATCTGTGATCTGAAATGGCTATCATTGCAATATATATATATATGATATTATTTAGGCGTTGCTTATGTTTTGCAGCCGCGCTAGCCCAGCCCCCGCTCTGTCGTTAGTTAAGTAACCTAACGGGTAATGACGGGCCCCCGTGGCGAATGCGAATGGCATAAGCGTACGTCATATTTTGGTTGTTTTCTGCAATGGTAGGATTAAATGATGGGACGCATTAAAAGAACTAATGCAAGAATAACACGCATTAAAAGAACTAATGAAAGAAAAATAAACCAAGTAAAAGTCGTTGGAATACTTTCAAAACCACTCGGTTTCTTTTCAAAAGAACTTTTAAACGCGGAGCTTAAGCCACTCCTTTTAAAAGCTATCTCGTTCCATCGATTATATCAAGTTCACTGTGTTCACGGTTTTGCCAAAACCATCCGTAGCCCTCCATCATTTCAGTTAAATATTCGGTAGTATTCAAGCTATGTATTTTGACCTCACGCCAAGGCATAGTGATTGGTAGCTGCCGGATATTTATCTGTTGCATCGATAGAATGCGTTGGTTTGAGACAGTCGTACTGCCATTTTGGCCTACGTCAAGGGTACGTACGGGTGGGTTCAAATTAACCTGGATAATGATGGGAAGAACTTGACATGTGACTTATGACATTTTGACCTCACGCCAAGGTCATAAGAGCATGGGGCAAAAATCCACATCGGGAGTTTCATAAGTACTGAAACTTGCTAGCGCTGCATACCATTTCGAGTGTGATGATTCTGGTAGGATTCCTTCAGTTTTGTCACGCGATGATATTTGGATCCCGATCCTACTGTGAGTATATGCTACTCCTCGTGAAATTTCTCACTTAACGATCAATGCTATAAACCAAGTAGGTGTCTAGAAAGGTGTTAGCGGGGCTACGCCCATAGGGAAAAGAGGTTATTTAATTAAGGAACTTCACGAAAGCGTTGGAAAACCTCCCTCGAAGTACCGACACCAGCCTGGCCGAACGGTTAAGCAAGAATTGTACGGTGAGATTGATCCTGACTAATTCTTCCTTTTTTGGTTTGAGGAGGGATTCGAGAGACAGTGGGAGCCATCCTGTTTAGACAAACTAAAAACCACTCTAAACTTGTAAGAGCATCATGCTGACTGTTTCTTCTCTCTCTCCTAATTGCAGCGACCAATCGACATGACTGGACTTAAGTTACTTCTAGATAAAAACATACTGACAGGGCCAAACTACAAAGATTGGCTCAGGAATGTCAAAATGGCAATCACTTACGACAAGCTGGGGTATCTTCTTACCACCAAACCTCCCCCTGTCCCAGGTCCCACCTCCAGCGTCGCGGATAAGGAAATCCGTAAGACTTGGGAGATCGACTGCGCGAAGGCCAAGTGCTTCGTGCTTGCCTCTATGGACAACGGACATCAGAGGAGGCACGAGAATATGGACCTCGAATCCATATTTCTCCATACAAAAGAACTGTATGGAGAGCAATCTCGTATCGCAAGATACGAAGTGTCGAAGAAGTTGTTTTCAGCAAGATTGGCCGTCGGATCATCGGTAGCGGAACACATGCTTAAGATGATTGGCTACATAGAGGAGCTCGCGGACCAAGGGACCACGTTGGAGAATGAGCTCTATACGGACTTGATTCTCCAGTCCCTTCCTTCCACTTACGCCCACTTTATCCTGAACTTCAACTTGAAAGAAAAGGAAGTTGAACTTTCAGAACTCCTCAACATGCTGAGGAGCGCAGAGGGCACCCTACAGAAAGGTGTAGGGTTCCTAGGCGCTCTTGTGAAGGTTCATAAGGCATCAAACATGCCCGGATAAAATTTTAGACGTGCCGAACAACCCAAAGCCGGGATCTTTGCTAGATTATTAGGGTTAAGCATGCAAGATAACATCTTTTTATCTAAGTGTGAGGGATTACAACCTTTGTAGTCCGCTCTTTCGCTTCACAAGCTCCGAGTAGAAGTCCCTTTGTCGCGATCCATGATCTCCCGGACTCAAGAGAGGCTCCACGACTCGAACGATCCATGCTAGCTTGAAGTGTTCCAAATCTCCGATGATCTACGTCGAAGTTGCAATAACCCAAGCTTTCTCACTCTAAAGAGATGAACACCCTAATCTCATGGGCTAGATGAGATGAGGATGAGGGAGTAGTATTTATGCTTTCTTTTTAATTCACTTTCTCACAATTTATCATCACAAATGGAATTTCTAGTGAGCTCAAAATTAAGAGAGAAGAAGATGATAATGGAAATGATAATGATAATTCATTTTGTGATGAATAGAAAAGAAATCTATATGATTGATCTATCAACCATGGTCAAGGATGATAGGCTAAGAGTTTGTAGAGAATAAACTAGAGTTAGGGTTTGGTTAGGTTAGAAATGAGTCATGGAAAAATATCAACCATAATATCTTAACCAAGACAAAAAGGAAAAGCTTCTAGAATGTGCAAGAAGAAGCTAATCCTAATCAAACCCTAATCCCATTTAATCATCCTTAAACATGTTTAATAATAAATCATATCATGTCACAATAATATATATCACATATATATTATATATTTGCAACAAAAGAAAATAATACAATTAACATATATCGCATATATATCAATGTATCATCCAGTGAGAAAATGAAATAATAAAGCGAGCCAATATTAGATAATGTAATACAATATATCATATATATTATTATACATTAAATCATCGAATCAACACTTGATCCGACGATCCGGCTATATCGAATATTACCGACAAATATATCATGTACCGATTCATCGAATCAACACTTGATCCGATGTCCCGGTTCATATCTAAATATCGCGAGAATATAATACGGTATCTCATATCGCATTATTCTCGGTTCTGCACATATCACATATGTGCCTCTACTCCGTTTCGCCTGAGCCAAGAAACCTCTGTGTAGGACTCTAAAGAATCATCAATACGCCGGTAGCAGGTGATGATCATATCAAACACCCACAAGCTGCAAGCGGTCAGCTAAACGTAACAGCCACCCAGGTATTGAGCGATCAGAAGATCAACAAGCTAGCCTGTGCGTTCTCCTGTGAATCCAATCAGTAACACTCCCGTACAGTCCGGTCTGTTCGTCTGATATGTCGCATATCAAGTCTAGGGGTGGTAAACGTCAGACCCCAGTAACCGATAAGTCGTGTCGATGTGTGGCTCATAACGGGTCGAGAAACTACTGGTAACACTTACCAGTAAATCTCTATATCAGCCCTGGCCAGGGACTTCCAGTTATAGCCAATCGAACACAGCACAACATCAACTCCCTATACCGGGAGAGACGAATCCCCTCCTATCGCTCATTGCCTCTATATGATTCGGGACTGTACCCAAAAGCCACCGTTTTGCACGCCCTCTTGGACGTGGTAAGGTGGAAATCAAAGCACAGTGGGAATCACACAAGACACTATAACGATCTCGGGTCTACAGACTACCATGTACCAGTGTCACCGAAGAACTGCCATCTGACCTGTGGTATATCACCATCTGGGAGTTCTCGGCGAGTCAGTCCAGTGTACCCAGTCTCCACTGAGCACCTGTACACCATCTCTGATGTCAAACACCGATGGATATGGGATCATCCATCGCCCATCATATGGGTCAAGATGCGTATACGCTAGTCTACTCTGGTGTATCGATGCCCTGTCTCGATATACCCTCGACTAGGAACAGTTATAGGATGTACTCATCGACTACCGTGGCCCCACCAGTATGATCTCGTCACAGTCCCAGTAGTCGAGTACAGATCCTAAGGGCTTTATCAACATGTGAGAGTAAGACAGTAAACCAATACAAGTCAACATGTTAAGATAAAGTGAAACCAAATAGCATACTATCATGACGAGCAAGAAAGTCATCTCTCTATATATATCCAAGCATCCATTATAATATACATCATATGTACAACAATGGCCTCTAGGGCATATACATAACTAACAATCTCCCACTTGCACTAAGGCCAGCTGCTGTAGTATCTCATACCTAGCATCCCGAATAATCTCTCAAACTGTATCTGGGGAATAGCCTTCGTGAGTGGATCCGCAGTGTTGTCCTTCGTATCTACTCTCCTGACCTCGATCTCCCGGCGATCAACTATCTCCCTGATCAGGTGATACCGCCTCAGAATATGTCTGGACTTCTGATGGGATCTGGGTTCCTTGGCCAAAGCCACAGCTCCATTGTTATCGCAATACAGAGGTATTGGATGCTCAATGGATGGAACCGCACCAAGTTCACTAATGAACTTCTTGATCCAGACAGCCTCTTTGGCAGCATCGTTGGCAGCGATGTATTCAGCCACCATCGTCGAGTCTGCAATGGTATCCTGTTTGGAACTCTTCCAACATACCGCCCCTCCATTGAGGGTAAAGAAAAATCCCGAGTGCGACTTAGAGTCGTCTTTATCACTTTGGAAGCTGGAATCGGTAAAGGACTCCACCTGGAGTTCTCCGTTACCATACACCAAGAACATCTCCTTAGTCCTTCGTAAGTACTTGAGAATGTTCTTCACAGCTGTCCAGTGACTCTCTCCAGGATCTGCTTGATACCGACTCACTACACTTAGTGCGTATGCTACATCGAGTCTGGTACATAGCATCGCATACATGACATAGCCTACTGCCGAAGTATAGGGTATCCCTTGCATGCGAGCTCTCTCCAAATTAGTCTTGGGAGATATCTCTTTGGAGAGAGTGAGTCCAGAGATCGTGGGTTTGTACCCACGCTTGGATTCTTCCATACTAAACCTCTTTAGTATGGTGTCAATGTACCTGGATTGGGACAATCCCAATATCCGTTTAGATCTATCTCTATAGATCATGATTCCCAATATGCAGGAGGCATCACCTAGATCTTTCATTGAGAATCTTTATGATAAGAAGAGCTTGACTGATCGCAGCATAGGAATGTCATTTACTATCAAGAGTATGTCATCCACGTACAATACGAGGAAGACAACCTTACCCTCTGCTACCTTCTTATAGATACAAGGTTCATCTATATTTTTGATGAAGTCAAACTCTTTGACTACAACATCAAAACAGATGTTCCAACTCCGCGATGCTTGCTTTAACCCATAAATGGATTTAAGCAGCTTGCACACCTTTCCGCTGCTCCCACTATCTACGAAGCCCTCTGGCTGAGTTATGTACACGCTCTCTTCTAAATCACCGTTTAGAAAGGCGGTCTTAACATCCATTTTCCAGATTTCGTAGTCATGGTATGCAGCAATGGCAAGTAAGATCCGGATGGACTTAAACATAGCAACTGGAGAAAAGGTTTCGTCATAGTCCACACCTGGTCGTTGACGAAATCCCTTTGCTACAAGTCTAGCTTTGAAAGTCTCAACTTTTCCATCTACACCAAATTTCTTTTTAAAAATCCACTTGCTCCCAATGGGTTTTACCCTTTCAGGAGCATTTTCCAAAATCCATACTTTATTGGTGTATATGGATTCCATCTCAGATCGCATTGCATCCAGCCATTTCACAGAGTCACCACTCGTGATGGCCTGCTCGAAACTAGTTGGGTCATCATCTTCCATGATGCAATCCTCGCTTCCACCATCAATGAGAAAACCGTAGTATCTCTCAGGCGGATGAGAAACCCTGCTAGATCGGCGGAGAGGCTGGGGTTCGTCGGCTACTACTGAATCCTCTGGTTCCACTAAATTTTCAGTTGTAGTTTGTGTTGCTGGAACCTCTTCCAGCTCTACCTCATCGCCACTAATTTCTTTTGCAAGAAATTCCTTTTCTAAAAAGGTGGTATGTTGAGCAACAAATACCTTTTGTTGTTCACTGTGGTAGAATAGATATCCATACGAATTGCTTGGATATCCTACAAACTTACAAAAAACTGATCGTGCCTCGAGTTTGTCCGGATTTTGCTTTTTAACATAAGCCGGACAACCTCATATCTTAACTCTTTTAAGAGATGGTCTCTTCCCATTCCATATCTCATATGGAGTGGTAGGCACTGATTTAGTTGGAACTCTATTCAATAGGTATATGGCTGTCTCCAGCGCATACCCCCAAAAGGAAATAGGTAACTCAGCTGTACTCATCATAGAGCGCACCATATCTAATAGGGTGCGATTCCTCCGCTCCGATACACCGTTGTGCTGTGGTGTATAAGGAGGAGTAAGCTGAGAGAGAATCCCATTCTCTTTTAGATAATCTAGGAACTCACCGCTTAAGTATTCACCTCCTCGATCAGATCGAAGAATCTTAATACTATTGCCTGTTTGATTCTCTACTTCGTGCTTATATTCTCTGAATTTCTCAAAAGCTTCAGATTTGTGTTTCATCAGGAACACATGTCCGAATCTAGAGAGATCGTCAGTGAATGTAATGAAGTAGGAAGAACGTTCTTGGCATGCGTAGACATGGGACCGCATACATCACTATGTATTAGTCCTAAGAGTTCAGTAACTCTTTCTCCATGTCCACTAAATGGAGCTTTGGTCATTTTTCCTTTGAGACATGAATGACAAGTATCATAAGATGATAATTCGAACGGATTCAAATAACCATCCTTATGTAACTTAGCCAGTCGTGTCGCATTGATATGACCAAGTCTACAATGCCACAAGTAGGATTCGTTCATATCTGAACTTTTCCTCTTGTGTGTGTTTTGTATATTCAGGACTGTATTCTGATTTAGAATGAATATGCCATTATGTAACGAGCCTGATGCAATCAACTTTTGATCTAGGAATATGTTCATAACATTATCCTTTACTACAAAATTATATTCTTCTTTACTTAATAAAGAAACTGATATAATGTTGCACATCATGTTCGGTATATAATAGCACTCATTTAGAATCAGTGTATTACGACTTGGCAATACAAGGTGATATTCGCCAACTGCTTTGGCTGCAATACTTGCACCGTTCCCTACTTGAACGGAATGATCACCTTTTCCCAGTTCTCTACTTTTCCGTAGCCCATGTAACAATTTACATATATGGGATCCTGATCCGGTATCTAATACCCAGGACGTAGGGTGAACTGAGAAACAGTTCTCAATAACTAACACACCCGAAGAAGATGCATCAACATGCATGTTCTTTTGGGCGGCTTGAGAATCCAGATATTCTCCTGTTTCCTGTTCAGTCTTATAACTCTTATAAGAAAGGATTGGTCCAACGTTCCCTTGCACAGTATAATAATCGGGTTCAGTTAATACATCCATATTATTATCTTGATTATGGCCTGACATGGTCGCTACCTGGAGAGAGAGAGAAGAAAACACTTTAGCGTATGCTCTTACAAGATTAGATTGGTTATTATCTTATCTAATCAGGATGTCTCCCACTGTTTTTATCAAATCTTCCTTCAAACCCTAAAAGGTAAGATTAGCCGGGATTAATTACACCCTACAATTTCGTCAATCTTTCACCCAGATCAGTGTCGGTACTTTGAGGGAGGTTCCCCGTGCTTTCGCACGGACCTAATTAAAGTAAACCTCATTTTCCCAGAGGCGTAACCCCGTTAACACTTTTCTAGAACCTACTTGATCGGCTAATTGTTCTGTGTAAAACTCTCCCAGGAGTAACTCTTACTCGCAGTGGGTATCGGGATCCAACTATCTCATAGGAGGTATGCAATCTCATTGCAAATTTCAACGCTTGAAATTCCCGATAATATTTTTGCCCCTAGCAACTTATGACCTTGGCTAAGGTCAACAAATCATAAGTGCTGGTCAAGTTCAACCCGTCATTTCCTGATTGAATTAAACCCACCCGTACGACCCTTGGCTAAGATCAACAAAGTCGTACGACTACCCTAACTCAATCACATCTCATGTTTTAGCAGATAAATACTGATTAGCTACCATACACCACGCCTTGGCTAAGGTCAACAAACGCAACACGAATACTAACTAGTCTCTATCTGAAACGACGGAGGGCTACGCAGGTTTTTCAGAAAACCCTGAGCGTAATGAACTTGATATCGTCGTAGAATCGAGTAGTTTTTGAAAAAGGAGTGTTTTTGAGGCTTTTCTTAGTTTCGCTAAAGGGGTCACTCCCGGTGAAGGGATCGTCGGCCCTTTCCTCATCGAATAAGGTGCAGGATATATCATATATACCGCTGTGCAAAGCAAAACTCTAAAAGCAATCAAAAGACAAACCGCATTTTGTAGCATCTGCCAGTTTCGCTAAAGAGGTCACTCTTGGTGAAGGGATCTCGGCTCTTTCCTCATCGAATAAGGTGCAGGACATATCATATATATCACTGTGCAAAGCAAAACTGTAGCTACCCCTTTTATAAAGTTTTGATTCTACAACATTTTTAGGTTTCTTTTCTTTTTATTAATCTCATTAATAAAAATCCCATCAGCTTATGCTTCCTAAGCATCACAGAAGAAACGAAAGCAGTAATATTTATATATCAGCATATATATATAATATAAGCATTCGTCTCAGGCAGTAATATGATCTTATCACAGAACATTGCAGTAGAAGAATATATATGAAATATTGGATATACTAGGTCGTCCGTGTTTTCAATACGAGCCTGTATAAAACACGGATTCCACGGTCGCGACGAATAGCCAAACCCACATCCCAAGACCCCTACGAGAGCGGCAAGTAACACTGCCAATTCTAGGGTTAGGAGACCCGGTCTCGACTCCTCGAGATGGCCTCCCACTGGACCCTAGAACCCGGTTACTTGTGCTCCCCTCCTTGGGTCTACCTAATGCGGAAAAGTAAATAATATACACCGGTGACATCAACCTCAACCTGGAAGTGCCCCAAATAAAAGAATATTACATTACAAATGAATTTTACATGAATGAAAATAAAAACCCTCATCTCACATAAACCCCGGCTATTCAGAACGCGACGATCCAATATAACATATCACATCAACACATAATATCACATATCATCAACGTAAGTAAATATGTGCATCCCAATTGTCGTTGACATATAGCAACGAAACCGGCGATATCACATATTACATTTACGGTCACAGAAAAGAAAGTATAAAACTACAACATTTGGAATCCACAATCACTTTAGACATCGTAAATCCGAAATATCACATACTTCGCATTTCATGCCTAACTCTATGAATTCCACATATTGTATCACATTCCAGATAAATAGACAGTATTAAACTTTTCGAACAGATAATCAAATACCCAAAATTTCCTAAAGTGCTCAACACTTGAGCGGAGTTCAAATAATCCCAGAATATGTCACAGTACCAGTGATCCAGCCGTAGAAGGGTCAAGCCAACGCCTCACATGTGGCACGCCGTACTGTCCCAAACCCGAAGGTTCAAAAAGCAGTTCAAGACGGTCACATAATCGAGTTAAGGTTTGTTGTCTTCTAGAGGGTCCACCGCTTAACTTGTACAATTTTTCCGAAAGATTTAAACCCGATAAAAAATTCAACACTTGAAAATTTGCCGTGCCGGGAAAAAGTGAGTTAATGATATCCATTCAAATAGTTTAACAGTTTCTAAATATCCGGAAATAATAACGAATTTAAATTTTCCGATCGAATCTACGATTACAAAATAAACCCCAGATTAAACAACACTTGAATCACTTTTAAAAATACCCAGAAGCATCAACAAGCACCTACGGATATTACCATGAAAACCACGTGTCACAATTCCAAAATTCCGCCGCGGAACCGCCGCGGGAAGCAGGTTCCCGCCGTGGTTTAGTGGATTTGTGGGCCCGTGTTTCATGGTAATTCTTAGAATTCCCTGCTGATTTTTTTAGGTATTTTTAATTAAGAAAAATCCCAGATTTTGAAAAATTTCCAGAGAGGGGGTTATATCCGTCGGTTCGGGTTCGATCAGAGTTTTAACTTGGTAAACACGACGCCTAATGCTCTAGCTAGGCTCTGATACCACTGTAGGGGTTCCTAGGCACTCTTGTGAAGGTTCATAAGGCATCAAACATGCCCGGATAAAATTTTAGACGTGCCGAACAACCCAAAGCCGGGATCATTGCTAGATTATTAGGGTTAAGCATGCAAGATAACATCTTTTTATCTAAGTGTGAGGGATTACAACCTTTGTAGTCCGCTCCTTCGCTTCACAAGCTCCGAGTAGAAGTCCCTTTGCCGCGATCCATGATCTCCTGGACTCAAGAGAGGCTCCACGACTCGAACGATCCATGCTAGCTTGAAGTGTTCCAAATCTCCGATGATCTACGTCGAAGTTGCAATAACCCAAGCTTTCTCACTCTAAAGAGATGAACACCCTAATCTCATGGGCTAGATGAGATGAGGATGAGAGAGTAGTATTTATGCTTTCTTTTTAATTCACTTTCTCACAATTTATCATCACAAATGGAATTTCTAGTGAGCTCAAAATCAAGAGAGAAGAAGATGATAATGGAAATGATAATGATAATTCATTTTGTGATGAATAGAAAAGAAATCTATATGATTGATCTATCAACCATGGTCAAGGATGATAGGCTAAGAGTTTGTAGAGAATAAACTAGAGTTAGGGTTTGGTTAGGTTAGAAATGAGTCATGGAAAAATATCAACCATAATATCTTAACCAAGACAAAAAGGAAAAGCTTCTAGAATGTGCAAGAAGAAGCTAACCCTAATCCCATTTAATCATCCTTAAACATGTTTAATAATAAATCATATCATGTCACAATAATATATATCACATATATATTATATATTTGCAACAAAAGAAAATAATACAATTAACATATATCGCATATATATCAATGTATCATCCAGTGAGAAAATGAAATAATAAAGCGAGCCAATATTAGATAATGTAATACAATATATCATATATATTATTATACATTAAATCATCGAATCAACACTTGATCTGACGATCCGGCTATATCGAATATTACCGACTAATATATCATGTACCGATTCATCGAATCAACACTTGATCCGATGTCCCGGTTCATATCTAAATATCGCGAGAATATAATACGGTATCTCATATCGCATTATTCTCGGTCCTGCACATATCACATATGTGCCTCTGCTCCGTTTCGCCTAAACCAAGAAACCTCTGTGTAGGACTCTAAAGAATCGTCAATACGCCGGTAGCAGGTAATGATCATATCAAACACCCACAAGCTGCAAGCGGTCAGCTAAACGTAACAGCCACCCAGGTATTGAGCGATCAGAAGATCAACAAGCTAGCCTGTGCGTTCTCCTGTGAATCCAATCAGTAACACTCCCGTACAGTCCGGTCTGTTCGTCTGATATGTCGCATATCAAGTCTAGGGGTGGTAAACGTCAGACCCCAGTAACCGATAAGTCGTGTCAATGTGTGGCTCATAACGGGTCGAGAAACTACTAGTAACACTTACCAGTAAATCTCTATATCAGCCCTGGCCAGGGACTTCCAGTTATAGCCAATCGAACACAGCACAACATCAACTCCCTATACCGGGAGAGACGAATCCCCTCCTATCGCTCATTGCCTCCATATGATTCGGGACTGTACCCAAAATCCACCGTTTTGCACGCCCTCTTGGACGTGGTAAGGTGGAAATCAAAGCACAGTGGGAATCACACAAGGCACTATGACGATCTCGGGTCTACAGACTACCCTGTACCAGTGTCACCGGAGAACTGCCATCTGACGTGTGGTATATCACCATCTGGGAGTTCTCGGCGAGTCCGTCCAGTGTACCCAGTCTCCACTGAGCACCCGTACACCATCTCTGATGTCAAACACCGATGGATATGGGATCATCCATTGCCCATCATATGGGTCAAGATGCGTATACGCTAGTCTACTCTGGTGTATCGATGCCCTGTCTCGATATACCCTCGACTAGGAACAGTTATAGGATGTACTCATCGACTACCGTGGCCCCACTAGTATGATCTCATCACAGTCCCAGTAGTCGAGTACAGATCCTAAGGGCTTTATCAACATGTGAGAGTAAGACAGTAAACCAATACAAGTCAACATGTTAAGATAAAGTGAAACCAAATAGCATACTATCATGACGAGCAAGAAAGTCATCTCTATATATATCCAAGAATCCATTATAATATACATCATATGTACAACAATGGCCTCTAGGGCATATACATAACTAACAAAAGGTAGGGAAACATCCAGTTTGTTTGTAGGAGGATCTTTCTCTTCTAGGTCCAAGGCGAAAGCCAAGGGAAAGAAGAAGAAAGCCCCGCCAAACCAAGGGGCGGTGTTAGTAAAGTGGATACGAAGGGAAAGGCAAAAGCAACAAAGAAAGTAGGGAAGCTTGTGGATAAGGAAGAATGCTTCTACTGTCATAAGAGTGGACACTGGAAGAAAGATTGCAGGGCTTGGAAAGCCAGAACACAGGATCTGAAGCAGGTTGCGGCTTCAGCTTCAGGTGTGTATGTTATTGAAAACTGTCTATCAATAAACTCTACGTCCTGGGTATTGGATACCGGATCAGGATCTCATATCTGTAATTCTTTGCAGGCATTGAGAAAGCGTAGGTTTTTGAAAGCAGGTGACATGACCCTCAGAGTTGCAAACGGAGCTAGCATGGATGCTGAGTCCGTGGGGGACTATCACTTGGGGTTGTCAGATGGACACGTTTTGGTTTTGCGTAATTGCTATTTTGTACCCAATGCAACTTGTAATATTATTTCTGTATCTTTATTATCTAAAGAAGGTTATGAATTTGCATTTGTAAGTAATGTTGTAAACATTCACCTTAATCAAGTTCTGATTGGGTCAGGTACATTAAGCAATGGTATATACGTATTAAACTAACCACAGATTTTCAATATCCAGAATACACACAAAAGAAAGTCTCCGGAAATAAATCAGACTTTCTTATGGCATTGTAGACTGGGTCATATCAATGAGAGAAGGTTGACGAAGTTACATACAGAAGGATATTTGAATCCGTTAGAATATCAATCGTATGTCACCTGTCAATCCTGTCTCAAAGGAAAGATGACAAAGACTCCGTTCACTGGATGCGGAGTAAGAGCGAGCGAGCTCTTGGGACTCGTACACAGCGACGTGTGCGGTCCAATGTCTACACATGCCCGAAGCGGTTATTCTTACTTCATTACTTTTACGGATGACTTTTCAAGGTACGGTTATGTCTTCTTAATGAAACATAAATCCGAAGCCTTTGGAAAGTTCCAGAAATATAAGAATGAAGTAGAAAAACAAACCGGCAAAAGTATCAAGATTCTAAGATCGGATCGAGGTGGTGAATACTTGAGTGCCGAGTTCCTAGACTATTTAAAAGAGAATGGAATTCTCTCTCAGCTTACTCCTCCATACACTCCGCAGCATAACGGTGTATCGGAGAGACGGACCCGGACCCTATTGGATATGGTATGTTCCATGATGAGTAACACTGAGTTACCGTGATCATTCTGGGGATATGCACTAGAATCAACTGCATACCTTTTGAACCGAGTTCCAACTAAGACTGTGCCTACTACACCATATGAGATATGGAGTGGGAAGAAACCCTATCTTCAATATCTGAAGATCTGGGGATGTCCTGCTTTTGTCAAAAAGCAGCATGCGGACAAGCTCGAGGCACGCTCAGTACTGTGCAAGTTTGTGGGATACCCAAAGAACTCCAGGGGGTATCTCTTCTATTACGCAGAGGAACAAAAGATCATTGTTTCTCGTAATGCCCATTTTCTGGAACACCAGTTCTTAGAAAAGGAATCAAGTAGGAGCGAAATAGAACTGGAAGAAATTCCAGAACCACAGACTATTACTGAAAGCTTAGTAGAACCAGAGGGTTCAAAAGAAAATGACATTCCTACGCCGCTCCGCAGGAGTAGTAGGCAGTCTCATCCGCCCGAGAGATACTACGGTTTTCTCATAGACAGGGATAGAGAGGATTGCATCATAGATTATGATGAGCCAATTAGCTTCCAGCAAGCCATTCAGAGCGTTGACTCGGTAAAATGACTGGATGCAATGCGGACCGAAATGGAGTCCATGTACACCAACAAAGTATGGACGTTGGACATTGCTCCAGATGGGGTAAAACCCGTAGGATGCAAGTGGATCTTCAAAAGGAAGATTGGTGTAGATGGACAGGTTGAGACCTATAAAGCTAGACTTGTTGCAAAGGGTTTCCGTCAAAGACCTGGCTTGGACTATGACGAAACCTTTTCTCCAGTGGCTATGCTGAAATCCATTCGGATCCTTCTTGCCATTGCTGCCTTCCATGATTATGAGATCTGGCAAATGGACGTTAAGACCGCTTTTCTAAATGGAAATTTAGAGGAGTGTGTCTATATGGACCAGCCAGAGGGTTTCATTCAGAGTAGGAGCAGCGAAAAGGTGTGCAAGTTGCTTAAGTCCATCTATGGACTAAAGCAGGCGTCGCGGAGTTAGAACATCTGTTTTGATGAGACGGTCAAAGAATTTGGCTTTATCAAAAATCCAGATGAACCATGCATCTATAGTAGATTTGTAGCGAGAACTGTAGTATTCCTCGTTTTATACGTGAATGACATTCTCTTAATAGAAAATGACATTCCTATGCTACAATCTGTCAAAGGGTTCTTGTCACACAGGTTCTCCATGAAAGACCTGGGTGATACCTCATACATTCTGGGGATCCGGATCTATCGTGACAGATCCAAGAGGATATTAGGACTTTCACAGTCTAGGTACATCGACACCATACTGAAAAGATTCAGTATGGAAGATTCCAAGTGCGGTAATCTACCGGCTTGTCACGGGATCACCCTCTCCAAAGAGATGTCTCCCAAGACTGATTTGGAAAGGGATCGCATGTCTATTATACCCTACGCTTCTGCGGTAGGCTCTATAATGTATGCGATGTTGTGTACCAGACCGGATATAGCTTATGCACCGAGTGTAGTAAGCCGGTATCAGTCAAACCCTGGGGAGAAACACTGGATAGCGGTAAAGAACATTCTCAAGTACCTGAGGAGGACTAAGGAGATGTTCTTGGTGTATGGTGGAAAAGACCTCCAGATCGAGGCCTTTGCTGACTCCAGCTTCCAGAGTGACAAGGATGATTCCAAGTCCATGTCGGGCTTTGTCTTTACCCTCAACGGAGGGGCGGTGTGTTGGAAGAGTTCCAAACAGGAAACCGTTGCTGACTCGACTATGGAAGCGGAATATATCGATGCATCTGATGCCGCAAAAGAAGCCGTCTGGATGAGGAAGTTCTTGAAAGAGCTTCAGGTGGTTCCGTCCATTGTTGACCCAATACCTCTGTATTGCCACAACAACGGGGCTATAGCTTTAGCGAAGGAACCCAGGTCCCATCAGAAATCCAGACACATCTTAAGGCGGTATCACCTGATCAGGGAGATCGTGGATCACCAGGAGATCGAGGTTCGGAGGGTTGCTTCAGAAGATAACACTGCAGATCCATTCACCAAGGCCTTGCCCCAGACTCAGTTCGAGCGGCTGATCGAGATGATAGGTCTTCGATACGCCAGTACATGGCCTTAGTGCAAGTGGGATATTGTTAGTGTATATGCCCTAGAGGCCATTACTGTACCATACTAGTTTGTATATTACTTAATGGAAGCTTGGGATATTCACAGTTGTATAGACAATCTTGCTCAAAATGGTAGTATGCTACTAGGTTTGTTTCTACTTCAATGTGTACATGTGTTTATTTTTAGTATATCACCTATACACATTAGTGGAGCCCTTAGGGTCTTTGCTTGATTACCAGCGTTATGATGGCAGTCAAACTCGTGGGGGCTGGGTAATCCACAAGCACATCCTTATGCAGGTCCCTAGTCGCAGGACTATCGAGACAGGGCATCGATACTCCGGAGTAGACTAGCGTATGCGCTTCTCATCCCAGTAAGGGAGACGGTCTGTCCCACAGCCGTCATTACGTCGTACTTGAGATAGTATGCGGGTGCTCGTTAGGTTACGAGTACACTGGACAGGACTCGTCGGGAACTGATTGGTTGGTATTATACCTATCGTCAGTTATCAGTTCCCAGGTGACATGAGTACAGCTTAGTCCGCTGACTTGACACTGTCACTTCGCCTCGAGTGTGTTCCCACTGTACTTTGATTACTACCCTACCACGGCTCAAAGGAGTCGTGCAAACAGGTAGTAGTTGGGTGCAGTCCCGAAGCACTTGGAGGCAGTGACAGTTAGACATGATTCGTCTCTCCCGGTATTGGGGGTTGACATCGCGCTGTGTCTAGGAGAGCCATTACACGAGTAGTCCCTGGCCAGGGCAAGCGAGATATACTGGTAGGTTTCCAGTGTTATCTCAGGGTGTTCTGGGCTTCACTCCGACATGACTTGTACCGCTATTAGGGGACTGATGTTTACCGCCCCCTAGGCCCGCCATTCGATGTATCAGACGAACAGACCGGACTGTACAGAGATTGTCACATTCAGACTCAGTAGGAGTTCAGATGGGTTTCACCTCGTCATTCTTCTTGTCGGCATCTACCTGGGGACCGTTACGCACAGCTAGTGCCGCTTGCGGTCTGTGGTTAAACCCACTACCAGCGTAGTGTCGAGTTTTTAGAGTCCCACACAGAAAGCTATCGCCTTTAGGCAAAAGAGTAGAGGTCGCATGGTTTTGCGACAGGGTTCGGTCACATCCGCGCATTTGTGCACGTTTAGTGCCCGGGCAGTTATTACTAGCGGGATTTGGTTTAAGCCAGATCCTAGTATATGTTTTGGGATTGATTTTATCTCGTTTGTATTCGTGTTCCCCGGAACGCGGATACGGGTGTGTATGCACAGTTGACAGAGACAGAGGCAGAGGATTCTCATTAGGGTTGCTGACTGTTGACTTTTGTCAAAACCTAATGAGATTAAGACATATGATTAACAGTAATATTAATTGAGTATTATAGTGGTTAGGGTTGAAAGGTTGACCTAGTTGACTTGTTGACTTTTGTTGACCGGTTGACTAGGTTGGACTTGTTGACCACCATCATGACAATGGCCATCATTTGGTTGCATTGACTTATGCTTTCTTGTTTTGTTCACCATTTGCATTTAATGCAAGAAATGATAGTGTCATTTGTCATGATAATAACATTTACAATATACTCAATTATCATTACTTGTTATCATGATGCTTTTGGATTATGAGAGGGTGTATAAGAAAAGTGAAGCTCATTCTTTCATTAGCATTCTCTCTCTTGAGCTCTCTCATTTTTTTTCTAGCTCTCACCCTCTTCCTCTTGCTCACTCTCTACCTCAAGGGCAAACCATTCTCATGTGTTGATACTCATTGCCCTAGAGATAAAAAGACACCAAAACAATCCTCTACTCATCCTAGTTCACAAGGTTTAGCAAACCGAGTGATCTAGTTTCTTCAAGTTCGAAGAAGATGCCAAAGGTAGAAGCTTTCGGGTGGATCCATCTTCGGCGCAAGAAGACGACGAGGAGAGGCCGGTCCGTACACTACACGAGTTGAAAACGAAGGAGTTCAAGAAAGGTATATCCCCCTAGCCGAGTAGTTAAACAACTCCTAGTTAGGTTGTTAGATAGATAGTTTAACAAAGATCCGGTTTGAGTCCATGTTACCATTTCATCATTTCCGCAAGCCCGTAAGTACCGGGAGCGGTAGCATGGACTTACAAATGATATTGCTTGTTTTGCTCATAAATATTCCAGGTTTCTCCAGATTCCCTGTAGTCCAACAAAACATCACAAAACCGAAACGGGACAATTTCTAACTTTGTATTTTGGTTTCTATTCCGTGTTCTAGGCCAGAAAAGATATCTCGTCTTGCAACACTCACTACTCATCACAAGTCCACACAATCACCCAAACCCCCTCTACGAATTTCCAAACATCACTAACCCAACTAATAAAAACTCTAAACTAAACTAGGGTATACTAAACATAATAACCTAACTAAAAGATAGGAAATATACTTCATTTGGCAACTCAAGAATTTTCTTGAGTTGCTCAAAGTGATCAAAATCCAACTTTGAAGCATCCATTGGGTTTGTAAAAAGGTTGTGCATCTTTTTAATGAAAGAAGTATATGGGTTTAGTGAAGGAATTGAGATGATATATGAGGGTAGAAGTGGGGGAGCTTGAAGATGAAGAAGTAAAAGAATAAAAAATGGGGGGAATGAGGCATCCCCCCCTCTCTCTTATCCTCATTCTCTTTCTTATACCCACCCTCTCAATTATCACATGCCATGCTACACTCTCTCTCTTACCCATGCCCATTATTCTATTCTGTTTCCTTTTCTCTTTTTCTTTTAAAGCCAAATATCAACAAATACAAATGATACAATATGCAACAAAAATGCAACATGTCATGGTACACTAACCATGGAAAAATGTAGAAACACGGATTTGATCTAATCGCGATTAATAGTGTACTAATCAATTTTTTTATTTAAACTGCATATAATTAATTATAAAAATTCCAAATCCAATAACTATATTTTTAAATGAATAAATCATTTTAATCACCCATTATTTTCCAAATATTGGTATATAATTATACCATTTTACGAAAATCCCTATTTCGCAAATCGACTAGTTTTCGCGAAATATATTATTTTAATATTAAATTCCAAAAATAATATTTTATATTTTCTGAAATGTTACAATCTTCCCCCCTTAAATAAATTTGGTCACCGAATTTAAATTTAAATTCTCAAATACTAAAACATTTCAATAATCAGCTCAATTCACGGGGCTCCGAAATCACGGAAGATACAGAAATACCACAGCGCATCGTGTACGCCTGAAAACGAGTATGAAACTCAAAATCGAACTCCGTCAAATGTCACACAATCATCGGAGTTACAATGGAGATACAGATCTCAAAATCCACTACTGAAATCTAATATACACTAGTCGAATACTAAATACGTGTATAGTACGCATCTTTGGAAAAATCTCCTAAAACTGAATAAAACACATGCAAAATCTTTTCCGAATCGTCGCATGATCCGTAACTCATGGCACAAGTGACGGACGCTCATTTGTAAAGTAATAAATATACGTCCATATATGTTTTGCTCAAATATACGCTCCGCCCTTTTGAAATATCCCAAAAGGGTTTCCTTTGTAAACGTTCATGTCGCTTGCGGACACATAGGAAATAGCTGGACTATAGCTCTTTTTCGAAAACCTCTTGGTAAACTTTTAATACATGTAAAGTACCGAGGTGCTGTCCTCAGATCAGTCATGTTCGGCCACTATATAATATAGTACCTATCATGAAAATAAGGTGCTCAAGAGCAAAATCAGCCTTGAAAGGCGTATCCAACAATCACGTGCGTCTGGTGCGCACGGTAATCAAAACCAAATACAAGTGCTACGAATGTGCACAAAACCAAACTAAGTGCAACGGGTGTGCACGAAAGCATCTGTCCAGTGCAACGGATGTGCACGACAATAACATCAAGTGCATCTAGAGTGCACGAAAATCTCAACCCAGTGCAACTAACCTGCACGAATGAAAATCTCAATCAAATGCATCCGACATGCAAGAATGAAATCTAAATCAAGTGTATCCAACATGCACGAATAAAATCTAAATCAGGTGCATCCAACATGCACGAATAAAATCTCACTCAAGTGCATTCGACATGCACGAATAAAATCTAAATTAAGTGCATCCGGTGCGCACAAAATCCCGCACCATGCGCTTAATATGCGTAAAATCCAACCCAAGCGCGTCAGGTCCGTATAAATCATCTAGTGCAGTAGCATGCTCGAAAACGAACGTCAAGTGCAAACACGCACAAAAACATGAATCTGGTGAAACAAATGCTCAAGACATAAATCGGATACAACCAATGTACGGAGTATAGATCTAGTGCAACCAATGCACGAAATACCGATCTGGTGCAACCAATGCACAAAATATAAATCTAGTGCAACAAATGCACGAAATACGAATCTGGTGCAACAAATGCACGGAGTATAAATCTAATGCAACAAATGCACGAAATACAAATCTGGTGCAACAAATGCACGGAGTATAAAACTAGTGCAACAAATGCACAAAATACAAATCCTATCTCAAATGCTCACAAAAACAACACCGAGCATGCTAAGGTGTATAAAAATCATAAGTGTGTGCATTACGTGCACAAAACACGTATTAATGCACTGCAAGCACATGCGAGCTATACCGAGTGCAAAAACCAAATCGAGTACGTACCACATGCACAAAATCAAATGAACCGTATGAAATCCACGAAATCATAAACACATACTACGAAGGCACTAATCGATACCAAGTGCAATAGATATGCACAAATCATAAACCAACACAACGGTGTATAAAGCATATCTCAAGTGCAATAACTATGCACAAAATGTAAATACCCAATAGATGCAGCCATGGTGCACGAAAACAATATCATGAAACCCAATCATCAAAAATCAAATCCAAGCGATATAAGCATGATACTCGGATCACAAACGCAAATCGCAACAAATGACATTGAGGTACACCTCCTACAATGTCGAAAAATGTTGGTGCGCCTAAAAATGGCAGAGCAAGAACATCTGCTTGCCTCCTGCTCATGGTCTGGCGTCCTCTGTATCTGGGTCCTCATTTCTCTGTGGATTACCAATCTCGCAATCCATCGGCTCGTCGGCCCGGTCAGGTGTACTAACGGAAACGATTCCGCTCTGGCACTCCTCTGGTCATCTCTCGGCCAATTAGCATGACCACTTGTAAAGCAACACGTCACTGGCGTCGGCCTCCGGCCCTCTGAATACACGTGACACAACCGATCCTGGGTGCAAATCTTATTGCAGCAGTGTCCTGGAAGGAACCTGCTCAAGGTCTCTTCCAAACTTGCCTATGCCGAACTATACGGAGGCTGGTACTCTTATATAATCTTTTCTCGTTTTCTGGACATCTGCGTTCTCAGTACAGCTTTTCCTCGGTAACTGGCCGTATCCTAATGCCTCTGTATACATATCCGATCTCTAATCTCAACGGGGAGTAACAACAACTCGTTAACATCTCGCACAAACCTCTTGTTCCACTCGTCTTTATTATCGTCCACTTCGACGTCACGACATGCTATCTGCGTACCGTAATTGTTCTCGGCTACAGTCAATCCGAAGTCTCTCACACGGACTCGAAATTACGAACTCGGTATCTTCATCAGTCTGTAGAAGATATCTAGCCAAACACATCCTCGGGAACTCGTCCCAACCATCGGAAGAATATACTTTATTCATCCGCTCTCGATCAACTCACAACGCATCTGGGTGAGGTCCTCAATCTGAAGCTGGTCAACTTACTAATCCCATATCGGTGGATCCGACGAATAACGCCCTCTCTGGGTCGATCTACTCTAGATCTGAGTAAGACTCTCCACACTGGAAATCTTTAACTCAGCCGGGCCTGCGTCAGCGCATCAAATCAGACGAATCATCTTAGTCGCTTAGCTCAACTCAAGACATACTAGCTATCTACTATTTCATCTTTGCTTGAAAGCTCCAGCGATCTCAGCTCGTAAGCTCTGGAAGCGACATCCCATCAATCTCAGCAACAGTTGGGTCATCCGTCTGCACGGTAGACAACATCACCATCCCAGAGGTAGGCTGTACATCAACAGTCCTCTCTCAACGGGCAACCTCTAACAATTGCCTGATCATCCGGTGCAAAACCGAACACTCGCCTCAAACGAGAGGTCACAACACAAACACTAAATCGAGACGTTCCCATATCACCAAAAAACACGATGGTCAGTCCTCGTCCATGACGAGCTCGCCCTAACCGCATCACTAGCAGCAGCTCAATCTGCGCTCAAACCATGGTGACAGGAACCTCAAGCATGTATCGAAGAAGATAGATCAAAGGAATGAAAGGAATCAACAGATCCAGAATGGATACATGATCATAAGAAGGAACGGAGTCAATGAGAGTATGATCATAAGAACGAATAGAATCAAGGATCTCAAATGGATGTATAATCATGGGGACGAAGAGAATCACAGATCTCAAAATATGTACATCCTAAGGCCACTTAAGCGGAGTATTGTCACAACCCGAATATTTCGACTCGTGACCGGCACTTAACCACGCAACGTCTACAGGCATAACGGGACTAAGTAAGCCGAACCCAGAAATCAAAACCATTAAAGTAGTGAGTGTTGAAAACATTCAATTAAACATTTAGAAAACCTTAAGTAGTTCAATGAAGTTCTTTTTAAAGTTAAGTTATCCTTATAATAATTTTGGCAGCATTTCCTTTGAAAAAGTAATCCCGAAAATCGGGTATAAAACAGGATATAAGTGAAATGATATATAATGAAATAAGGCGTTCCCAAACGGGAGCATTCACGCCCAACGGCAGAAAACAACAACTCAAAAGTAATATACGACGCCGTAGCGAAGAATGAGCAATAAGTAAACATCACAGCATAAATATAAACAGTCGGCTCCCACGAGCTCGACACCAGAATACAAAGATATACATCATCGTCCTCACACTGTCTCTAAGTCTAGTACATATATGGTAGATGGAGAATACTAGATACAAAAGTGTGTACAATAGAAGTAACCAGATACCACAACCCACCTAAAAGCAAAATAGTCCTCGCACCAACTGTTCATATCAGATTTTTGCATTTTCATACCGCCCAATTTTTATCACATTGCACATCGGTAGATACTCTTGAGCCGTGTTTGCTAGTCATTTGCAGGATACAGGTTCTCGGCTCTAAACAGTGAAATCCATGGAAAAACACGACAAAATCCGGGTTCCTGCCAACCACAGATAAAACACGGGTCCCCGCTCTTTATCCGTCTGTTGCCACACACCAGTTTAGGAGACAAAATGGCAAATCGATTGTCACCTTCATGCACAAGGCTAAATGGCAACACAAGTTCTAAGAAATCTACGCGGAGCTCGAGGAAATCATGACAAAAAGTCCACATCAAATCACCTTTTGGTCAACAGAAATTCTGGAAGAAATGTGGAAGTATTTTCAGAAAACACATATGCCAAACTACATACAACATCATACCAGGGGGGCCCACAAAATACGAGGAGCCAACTCCTCTATTAGGCCGCGGAACCGCGGCCATACTGGCGAGTCAGAATGTCGTATTTCAGGGGTAGTTTGGACTTTTTGTATAGAGGCAGAATTTTGCCCTAGATTTCCATTTCCCTGCCTATAAATAGCCCAGATCCTTGTGAAGCCATGGGTGCATATTCTTGTATTTTTCTAGGTTTAGAATACTTGTTTCTTCTTCCTCTTCTCATCTCTTCTCCATTAAAACTTGTAGTGAGCTTTGTGAGTGAAGAATGATGAATAAACAAGATTCTTTTGCTATTATTATTGGAGATAGTGCCCTCAGAGTCAATTATTGGATCACAGGCACGTGATTGCAATGATTGAGGGATGACCTATCCCAGGAGGACAGTCTTACTCGAGATGATAGTATGCTATCTGGTTTATCTTTATCATCGTGTACTGCTTTAGGTGACCTGACAGTTCGCTATTATACGTTGATAGAGCCCCTAGGATTCTTGCTTGACTGCCAGCAGTATGAGGGCGATCATATACGTGGGAGCTGGTAGTCTATAAGCACATCCTTAAAAGGTCCCTAGTCGTAGGAGTTTCGAGACAGGGCATCGATACTCCATTAGTAGACTAGTGTATACAGTCGAGACCCCGACGAGGGGTGGTGGCCGGTCTCACAAGCCACTGGTGTCAGTTGGTTCACCTAAGATGTATACATGTGCTCATTGGGTTATGAGTACACCGGACAGGACTCGCCGGGAACATGCTAGTTGGTCTTATACCAGAGGTCAGATAGCAGTTCCCTGGTGACATGTGTACAGGTTAGTTCATCGACCTGAGATCGTCATTTGTCTCGTGTGAGTTCCCACTGTGCTTTGATTAATACCCTACCACGGCTCAAAGGAGTCGTGCAAACAGGTTTTAGTTGGGTACAGTCCCGAGCCACATGGAGGCAGTGAGCGGATCTGCAGGGGTTCGTCTCTCCCGGTATTGGGGGTGAGGTCGCGCTGTGTCTAGGAGAGCCATTACACAAAGCCCTCGGCCGAGGCAGGAGATTTACTGGTAGGTATTCCAGTAGTATCTCAGGGTGTTCTGGGCTACGCTCCGACACGACTTGTTCCGCTTTTGGGGGTCTGACTTTTACCAACCCCCTAGGCCCGCCATGCGATGCTCATAGACGAACGGACCGGACTGTACGGATATTGTCACTGACAGGCTCAGTAGGGTGTCAGGATGAGTTCACTCATCGACGTCCCTTTTGGTCAATAGCTGGTGGCCCGTCACGTATTGGCTTATACCTCTGACGTGCTAGTGGTTAAATCCACATCCATAGTATTGACGAGTCTTTAGAGTCCACCACACATTCAGTTACTCAAGTTTCGGGCGAAACGCTGTAGAGGCCGTATGGAGATATTGCAGGGTCCGATCAGATACGTGCGGTATTGCACGGATCTGGATCGGACAGTTTGTACTAGAGGCCGTATAGATATATGGCAAGGTTCGATCGGATATGTACGGTATTGCACGGATCAGGATCGAACGGTTTTTACTAGCCGGCTTTGGTTTAAGCCGGATCCTAGTATAGTACAGTGTAGATTTTGTCTCTTTGCATTTGTATCCGGTCGGAATACAGATGCGGGTGTGTATGCACAGTATCGGGGTTTTCCTGTAATTTATTACGGGACCAGTTTTCTGGAGTTGCCAGTTTGCATTCCGTTCCGGCCGGTTTTCCTTTGTTCTTTCCCGGCCGGACTTTTCCGATGGAGGGTGTTATTTGCAAGTTTGCAAATAACATATTGTGGAGGGGTTTCTTGCATATGGATTGATTATGAAAGCATCTTTTGATACCATTCTTTTCTATCATCATTTCTTTTGCATTAATGGTGATTAGAATGGATTAGAGTTGATTAGGAGTTGATGTGAGGTTTACTTTGGATGTGGTCACCTCTTGCTTTTCCTACACTCACCTTCCTTCTTGTTTTTGAGTTTTTTCCTCCACCATTTGTTCAAGTGAATGAGAGGGAGAGTTTCATGATGATGGTAGCACATATTTCTTCATCTCCTTCTTCTTCTTGTTTTGGGAAAAATGAAAGCACCATTTTTCTTAACCTCATTCCTCCATCACCAATGGCAACATAAATCCCAAAGGAGACAATAGATTCTACACTACATCTACAGCAAATCTTGGACGCGTCGGCTAGCCAACTTCGCGCCCGAGTTGCCTCGGTCCAGAGGTGGGAGCCCGTAAAAGAATCCGGCTACGTGGTGCCCTTTCCGACGAGAAGACGACGAATGGTGATTCCGCGGGAGATCGGGACGATGACGAGAAGACCGGAGGACTCAGATCACTCGGTATACTTCTCTACCCTTCTCTTGTTAGCTAGTATAGGTTAATGGTTAACGATCCGGGTTTTATTGTCCGCGGTAGCGCCAGTTTCCAAGTAAGGAAAATTTTTGATTCCGCATTTTGGCCTCGGTAAGACGGCCGGGGCGCTGCCGTGGCGCAACAATTATATCTTATCTTGTTCTTTTATAATTGCTTGAAATTTTAATTTGTTAACTTAGTTGTTGTTATTTCTTGTTGTTTCTTTCTTTTCTCTTTTCCTTTATCATTAAAACAACCATGATGCTTACGCTTGATCCTTGCCAAGGTGAGGTCGCAAATAGCTAGTTGTTATCTTCTAATCTCCTTCTTTCTATCTTCCTCTTTTGTTTTGTTTTCTTTTCATTATGATGTGTGAGTAGTTTCATACTTGTTAGGGTAGGATAAGGGAAGTTTGAGAGAAGGAAATCTCTCTCACTCTTTCCTTGCCCAACATCTTGAATCGACTCCCGTTAATTGAACCACAATCCGCTCCTTACGGCACCCTATCCTAAATGATAGCGGTGATTCCGTAGTGAGACCGGTTGTGGTTGAATTAACCGGAGGTTATGGCTAAGATCCAAGAACGGACGGAAAAGCATCAAAAGGAAGAACTTATGCGTTGGAAAGCCTAGCTTATACTCGCAAGTTCCTTCTTAGTCGTGCTAATCCCCGTTGTTGCCGATTACCGTAACACCGATATTAAGAAGGGCAACGAAAGAGGTGAGCGACTCCTAACTCAAACTAACCTAATCCTAACCCTAACAAGCTCTCTTTACATATCATTTTAACACTTAGATAATCACAAACAAATCTGGACTTTCGGACTTAACTCGTTAAAACACATAGAAAAAGATTCCCATCTCCCTGCGGACGACCCGTACTCAACCGGCTAGCTACAAGAGAAACCGTCTTTATTGCGGTAATTAACTAAACTTGAACACGCAGAATCCCTAACAATCAAATGGCGCCGTTGCCGGGGAGACGGTAGTTTATTTCTTTGTGTAGTTTCGGGTTAACTTGTGAATATAAAAACAACCGGAAAAAAAAAATACTTTGTAAAAAAATCATCTTGTTATTTTTGATTAGTTTTTGTGCAAGTGTGCAGGATAATACGGAGTTCGAGTTCAGTGCCAAAGACGTGGGAAGATAGACCCACATTTCGCGGCTACACCGCGACGGATCGAAACGAAGAAAAAGGTCTACTGTAAGATTCTGGAGCAGTTCCAGTAAGCAAATCCAAATTCAATAGCTCCAGACAAGAAGAGGACAACAACAGAAGCACACCCAAATTTTTCAGAGGCCCAACTCCTCCTTATTGTCGAGGAACCGCGGCATAAGCAAGCTTAGGCCGCGGAACCGCGGTCACTTGGTGGAGTCAGGGTACCATTTTCTTTCTGTAAGTCTCTCTTCTACTCCCCACTCCTCTGGACTCCAATAAACTGTGTTTTCTGCAGATTTCTTTGCGCAAACTCATCTCCCCCTTCCAATAAACTGTTCTTGTGCAGGATTCTTTGCGCCGCGCTAAAAATAAAAATTGTTTGCAGTTGATTTGTTATCGCTTTGCATTCATTAATACGGACTTAAGGGGCTTGAAACCAATTCAGATTGGGTGGGGATTTCATCACCCTTCCCAGAACCCCAAAAATCACAAAAAGCATATGCATTGACCATTGTTAAAATTAAAAAATACTAGACTCAGCCCTAAGGACTTCGCGCTCAATAGGACAGAGGACTAGTTACAGGCATCGGCCGTTTATCCTATCTGACTTTTGCGGTGCCTAGGCAAGTGTGACGAAGGCAAGTGGTTATTTAATTAAGGAACTTCGCGAAAGCGTTGGACAACCTTCCACTTACCTGGCACTTATCTGGCCGCATTAGACGGAGAAGAGGCGGTTTGAGGTCCTTTTTCTAGCCCTCTGGAACAGTTAGGAGCAGGTCTAGTAGACCTAGGTGACCCTAGATCTAGGTGAGATTGTGCATATCTTATTTGTGATTGCTTAAAGCCGTAAGTCCGTACATATTTCTGTAAAGCTCTTTCTAAAAAGAAAAAAAAAGAAAAAAGAAAAAATCAAAAACTTTTATAAAAACTTGCCCTTTGTCGCCAAATCCATTTTTCACCCACCACCCATCGTTTTCTCCATTGACGTTTTCTTACCCTCACCTTCTCCGCTTTGACTATACTAAACTCGTTTAGTGTATATCCGCTTGGACTCGAGACACTAGCGCCCGTCTAGTCCGCGTTACGTTAGTCGCTACCGACTACGCGATCGACTCCGAAGTCGAAACTCCGTCCACTCCTCTTCCACCCCTTCCTTTGCCGGCCAACTCCGACGTTGACCGGAATTCTGTTCATACATCTTCACCTTCACCTTCACCAACCTCTTCTTCCGCGATGTCAGGATTTAATCCGAACATCTCTTTGACTACCGCTGGATTGGCTCCACCTCCTACGGAGACCAATATCCCACCACCACCGCCTGTTGTAGCGCCGCAGCGAATCGCGCTCCAGGATCGTTTCTATCCCACCCGTTCTGCACTTCCCACCTGCCTTTCTCTTCCACCGGCCAATGGGACAACTTTGAAATTAAGCCCCACTTCATCAACATGCTTCCACGATTTCATGGGCTTGAATCTGAAGATGCCTATATCTTCATCAATAAATTTCAAAACGTCTGTGCCATGATGAAAACCACCCAACTGTCGGACGATGCTATACGTCTACGGGTCATTCCGTTCACGTTATGCGATCTTGCTGAAAAATGGCTGTATAGCACCGCTTCCCATTCCATAACCAGTTGGGACGAGTTTGTTAAAGCGTTTCTCAAAAAGTTCTATCCGAATCATAAAACTGCAAGGATTCGCAATGAAATCAACCAATTCTCTCAGCTTCCTTCTGAACCCTTCTGGAAGTGCTTTGACCGGTACAAAGACCTTCTTGTTCAGTGTCCTCACCACGGTATAGAGAAATGGCAACTTTGCCAAACCTTATACGAGGGCCTGAGCCCAGCAACAAAGCAGTTGTTGGAAACCATCTGTCAGGGCCACTTCTTATCGAAATCTGACGAGGAAGCGTGGCAGTTCTTTGACGACCTTGCGGAGCAAACGCTACAATGGGAGAGCACCAGACCGACTTCTTCTTCTTTTACCTCCACTTCTACCGGTCAGTCTAGGGTAGGAATTCACCAACTTGATGTCTCTATTGCGATGAAAGCTGAAATGGCTGCAATAACAAGAAAGCTTGAAGCGATAGAGAGCAAATTTTCTTCTCCTGCTCCTGCCCCTGTTCTCCCCCTTCGTACCATCTGCACTTGTTGTTCCGATCCTTCTCACTTGACCGAAGAGTGTCCTTACAATCCACCATCGCAAGGACAGGATCAGGTTAATGCTGCATTCCAGCAAAGACCGAGGAATGATCCATACTCTTCCACCTACAATCCCGGTTGGAGGAACCACCCTAATTTCGCCTGGAATCAGAATCAGAATCAATTCCAAGGCAACAATTTCCAAAGGGCCCCTCCGCTGCAACAACAAGCGCAACAACAAACTCAGTTTCAGCAGCCCTTCCAACCCCAACCTTTTCAAAATCAGACGAACAACTTTGCACCCAACAATTCTTTTCCACCAAACAACTTTGTTCCGTCAAACAACGATAAGGTTTCCTCGCTCGAACGAAGTCTGGAGGCGTTCGTTAAACAATCGACACAATCCACCGCAAACATCCAGTCTTCCATTCAGTCCATAGTGCAACACACTGCCGCTCACGGGCAAAGCATCAAGACCATCGAGGCCCAGATTGCACAACTGAATGCGGCCTTAAGCGAGCGAGAAAACGGGAAGCTCCCGTCCCAGCCACTCCCAAATCCCGGTCACCCACATAATGCATGTAGGGTTCCTAGGCACTCTAATGATGTCTTGCAAGTGATCAAACAAGATAATTTCTAAAAATTACGGTGCCGAGAAAACCTAGAACGGATCGTTGGCTAGAAGTATAGGCAAAGCAAGCATGTAAACGGAAATATAGCTAAAGGAAAGGGGCTACAACCTTTGTAGATCCGGTCCACCACTTCCTAAGCTCCGCAATGATCTCTCTCCGCTGTCCAAATCGAACCCTTGACTCTAGCATTGGCATCATCGAAGAATGGGCGGGCTTGATCGTCGGTTCGATGCCGAAGATGATCTACGTCGAGGCATCACAAGAACAAGCTCCAACTTCGCCAAGCCTTGAAAACTTGTGAAGGAAACACCCTATACAACTTGGCAAGAGGTAGAGGATGAAGAAATAGGAAGTGGGTAGACTTTAGATTTGGATTTCTCACTCATTTTGGCTAGTTGCCATTGAGGGTGCAAGCTTTCTTTAAGTTGAAGATGAAGAAGAAGATGATAAAGAATATGATAAGTGTTATGTAAATGATAAATAAATCAATACTTATCATTTACTAACCCTTGGTTAGTTGTAGAGAATGGACCATGGTTAACTTGAATGGTTAGGGTTAAGGATGAGACAAGAATGGTGACTAAGTCAAAGTTTCAAGAAACTTCAACTACAAACAAAACTAGCAACCATTCTTTTTCTCTTTATCTTTTTCTTTTTCCAAAATAAACAAAAGAATAAATAAATGAATAAGTAAATAAAAAGAAAACCCTAATCATAAACCTAACCATGGTCTAATTCTTTACACTAACCCTGGCTTGCATGTATCATCAAACATGATACAATCATGTGCACAAAATATATCACATATACAATGTGCACAAACCAAGTGAGTAAATCCATTTAAAGTGAACCAATACTAGTTAATGCAAAGTAATATATCAAATATATAATTATACATTCAATCATTAAATCAACACTGTAACATTTTCAAAAATATAAAATATTAATTTTGGGAATTTTTATAATTTAATATTATTTTATTGATTATTTTAATATTAAATCTATAATTAATGCAAATAAATAGGAAAAATTTGAGAAAAATTATGGAAAATTCTAAAATAGGGTAAATTAGTGAATTATGACATTTTTAAGTTTTTGTGATTAGTTTGACACTAATTTAGTGCTAATCGCGATTAAAATCGCTAATCGGGTTTTTTGGCAATTTTGTGCAAAACTTGCACGTATCACTTTTTCTCACACTTGTGCATTTTCTTTCATGATATTTGGGTTTACTATTCTTATGAGAAGGATTATGGTTTAAAAAGAAAAGAAAAAGAAAAGATTAAAGAAAATGGGAGTTGGTGAGAATGAGAGGCATGGGGCACCATTGACCAAGGACTTAGCCAATTGTTTCCTCACATTTTCCTCCCTCTTCATCCTCCTGCTGCTGCTGCTCCTACACCTCATCCCCTCCCCTCTTAAACTCCTCAAATCATCTTTAAAACACTCCCAAAACCTCACACTCATTTCATTAAAATTGTGCACAATCCCTAGATCTACACATGGAGCTAAAGAAGCATGGATTTTGGCCACTAGGGGCAACTCAAGAAAATTCTTGAGTTGCCAATTGAGGTAATTTCTGGACCATTAGCTAAATTGTAGCATTTCCTTTAACCCCAAGTTAAGATTATATCGATATTGTGTGATATTATGGACTTGATGAAAACCTAGTTAGGGTTGTGGTGAATTATGGGTTGTAATATGAAATTGAGCTCAGTAGAGGTCTTACCAACACCCTAGTGTTTGAATTGGAACCCAAAACCTGAAGCTAGAACCAGAATACGGATTTTAGAAACCGATATCGGGGAAATTGTGAAATCTGTGAGGGTTTATTTGAATCTGCTATCACCCGAGACATCCTAAAATAATATTGAGTGGATAGAGATATGTGCAGGCACCCAGGAAACTAACCCCAAGACCCTAGCCCCCAATTCCCTTTCCCGGCCGCCAATTTTCCTCTTTTGGCCGCAAATTGCGGCCTGGGTCCCACCATTTTGGGTCGTGTTGGTTCTGTAGCTCCTTCATGTTTATGTTAGGCCCCTGGTATATATAGATTTGTATAAATTGACCTAGGGTGAAATCTGGGACATATATCCTAAGTTGCTATTTTGGTTTCGTGTTTCCGTATTCCGTATTTTTGATTCTGAAATTGTGGATTGTGTTTTGCCTCGACTATTTGGCGTTTATACGAAGATATAGAGGATTTATTGATGGTTTTGAAGGCGTGCCATAGGTTCTCACCTATAGGCCCCTTATCGTATCGTTTTGGATCTCATGCGCCGTTTTAGCTTGGATTTGGTTTTAATGCGCATATACGATATTTTGATGTATAGGTACCCATGAAGACTTCGGGACGACAAGCAAATGCGTGGTGACGTCCGCATATGATGATGCAAGGTGAGTAGATTATATCTACAGGGGGAAGTCGGGTGGATGGCGTATAGCACCCCCGCAGTTCGTAATTAGTACTATGTGGTATATTTATTTGTGTGATAGCTATAGTGTGTTATGGTTAGTTAGGGGTAGAAATAACTAGCGTAGTTTCTAGTTGCGAACCATAGGATAGATTTGCACCCACACGCATACACTTGTGTGTTCTTATACTTGCACTGTACTTGTTGATATGGGATGACTTTGGAGATGAGTCGATGATGTGGGCTTTGTGCCGCGAGATCGGTGATTTGATATGATTCGTATTTGGGATACGAAATGTGATTCTTGCGGGCTTGGGATATGTGTTTACCCCGCATGCATACTTCATTAATGGTATCGTTTTGTGCTAGACATAGAGTAGTACCCCAGATTATATGATCTGATGATAGTGATACCTGTTATGTGACGAGATAATGAGATGTTGACCCGTACCCAGCTATTGGGATGCCGTACGACGATTTACCGTACGAGCCTATATTGATGATAGATCCGCGCTCATGACTCGAGGATGTCAGATGATATACTGTATCGTACGCGATACTATTGAGACGGGATCACCGACTTATATATATTTATATATATCGACTCAGATGTTAGGCGGTTTCCTTACCTGTAGTTCAGCTCGTTGTTCAGCCGTATAGATTAGTGTAGTTGTTAGAGTAGCTTAGACTTCTTACCTATTTCAAAAACTAACGAATCGTGGGCATTTTTTAAAGACAGCTCAAGGGAATCTACGGATATTTCAAAAACGACGTATCTTTTCATAAAAACACCGTAGCCCCTATTTTCAAAACCCCATGATTCGTGTTATTTCAAAAGGCACCATTCGTAGGACTTATAGTAGATTAATGCAGATAAGTTTTGGTTACGTCTAGTTTCATCTCCCACTCTTTTTTTGTGGTTCGGTTTGCATCGCATTCTTATATTATGTTTCACACTCCATTTTTAATATCATGCTGATAGGACACCAGCACCATTACCGATGATGCGTATGTACCACGTACACTTACTCGCCGGCTCACACACATCTTCATCGGTAATTGCCATGTCACGTACACCTTAGAAAATATATTATTGCTTGACATATCCTTTTAGCAAATAGTTTAGACATTGTAATTATTACCTGCTACTTCATGCATACTGTTATTCATTGTTATGCCGCATTCATGGATTCTTATGCTTATATTCACTATTTTACGTGCTATTGAGGATTGGATTTGGATTTCCATGAGATTTTCTGGATTTGGAGGAAAACCGCAGAAACACAAATAAACATATTCTCTCTTTTAAAATAAAAAGTGCGGTTTTCCCATGATGTATGAGTCGTCCACCATGAGTTTGCTGATGGATTTGGAAACCCGATTCGAGGAGACGGATGAACCGTTTCGGGTACATGGTGGACCCGGTACGGTACCCCGGGACAAGAGGAATGTGGTGATGACGTTGAGCCTGGCAGGGGAGTACTACCTACCGGTGATTTTACCCGACACGTCGGATATCCGGAGGATACCGTCGTGGTCTTGAGATTTATGGTAGGGGCCGGTCTGGACTGACGGCGCCCTAGATATTGTGGTTAAGACTTTGAGATATCGGGATATTGGGATTTCGTTTGTGCCGATGCTAGGCACAGTTTTATGTTGATTTCATTATGGTACCTCATTTTAAAAATACAAGGGAAATCTCACTATAGTATGAAAACAGTTGCTTCATGTAAATGTATTCTGTTTTCACGCATTCATATCTCATTCATATCCTATATTGTTATCTGAGGCACTGACACAGACACATGAGATTGCACTCGGATTAGATATTTACCCTAGCCTTGCTATAGGCTGCATGTTATATTTTGAGGATTTTATATACTGATCGTATTGACCTAGGATTATCTCTTGCTTTCGGTTTCTGCTTGTAGATATTTCTATTCACGAGTTGGCAACTCACCCCCGTTGTGCCACAGTTCTTGCAGGTTTTTGCCGTGCAGGTTCCTTGCAGCATTTCTGGCACATTGCTTCCTTGAGGGTGAATTGCATTTGGTAGGTGGTTTCTTTTGCATCAAGAACCACCATTGTATTTATTTATTTCATTGTATCTAGAATTTCCATCAACCAAAACTTGTATACTGTTTCAGACCTAGACTTTAGTGATGTATTATCCGACCTTAGAGTCGCGCTTAGTAGTATTGCGGTTTTTCTTGTTGCTTTTGAGCTTTCTTTGATTTTGATCCTCGCCACTTGGCGTTGTATATTATATCGTTGTGTGGTTGTGACCGTCGATTGACGAAGAGCTAGCTCCCGCTTGGGGATGCCTTTATCATTTGCATATATTGATATTCTTGTTGTACCCTATTCGGGGCCAATTTTACAAAAGAAACTCTGCCGAAATTTTTAGAAAAGACTGTACTGTTTTTAAAATGCATATTTGGCTTAGTTATTTAAAAACCTTGATTTCAAACATGCTTTTCTTCACTTCTTTAAACCAGTTTTCTTTACTTATTCTTAAAAATGGTTTTAGATTTCTGGGCTTCTGGCTTACTTGGATCAGATGGAGTCCTATAGACTTCATATGGTTCAAGGGCCAGTCACGTGCTCTTCCGGGTCGTGACAAACACTTGATCCAATGATCCGGTCATATCGCATATAACCGGCTAGTATCCAATGTATCGGCTTATCGAATCAATCCTTGATTCGATAACTGGGTTATATCGCATACAACCATTCGACACATTCATCGCGAGAATGAAATACGATATTACATACATGCATTATTCTAGGTCCCGTACATATCTCATATGCGCTCCTATTTCGTTTCGCTTGAGCCAGGAAACCTCTGTGTAGGACTCTAAAGACTCGTCAATACGCCGGCAGCGGATGATGATCATATCAAACACCCACAAGCCGCAAGCGGTCTGCTAAACGTAATGGCCACCCGGGTATTGAGCGATCAGAAGATCGACGAGCAATCCCGCTTACACTCCTGTGAATCCAACCAGTAACACTTACCGTATAGTCCGGTCTGTTCGTCTGATATGTCGCATATCTCGCCTAGGGGTGGTAAACGTCAGACCCCAATAGCTCGATAAGTCATGCCGACGTGAAGTCCATGACATGTGTGAAACTACTGATAACTCTTACCAGTATATCACTGCAACCCTGGCCAGGGATTTCCTGTTATGGCCAGTCGAGCATAGCGCAACATCAACCCCCAATACCGGGAGAGACGAATCCCCTCCTATCGCTCATTGCCTCCATGTGAATCGGGACTGTACCCAATAACCACCTGTTTGCACAACTCAGTAGAGCCGTGGTAGGGTGGAAATCAAAGCACAGTGGGAGACACACAAGACTCTATGACGATCTCGGATCAACAGACTAAGCTGTACCAGTGTCACCAGAGAACTGACATCTGACTTGAGGTATAATACCATCTGGGTGTTCTCGGCGAGTCCGTTCAGTGTACCCAGTCTCCACTGAGCACCCGCATACCATCTTCGATGTCAAACACCAATGGATATGGGATCATCCATCGCCCATCGCATGGGTCGAGAAGATATGCGCTAGTCTACTCTGGAATATCGATGCCCCGTCTCGACATTCCCACGACTAGGAACAATGAAGGATGTACTCATTGGCTACCCAGGCCCCACTAGTATGATCTGCATCATAGTCCTGGAAGTCGAGTACACATCCTAAGGGCTTTATCAACATGTAATCAGAGAGACAGAAAGTATACATGTTAAGATAAAGAACAACCAGATAGCGTACTATCATGTCGAGCAAGAAAGTCCTACCTATATATGTCCCAGCATCCACTACAATATACATCCAATGTACAGTAATGGACTCTAGGGCATACATAAAACTAACAATCTCCCACTTGCACTAGGGCCATCTGTAGCAGTGGTCGCAGTATCTAATACTCAACCATCCCATATGAGTCTCTCTCTGGGAAAAAGGCCTTCGTGAGTGGATCCGCCGTGTTGTCCTCTGAGTCTACTCTCTTAACCTCGATCACCCCGGAGATCAACTATCTCCATGATCAGGTGATGCTTCCTCAGAATATGTCTGGATCACTGATGGGACCAGGGTTCCAGGGCCTAAGCCACACTTCCATTGTCATACAATGGCTGGAACCTAGTTCATCTTATGAACCAATATACACCCAAACTTCCTCTTTGGTAGTATCTTCAATAGCGATGTTACCAGCCTTTATCGTCTAGTTTGCCACGGTATCTAGCTTGGAACTCTTCCAACATACCGTCCCTCTACTGAGGGAAAGACAGTGCCTGTGACTGACATTCAGTCGTCTTTATCACCCTGGAACTCTTCCAGTGATTCTTCCCAGGATCGATTGATACCATCTCACTACATCTAGTGAGAATCCTAGCATCCAATTACATCTATCTCATAGATGAAAACTCAGGATTTAGGAGGTATCACTTTGATCCTATTTGGAGAATCCTTGTGATAATAGGAGATTGACCGATCGTAGTATAGGAAACTCTTTTCCTATCAAGAGTATGTTGTCTACGTACAATACGAAGATGACCACCTTACTCTCTATTACCCTTTTGTATATACAAGGTTCGTCTACCATTTTGATGAAGTAAAACAGTTTGACTTTCACATCAAAACAGACGTTCCAACTCCGCGATGCCTGCTTCATTATGTAAAGCAACTTGCACACGTTTCCGCTGCTCCCACTGTTTACGAAGCCCTCTGGCTGTGTTCTTATAGACGTTCTCTTATAAATCATTATTTAGAAAAGTAGTCATGGCACCCAACCACCAGATATCGCAGTCATGGTATGTAGCCGTGGCAAGTAGGATCTGGATGGACTTAAGCATATTCCATGGAAAAGGTTTCATCATTATCCGTGCCTGGTCGATGACGAAAACCTTTAACAAGTCTAGCTTTGAAAGTCTCAACTTTTCCATCTACACCAAGTAATCTTCTCAAGATATACTTGCTCCTGATGGGGATTTAACCCTTCAGATATAGCAGCTAAAGTCCATACTTTGCTGGTGTACATGGATTCCATCTCAGATCACTAAGCATCCAGCCATTCTTACAGAGTCCCTACTCTCGATGGCCTGCTCGAAACTAGTTGGGTCATCATCTTATGATGCATTCTTCGCTCCCACTGTCATCGAGAAACCGAGGTATCTCTCAGGCGGATGAGGAACCCTACTAGATCGGCGGAGAGGCTGAGGTTCGTCGGGAACTATAGAATCCTTTGGTTCTGTCAAATCATCAACTGCAGTTTTGTATAGCTGGAACCTTTCCAGTTCTACAGAACTGATCCTGCCTCGATCTTGTCCGGATTTTGCTTTAAACATAGGCCGGACAACCCTAAATCTTAACTAGCTTAAGACATGGGCTCTTCCCATACCATATCTCATATGGAGTGGTAGGCACTGATTTGATTCAAACCTAATTCAATATGTATGCAGCTTCTCAAGTGCATAACACCCAAAAGGAAACAGGTAACTCAGTAATACTCATCATAGAGCACACGATATCTAATATTGTGTGATTACTCCGTCCCGATACACCGTTGTGCTGTGGTGTATTCAGAGGAGTAACACTGAGAGAAAATCTCATTCTCCTTTAGAATAGTCCAGGAATTCTATGCACAAGTATTCTCCTCCCTGATCTTATCATACGACATAATACTTATACCCGTATTTTGGTTCTCTACTTCTAACTTATATTCTGTGAATATCTCAAAAGGTTCGGACTCATGTTTCAACAGGAACATATGACTGAATCTTGAGAGATTATCAGAGAACGTAATGAAGTATAAAGAACCAGTCCTGGCATGTGTAGACAGGAGACCTTACATACATCATAATGTATCATTCCCAAGAGTTTACCAACTCTTTCTCTGTTTCCAATAAACAGAGCTATGGTCATCTTATCTTTGTGACATGACTGGCAAGTTTCATAAGATGTAAATTCAAACTGATTTAAATATGCATCTAAAATGTAACTTCAGCCAGTCGGGTCGCACTGATGTGACCTAGTCTACAATGCCTTAAGAAGGATTCGTTCATTTCTGAACTCTTCCTCTTGTGTGTGTTCTGTATACTAGGAACTGCAGTTTGATTTAGAACGTCAATGCTTTTAGATAACGTGCCTGAACCGATCAACTTTTGATATAGGAAATGTTCAAAATATTATCCAACAATACAAAATTATATCCTTCTTTACTAATAAAGAGACTGATATGATTTTGTATATCAGGTTCGGTATCTAATAGCATTTGTTCAGAATCAATGTACTGGTAATACAGGGTGACAGTGACCAACAGACTTGGCTGAAACACTTGCCCCGGTTTCTGTCTCATGAAACTTATCACCCGTTCTCAGTTTTTCTACCTTTTTGTAGCCCTATGTAACAGCTTACATATCTGGGATCCTGATCCGGTATCATATACCCAGGATTCAGAGGATACTGAGAAACGGTTCTTTGTAATGAACATACCCGAAGGAGATGCATCATATGCACTTTCTTCGTTTGGACGACATAGGAAATCTGGTATTCCCCTATTTCCTGCTCTGTCTTATAACAATTATAAGTTGGAGCGGGATCAACGTTCCCCAACTCAGTATAACAAGCGGGTTCGGTCAATACATCCATATTTTTATCTTGATTAAGGCGTGATATGGTCGCTACCTGGAGAGAGAGAGAAGAAAACACTCTGCGTGCGCTCTTGCAAGATCAGATTGGTTATATTTTATCTAATCAGGATGGCTCCCACTGTTTTTATCAAATCTTCCTTCAAACCCTAAAAGGAAAGACTAGCCGGGATTAATTACACTCTACAAGTTCGCCAATCTTTCAGCCAGGCCAGTGTCGGTACTTTGAGGGAGGTTTCCCGTGCTTTCGCAAGGACCTAATTACAGTAAACCTCGTTTTCCCAGAGGCGTAACCCCGTTGACACCTTTCTAGACACCTACTTGATCGGCTAATTGCAAAGTGCAAAACTCTCCCAGGAGTAACAATTACTCGCAGTGGGTATCGGGATCCAACTATCATATAGAAGGTATGCAATCTCATTGCAAGTTTCAACACTTGAAACTCCCGATAATGGTTTTTACCCCTAGCACTTATGACCTTAACTAAGGTCAACAAATCATAAGTACTAGTCAAGTTCTACCCGTCATTTCGTGATTAATTAGACCCACCCACATGACCCTTAACTAAGGTCAACAAAGTCATGCGACTGTCCTAACTAATCGCATCATATGCGGTGTAGGAAGACATCACTTAGCTACCGTACACTGTGCCTTGACTATGGTCAACAAACACAGCACGAATACTAAGTACTCTACTTCCTAAAATGACGGAGGGTTGCGGCTGGTTTTTATGAAAACCTTTAACGCTTTGAACTTGATCTCGTTGCGGAATCAAATGGTTTTAAATGGAATGTTTTTGAGGCTTTTCTAGTTTTGCTAAAGGGGTCACTCCCAGTAAAGGGATCGTCGGCCCTTTCCTCGTCGAATGAGGTGCGGGATATATCATATATATCACTGTGCAAAGCGGAAACTATAGAAGCGATCAAATGACAAACCGAGGGTTGTAGCATCTGCCAGTTATTGCTAAAGGAGTCACTCCCGGTGAAGGGATCTCGGTCCTTTCCTCATCGAATAAGGTGCAGGATGTTCTATAATGAACACCGCGATGCAAAGCAAGAACTGTAGCTACCTGTTTTATTTTGAAATTCGATTCCACAACATCAATTAGGTTTATTTTCTTTCATTAATCTCATTAATGAATATCCCATCATTTAAGTCCACCTAATCATCACAGATAAATATAACGTACGCTTATGCCATCCGCATTCGCCTCGATGTCCCGTCTGCACCGTTAGGTTAGGTAACTAACGGCAGAACGAGGCAGGGCTAGCGCGGGTGTAAAACATAAGCAACGTCTATATAATATATCATATATACTATATACTACATCTATCTGAACAGAGCACAGAATATCGCATGATCACATCACAGATAACGCAGCAGAAAGAATCATATGAAATATTGGATATACTAGGACGTCCGTGTTTTCAATACGAGCCAGTATAAAACACGGATTCCACGGTCGTGATGAATAGCTAATCCCACACCCCTAGACCCCTACGAGAGCGGCAAGCAACCCTACCAATTCTAGGGTTAGGAGACCCGGACTCGACTCCTCGAGTTGGTCTCCCACTGGACCCCAGAACCCGGTTACTTGTGCTCCCCTCCTTGGGTCTATCCTAATGCGGAAAAGTAAATAATATACAAATGGTGACAACATCCGCAACCTGGAAGTGCCCCAATAAAAGAATATTACATACAAGTTTTTACATGAATGAAAATGAAAAACACTCATCTCACATAAAAACCCCCGGCTATCCAAACACGACGATCCAATATAACATATCCAGCAACACATAACATCACAAGTCATCAACGTAAGTAAATATGTCCATCCCAATTGTCGTTGACATATAGCAACGAAACCGGCGATATCACATATTACACTTACGGTCACAGAAAAGAAAGTGTAAAACTACAACAGTTGGAATCCTCAACCTCCTCAGACATTGCATGCCTGACCAAATGAATTACTTAGACATCACATGCCTAACAATTATAAACCCCGCATTTTAGTCTCAAAATCGAAAACACTTTTCAATATCAAGTCGGGTAATTCAACAGGATTCCCAACATTCTGATCGAATGCTCGTCGCAAACTTTAGTAGGCGGCCGCACCCCCGACGCCGTCGACAAAGTGCACCAAGGCGGAACACCGCTACCGCGAGCACCCAAACGGATGCTTTCGGCGACGGGGTTCTCCTACAGTCACTTGGTCGGGCCTATGGAGTGAGGCTGTCTATTAAGTTTACCCGGCGAGTATTCGCGTACACTACGTGATTGCGACGGACTTTTGATCACATCAAAATTCCGTGGCAACCGATCAAGTGAGACTAAACTGCTATGTTTATAATATTCATTCCGTTATCTTATAACTACTTGTGAATTCCAAATGTTGTATCACATTCCGGATAAATAGAAAATGCTAAACTTTTCGATCGAACAATCGAACACCCAAGTTTTCCCGAAACAGCTCAACACATGAAATAAGTCTAACAACATTCAGTTCGTGCCTCAGTACCAACGGTCCAGCCGTAGAAGGGTCAAGCCAACGCCTCACATGTGGCACGTCGTACTGCCCCAAACCCGAAGGTTCAAAGGGCAGTTCAAGACGGTCACATAATCGAGTTAAGGTTTGTTGTCTTCTAGAGGGTCCATCGAGTTACTTGCACTACTTAGAACGTCGTTAAACTACGGAAAAATCCAACAATTGGAAATTTCCCGGCAGGGGAAAAAGTGGGTATTTATATCCGGTCGAACTTTTTAACATATTCTAAAAATACCCGGAAAAGCACACCGACAAAAATTAGACAGTCCGATCGAATACACCGAGTCCCCAATACAACCCAGAAAATACAACTCTGGAAAAAATATTAAAAATTCCCAGGAAAATCAGCACAGAAAAATAAGAATTACTGTGCAGAATTAGATGCACAAAACGACAAACTTGCCGCGGAACCGCCGCATGAGCATGCTAATGCCGCGGATCCACGGTGACTTTAAGGAATCAGGTCATCGAAATTTACAGTAACCCTTCCTGCTGATTTTTCTGAATATTTTTAATCCTCAAAAATCCACATTTTACAGAAATGTCCAGAGAGCATTTTCAAGTCGGGGTTTTGTGTTCGTTCGGACTTCAAACTCCGTCTGGACTTCGCCTAAGGCTCTAGCTAGGCTCTGATACCACTGTAGGGTTCCTAGGCACTCTAATGAAGTCTTGCAAGTGATCAAACATGCCAATTTCTAAAAATTACGGTGCCGAGAAAACCTAGAACGGATCGTTGGCTAGAAGTATAGGCAAAGCAAGCATGTAAACGGAAATATAGCTAAAGAAAAGGGGCTACAACCTTTGTAGATCCGGTCCACCACTTCCTAAGCTCCGCAATGATCTCCCTCCGCTGTCCAAATCGAACCCTTGACTCTAGCATTGGCATCATCGAAGAATGGGCGGGCTTGATCGTCGGTTCGATGCCGAAGATGATCTACGTCGAGGCATCACAAGAACAAGCTCCAACTTCGCCAAGCCTTGAAAACTTGTGAAGGAAACACCCTATACAACTTGGCAAGAGGTAGAGGATGAAGAAATAGGAAGTGGGTAGACTTTAGATTTGGATTTCTCACTCATTTTGGCTAGTTGCCATTGATGGTGCAAGCTTTCTTTAAGTTGAAGATGAAGAAGAAGATGATAAAGAATATGATAAGTGTTATGTAAATGATAAATAAATCAATACTTATCATTTACTAACCCTTGGTTAGTTGTAGAGAATGGACCATGGTTAACTTGAATGGTTAGGGTTAAGGATGAGACAAGAATGGTGACTAAGTCAAAGTTTCAAGAAACTTCAACTACAAACAAAACTAGCAACCATTCTTTTTCTCTTTATCTTTTTATTTTTCCAAAATAAACAAAAGAATAAATAAATGAATAAGTAAATAAAAAGAAAACCCTAATCATAAACCTAACCATGGTCTAATTCTTTACACTAACCCTAGCTTGCATGTATCATCAAACATGATACAATCATGTGCACAAAATATATCACATATACAATGTGCACAAACCAAGTGAGTAAATCCATTTAAAGTGAACCAATACTAGTTAATGCAAAGTAATATATCAAATATATAATTATACATTCAATCATTAAATCAACACTTGATCCAATGATCCGGTTATATCGCATATAACCGGCTAGTATCCAATGTATCGGCTTATCGAATCAATCCTTGATTCGATAACTGGGTTATATCGCATACAACCATTCGACACATTCATCGCGAGAATGAAATACGGTATCACATACACGCATTATTCTCGGTCCCGCACATATCTCATATGCGCTCCTATTTCGTTTCTCTTGAGCCAGGAAACCTCTGTGTAGGACTCTAAAGACTCGTCAATACGCCGGCAGCGGATGATGATCATATCAAACACCTACAAGCCGCAAGCGGTCTGCTAAACGTAACGGCCACCCGGGTATTGAGCGATCAGAAGATCGACGAGCAAGCCCGCTCATACTCCTGTGAATCCAACCAGTAACACTTACCGTATAGTCCGGTCTGTTCGTCTGATATGTCGCATATCTCGCCTAGGGGTGGTAAACGTCAGACCCCAATAGCTCGATAAGTCATGCCGACATGAAGTCCATGACATGTGTGAAACTACTGATAACTCTTACCAGTATATCACTGCAACCCTGGCCAGGGATTTCCTGTTATGGCCAGTCGAGCATAGCGCAACATCAACCCCCAATACCGGGAGAGACGAATCCCCTCCTATCGCTCATTGCCTCAATGTGAATCGGGACTGTACCCAATAACCACCTGTTTGCACAACTCAGTAGAGCCGTGGTAGGGTGGAAATCAAACCACAGTGGGAGACACACAAGACTCTATGACGATCTCGGGTCAACAGACTAAGCTATACCAGTGTCACCAGAGAACTGCCATCTAACGTGAGGTATAATACCATCTGGGAGTTCTCGGCGAGTCCGTTCAGTGTACCCAGTCTCCACTGAGCACCCGCATACCATCTTCGATGTCAAACACCAATGGATATGGGATCATCCATCGCCCATCGCATGGGTCGAGAAGATATGCGCTAGTCTACTCTGGAATATCGATGCCCCGTCTCGACATTCCCACGACTAGGAACAATGAAGGATGTACTCATTGGCTACCCAGGCCCCACTAGTATGATCTGCATCATAGTCTTGGAAGTCGAGTACACATCCTAAGGGCTTTATCAACATGTAATCAGAGAGACAGAAAGTATACATGTTAAGATAAAGAACAACCAGATAGCGTACTATCATGTCGAGCAAGGAAGTCCTACCTATATATGTCCCAGCATCCACTACAATATACATCCAATGTACAGTAATGGCCTCTAGGGCATACATATAACTAACAATGCACATGTTGCTCTTAAACAACAAAACCATAATGTGAGTGCCGTGACCACACTGAGATCGGGAAGGATGCTGCAAAACAACATCGGCACACGAATCAACGAAGACACCCCGGCCGCTTCTTCTTCTTCTTCTTCTTCTTCTTCTTCTTCTTCTTCGTCTTCTGAGCCTATTCTCCGTTCTTCACAAGGCTCTCCTTCCTCTTCTTCTGCTCTGAATGGATCCATTTCTCACTCCACGAAAACACCTGTTCTGGGATCCGTTCCAACTCCACAATATCCTCCTCCAGCATTAGACTCAACCAATTTTAAAAATGTTCCATTTCCAAACCGGTTGAGGTCTAATAAACAAAATCCTCAAATGGAGAAGATTCTGGAGTTATTTAAGCAGGTTAACATTAACATTCCTCTTTTAGATGCTGTCCAACAAGTCCCGTCCTACGCGAAAATCTTAAAGGACTTGTGCATGAAAAAGAGGAAGTCTCAGGTACCCAAGAAAGTTTTCTTGGCTAGTGCTGTGAGTGATGCCCTTACCCAATCTTTACCACAAAAACGGAAGGACCCTGGCTGTCCTACGATTTCAATTACCATTGGGGATAAGAACATCAACCGCGCACTATTAGATCTTGGTGTCAGTGTTAACCTGCTTCCGTATTCAGTATACGAGCAATTAGGCGTCGGAGAGCTGAAACCCACACACTGCACTCTCCAAATGGCCGACCGATCGATCACCCATCCTAGGGGTGAGCTAGAGGATGTGTTAATAAAAGTCGGGGACTTCATATTCCCCGTTGACTTCATTGTATTAGATACACAGCCTGTAGCTAACCCCCGGAATCAAATTCTGGTGATACTCGGTCGCCCATTCCTTGCAACCTCAAATGCTGTGATCAATTGTCGCAATGGTTCGATGAACCTCTCTTTTGGAAACATGACGATTGAACTCAACATTTTTAGGTTGGGAAATCAGCCCGCCGAACCTAATGCTCATATACTGGACGTCTGCTCGATCCAAGAGATCACCCCTGAAGAGTGTGAATTCGAGGAGTTTCTGTTTGAACACGATAATCTTGACGCCACTAGTGCGTTCCTTCTCGAACCTGCTGCTGTTTCTGCGCCCGACAACGACTACGAGTGTTTCACGTTCTTGAACGATCTTAGCCGCGCACAACCCGAGTTTGAATCTTTCGAATTTCCGGATGAGTTACCTGAACCATCCGACTCGGTCGCTTACACTCGTTTCGAACCTTTGCTGGAGTCCTTTGAGTTCGAGACCTCTGCACCAATCTTGCCTTCAATCGTTTCACCTCCAGCGCTCGAACTCAAGCCTTTGCCGTCTAACCTTAAGTACGCTTACTTAGGTGAGAACGAGACCCTCCCTGTCATCATTTCGGCTTCTCTAGCTCCAGAGCAAGAGAAAGCCCTTCTCACGGTCTTGCATAGCAACAGGCAAGCTTTTGGCTGGTCCATGGCGGACATCAAGGGGATTAGTCCCCTGAACGTTGAGCATCACATTCATCTAATGGATGATGCCAAACCAGCCCGGGATCCACAAAGACGTCTCAATCCAGTCATGAAAGAGGCTGTGAAGAAGGAGATCGTAAAATGTCTAGATAGTGGTATCATTTACCCTATCTCTGATAGCCAGTGGGTTAGCCCCATTCATGTTGTCCCCAAGAAGTCGGGCATCACGGTCATAGCCAACGAGGCGAACGAGTTAATCCCTACTCGCACCCAAACTGGGTGGCGAGTATGCATCGATTACAGAAAATTCAACGCCGCAACGCGGAAAGACCACTTTCCGCTACCTTTCATTGACCAGATGCTTGAACGATTGGCCGGACATGAGTACTACTGCTTTCTTGATGGCTACTCCGGCTACAATCGGATTCCCATCGCCGAAAAAGACCAGGACAAGACCACATTCACTTGTCCTTTCGGCACGTTTGCATATCGTCGCATGCCCTTTGGGTTATGCAATGCGCCCGCTACCTTCCAGCGGTGTATGATGGGAATCTTCTCAGACATGGTGGAAAAATTTCTGGAGATTTTCATGGATGATTTCTCCATCTTCGGCGATTCCTTCAACGAGTGTTTGCTGCATCTTGACACTGTCCTTACCCGATGTAAGGACAAGAATCTCACTTTGAATTGGGAGAAATGCCACTTCATGGTGCGCGAAGGTATTGTCTTAGGACATATCATCTCGCAAAATGGCATAGAGGTTGACAAAGCAAAGATTGAGGTCATTTCCAATCTACCCCCCCGATGCGTCAGAGATATCCGAGCCTTCCTTGGCCATGCCGGTTTTTATAGACGGTTCATCAAGGACTTTAGCAAGATTGCTAGGCCCTTGACTCTTTTGCTGGCCAAGGATACGCCATTCGACTTCAACTCGAGCTGTATGACTGCATTCGAGTCATTGAAACGCTCACTCACTTCTGCTCCCGTTCTTTCTTCACCTGACTGGACGCACCCATTTGAGATTATGTGCGATGCATCCGACTTTGCCATTGGTGTTGTCCTTGGACAACACATCAACAAGATGCCGCACGTAATCTATTATGCGAGCCGAACCCTGAACGACGCACAACTCAATTATACAACAACTGAGAAGGAATTCTTAGCTGTTGTATTTGCTTTAGAAAAGTTCAGGCCCTACCTCATCGGCTCTCCAGTCATTGTCTACACTGACCATTCTGCTCTGCGCCATCTTTTTGCGAAGAAAGATGCAAAATCTCGGTTAATACGTTGGATCCTCTTGCTTCAAGAATTTGACCTTGTCATTAAGGAAAAACGAGGATGTGAAAACGTAGTTGCCGACCATCTCTCACGACTTCCTTCTTCGCCTTCGCTTCCAATTCCGATCAACGACGTTTTCCCGGATGAACAGCTCTTGACAGTATCTTGCGAACCCTGGTTCGCAGATATTGTGAACTATTTGGCCATGGGATTACTACCGACTGAATGGTCAAGACAGGACAGACTTCGCTTCTTATCCTAAGTAAAACACTTTTACTGGGACGAACCCTATCTGTTCAAGTACTGTCCCGACCAGATTATTCGTCGGTGTGTCCCTGACGAGGAATTCAAGAGTGTGCTGTCGTTTTGCCACGATCAAGCATGTGGCGGGCATTTTGGCCCCAGAAAGACAGCTGAGAAGATCTTGCAATGTAGTTTCTACTGGCCACAACTCTTCAAAGACGCTCATGACTATTGCAAGACTTGCTCCCGGTGCCAACACTTGGGCCGGATAACCCGGAGGAACGAGATGCCGCTCCAACCGATCTTGGTTGTGGAGATTTTCGATGTTTGGGGGATAGATTTCATGGGGCCGTTTCCCAGCTCTTTTGGGAACTTGTACATCCTTCTCGCTGTTGATTACGTCTCTAAATGGGTTGAGGCTGTGCCCAGCCGGACTAACGACAACAAGGTTGTCGTTAGGTTCCTTAAAGATAACATTTTCTCCCGGTTTGGGCACCCCCGAGCGATCATTAGCGACAATGGAAGTCATTTCTGCAACAAGACTTTCGAGGCCTTGATGCGGAAATATTCCATTAATCATAAGCTATCCACGCCCTACCACCCCCAAACCTGCGGGCAGGCCGAAGTTTCAAATCGGCAAATCAAGCAGATACTGGAGAAGACGGTTTCCAAGAACCGTAAGGATTGGTCGCTGAAACTCACTGATGCCCTTTGGGCATTTCGAACCGCTTATAAGACCGACCTTGGCATGTCTCCCTATCGGCTTGTGTACGGAAAAGCCTGCCACCTACCTGTCGAAATAGAGCATCGCGCATTTTGGGCGATAAAAGAGTTGAATCTGTCTCTCGAAGATGCGGGCAGCCATCGGAAGCTGCAGTTGAACGAACTGAGCGAGCTTAGGGATGAGTCTTACGATAACGCGGTTGTCATTAAGAACCGAACGAAGGTGTTTCACGATAAACACCTTTTGCGCAAAACCTTCGTACCTGGTCAGCAGGTACTGCTTTACGACACCCGACTTCACTTCCATCCAGAAAAGCTCAGATCTCGCTGGAAAGTGCCGTATTTTGTGCGGAATGTGTATCCGCAGGGCGCTGTGGATTTGGAAAATCCAAAGGACGGTTCATTTTTCAAAGTGAACGGACACCGACTAAAACCGTACCTTAGCGCCGAACCAACAGAGGAGCTCCTGTTCTTACAGGAGCCGGTTTACCCTGCCTAATCTTCCTCTGCCTACCTCCAAACTTCGGTTATCCAGCCAAGAACAGTGGACACTGTTCCAAATAAGTTTGGGGGTATGTACCATTTTGTATATATTTGTGAATATTCTTTTTCTTTTCTTTAAAAAAAAAAAATTATCGCTAACCGACAATTTTGACCCTTCAAATGATCTCTTCATGCAATGGCAGTGAGGACACTGTCCAGTTTAAGTTTGGGGGTACACTCGGTACACATTTCTTACCTTCGCATTCATATGTATATTTTGCATCTGCATATTAAAATCCATAAAATCCATAAAAATCTGAAAATTTTCTAAAAACATAAAAACTTTTCTGTCAAGTTAGCTAGTGGGAGGACTCTGATTCAACATTTCGACGGTTTTGTTTGATAAAATAAGAATAACTAAATCTTATGTTTAGATTTTGAAAACCTGAAAGATAACTCTCCTTTGAGTTAACTATAGCTGATATACGTCTTTACATCACACTACACGTGTCGTGAGTTTTTGGGAATTAGATGACAAGTCTTTTATGGAGAAAAAACTCTTAAATGGATCAATGATTTTCTGAGGATCAAATAGGTTTGTTCTGAAATAAGTAATATCAAGAATAGTTTATGAAGTGAGTGAATATGAAGGAATGTTATTGATGCCTTAATTAGAACTAAGTCTGAAAAATAACTCATCTGAAGCTTGATTGGAATGATTACACACCGAACCCACTAAACACGTCTTTTATCCAAAAAAATAATTGAACTGCCGGTTATATCTCCGTTCGTATTAAATCATCTGATTTTCACGCCAAACTGTCTTTTGTTTTTGGACCTAGGTAACTTGAGTAATTAAGTCCGCTGGGGTGTTTCTACACCTAATGCCCTAAAACCAACTGGTTTGGGTGCATTGGCCCAAAGCTCGCTAAGAAGCCTAGAAAGTCCAGATTAAAACAAAGTCAAGCAAGTGTTCTCTCCAAGTTAAAATTCCTAACGGTTCTTTGTGTGAGAATAATCTTGATAAAAGACAGGCTTTTATAAAAAAAAATTTGCGGAGATATGAAGGTTTTACACTATGTTAAAGACTATTGCACGTTCACAGAGGTGTGTATGAAATGAAAACAAGAAAAAGGTGGAGTGAAGAATAAGACCTAGTTTTCCTGTTAAGGAAGATAGAAATTCTAAAGTTGAAACTTTACTGGAAAACAAAACTTGAAAAATGCTTAACTCTTTATAAAACTTATGTGATCCTTTCAAAATTCTTATCCGGACTTTATTATGAGGACTTTATTCGACCTTTCTGGAACTTAACGACACTATTTGCACTGTACGTAAAGACATATAAAAGCTGTAGTTAAATAAGAAGCGAGGTGTGAAAAATAAAGGTTCGATAGTCTAGACTTAGGATAATAGAATTGTTATTTTCTGAAACAAAACTTTAGGGTTTGAATCTTAGTTATTTTACAAAACCAACTTGACCGGATTTTGTGGGTAGTATCCGCTGAAAACCCTCAGGAGACACCACTCCTCCTACTAGGGACACCTAGAGGTTTAACGGCTTGTTGCACATGCTCAGTGCAATCGCGTTCCCTGCGAAAGTGAGGTTAGGAAATTTTTTGTGAATAAAATGGCTTTGCTCGGGACGAGCAAATGATAAGTTTGGGGGTATTTGTTCATATCAGATTTTTGCATTTTCATACCGCCCAATTTTTATCACATTGCATATCGGTAGATACTCTTGAGCCGTGTTTGCTAGTCAATTGCAGGATACAGGTTCTCGGCTCTAAACGGTGAAATCCAAGGAAAAACACGACAAAATCCGGGTTCTTGCCAACCACAGATAAAACACGGGTCTCCGCTCTTTATCCGTCTGTTGCCACACACCAGTTTTGGAGACAAAATGGCAAATCGATTGTCACCTTCATGCACAAGGCTCAATGGCAACACAAGTTCCAAGAAATCTACGCGGAGCTCGAGGAAATCATGACAAAAAGTCCACATCAAATCACATTTTGGTCAACAGAAATTCTGGAAGAAATGTGGAAGTATTTTCAGAAAACACATATGCCAAACTACATACAATATCATACCAGGGGGCCCACAAAATACGAGGAGCCAACTCCTCTATTAGGCCGCGGAACCGCGGCCTAAGCATGCTTAGGCCGCGGATCCGCGGCCATACTGGCGAGTCAGAATGTCGTATTGCAGGGGTAGTTTGGACTTTTGGTATAGAGGCAGAATTTTGCCCTAGATTTCCATTTCCCTGCCTATAAATAGCCCAGATCCTTGTGAAGCCATGGGTGCATATTCATGTATTTTTCTAGGTTTAGAATACTTGTTTCTTCTTCCTCTTCTCATCTCTTCTCCATTAAAACTTGTAGTGAGCTTTGTGAGTGAAGAATGATGAATAAAGAAGATTCTTTTGTTATTATATCTTGTCTTGTTCTTTTATAATTGCTTGTAATTTTAATTTGTTAACTTAGTTGTTGTTATTTCTTGTTGTTTCTTTCTTTTCTCTTTTCCTTTATCATTAAAACAACCATGATGCTTACGCTTGATCCTTGCCAAGGTGAGGTCGCAAATAGCTAGTTGTTATCTTCTAATCTCCTTCTTTCTATCTTCCTCTTTTGTATTGTTTTCTTTTCATTATGATGTGTGAGTAGTTTCATACTTGTTAGGGTAGGATAAGGGAAGTTTGAGAGAAGGAAATCTATCTCACTCTTTCCTTGCCCAACATCTTGAATCGACTCCCGTTAATTGAACCACAATCCGCTCCTTACGGCACCCTATCCTACATGATAGCGGTGATTCCGTAGTGAGACCGGTTGTGGTTGAATTAACCGGAGGTTATGGCTAAGAGCCAAGAACGGACGGACAAGCACCAAAAGGAAGAACTTATGCGTTGGAAAGCCTAGCTTATACTCGCAAGTTCCTTCCTAGTCGTGCTAATCCCCGTTGTTGCCGATTACCGTAACACCGATATTAAGAAGGGCAACGAAAGAGGTGAGCGACTCCTAACTCAAACTAACCTAATCCTAACCCTAACAAGCTCTCTTTACATATCATTTTAACACTTAGATAATCATAAACAAATCTGGACTTTCGGACTTAACTCGTTAAAACACATAGAAAAAGATTCCCATCTCCCTCCGAACGACCCGTACTCAACCGGCTAGCTACAAGCGAAACCGTCTTGATTGCGGTAATTAACTAAACTTGAACACGCAGAATCCCTAACAATCACCAACTGCAATGGTATCTGTAACCAAAAGATGCAAAAAGGGCAGCCTGCCACGACTACTCCGAGGGGCAACCTGCAAACACTGTGGCACAACGGGGGTGAGTTGCCAACTCGTGAATAGAAATAACATATAAAGGTAATCGCGAGCATGCACGTACTGCGCTACTCTATCATATGCCAGCAAATAATATCAATGCGTGATAAGTAGTATGTGAAATAATCATGCAAGTGCTCTATCAGGTAATATATAACTACAGGATGCGATACAATAATGAAAGCTGAGCATGGGAAATCTAACATCTACACGGAATGTCAACGTGGAATATATATAATCGGTGTCCATCAATGCACCCAGATCCCCAAATAGCTCAGGCGCAGGCACTCTCATCGGCCCTCTAATCCTGTAAATCTCTGAGAATCACGAGTGCCCAACATCGGCACCCAAATATCATAAGTACTCGTGTCCAGCATCGACACGCAAATCCTCATCCATCGGGCATCCGTCAGTCCGGATCAGCCCACAGGCTCCGTCTGCAGTATCGGCCCTCGGCCCCGGCAGTACGGATCATCCCGCATCCATCTATCGACTCTGGTCAGTATCCTCCGGATAACTGCTAGGTCCAACCAATCACCGGTAGGTAGTAGTCCCTCCGCCAGGCTCACCGTCTAATACACAGCGAAACCGTTCTCGCACCGGGGTACCATACCGGGTCCACCATGTTCCCGTAATCGGCCTCATCCAACTCCTCGATTCGGGTTCACATATATCACTCTAGCACCGAGAAATCACATGGTGGACGCACCGAAATATCATATCAAGGGAAACCGGGTTTTTTAAATAATTAACTATTCTCTTTTGAAATATTCACGGTTTCCCAAATCCAGAATTAACATGGAAACAACATATCTCAATGCGTAATCTAAGCAAGTATGAAGATCTCAATGTATGGGTGCACTGGTATAAATATACAATGTGCATGTGCGCAAGTATGAAGATATCTATGTATGTGTGCACTGGTATGAATATACAATGTGCATGTCAAAGCAATGTGATATATGTATCAAATATGAATGTCAGGTAATCCGAATCAATATGCAAGTCAAAGCAATGCGATATATATATCAAGTATGAATATCAGGTAATCCGAATCAATATGCAAGTCAAGCAATGTGATATATGTATCAAGTATGAATATCAGGTAATCCGAATCAATATGCAAGTCAAAGCAACATGATATATGTATCAAGTATGAATATCAGGTAATCCGAACCAATATGCAAGTCAAAGCAATGTGATATATGTATCAAGTATGAATATCAGGTAATCTGAAACAATGTGAGAGTCAAAGCAATGTGATATATGTATCAAGTATGAATATTAGGTTATCCGAATCAATGTGCGAGTCAAAGCAATGTGATATATGTATCAAGTATGAATATCAGGTAATCCGAATCAATATGCTAGTCAAAGCAATGTGATATATGTATCAAGTATGAATATCAGGTAATCCGAATCAATGTGCGAGTCAAAGCAATGTGATATATGTATCAAGTATGAATATCAGGTTTAGTCACATAAAAGATGAGCTACAGCATAATGATCATGGAAATTCTACAGTGTGAGTGTCATGGCAATTACTAACGGTATGTATGTAACATGCAGGATAGTGCTCGTGCAACATTAACCGTTAGTAATGGTGCGGTGTTCTATCAATTCTAGTTTATATACCTATAGCAGGAAATGTGGTATGCACAAAATAGTAGCCATGAACAGTCAATGTAGGTAAGTGTAATATGCTGCTAAAAGGTCCTATCAGCCCTGAAGCATAACGCCATGCGGGAGATTTCCCCGTAGATGTTAAATCTACTCACCGTAGTCTCTCGCTAGGTATAGCCGACGATTTGCTTCCCTTTCTTCGCGGCGTCCGTCGCACTTGCCTGCGAATCTAGAATTCCACAGAATATCACACATAAGCTCGAAACCATACAAACACGACATTTAAAGTCAACTAGAAACCCGTGCCGCAAACCAAGCGCGCGTGTGCGCGATACGCTATAACGTGCGATTACACGCCTGAAGTCACTCCGTCGCGTCGCGATACGCAGAAACCCAAAACCCACACACACGTATCACGCGTGTCGCGAAAGAGTAAAAATACGGGAAATAGGGTATTCCACTCCAGATTTTGATACTGAACAGATTTTACAAAAATATATATACCAAAACACTCCACATAGATGCAGACTCCAGTGGCCCAAACCCCAACCCCCAATCACCTATCTGGCCGCAATTTGCGGCCAGAATGTATTTTCTGGCGGCCTGGGTAGGGAGGTGGGTCCCTCGGTTTTATGTATGCACTCCAAACCCCCTGCTTATACTACAGTAAATCCAAAATCATTCTGAAATAACCTGGGCACAAGCAGATCTAACAGAACCCAATTTCTAGTTAAAAATCACATTTTTACTCTAAAAAGGTACTTTATGGTATTTTTGTGCAAACCTGAAGCAAAACCTGGTTTAAATAGCTCTAAAAACACTTAAAAGAGTTAACTAAACTATGAGAACACCAATCTAACCTATGCTTCACAATTATCCTTCAATATCACTAATAATGCACAAAAAATATGATTTTTAGTTAAGATACTACAAGATATGGAGAAAGGGTGTTAATTATGAGCTAATACCTCCTAAGGACCTTATGAAACACCAAGAGTTCTAGCTCCCTCCTCAAGTATGCAGAATTGCTCCCAAACACCTCAAAAAGCCCCTTTTTCCCATGGTTTTGTGAAGGAAAGTGTTGTTTTTATGTAGGGTTTTGTTTGGCCTCAAGAGGAAATGAAAAGGAGAAGAGGAGATGAACAAAATAGGGTTGTTGCTACTGGAATTTCTGCTGGAGTTTCAGAAATGAGAGAAGAGAGAGAAGAGAGAAGGAAATGGTCAATTAAAGGTCAAATTCCTACCTAACCACCATGCCTCTAATTCCCTTTTTAAAATTTGAATTTTTTATAAGGGTTTGACTTGGTTAAATGGTGGGGATAAATAAAACCATGCAAGAAAAAATGAAAGAGGGTTAACATGATAACACTTAAAGCCTAAGTCACAAAATGCTAAGTGTGCAAGTGTACACTAACACAAAAATTTTCCCACTTAGGGTAAACACGACCAAAATAATTAATGACCCTAGAATTATATATATATATAAATATATATATATATATATATAAACACTTCACAACACAAATTATCACTATCCAAGAAGGAAAAATAAGATATCCGTTTTTTATGAAAAACACGCACACTTGCTAATTAACGTGAAAACATCCTAACGAATTTCAAGGCGTTACAATCTACCCCCCTTAAAGAAATTCAGTCCCCGAATTTAAAAATCTAACTATACGTACCTTCAAAAAGGTGGGGATACCTCTTCCTCATCTCGCTCTCGGTCTCCCAAGTGACCTCCACTTTGTTCGGACCACGCCAAAGTACCTTGACGGACGGTATCTCTTTCGACCTCAATTTCATCACTTGGCGATCCAAGATCATCACCGGCTGCTCTGCATAGGAAAGGTCGCGCTCAAGCTGGATCGTCGGGTGCTGAATCGCATGCGAAGGATCATGAAGATATCTGCGGAGCATCGAAACGCGCAATACAGGGTGCACATCTGGAAAACTGGACGGAAGGGCTAACCGAAACGCAACTGCACCAACACGCTCGAGGATCTCGAAGGGGCCCATATATCTGGGACTAAGCTTCCCCTTCTTCCCAAATCTTATCACACCTTTCATTGGGGAGACCCTCAAGAAAACATGATCACCAACAGAAAACTCAAGTCTGCGCCGACGACGGTCCGCATAAGATCTCTGCCTACTCTGGGCTTCTCTCATCCCATCACGAATCAACTGGATCTTCGCGGTCGTCTCCTCAACAATCTGTGGCCCTAAGATACCGCTCTCACTGAGCTCTGTCCAACAGGCGGGCGATCTACATCTCCTCCCATAAAGAGCCTCAAACGGTACCATCTGAATGGTCTGCTGGTAGCTGTTGTTATAGGAGAACTCTACTAAGGGCAAATGATGATCCCAGCTACCTCCGAAGTCTAATACGCACGCTCTGAGCATGTCTTCGAGAGTCTGAATAGTCTGCTCTGACTGTCCGTTGGTCTGCGGATGAAATGCTGTGCTGAAACTCAAGCGGGTGCCCAAAGCCTCCTGAAGCCTCTTCCATAGTCGGCTGGTAAACTGGGTGCCTCTGTCGGACACGATACATGTCGGAACTCCGTGCAGTCGTACAATCTCATCAATGTAAATCTGGGCATATTGAGCAAATCCGAAAGTCGTCTTCACCGGTAGGAAGTGAGCCGCTTTCGTCAAACGATCCACGATCACTCAGATGGAGTCATACCCTCGACTAGTCCTGGGTAGACCCATGATGAAGTCCATAGAAATCTGGTCCCATTTCCACTCCGGAATGGGTAACGGCTGTAGCTCTCCCGCGGGCCTCTGGTGCTTAGCCTTGACTTGCTGACAAGCCAGGCATCTCGACACAAAATCTGCGATGTCTCTCTTCATTCCGTCCCACCAGTAAACACCTCTCATGTCATGGTACATCTTGGTGGAACCGGGATGGACACTGTATACCGATCGATGTGCCTCCTCAAGAATCTCGCGCCGCAATCCCTCAGCATCAGGTACGCACAGTCTTGCCCTAAATCGTAGTATCCCCTGATCATCGATCATGAACTCGGGAAATCTGCCCTGTCCAATCTGTGTCCTAATCTCTTAATATCGGTCATCACTGTGCTGTGCCTCATGTATACGGTCGAGCAACTGTGGGCATGCATGAACATGCGCAATCTGTCCTCCGATCGGCGTAAACTCGAACTGTACCCGGCTGTCGCATAAAATCTGCCAATCTTCCGACGACGGCCTCTGCACTGCGCTCAAACAAGATAGACTACCCCCGGGCCTCCTGCTCAAAGCATCCGCCACCACATTAGCCTTGCCCGGGTGGTACAAGATCTCACAATCGTAATCCTTCACTAACTCCATCCATCGGCGCTGTCTAAGGTTCAGGTCTCGCTGCTGAAATATATACTTTAAGCTCTTATGATCAGTGAATATCTGGCACGACTCACCGTATAGGTAATGTCGCCAGATCTTAAGTGCAAAGACCACTGCAGCCATCTCCAAATCATGAGTGGGCTAATTCTGTTCATGTTTCTTCAATTGCCGCGAAGCATACGCGATCACCCGGTCATGATGCATCAATACGCACCCTAGCCCCACTCGTGAAGCATCACAGTAGACCACAAATCCGCCTGACCCTGAAGGCAAAGATAGCACTGGTGTCGTAGTCAGTAGAGCCCATAGTTGCTGAAAACTGCGCTCACACTCCTCCGTCCAATCAAAACGAACTCCCTTCCGGGTCAACGCGGTCAAAGGTGTAGCAATACGGGAGAAGTCCTGCACGAATCGCCTATAGTAGCCGGCCAGCCCTAAAAAGCTGCGAATCTCCGTAACAGATGTGGGTCTGGGCCAACTCCGAACGGCCTCAATCTTCCTCGGGTCTACACATATACCATCTCGTGTAATCACGTGCCCCAAGAAATCTATGCTGTCCAGCCAGAAAGCACACTTGGAGAATTTGGCGAAAAGCTGATGCTCCCTCAGGGTCTGCAGTGTAATCCGCAGGTGCTGCTCGTGCTCCTCTCTACTCTGAGAATACACTAGAATATCGTCAATGAACATTATGATGAACAGATCAAGATGTAGGGTTCTTAGGCACACTAAGGAGGTTCCACAAGGCATCAACCATGCTAAACAAAAATTTTCCGGTGCCTAGAAACCCTAAACTAGATCGTTAACTAGAAGTTAAGGCGAAAAGCAAGCAAGTAAACAACTTTATTGCTAAGTGAAAGGGATTACAACCTTTGTAGATCCGCTCCACCATTTCTTTAGCTCCGTGTTGACGTCCCTCCGCTGCGATCATCGGATCCTGGACTCTAGCGATGGTTTGGTCGGAGAAATGATCGGGCTAGGTCATTGACTTCGAGGCCGAAGATGATCTACGTCGGGGAGACTCAAACTCAAGCTATTCCTTCACTTGGTCAAAAACTTTGTGAAGAGAACACCCTATACTACATGGCAAGTGGTAGAGGATGAAGAAATAGGAAGTGGGTTCACTTTAGAATTTGATTTCTCACTCTTTTTCTCATGGCACCATTGGAGCTCTCAAGCTTTTGTGAGCTTGATGAAGATGAAGAAGAAGAAAGAATTATCTCCATTCAAAGAATAATATGAACACTTATCCTTTTAATCATGGCACCATGGTTGAGTTAAGCCCTCATGCTTAACTCATGTAGAGAATTAACCATAGCATAAGGTTAAGGGTTGGGTTAGCTAATATCTTGAACAAATGACAAAAGAGTTGACTTTGTCAATGTTCATCAAGCTTCATGAAGCTTGATAACTTTGACCAAAGTCACTTTCTTTTGTTATTTGTTTAGGAAAATAGTAAACCCTAATCCAACCTTGATATGGTTCAAGTCTCATACACACAACTTGTTTGTATCATCAAGCATGATACAAACATGTACACTTGCATATATCACATATAAACAATGTGCACATTCAAGTGAGAAAATCAATCTTAAGTGAACTAATACTAGTTAATGTAAAGTAATATATCAAATATATAATTATACATTAAATCAACACTTGATTTAACGATCCGGTCATATCGTATATAACCGACTAATATCAATAGTAACAACTTATCGAATCAACACTTGATCCGATAACCCGGCTATATCGCATACAACCGATCAATGTCACAAATCGCGAGAATAGAGTACAGTATCACATACTAGTATTATTCTCGGTCCCGCACATATCTCATATGCGCTCCTATTTCGTTTCGCTTGAGCCAGGAAACCCCTGTGTACGACTCTAAAGACTCGTCAATACGCCGGCAGTAGGTGATGATCATATCAAACACCCACAAGCCGCAAGCGGTCTGCTAAACGTAACGGCTACCCGGGTATTGAGCGATCAGAAAATCAACGAGCAAGCCCGCTCACACTCCAGTGAATCCAACCAGTAACACTACCGTACAGTCCGGTCTGTTCGTCTGATATGTCGCATATCTTGTCTAGGGGTGGTAAACGTCAAACCCCAATAACTCGATAAGTCGTGTCGATATGAGGCTCATAACGGGTCGAGAAACTACTGGTAACACTTACCAGTAAATCCCTAAAGCAGCCTTGGCCAAGGACTTCCTGTTATAGCCAATCGAGCACTGCGCAACATCAACTCCCTATACCGGGAGAGACGAAACCCCTCCTATCGCTCATTGCCTCCATGTGATTCGGGACTGTACCCAAAAGCTACCTTTTTGCACGCCTTCTTGGACGTGGTATGATGGAAATCAAAGCACAGTGGGAATCACACAAGACTCTATGACGATCTCGGGTCTACAGACTAACCTGTACCAGTGTCACCAGAGAACTGCCATCCGACGTAAGGTATAATACCATCTGGGAGTTCTCGGCGAGTCCGTCCAGTGTACCCAGTCTCCACTGAGCACCCGTATATCATCTCTGATGTCAAACACCAATGGATATGGGATCATCTATCGCCCATCTATATGGGTCGAGAAGCTACACGCTAGTCTACTCTAGGATATCGATGCCCCGTCTCGATACACCCACGACTAGGGACTTTGAAGGATGTACTTATGGACTACCATGTCCCTACTAGTATGATCCGCATCATAGTCCAGGTAGTCAAGTACACATCCTAAGGGCTTTACCAACATGTAACTGAGAGAAAATCAGTGTACACGTTAAGGTAAAGAGTAACCAGATAGCATACTATCATATCGAGCAAGAAAGTCATCCCTATATATGTCCAAGCATCCACTACAATATACATCCTATGTATAGTAATGGCCTCTAGGGCATACATATAACTAACACAAGATACGGCCAGAAAATGCGGTTCATCAAGTCCATGAATGCTGCTGGCGCGTTGGTGAGTCCGAACGACATCACCAGAAACTCGTAATGGCCGTAGCGCATGCGGAAAGCTGTCCTAGAAATGTCCTCCTGTCGAACCCGCAGCTGATGGTAGCCTGATCGCAAATCGATCCTCGAAAAGTATCCTGCCCCTTGAAGCTGGTCGAACAAATCGTCGATGCATGGCAAAGGATACCTGTTCCGCACTGTCACCCTGTTCAGCTGACGGTAGTCGATACACAAACGTATACTGCCGTCCTTCTTCTTGACAAACAGGACTGGAGCACCCTAAGGAGAAACACTGGGTCGAATAAGTCCCTTGTCCAGCAAATCTTGCAACTGACCCTTCAATTCACTATGTTCCTCCGGGGCCATTCGATAAGGCGGTATAGAAATAGGCCCCGTGCCAGGAACCAAATCAATGCAGAAAGAGATGTCGCGCTCGGGCGGTAGCCCAGGAAGCTCGTCAGGGAACACATCAGGAACTCTCTAACCACCGGAATCTGATCCATCGGAACCTCTGTAGCTCTAGTATCGTAAACATAGGCGAGAAATCCCTGACATCCCTTCCTCAAAAGCTGTCCAGCGCGAACAGAAGAAATCACACTGTGAGGGGTGGCACCATGGTCCCCCAACACAACAAAAACGACTCGCCGGGAAAACAAAATCTAACTGTCTTCTCACGGCAGTCAACAGAAGCATAGCACGTGGCTAACCAATCCATGCCCAACAGAATGTCGAAGTCCAACTTCTCAAGAAGGATCAAATCGACTGGCAACTCTTTCTCGCCAATACGGACAGTATAGGATCGGAACACATGCCTAGCAACAAATGACTCTCCCACAGGGGTAGTCACCACAAGCGGTTGATCAAGCAAACCGGACTCTCTACCCAAACTCGGCACAAAGTGTGTGGATACGTACGAGTGTGTGGATCCGGGATCGAATAACACGTGTGCATCAACAGAACATACTGGAAGGATATCTGAAACCACCGCATTGGATGCCTACGCATCCTGATGCGTCAAAGCAAAAACTCGCGCCTGTCCCCCCTGCGACTGACTGTCCCCTGCCGGCAACTGGTCGTCCTCTACCTCGATCACCTCGTCCTCTATGAACAAATCCTCCGCGTCCTCAACCTCTCTGTGCATGGGTCTGACGCTGAGTAACAGTAGGTACAATAGGCAATGCCCTCTGGGGTGGTGAAGGTGGTAATGTGACATGCGGTGCTGCCGCCTCCCTCCGTGGTATCTCAGGACAATCTCGCATACGATGATAAGAACTCCCGCAACGGAAACATCCTGATGATGGTCGCTGACCCTCCTGGGGATATGAGCTAAACAACCGGCCTCGCCTCGAATCTGTGCCACCTGCAAGGTGCCTGTCGCGACGCCGAAAAGGCCGTCTCTGCACTGATGTATCTGCACGAACTCTCTTCGGCCCTGGAACTGCCGAAGTCTCAGCAAGGCGCTCCTCAACCAATAATGCTGCATCTACTGCTGCTGCGTATGTCTCGTAATGCTGCGCGCTGATTGCAAGGAACAATGGTGTGAGCAAGCCTCGGACAAATCTCTTAACTCGCATCTCCTCGGTAGCCACTAAGTATGTAGCATAAACTGATAGCTCGGTGAACAACACATCGTACTCTGCCACTGACATCTCCGGAGTCTGGCGTAAGGACTCGAACCTGCGTGCTCTAGCATCTCTGACACCCAGTAGGAGAAAGCGGGCAAGGAATAGCGCTACGAACTCTGTCCAGGCCATAGGAGGAAGACCTGCTGCTCTACCCTTCTCGACTGATTCACACCATTTCTGCGCAAGACCTTCCAGGCGAAAGCTCGCGAACTCAACCCATCTCGCATCTGCGCATCTGAGGGAACGACATAGCCGAGCCATCCTATCAATGAATGACTATGGGTCCTCGGCTGTATCGGTGCCTGTGAAGACCGGAGGCTTCAGCCTCATAAACTCTGACAGCGATACTGTAATAACCTCTGTAGCTGCAGGGACAACTGCCTGTACTGTCGGTACCACAGCGGTCTCTGCAACAGGTGGAACTACCTCTGGACGCTGAGCTCGAAGTGTCTCAACTAGGGATCCCATCATCTGGCACATCTCCTGCATACTGGATCCCACCGTCTGGCGCATCTCCTGCACACCAGCCACTAACATGGCAATCTGATCTGTCACGGCAGGAACAGCCTGCTCGGGCACAACCGGTGTACTATCCGGATCAATCCTCGTCTCGGACGAGTCAACTCGAATCTCGGCCCTCGCGGCCGCTCTCTGCGCCCTCGTAGTCTTTGGCAGCATAATGGCTAAAAAGAAAAGTAGGATTCGATAAGGGTACAGAAATCGAATAACAAGAATGTATATACTCGAGAAGGGATTTAACTCAACAAGTCCTAAAGTCGCCTTGGCGGAGTACCGTGTTGTGAGTATGCCGCGGAACATACGCACGCCACGCCACTCTGCTTCAGCTACCTACTCCATCATACCAGGGTCATCCTACACTCCGAAGGTAAAACCTACGCTCTGATACCAACTTTGTCACAACCCGAATATTTCGACTCGTGACCGGCACTTAACCACGCAACGTCTACAGGCGTAACGCGACTAAGTAAGCCGAACCCAGAAATCAAAACCATTAAAGTAGTGAGTGTTGAAAACATTCAATTAAACATTTAGAAAACCTTAAGTAGTTCAATGAAGTTCTTTTTAAAGTTAAGTTATCCTTATAATAATTTTGGCAGCATTTCCTTTGAAAAAGTAATCCCGAAAATCGGGTATAAAACAGGATATAAGTGAAATGATATATAATGAAATAAGGCGTTCCTAAACGGGAGCAATCACGCCCAACGGCAGAAAACAACAACTCAAAAGTAATATACGACGCCGTAGCGAAGAATGAGCAATAAGTAAACATCACAGCATACATATAAACAGTCAGCTCCCACGAGCTCGAAACCAGAATACAAAGATATACATCATCGTCCTCATACTGTCTCTAAGTCTAGTACATATATGGTAGATGGAGAATACTAGATACAAAAGTGTGTACAATAGAAGTAACCAGATACCACAACCCACCTAAAAGCAAAATAGTCCTCGCACCAACTGTAGTGGTATCTGTAGCCAAAAGATGCAAAAAGGGCAGCCTGCCGCGACTACTTCGAGGGGCAACCTGCAAACACTGTGGCACAACGGGGGTGAGTTGCCAACTCGTGAATAGAAATAACATATAAAGGTAATCGCGAGCATGCACGTACTGCGCTACTCTATCATATGCCAGCAGATAATATCAATGCGTGATAAGCAGTATGTGAAATAATCATGCAAGTGCTCTATCAGGTAATATATAACTACAGGATGTGATACAATAATGAAAGCTGAGCATGGGAAATCTAACATCTACACGGAATGTCAACGTGGAATATATATAATCGGTGTCCACTAATGCATCCAGATCCCAAAATAGCTCAGGCGCCGGCACTCTCATCGGCCCTCTAATCCTGTAAATCTCTGAGAATCACGAGTGCCCAACATCGGCACCCAAATATCATAAGTACTCGTGTCCAGCATCGACACGCAAATCCTCATCCATCGGGCATCCGTCAGTCCGGATCAGCCCACGGGCTCCGTCTGCGGTATCGGCCCTCGGCCCCGGCAGTACGGATCATCCCGCATCCATCTATCGACTCTGGTCAGTATCCTCCGGATAACTGCCAGGTCCAACCAATCACAGTAGGTAGTAGTCCCTCCGCCAGGCTCACCGTCTAATACACAGCGAAACCGTTCTCGCCCTGGGGTACGATACCGGGTCCACCATGTTCCCGTAATCGGCCTCATCCAACTCCTCGATTCGGGTTCACATATATCACTCTAGCACCGAGAAATCACATGGTGGACGCACCGAAATATCATATCAAGGGAAACCGGATTTTTTTTAAATAATTAACTATTCTCTTTTGAAATATTCACGGTTTCCCAAATCCAGAATTAACATGGAAACAACATATCTCAATGCGTAATCTAAGCAAGTATGAAGATCTCAATGTATGGGTGCACTGGTATAAATATACAATGTGCATGTGCGCAAGTATGAAGATATCTATGTATGTGTGCACTGGTATGAATATACAATGTGCATGTCAAAGCAATGTGATATATGTATCAAGTATGAATGTCAGGTAATCCGAATCAATATGCAAGTCAAAGCAATGTGATATATATATCAAGTATGAATATCGGGTAATCCGAATCAATGTGCAAGTCAAGCAATGTGATATATGTATCAAGTATGAATATCAGGTAATCCGAATCAATATGCAAGTCAAAGCAATGTGATATATGTATCAAGTATGAATATCAGGTAATCCGAATCAATATGCAAGTCAAAGCAATGTGATATATGTATCAAGTATGAATATCAGGTAATCCGAATCAATATGCAAGTCAAAGCAATGTGATATATGTATCAAGTATGAATATCAGGTAATCCGAATCAATATGCAAGTCAAAGCAATGTGATATATGTATCAAGTATGAATATCAGGTAATCCGAATCAATGTGTGAGTCAAAGCAATGTGATATATGTATCAAGTATGAATATCAGGTTATCCGAATCAATGTGCGAGTCAAAGCAATGTGATATATGTATCAAGTATGAATATCAGGTAATCCGAATCAATATGCAAGTCAAAGCAATGTGATATATGTATCAAGTATGAATATCAGGTAATCCGAATCAATGTGCGAGTCAAAGCAATGTGATATATGTATCAAGTATGAATATCAGGTTTAGTCACATAAAAGATGAGCTACAGCATAATGATCATGGAAATTCTACAGTGTGAGTGTCATGGCAATTACTAACGGTGTGTGTGTAACATGCAGGATAGTGCTCGTGCAACATGAACCGTTAGTAATGGTGCGGTGTTCTATCAATTCTAGTTTATATACCTATAGCAGGGAATGTGGTATGCACAAAATAGTAGCCATGAACAGTCAATGTAGGTAAGTGTAATATGCTGCTACAAGGTCCTATCAGCCCAGACGCATATCGCCATGCGGGCGATTTCCCCGTAGATGTTAAATCTACTCACCATAGTCTCGCTAGGTATAGCCGACGATTTGCTTCGCTTTCTTCGCGGCGTCCGTCGCACTTGCCTGCGAACCTAGAATTCCACAGAATATCACACATAAGCTCGAAACCATACAAACACGACATTTAAAGTCAACTAGAAACCCGTGCCGCAAACCAAGCGCGCGTGTGCGCGATACGCTATAACGTGCGATTACGCGCCTGAAGTCACTCCGTCGCGTCGCGATACGCAGAAACCCAAAACCCACACACACGTATCACGCGTGTCGCGAAAGAGTAAAAATACGAGAAATAGGGTATTCCACTCCAGATTTTGATACAGAACATATTTTACAAAAATATATATACCAAAACACTCCACATAGATGCAGACTCCAGTGGCCCAAACCCCAACCCCTAATTCACCTATCTGGCCGCAATTTGCGGCCAGAATGTATTTTCTGGCAGCCTGGGTAGGGAGGTGGGTCCCCCGGTTTTGTGTATACACTCCAAACCCCTTGCTTATACTACAGTAAATCCAAAATCGTTCTGAAATAACCCGGGCACAAGCAGATCTAACAGAACCCAATTTCTAGTTAAAAATCACATTTTTACTCTAAAAAGGTACTTTATGGTATTTTTGTGCAAACCTGAAGCAAAACCTGGTTTAAATAGCTATTAAAAGAGTTAACTATGTTAGTTATGTATATACCCTAGAGGCCATTGTTGTACATATGATGTATATTATGATGGATGCTTGGATATATACAGAGAGGACTTTCTTGCTCGTCATGATAGTATGCTATTTGGTTTCACTTTATCTTAACATGTTGACTTGTATTAGTTTACTGTCTTTCTCTCACATGTTGATAAAGCCCTTAGGATCTGTACTCGACTACTGGGATTATGATGAGATCATACTAGTGGGGCCACGGTAGTCAATGAGTACATCCTATAAATGTTCCTAGTCGAGGGTATATCGAGACAAGGCATTGATACACCAGAGTAGACTAGCGTATAGGCATCTTGACCCATATGATGGGCGATGGATGATCCCATATCCATCGGTGTTTGACATCAAGGATGGTGTACGGGTGCTAAGTGGAGACTGGGTACACTGGACGGACTCGCCGAGAACTCCCAGTTGGTGATATACCATACGTCAGATGGCAGTTCTCCGGTGACACTGGTACAGGGTAGTCTGTAGACCCGAGATCGTCATAGAGTCTTGTATGATTCCCACTGTGCTTTGATTTCTACCTTACCACGTCCAAGAGGGCGTGCAAAATGGTGGCTTTTGGGTACAGTCCCGAATCACATGGAGGCAATGAGCGATAGGAGGGGATTCGTCTCTCCCGGTATAGGGAGTTGATGTCGTGCTGTGTTCGATTGGCTATAACTGGAAGTCCTTGGCCAGGGCTGATATAGAGATATACTGGTAAGTATTACCAGTAGTTTCTCGACCTGTTATGATGTAAGTACGCGGCGGCGCCCCGGCCGTCAAACAGACGCCGATATGCAGAACAAAACTTTTACGACTGGCGCTGTCGCGTACTTTATCCCGGATCGTCCATTAAAGCTAAACTAATAAAATGAAAAGATGGTAGAATTGTTATACCGAATGATCCGAGTCTTTCGGTCTTCAACCATCATCCCACGCTATGTTGCAACTGATCCGAACTTGCTCGATCTCCGGTCTCGTCATCCAGGTGGCACCACGTCGACGGATCTTTAAACGGGCTCCCGCCTCTGAACCGAGGCAACTCGATTGTCAAGTTTGCCAAAAGAGACGACCAAGATGAAGTAGAGAATGAGTAGAATACTTTGTCTCGTTACGTCCAAGACTATGGACGAACGGTTAATAGAAGTTGCCATTTGGAATCGGGTGAATGGAAATTGAACTAGGAAATTTCCATACACTAGTTATCATAATCTTTTCTCACAAAATGAAATCAAATGAACAACCCATGCCTCACAAAGAGGGGCCGGCCACTACTAATAGAAGAGGGAGGTGAGTGTAGGAGCTTCAAGTGGTGACCATAACCCTTCATACTTATCATCATAATTAAAGCATGAATGAATCATCAACTAACATTAAAAGCAACCAATGACATTAAACCTAGTCACCTTGCATCATTAATGAACCATTAATGACACAAATGAGTCATATGCCTAATCACCACTTCTAGAACCTTCTAGAAGCATGACTCACCTCATCAAGAAAAGATAAATCCGTATTTAACCGAATGTTAAAATACGGCTGATAGAAAACTGGAAACTGGCAACTTCCAAAAATCATCCCGAAACGAATTTCAGGATAACTCCGTATCGGTATAAACATACCCGCATTTGTATTACGACCGAATACAAATGCAACTGAGACAAAGATATTATATCTACACAGTATAATACTGGGTTCCGGCTTAAACCAAAGCCTACCAGTATTATCTGCCCGAAAACTGACACGTGCGAAAACGCACGTGCTTTTTCCGAACCTTGCCATAAACCCATACGGCCTCTACAACGTTTCGCCCGAACTTGGGAAAGTGTGTGTGGGGGACTCTAATGACTCATCAGTACACTGGCACTGGGTATAACCCCTAGCACGTCAGAGGTATGAGCTGTACGTAACGTTTTGCCTATGTATTGATTGGAAGGGAAGCTGACGAGCGAACTCATCTATAAACCCTACTGAGCCTGACAGTGACAATATCTATACAGTCCGGAACATTCGTCTATGAGCATCGCATATTAGGCCTAGGGGGCCGGTAAACGTCAGACCCCCAATAGCTGCATAAGTCGTGTCAGAGAGCAGCCCAGAACACCCTGAGATACTACTGGTATACCAACCAGTATATCTCGATTACCCTGGCCAGGGATTTCGTGTAATGGCTCTCCTAAACACAGCGCGATCTCACCCCCAATACCGAAAGAGACGAATCCCCGAAGATCCGCTCACTTGCCTCCAATGTGGCTCGGGACTGTACCCAAAATATACCTGTTTGCACGACTCCTTTGACCCGTGGTAGGGTATAAATCAAAGCACAGTGGGAACTCACACGAGACAAATGACGACCTCAGGTCAATGAACTAACCTGTACACATGTCACCAGGGAACTGCTATCTGACGTTATGTATAATACCAACTAGCATGTTCCCAGCGAGTCCTGTCCGGTGTACTCATAACCCAATGAGCACCTGTATACATCTTAGGTGATCCAACTGACACCAGTGGCTTTTGAGACCGGCCACCGCCCCTCGTCGGGGTCTCGACTATATACACTAGTCTACTCTGGAGTATCGATGCCCTATCTCGAAACTCCCATGACCAGGGACTCTTTTAAGGATGTGCTTATAGACCCCAGCTCCCACATATATGATCGCCATCATACTGCTGGTAGTCAAACAAGAATCCTATGGGCTCTATCAACATATACATGATGATAAAGACAAACCAGATAGCATACTATCATTTCAAGTAAGACTGTTTATCGGTATAGGTCCTCCCTCAATCATTGCAATTACGTACCTGCGATCCAATAATTGACTTAGAGGGCACTATATCCAACAATCTCCCACTTGCACTTAAGGCTAATTATTGCGATGTCGTGTACTCACAGCTCGTGTGATACCGAGCATCCAACTCCTCTACTAATCAGTTTCACAAAGCTCGTTTGTAAAACTCTTGTGTTCGAGAAATAGCCTCAGTGAGTGGATCCGCTCCGGTGTTTCTTTCTGTATCTCTCTATATCTCAACCTCGCGGAGAAAAACATCTCCCGTGTTGAGTAATACCTGTCTTAGAATATGTCTGGATATTTGATGGGACCTAGTTCATAAATGAACTCCAAATCCAAACTTTTTAGACTGTATCAATCACTGAAACTAATCAGTGTCCAGCACCATGCCTCCCACAGTATCCCCTTGGACCACCTGTCCATAAAACTGTCTCTCGTCAGAGGGAAAACTATAACTCTGACAATCACTCTGTCATCCATGTCACCTTTGAAGCCTGGAATAATAACTGTCTCCCGAAGGAGGCTGCCGTCATCAAATCCATAGAACATGTACCTATGTTCTAAAACTGCTTCCTAATGTTTCTCCAGGATTGGATTAATATAAACTTATTGCATCTAGTGCAATAACAACATCTGGTGTGGTACTTGACATCTCACGATTGACTCAATTGCCTAAGCAAGTGATCTTCCAATCATGTACGTCCCTCTCCCCTTTAGTCTGTAAGACACCTTTAGAGAGGGTGACTCCATCACCTGCAGGTACACCACCATGCCAGGAGTCATCTATTGTAAAATACTATTAGAATACTGTCAAAGAACTCACATTGGGAAAATACCCAAATCTAGATCTAAAACCATAGATCTAGTTACCAGAATGTTTTATATTATATCCATATCCTTTGTGGAAAAACAACTGTGTGACGACCAAAGTACAACCTGATCGTAGTATAGGAATTTTACTTCCTACTTTGTGTATGTCATCCAAATACCAGGACATCACACCCTACTACCTTCTTAACAGATCCATCTCTTATTCTGATGAAGTCAAACCTATGACTTTCACATCAAAAATAGATGATCTATCTCCGCTATATCTGCTCAAGTCTATAAATAGACACTAGCTACTTGCCCACTATGCTTCCGCTGCTCCCACTGACTACGACAACCCTCTGGCAGATTAATATATACGTGTACTTCTAAAACTAGTTTAGAACGACGCTATATATTTCCTCCTGCCGGGTCTCATAGTCTGGAACAACAGTAGTGTCAAGTCTGGGTAAGCAAGAACCTTCCTGTCACCGTCCTTGAGGCTACCGGAGTACCTCTCGGGTGTCTGAGGTTACCCACCATATCTGCGGAGTGGCTATTTGGAATGTCAAACCAGATTGAATATATAGGTCCTATTAAAACTTTCCGTAATCGTTTGCGGTTCTGGATTCACTTCCAGTTCTACCATGCTCCCACTTCTGTTTTCTGAAAAAATCCATTTTAATAAAACTGTGGCGAGTCAAGAACAATATCACTATTGATCTTTCAGATGGTAGAAAATCAACCCTCGTCGAAGCTAGGGTCAATCCACAAACTGCCAATACAGAAACGTGCCTTGAGCTTTCCAGTGTCTGGTTTTTAAGCATAAGCTGGACAACTCCTTGTATCTTAACATCTCTAAGATATGAACCATTCTATATCCAATATAGAAATAGATGCACTAATTTAATTGGAACCTGATTGTTGTAAATTTGGATGTCTAATATCAAATCAAATGGTCCCCGGCAACGGCGCCATTTTGATTTGTATGATTTTCGTGATTGTGTTTATCGAATCAAATAGTAAAGAAATCACAACCAAAAATATTTGACCGCAATCAAACAACGGTGTCAGTTGAAGTTAATGAATGAGTGCGGATCGTCCTCAGGGATCTCGAGATTCGTTTGTACTTTTATTTGTTTGAAATGAAATGTTAAGCAACAATAAGAGAAAACACGATTCAATTGATTGATTTGTATTCGTGTGTCACTAATCTTTTCTAAAGAATCAAGAACTATAAACAACAAGAATCGGGTTTCAATGGTATTTTCCAAACGACAATCAAGACTGATAAAGAGGCTCGTAGGAATCGATAGGATCTTTAGATGTGTTGTAGTCTACAATATTTCATATTCTTGTCCTTCGAAGAATTGATGCTAGATCAATGGTTATCGACGAGAATTAGGGTTTTCTTGATGAAATTAAAGTTTCATCTCTTAACCCTTGCTCTTTCGAGGATACCATTTATATTCTAGCCTCTAGCAATTTCAAGAATCGATCGGATCACCCCAATCTCGAGCGATGTTGATCAAGAAAGCATCGCATCGAATTGGGTTGTCGATTCTTGAACTTGCTAGGGTTTACAATCTCGTGGGATTCAAGAATTGATTACAAATTTGCTACATCATCATACTAAAGATCTTCTCGACTCCTTAACGAGCGGAGTTTTACTCGCGCATCACCACATAGACAATATTCAAGAACAGTAAAGATAACATGATGCGGAATTTTAAAGAAAACAAGAATGGAGAAAATATCACCTTTTATTTAATCAACAATTGTCAATACATTCTTTCAAGATCTACAAGAAGAAAGAAAAATCGATCGTTGACTCGGTTTCGCTCGACTCCGTGGATCGTGGATCTACTTTTGATCTCTTGCCCGATGGAAGATCGGCTCGGCTCATAAAAGGGTTGAAGGAATCTTGCTTGGCTTGCACTCAAGATCTTGAATTGTGGATGGATTTAGGGTTAGGGTTTCCTACAAGATTTCTCACTAATCTTGAGGAAGAAGAAGATGGAGAAAGAGAGAATGGCTAAAATCTAAGATGTTGAATCTTTTTCTCTCTAGGGTTTCATATCATGATAGATGATAAATGAGTGAGCCTAGGGTCTTATTTATAGACCTAGGTTTAGGTTTGAATTAGACTTTCCCTCCCAAAGTTTGTTGACAAGTTTGTTGGGGTTTAGCTTAGGGTTTAAGCAAGGGTTTAGGAAAGTTCTAGAAGTTTTAGGCTAGTTTAGGAGTTTGCTGATCTGGTGGAAGTGTCTGGAATATTCTGGACTTTTGTGTATATTTTTGAGCTGTAACCACTGAAACAGGAGTTTTGGTGAAACTTGAGGAGCTGACTCCCTGGATCCGCCGCGCAACCGCCGCGTGAGGTAGGCTTTGGCCGCCCTTCCGCGGCGCAATGATGAGGTTGGGAATTGGGCTTTCTGCTGTGGTCTGGTACTTCTGTATTGGTTATTCTTTGATGTTCAGAATTGCAGTTGCCCTTCTGTGTTGATACCAGATTTGCTTTCAATGAGTTTACGAGCAATTGTAATGGTCGAGCAATGAATTGATCGAGCAAGTATCTCTTTTCCTGCATAGACTTCAAAATAGGGGTTGCAAGATATAGAAAATATGCTATGTAATGCAATGCAGTTAACTTCCCTAGAATTTCCGGTTTTAAGGTCGAATACATGTAATTTGATATTTTGCGACCAATTAGCTAATATGTGAATTATGAATACCGTACTCTCCTATATGTATGCAGATGACAAGGAAATTGCCGGTTAAAATATGCAATATTTTCGACTGATCAAATACCCCCAAACTTAATTTCGATCGTCTCGAGAGAATGTTTTATTAAAAAAAGAAGGAGAAAACAACGAAAGAGAAAAAACTAACTAGCACACTTTCGTAGGCAACACGATTGCACTGAGCATGTGCAACAAGCCTTTAAACCTCTAGGTGTCCCTAGTAGGAGGAGTGTTGTCTCCTGAGGGTTTTCAGCGGATTGCACCCACAAAATCCAATAATAAAAGTAAGATCATGAACATTACATTTAAAGAAAAGAATTGTAAAAGAAAAGCCTTGAAAATTAGGGTTTCCAACTAAGCTAGCTTTTCGGTTGTCATGAGCCCTATCTTAATAGTCATGAAAAGATGTCAGAAATCACGTCCTCCCTCAATAAAACATCGTCTTATTCTTCATTCCTATCTTTATTCCAAACATCGATCATATCACCCTGCGTGTGTGTAAAGACATCCCTACACCCGGAGAATTCAATTCAAGCTATCATACCCTTGCCCATCAGCCTCAGTACTTCTTGGCAAACGAGATTGCTTGCACACTTTCATGCGACCGTTAATACTTCTTGAGGTACTAACCGACCGATTACTAATGTGCATGCTAACTTGGTGTATTTTCCTAATCTTGCACCACCTCAGGCATAGCAGTGACTCCCAGACCAGTTGATCTTGGGGCACTAGGTGAAGAAGCACCCTTTTGCTATATATTTTTCTTGCCCTTGGTGATAACAAAACCAGTGTCCATTTTTCTCACCACTTTAAAACACATTTTTCTTTTTCATACTTTTGGCCTTAAGACAAGAGCATTTCAAGGTATCCTCTACTATCCCAGGCTTCAAGACGTGTGTAAGTGCGAATAGCAGGGTAGCAACGTTCAAAATGTTTGGCTTCCAGAATAGAAACTATTTTTCAGACTTATTTTTATCCTCAGATTAGTGACGTCCTTCATCTTACTAACCCTTGGGACAACGGCTCATAACTACTTATTACTAGTTCGTATAAGAAAACTTCTAATTTTCTTAGTTTTCTAAAATTTTTCCAATCTCATGGATGTAATTGTTCACTGTCTAAACTTTCATTATCTTATTTATATACAAAAAAGTGTAAATATTAAAATTATTTTTATATTTGAAAATTTTTAAATTTTTATGGGTTTTGAAAAATTTTTTCAATTTTTTTTTTTATATTTTTTTAAAAAGAAATGTTTTGTGCTTATGCAGATGATATGCAAATGATGCGAAAATAAGCACAAACCTCCCCCAAACTTGTTTTCAACAGTGTCCTCACTGTTGCCGACAGTTATACCTACAAAAATCTGTAAATCTGGGAGGAATTATTAGTGGGGGCAAATATATAAGTGAAGAACTTCCCCCAAACTTGTTTTATTTACTCACCTTCATTCAAAATATGATACAATGATATACTGGACATGAAAGTGAGACGGAGGAATTTTAATCAAAATAAACTGGCTCTTGTAAGAACAAGAGCTCCTCCGTGGGGTCAGTGGAAAAATACGGCTTTAATCTATGTCCATTTACTTTGAAAACAGTGCCGTTTTTAACATTTTCAATATCTACTGCCCCGTGCGGGTATACAGACCGCACAACAAAAGGTCCCTTCCAACGAGATCGGAGCTTACCCGCATGAAGGTGTAATCGTGAATCATAAAGAAGGACTTGTTGACCAGGTAAAAATGTTTTCCTTACAATGTTTTTATCGTGAAAAACCTTAGTCCTATTCTTTGTGATTACAGCATTATCATAAGCTTCATCGCGGAGTTCGCTTAGCTCGTTTAGTTGCAGCTTCCGAAAGTTGCAAGCAAGGTTTAGATCAAAATTAATTTCCTTTATAGCCCACAATGCTTTATGTTCTATCTCAACAGGTAGATGACATGCTTTACCAAACACTATCCTATATGGAGACATTCCTAGGTCGGTCTTATATGCAGTCCTGAATGCCCAAAGAGCATCCGTCAATTTGGTCGACTAGTCTTTTCTATTTTTAGCAACAGTTTTCTCCAGGATAAGTTTGATTTGTCTGTTTGAGATCTCAGCCTGCCCGCTTGTTTGGGGGTGATAGGGTGTAGAAAGACGGTGGTTGATTGAATATTTCCGCATCAGAGTCTCGAAAGATCTGTTGCAGAAGTGTGTCCCATTATCGCTAATAATAGCGCGTGGGTGTCCAAATCGCGAGAAGATATTCTCTTTCAAGAACTTAATGACAACTTTCTTGTCATTAGTGCGACTTGGAATGGCTTCTACCCACTTGGAGACATAATCAACCGCCAATAATATGTACAGATTCCCAAAGGAGTTGGGAAAAGGACCCATAAAATCTATGCCCCAAACATCAAACATTTCAACAACCAGAATGGGTTGTTGAGGCATTTCATTCCTTTGGGATATTCTACCCGTATACTGACATTGTGTGCAGGTTTTGCAATGTTCAAATGCGTCCTTGAATAAGGTCGGCCAATAAAATCCAGATTGCAAAACCTTTTCCGCTGTTTTTCTTGGACCAAAGTGACCCCCACAGGCCTGATCATGACAAAATGAAAGAATACTCTTGAACTCTTCATTCGGGACGCACCGGCGAATGATCTGATCAGGACAATATTTAAACAAATAAGGCTCGTCCCAGTAATAGTGTTTTACTTGGGAAAGAAAGCGGTATTTGTCCTGTTTTGACCAATCGCTCGGTATCAATCCCGTGGCATGATAGTTCACAATATCCCTGAACCATGGTTCAGAGGATACGCTCAAGAGTTGTTCGTCAGGGAATGAGTCATTGATCGGCAGGGTCACAGGGGAAGAAACGATGCGTGAAAGGTGGTCAGCTACTACGTTTTCACATCCTTTCTTATCTTTGATAACAAGATCGAATTCTTGTAAAAGAAGGATCCAACGTATTAGTCGACCTTTGGCATCTTTCTTCGCCAGAAGATGTTTCAAAGCGGAATGATCAGTATATACAACAATAGGTGAGCCGATTAAGTAAGGCCTGAATTTCTCTAATGCGAATACAACCGCTAATAGTTCTTTCTCTGTGGTTGTATAATTGATTTGCGCATCATTCAGGGTCTTACTAGCATAGTAAATCACGTGTGGCATCTTTTCAATGTGTTGTCCAAGGACAGCACCTACTGCAAAATCAGATGCGTCACACATTAGCTCAAAAGGGTAGTCCCAGTTTGGTGATGATAAAACGGGGGCTGAAGTGAGTGAGTGTTTAAGTGAGTCGAAAGCTGTCTCGCAATCCGAGTCGAAGTGGAAGGTAGTATCCTTGGCCAGGAGTAGTGTTAAAGGTCTAGCAATTTTGCTAAAGTCCTTTATGAATCTCCTATAAAAGCCAGCATGGCCAAGGAAAGAGCGAATATCTTTGACGCTTTTGGGATGAGGGAGGTTTTGAATGACATCTACTTTAGCTCTGTCAACCTCAATGCCCTTCTGTGAAATGACATGTCCAAGGACTATTCCTTCTTGGACCATAAAGTGGCATTTTTCCCAGTTCAAAGTCAAGTTCTTCTCTTTGCATCGAGTAAGAACAGCGTCCAGATTCGCTAGGCATTCAGAAAAAGAGTCTCCAAAAATCGAAAAGTCGTCCATAAAGATCTCCAGGAAATTCTCTACCATATCAGAGAATATCCCCATCATACACCGCTGAAAGGTAGCGGGAGCATTGCATAGCCCAAAGGGCATGCGACTGTAAGCAAAGGTACCAAAAGGACAAGTAAAAGTGGTTTTATCTTGATCCTTTTTGGCGATGGGGACCTGATTATAGCCTGAGTAACCGTCCATGAAACAATAGTATTGTCGTCCCGCTAAGCGTTCCAGCATTTGATCAATAAATGGTAGAGGAAAATGATCTTTCCTCGTAGCAGCGTTGAGTTTTCTATAATCGATGCATACACGCCACCCAGTTTGGGTGCGTGTTTGAATCAACTCATTCGCTTCATTTGTGATCACAGTGATGCCGGATTTCTTAGGAACGACGTGTATAGGACTTACCCACTGGCTATCGGAGATCGGGTATATAATACCACTATCTAAGCATTTGACGATCTCTTTCATGACAGCTTCCTTCATGACGGGATTTAACCGTCTCTGTGGTTCTCGGGTCGGTCTGGCATCATCCATCACATGTATATGATGTTCAACAATCAAGGGACTGATCCCTTTGATGTCCGCCATACTCCAACCAAACGCCTCTTTATTAGATCTTAATACCGATAAAAGTGCATTCTCTTGCTCTGATGCAAGAGAAGTGGAAATTATAACCGGTAAAGTCTCGTTCTCACCAAGATATGCATATTTTAGGTGAGAAGGTAAGACCTTGAGATCTAATTCAGGCGGAGAAATGATTGAAGGAAGGATCATAGAATGATTTTTGGATTTACAAAGAAGCTCAGAGCCTGTGAAAGATACAGACTCGGGTGGAGAAAAGTCAGAAGTGCAGGACTCAAGTGTAAGTGAAGTGTCCTCACTAAGTGTAAGATCAAGCAGAGATGTGCTAATGTCATTGAGATCAATAAAGCAAAGTTCCTCGGCTCCACAACTATCGGGAGCGATCTCATGGACAGAACACACATCTAAAATATGAGCATTAGGTTCTGATGGCTGACTCCCAACTCTGTAGATATTTAGTTCAATGGTCACATTTCCAAATGATAAATTCATTGAACCATTTCTACAGTTTATAACAGCGTTGGAAGTGGCAAGGAAAGGACGACCTAAAATCACCGGAATTTGGCCCCGGGGGTTTGCTACAGGATGTGTGTCGAGCACAATGAAGTCTACAGGGAAAACAAATTCCCCGACCTTTATTAACACATCCTCTAATTCACCCCTTGGTTTGGTGATAGATCGGTCCGCCATCTGGAGAGTACAATGAGCAGGTTTCAGCTCTCCAATTCCTAATTGCTCATATACAGAATAAGGTAACAGGTTAATACTCGCGCCAAGGTCTAAAAGAGCACGATTTATGTTTTTACCCCCAATCGAAATCGATATTGTAGGACATCCTGGGTCCTTTCGTTTCTTTGGTAGCTGGGGAATAAAAGCAGTGCTGATATTATTAGCCATAAAGACCTTCTTTGGCACTTGAGTCTTCCTCTTCCTAGTGCACAAGTCCTTTAGAATTTTCGCATAAGCGGGGACTTGTTGAATCGCATTTAGGAGAGGGATATTGATGTTAACCTGTTTGAACATTTCTAAAATTTTCTCCATATGAAGACTTGTTCTGTTAGCCCTTAGCCGGTTCGGGTAAGGTACTTTCGCAATAAGCGCGGGGTCCATCATAGGAGAAGGAAAGGGGGGTAGACGAGATCCTAAAAGAGGTGTGGGGACCGTCTGTGGAGAACTATAAGGGTTGGGTGAAGGTGTTGAGCCTAAAGGGAACTGGAGAATAGGCTCGTGCGAAGGTGGTTTGGTAGAAGAAGAAGGATCAGAAGGAGAAATGTGTGTATGTGGAAAGGTCTCAGCCGGGGTTTTGACATGATTTTCAGTATTATCAATATCTTCCCCGACATTATTATTCAGCACTCTTCCCGATCTCAACGTGGTAATGGCATTTACATTGTAATGCCCAGGATTCTGTAGGGGTTGAGAGGGAAGTTTCCCTTTTTCTCTCGCACTCATTTCAGCTTTGAGGCGTGCGATTTCAGCTTCCATCGTTCTAATACTCTCAGCTTGTGATGCTGAGTTTTTCTTTATTTCACTGACGGAAGATCTAACCTCAGTTGAAACTTCCATGAAATTGGATAAAAGTGATTTCATGGTTTGAGTAAATTGAGAGAAATCGTCAGAACAGGACTGCATAGGATTAGACTGTGCATGAGTGTTGCCCTGGTTTTGGAAATTTTGTGACTGGTAAGGGTGCTGAGTGAGTTGAAGGGATTGCTGTTGTGGTGGAGGAAGAGCCCTTTGAAAGTTATTTGTGTTTGGAACCGTGTTTTGAGATTGATTTTGGTTCCAAGCAAAATTCGGGTGGTTCCTCCAACCCTGATTGTACGTTGAAGAATATGGGTCGTTTCGAGGTCGTTGAAATGCGGCATTAGAATGCTCTTGACCTTGAAACGCCGAGTTTAAAGGACATTCTTCCGTTAAATGTGACGGATCAGAACAGCACCCACAAATAGTTTTGGGGAGTGATACCGGATTTAGGGAGGCTGCTGCAAATTTGTGTTCCATAGCGTCGAGCTTCTTTTGCATTGCTGCCATTTCTGCTCGAACACCTATGGACACATCTACTTGGTGTACGCCACCCCTATTCAATGGTTGGGTTCCACTCTCCCAAATTAGTGATTTTTCAGCGAATTCTTCTAAGTATCGCCAGGCTTCCCCATCATCTTTAGTCATAAATGTACCCTGACACATATTTTCAAGGCTTTGTTTCGTGCTAGGGTTACTGCCCTCATAGATGATTCGGCAAAGCTCCCATCTCGGGATGCCGTGATGAGGACATTGAACCATTAGATCCTTGAAACGTTCAAAGTACTTTGAAAATGGTTCGGAAGGGAGCTGGGCAAATTGGTTCAATTCGCTACGAATTCGAGCCGTTCTTTGGACTGGGTAAAATTTCTTTAGGAATGCTGCGACGAATTCTTCCCAATTAGTGATGGAGTGTGCGGTGGTGTTATATAGCCACTTCTCGGCTATATCGCACAAGGTAAAAGGAAGAAGTCGTAGACGCATCGTATCCACAGAAAGTTGAGACGTACCCATCATAGCGCATACGTTTTCAAATTTGGTAATGAAAACGTAAGCGTCCTCGGTCTCGAGTCCGTGATACTTAGGTAGAAGGTTGATATACTGGGGCTTTATTTCAAAGTTATCCCCGTTCGCTGGTGGTGTGGATAAGCAGGTCGAAAGAGGACCTCTAAGTGGATAACATCTTTCCTGAAGAGAAATGTGTGGAGGATTCTGCGCACCAACGGACGGTGGCAGATTGGGGTTAAAGAAGTTTGATGGATTCGGATCCATCGGTGTGGGTGTGGTAGTAGGTAAAGAAAAGGTAAATGGAGAATTATCGACTTCAGAGTCGATAAAAGGTACGCGGACTAAACGGGCACTAGAATCCCGTGTCCAGCCTATCTTGTACTAAAAAGGGTTAGTACAAGTGGCAGCGTTGGCTTATAATTAGGGGTAAAAATGAATGCGGTGTTTGCTTTAAAAAGGGACGGATTTTGAAAAAAAATATGATGCGACAACCAAATGCAGCAACACAACCCTAAAATCTAATGGTCACCTAGGTCCGGCTCTAGACCGCTCCTAACTGCCAAAAGACAAGTCGCAGGATCAATCCTTCACTGCCTCTTTGTCCCCCTGTGGCCGGATAAGTGCCAGGTAAGTGGGAAGGAACCACCACTACAGTGGACCTAATTAATAACCACTAGCCTTAGACACACTCGCCTTAGGCACCACAAGAAAACGCGGATAAGCAATGAATTACCCACGGCCTTCTCTTGTCCTAAATGAGCGCGACAGTCCTTAGAGTCATCTCTAGATTTCTTTTAGTTAATGGGGGTAAATGCGGATGCAAGTTTGGTGGTTTTCGGGGCCTAGGAAGGGTAATGAAATCCCCACCTAATTTGGATTTGGCCGTGCCCCTTAATTTTACGTATTAGCAATGCAAAACAACCAAGAAAACAAAATCACGCACAATTTTAATTTGCTTAAGCGGCGCAGCTATTGTTTGCAAAGAATCCTGCAGAAAGGATTAGTTGGAGCTAAAAAAGGGAGAGAGGAGAGAGAGAGAAATCACCTGCTGGAAAATTTTCCAGAGAACCCTCAAGCTTGCGGCGCTTCCGCCGCACAAAGTATGTTTCTGCCGCCCTTCCGCGGTCCAACAGTGGGTTCACTGTACCAGATTTCAACAGCTGCTTCCTTTTGCTATCTCCAGCTCTCTGGTATATCCCAAATAATTTTTCCACAGCTCAGAATACTCCAGATCACCTTGCAATCAATTCACAACACACGTATAAGAGTTTGTACGAATTTTGATTTCAAGAAATGAAACGTAATAATTCTTTCACTTCAAACTATAAAATGTAAACGAATTAGCGCGCGATCCCCGGCAACGGCGCCATTTTGATTTGTTGTAAATTTGGATGTCTAATATCAAATCAAATGGTCCCCGGCAACGGCGCCATTTTGATTTGTATGATTTTCGTGATTGTGTTTATCGAATCAAATAGTAAAGAAATCACAACCAAAAATATTTGACCGCAATCAAACAACGGTGTCAGTTGAAGTTAATGAATGAGTGCGGATCGTCCTCAGGGATCTCGAGATTCGTTTGTACTTTTATTTGTTTGAAATGAAATGTTAAGCAACAATAAGAGAAAACACGATTCAATTGATTGATTTGTATTCGTGTGTCACTAATCTTTTCTAAAGAATCAAGAACTATAAACAACAAGAATCGGGTTTCAATGGTATTTTCCAAACGACAATCAAGACTGATAAAGAGGCTCGTAGGAATCGATAGGATCTTTAGATGTGTTGTAGTCTACAATATTTCATATTCTTGTCCTTCGAAGAATTGATGCTAGATCAATGGTTATCGACGAGAATTAGGGTTTTCTTGATGAAATTAAAGTTTCATCTCTTAACCCTTGCTCTTTCGAGGATACCATTTATATTCTAGCCTCTAGCAATTTCAAGAATCGATCGGATCACCCCAATCTCGAGCGATGTTGATCAAGAAAGCATCGCATCGAATTGGGTTGTCGATTCTTGAACTTGCTAGGGTTTACAATCTCGTGGGATTCAAGAATTGATTACAAATTTTCTACATCATCATACTAAAGATCTTCTCGACTCCTTAACGAGCGGAGTTTTACTCGCGCATCACCACATAGACAATATTCAAGAACAGTAAAGATAACATGATGCGGAATTTTAAAGAAAACAAGAATGGAGAAAATATCACCTTTTATTTAATCAACAATTGTCAATACATTCTTTCAAGATCTACAAGAAGAAAGAAAAATCGATCGTTGACTCGGCTTCGCTCGACTCCGTGGATCGTGGATCTACTTTTGATCTCTTGCCCGATGGAAGATCGGCTCGGCTCATAAAAGGGTTGAAGGAATCTTGCTTGGCTTGCACTCAAGATCTTGAATTGTGGATGGATTTAGGGTTAGGGTTTCCTACAAGATTTCTCACTAATCTTGAGGAAGAAGAAGATGGAGAAAGAGAGAATGGCTAAAATCTAAGATGTTGAATCTTTTTCTCTCTAGGGTTTCATATCATGATAGATGATAAATGAGTGAGCCTAGGGTCTTATTTATAGACCTAGGTTTAGGTTTGAATTAGACTTTCCCTCCCAAAGTTTGTTGACAAGTTTGTTGGGGTTTAGCTTAGGGTTTAAGCAAGGGTTTAGGAAAGTTCTAGAAGTTTTAGGCTAGTTTAGGAGTTTGCTGATCTGGTGGAAGTGTCTGGAATATTCTGGACTTTTGTGTATATTTTTGAGCTGTAACCACTGAAACAGGAGTTTTGGTGAAACTTGAGGAGCTGACTCCCTGGATCCGCCGCGCAACCGCCGCGTGAGGTAGGCTTTGGCCGCCCTTCCGCGGCGCAATGATGAGGTTGGGAATTGGGCTTTCTGCTGTGGTCTGGTACTTCTGTATTGGTTATTCTTTGATGTTCAGAATTGCAGTTGCCCTTCTGTGTTGATACCAGATTTGCTTTCAATGAGTTTACGAGCAATTGTAATGGTCGAGCAATGAATTGATCGAGCAAGTATCTCTTTTCCTGCATAGACTTCAAAATAGGGGTTGCAAGATATAGAAAATATGCTATGTAATGCAATGCAGTTAACTTCCCTAGAATTTCCGGTTTTAAGGTCGAATACATGTAATTTGATAATTTGCGACCAATTAGCTAATATGTGAATTATGAATACCGTACTCTCCTATATGTATGCAGATGACAAGGAAATTGCCGGTTAAAATATGCAATATTTTCGACTGATCAGAACCATATTCAAATCATGCAGCTGTCTCCAGTGCATATCAACTTAATGGAGAGAGGCTGATCAGTATTACTCAACTTAGGAATCCATCCAATTATGAGTAACCTGGAAGAGAAACAAGTTTCTCAAAAACCATTACTATCAATTGAATACTAATCACAAGAATCTACATCTTCGATTTCTTTGAAGAATCCCGATACTTGTGACACTTGGTTCTCTACTTTATTCCTATACCCACAACTTCTCAAAACTTAGACATTGTATTTCTACGAAACACTTGTCTAAAAACTAGAGAAGTTATAAGTAAACAGAATATAGTTCGGGGACCAACCCCTTTGTCCTGATGGACACTGGACAACATACACAACTCTGTATAAGTCCGCTGAGTTGAATAACTCATAACCTGCACGTCGTAGGTTAAAAACTGTTCCCAGGCAATTTCCTCAAATATCACCAATTACAACGAATTCCGATATAATGAGGATGATCACCTAATTCCCAATAACTCACTCCCACTCAACATCTGTAAAACCATGCAGATGTGAGAATCATTCCTGGTAAATACATACCCTGGAGTAAGTATCCAATCGGGAAATCAGTTTTTTTATTAACAATGCACAGTGAATATGAAACATAAATATGTTTTGTAGGGGTTTCTTGGTATTCTTTAGTAATGCCTCTTCCATAATCCATATCATGACTTTAACCGTATATTTCCCTGCCATCTTTCCAATTCCCTTTATTTGTCTTTAGTCGTTATCTTCTGCACACCATCATTAGGCTAAGTTGTTTTCTTCCTTCCCTACCGTTCGGCACCAGCCTATGGTTTGGAAGAAGAATATCCAGAAAGCATAATAGGTGTACCCTCCTAATCCTAGGAGTACTCGCAACTTGAGAGAAGGTGATGATAAAAGACAACTGAATAAACCTTATTCCTATTTCTCCTGAACCGGAATCCATCCTCGAAAAAATATCCTTCGAGTTCGTATATAACCATACGATGGATTTATCCAATGGAATTGGATGTTCGTAGTGATACGGGTTGTTCTGGAGAAATCAAAGGTGAAGTAGGAGTGGCTATGAAATATGTGGTTTGGTCGTGAATATGAATAGTCGCAATTTACTTTGCCCTCATTCTAATTCCTTTATTTTGTCTTTACATATTACCTTTTGCACACCAAACTTAGGCTAATTGATTTTATTCATTCCCTACCATTCGGCACCTGCCTATGGTTTGGAAGAAGATTATCCAATAAGCATAATAGGTGTACTCTCCTAAACCAAGGAGCCCTCGAAATTTGAGAGAAGGTGATAATAAAAGACAACTGAATAAGCCAATTCTATTTCTCCTTAACCTGGATCCATCCTCGAAGAATTCCCTTCGAGTTCGTATATAACCATACGATGGATCTATCCAATGGAAGTGGATGCCCGTAGTAATACGGGTTGTTCTGAGAAATACAAAGGGTAAAAGAAGGAGCGGCAATGACTTATGCAACTATAGACAATCCAAAAGCCAGTATTTTAAGAAGATTCGGTCAACTTTGGTCATTGAGTTATAGTCTAGGGTCGGTCAAAGGTTGCTGCCAAAGAGAGAGAGAAAAGAAACACTCTGCGTGCACTCTAGCCTAAATTAGAATGGTTATCACTTTATCTAATTAGGAAACCTCCCACTGTTTTCTCAAATTCTCCACCAAACCTGAAAGAAGAATTAGTCGGGGTCACCCGAAGAGTAAACCAACTCATCAGTGAGAATCGGAATCCAACTATCATCGCATGATAACTTGATGGAAGCCACTCAAGTTAACACACTCCAGAAGGTATGCGCAAGTCTGGCAAGTTTCTTGTATGTTTGAAACTCCCGATGTAATTTTTATCCCATGCTCTTATGACCTTGACGTAGGCCAACAAGTCATAAGCAACATGTCAAGTTCTACCCGTCGTTGTCCTGATCAACTTAAGTCATCGTACAAGCCCTTGACGTAGGCCAACAAGGTGTACGTCTGACTTAAACTAATGCATCTATCTATGCAACAAATGAATACCCAGCAGCTACCAAACACTATGTCTTGACGTAGGCCAACAAACATAGCTTGAATACTACTGACCATCCATAAGAAACGACGGAGGATTACGGCTGGTTTTTGGCGAAAAACCTTTAACGTAATGAACCTGATCTCGTTGAAGGAACCTGATAGCTTTATAAAAATATATAGTAGCGAAAACCTTTTGTTAAAGAAGTCACTCCCGGTGAAGGGATCTCGACTCTTTCCTCGTGGAATGAGGTGCAGGATATTCCAACTGAATACCGCTATGCAAAACAAAAGGAAACGTCTTTATAATAATTTTAAAATTTGTTCCAACAACATCAAATATAGGTTTGTTTTATCATTGCATTGAAAAGAATCAATACAGTCCCATCAATCAATCACACCAGAAAAGAACGAAAATAAAAATGTACGTATATGCCATCCGCATTCGTCACTGGGTCCCGTCATCACCCGTTAGGTTACTTAACTAACGACAGAGCGGGGACTGGACTAGCGCGGGTGTAAAACATATACAACATCTAATAGTATATATACTAATATACAGTAATCGCTCCAGGCATGATAATATGCAACATTACAGATAAGTAATAAGCATCACAGAACAATACAGATAATCTGGGATCCCCGGGTTTCACAGAGCCGCTGCTGAAACTCGATGTTCCCCTGGTCGTGTGGATAGCCTGTGCAATGAAACCTAGACCCTACAGGTGCGGCAAGTTACCCGCCAAAACCTGAAGCGAGGTGGTCCCCACAACATAGTGAATAGAACACCCGGCACTTCACGGAATCCGGTAAATTGAGCACCCCTCCTTGGGTCAACCTGTACCCCCTACGAGTGCGGCGAATAGTCTGCCAATTCTAGAGTGAGGTCCCTTTGCCTCTCAATGCCATGAGATACGAACCCGTTGCCCTCCAGAACCCGGCTATTCGTGCACCCCACCGCGGGGTAAACCTAGTACAGAAATCAAAATAGTACAACAGGTACATCGACCGCAGCCTGGTCGTGCCCCAAAAGAATATTATACAAACAGGCAGTGACGGCAGTCCACAAGTCGGACGCTCGCCCCGCAATATCAAATGTACAAATAAAACTGAACAACACTATCATTGCACCCTGCTATCCACCACGACAAATCCGCAACATTACAGCACAACACAGAACATCAACACGAATGTCACGTTCGCAAACCCGTCTAAAAGAACTATAGCAATCAGACGCGGTTTACCGATCAAATGACATTCCCGGTCGGAGATATAATGAAAGTACTGAAAAACTAACAAGTTTAAAATTTCGATCGACTAAATTTGCCGAAGTGGGCCCCACAAGAATCTGGTGTACAGTAATAAAATATGGGCCCAAACTAACAGTACCAGAAACCACATTTCCCTGTGAAGAAGCCCCTGGAAAAATTTGGTGCACTGTTCCCACAAAAGCGCGGCGGATTAGCGGCCAAACCATGGTTTGGGCCGCTGATCCGCGGTCGTTTTGTGGGATCACGTGCCCAAATTTCACCAGTATTCTTCAAAAACCCTGCATGATTTTCTGAAATGCTCAAAATGAATTTTAGAACAGTTTAAAAATCGACAGAAACTGTGGGCCTGAAAAATGTAGTTTTGAAAATTCCGTTTGATCGATCTTTTAAACGCGTTAGCACAAGTTAGTATAGCTTAATGGTGAGGCTCTGATACCACTGTAAGTACGCGGTGGCACCCCGGCCGTCAAACAGACGCCGATAAGCGGAACAAAACTTTTACGACTGGCGCTATCGCGTACTTTATCCCGGATCGTCCATTAAAGCTAAACTAATAAAATGTAAAGAGGGTAGAATTGTTATACCGAATGATCCGAGTCCTTCGGTCTTCAACCATCATCCCACGCTATTTTGCAACTGATCCGAACTTGCTCGATCTCCGGTCTCGTCGTCCAGGTGGCACCACGTCGACGGATCTTTAAACGGGTTCCCGCCTCTGAACCGAGGCAACTCGATCGTCAAGTTTGCCAAAAGAGACGACCAAGATGAAGTAGAGAATGAGTAGAATACTTTGTCTCGTTACGTCCAAGACTATGGACGAACGGTTAATAGAAGTTGCCATTTGGAATCGGGTGAATGGAAATTGAACTAGGAAATTTCCATACACTAGTTATCATAATCTTTTCTCACAAAATGAAATCAAATGAACAACCCATGCCTCACAAAGAGGGGCCGGCCACTACTAATAGAAGAGGGAGGTGAGTGTAGGAGCTTCAAGTGGTGACCATAACCCTTCATACTTATCATCATAATTAAAGCATGAATGAATCATCAACTAACATTAAAAGCAACCAATGACATTAAACCTAGTCACCTTGCATCATTAATGAACCATTAATGACACAAATGAGTCATATGCCTAATCACCACTTCTAGAACCTTCTAGAAGCATGACTCACCTCATCAAGAAAAGATAAATCCGTTTTTAACCGAATGTTAAAATACGGCTGATAGAAAACTGGAAACTGGCAACTTCCAAAAATCATCCCGAAACGAATTTCAGGATAACTCCGTATCGGTATAAACATACCCGCATTTGTATTACGACCGAATACAAATGCAACTGAGACAAAGATATTATATCTACACAGTATAATACTGGGTTCCGGCTTAAACCAAAGCCTACCAGTATTATCTGCCCGAAAACTGACACGTGCGAAAACGCACGTGCTTTTTCCGAACCTTGCCATAAACCCATACGACCTCTACAACGTTTCGCCCGAACTTGGGAAAGTGTGTGTGGGGGACTCTAATGACTCATCAGTACACTGGCACTGGGTATAACCCCTAGCACGTCAGAGGTACGAGCTGTACGTAACGTTTTGCCTATGTATTGATTGGAAGGGAAGCTGACGAGCGAACTCATCTATAAACCCTACTGAGCCTGACAGTGACAATATCTGTACAGTCCGGAACATTCGTCTATGAGCATCGCATATTAGGCCTAGGGGGCCGGTAAACGTCAGACCCCCAATAGCTGCATAAGTCGTGTCAGAGAGCAGCCCAGAACACCCTGAGATACTACTGGTATACCTATCAGTATATCTCGATTACTCTGGCCAGGGATTTCGTGTAATGGCTCTCCTAAACACAGCGCGATCTCACCCCCAATACCGGGAGAGACGAATCCCCGAAGATCCGCTCACTTGCCTCCAATGTGGCTCGGGATTGTACCCAAAATATACCAGTTTGCACGACTCCTTTGACCCGTGGTAGGGTATAAATCAAAGCACAGTGGGAACTCACACGAGACAAATGACGACCTCAGGTCAATGAACTAACCTGTACACATGTCACCAGGGAACTGCTATCTGACGTTATGTATAATACCAATTAGCATGTTCCCAGCGAGTCCTGTCCGGTGTACTCATAACCCAATGAGCACCTGTATACATCTTAGGTGATCCAACTGACACCAGTGGCTTGTGAGACCGGCCACCGCCCCTCGTCGGGGTCTCGACTATATACACTAGTCTACTCTGGAGTATCGATGCCCTATCTCGAAACTCCCACGACTAGGGACTCTTTTAAGGATGTGCTTATAGACCCCAGCTCCCACATATATGATCGCCATCATACTGCTGGTAGTCAAACAAGAATCCTATTGGCTCTATCAACATATACATGATGATAAAGACAAACCAGATAGCATACTATCATTTCAAGTAAGACTGTTTATCGGTATAGGTCCTCCTTCAATCATTGCAATCACGTACCTGCGATCCAATAATTGACTTAGAGGGCACTATATCCAACATATGAGCCTCACATCGACACGACTTATCGGTTACTGGGGTCTGACATATACCACCCCTAGACCAGATATGCGACATATCAGACGAACAGACCGGACTGTACGGGAGTGTTACTGATTGGATTCACAAGAGAACGGACATGCTAGCTTGTTGATCTTCTGATCGCTCAATACCTGGGTGGCTGTTACGTTTAGCTGACCGCTTGCAGCTTGTGGGTGTTTGATATGATCATCACCTGCTACCGGCGTATTGACGATTCTTTAGAGTCCTACACAGAGGTTTCTTGGCTCAGGCAAAACGGAGTAGACGCACATATATGATATGTGCAGGACCGAGGATAATGCGATATGAGATACCGTATTATATTCTCGCGATATTTAGATATGAATCAGGGCATTGGATCAAGTGTTGATTCGATGAATCGGTACATGATATATTAGTCGGTTATATTCGATATAGCCGGATCGTTGGATCAAGTGTTGATTCGATGATTTAATGTATAATGATATATATGATATATTGTATTACATTTGTAAGTGCACGGCGGCGCCCCGGCCGTCAATCCGACGGCCAAATGCGGAAGCGGTGATAAACTTAAATTTTTGCGAACTTAGCAAACCGGCACCACCGCGCACTAAACACCCGGATCGAACCATTAACAAGTCTAAGCTAACTACAAGAAGGGGAAGAGATATACCGAATGATCTTAGTCCTCCGGTCTTCTCTTCGTCGTCCCGATCTCTTGCGGAAACTCCGGTTGTCGCCTCCTCGCCGGAAGGGCACCACATCGCCTGCATCTTTTACGGGCTCCCACCTCAATACCGAGGCAACTCGGGCGCGAAGTCGGCTGGCCGACGCGTCCAAGATTTGCTGTAGAATGTGTAGTGTAGAGGCTATGTCTCATTTGGGATTTGTTGCCATTTGAAGATGATGGAGGAATCAAGATAAGAAAAATGGTGCTTGCATTTTTCTAGCAAGAAAATGAGATCAAGAATGCCACTCTCTCAAGAATGAAAAACCCCTTCTTCTCTTTTCTCAAATGAAAACCTTATCATCTTAGAAAATGGTGGAGGAAAGAATATGAAGCATGAAGGGAGGTGATGGTAGGAGAAAGCAAGAGGTGACCACAACCAAACATCATGATAAAAAATCCACAAATCAATCCTAATCCTTTCTCATCTCATTAAAGCAAAGGAAAAGACTAAGAAAGAATCAAATGATGGTTGAAAAGAAAAGATGCCATCATAATCAATACATTTGCAAGAAACCCCTCCACAAAGTGTTATTTGCAAACTTGCAAATAACCCCCTCCATCGGAAAAGTCCGGCCGGGAAAGAACAAAGGAAAACCGGCCGGAACGGAATGCAAACTGGCAACTCCAGAAAACTGGTCCCGTAATAAATTACAGGAAAACCCCCATACTGTGCATACACACCTGCATCTGTATTCCGACCGGATACAAATGCAATGAGACAAAATCTACACTGTACTATACTAGGATCCGGCTTAAACCAAAGCCGGCTAGTAATATCCGTCCGATCCTGATCCGTGCAATACCGCACGTATCTGATCAGACCCTACCATATAACCATACGGCCACTAGTACTAACCGTCCGATCCTGATCCGTGCAATACCGCACGTATCTGATCGGACCCTGCCATATCTCCATACGGCCTCTACAGCGTTTCGCCCGAAAGCTTGAGTAACTGAAAGTGTGGTGGACTCTAAAGACTCGTCAATACAATGGCCACTAGCACGTCAGAGGTATAAGCCAATACGTGACGGGCCACCAGCTATTGACCAAAAGGGACGTCGATGAGCGAACTCATCCTGACACCCTACTGAGCCTGTCAGTGACAATATCCGTACAGTCCGGTCCGTTCGTCTATGAGCATCGCATGTCGGGCCTAGGGGGTTGGTAAAAGTCAGACCCCCAAAAGCGGTACAAGTCGTGTCGGAGTGTAGCCCAGAACACCCTGAGATACTACTGGAATACCTACCAGTAAATCTCCTGCCTTGGCCAAGGACTTCGTATAATGGCTCTCCTAGACACAGCGCGACCTCACCCCCAATACCGGGAGAGACGAACCCCTGAAGATCCGCTCACTGCCTCCATGTGGCTCGGGACTGTACCCAACTAAAACCTGTTTGCACGACTCCTTTGAGCCGTGGTAGGGTAGTAATCAAAGCACAGTGGGAACTCACACGAGACAAATGACGATCCTTAGGTCGATGAACTAACCTGTACACATGTCACCTGGGAACTGCTATCTGACGTCAGGTATAAGACCAACTTGCATGTTCCTGGCGAGTCCTGTCCGGTGTACTCATAACCCAATGAGCACCTGTATACATCTTAGGTGAACCAACTGACACCAGTGGCTTGTGAGACCGGCCACCGCCCCTCGTCGGGGTCTCGACTGTATACACTAGTCTACTCTGGAGAATCGATGCCCTGTCTCGAAACTCCCACGACTAGGGACCTTTTAAGGATGTGCTTATAGACTCCAGCTCTCACTTATATAATCGCCCTCATACTGCTGGCAGTCAAGCAAGAATCCTAGGGGCTCTATCAACGTGTAATAGCGACCTGTCAGGTCACTTAAAGCAGTACACGATGATAAAGGTAAACCAGATAGCAAACTATCATCTCGAGTAAGACTGTCCTACCGGGATAGGTCCTCTCTCAATCATTGCAATCACGTGCCTGTGATCCAATAATTGACTCTGAGGACACTATCTCCAACAATCTCCCACTTGCACTCAAGGCTAATTATTGCGATGTCGCATACTCACAGCCCGTGTGATACCGAACACCCAACTCCTCTACTAGTCAGTCTCACAAAATCCGTTTGCGAAACTATTGCGTTCGAGGAATAGCCTCAGTGAGTGGATCCGCCTAGATGTTTCTTTCTATGTCTCTCTATATCTCAAGTTCGCGGAGAAAGCCATCTCCCGAAATGAGCAATACCTGTCTTAGAATGTCTGGATGTCTGATGGGACCTAGCTCATAAATGAACTCCAAATCCAAACTTCTTAGACTGTATCGTCAACTGAACTTAATCAGTATCCTGCGCCATGCCACCCTCAGTATTGCCTTGGACCACCTGTCCAAAATACTGCCCCTCGTCAGAAGGAAAAAACTAAAACTCCAACAACCTCCTTGTCGTCCATGTCATCTTGGAAGCCTGGAATGATAACTGTTTCCCGAATGAGGCTGTCGTTATCATATCCCTAGAACATCCACTTATGTTCTAAAACTGCTTCCGACTGTTTCTCCGGGATTGGATCAATGTCAACTTATTGCATCTAGTGCAAGAACAACATCTGGTGTGGTACTTGACATCTCATGATTGACTCAATTGCCTAAGCAAGTGATCTGCCAATCATGCACATCCCTCTCTACTTTAGTCTATAAGACACCTTTAGAGAGGGTGACTCCATCACCTGCAGGTACACTACTGTGCCAGGAGTCGTCCATTCTAAATACTCTTAGAATGCTGTCAAAGTACCTTGATTGGGAAACCACCCAAATCTAGATCTAAAAACCATAGATCTAGTAACCAGTATGTCTGATATAATGTCCAAGTCCCTTGTGGAGAAACCACTGTGTGACGACCAAAGTATAACCGATCGTAGTATAGGAATGTCACTTCCTACTTTGTGTATGTCATCCAAAACCCGGATATCACACCCTACTACCTTCTCAACAGATCCATCCCCCATTCTGATGACGTCAAACCTATGACTGTCACATCAGAAATAGATGATCTATCTCCGCTACATCTGCTTTAGTCTATAAATAGACATAAGCCTGATGTCCACCAATGCTTCCGCTGCTCCCACTGACTACGACAACCCTCTGGCAGAGTCATATAGACGCGCACTTCTAAAGCAAGTTTAGAACGACGCTATACTCATCCTCCTGCCGGGTCTCGCAGCCTGGAACAACAACAATGGCAAATGTGGGTAAACAAGAACTTCCCTGTCACCGTCCTTAAGGCTACCGGAGTACCTCTCGGGTGCCTGAAGTTACCCACCTTATCTGCGGAGTGGCCAATGGAATGTCAAATCAGATTGAATCTTTAGGTTCCTTATCAAATCTTCGGTAATCATTTGCGGTTCTGGAATCACTTCCAGTTCTACCATACTCCCACTACTGTTTTTGAAAAAATCCATTTTTAATAAAACTGTGGCGAGTCAAGAACAATATTACTATTGATCTCCCAGATGGTAGAAAGTCAACCCTCGTCATGGCCTGGGTCAACCCACAAACAGCCATTACAGAAACGTGACTTTGAGTTATCCAGAGTCTGGTTTTAATCATAAGCCGGACAACTCCCCATACCTTAACAATGTTAAGATATGAACTGTACTATATCCAATATAGAACCAGAGGCACTGATTTAATTTAACCAGATTCAAATCATGCAGCTGTCTCCAGTGCATGTCAACTAAATGGAGAGAGGCCGATCAGCATTACTCAACTTAGGAATGCTTCCAATTATGAGTAACCTGAAAGAGAAGTAATTTCTCTTTATCATTACTATCAACTGAATACCATACACAAGTATCTACATCTTCGATCACTTTGAAGAATCCCGATACTTGCTACACCTGGTTCTCTACTCTATTCAAATACCTATAACTCCTCAAAACTTAGACCCTGTGTTTCTACGAAACACATGTCTAAGAAATAGAGAAGTTAAAAGTAAACAGAACATAGTATGAGGACCAACCCCTCTGTCCTAATGGACACTGGACAATATACAATACTCTGTATAAGTCCCCTGAGTCTTACAACTCTTTCACTGTGTGTCGTAGGTTGAAAACTGTACTTATGGTTAAGAAGAATTACACCGCTGTTTAATGCTCCTTACCTAACCATCCACTGATATAGGTAAATGTCATCGACATAATTTCAAAAAGATATGTCTCACTCTATAAAAATAGACGTACAGATATATCAATTTGAAATTGGTGCACAACAGCGGATATTCAAAACCAAATATTTGTCGACCGGCAAACAGCCCCGATGATCTCCTCAAATATCACCGATTACAACGAATCCCGATATAATGAGGATGATTACCCTATTCCCAATAACTTACTCCCACTCATCATCTGTAAAACCATACAGATGTGAGAATCAAACCTGGTAAATACATACCCCGGAGCAAGTATCTAATCGGGAAATCAGTTTTCTTTTAACATTACACAGTGAAACTGAAACATTGAAATGTTTCGGTGGGGTATCCCGGTATTCTTAGTAATGCCTCTTCCATTATCCAGATTCACAACTATAACCGTATAATTCTTTGCCACCTCTCCAAATCCCTTTATATGTCTTTAGTCATTACCTTCTGCACACCCCTTAGGCCAAATGGTTTTCTTCCTTCCCTACCGTTCGGCACCAGCCTATGGTTTGGAAGAAGACTATCCAATAAGCATAAAGGGTGTACTGTCCTAATCCTAGGAGCACTCGCAACGCGAGAGAAGGTGAAGATAAAAGACACCTGAATGTACTTTATTCCTATTTCTCCTGGACCAGAATCCATCCCCGAACTGGAACAAGTTCCTTTCGAGTTCGTATCTAACCATACGATGGAGTATCCAATAAACTGTGGATCTTCGTAGTGATACGGAGTGTCCTGGAGAAATACAAAGGTGATTTAGGATTGGCGAAGAAATATTTGGTTTGGTCGTGAATATCAGTCGCAATTTACTTTGCCCTCTTACTAATCCCTTGCTTCGTCTTAATCTTAATACCTTCTGTACACCGTTTAGGCTAATTGGTTTTCTTCATTCCCTACCGGTCGGCACCAGCCTATGGTTTGGAAGAAGACTATCCAATTTGCGTAATAGGTGTACTACTCCTAAACCAAGGAGTACTCGCAACCTGAGAGAGGGTGAAAAGAAAAGACAACTGAATAATCCTATCCGTTTTCTCCAGAACCGGAAACCATCCTCGAATTCCTTCGAGTTCGTATCTAACCATACGATGGTTTTGTCCAATGGAAGTGGACGTTCGCAGTAATACGGGGTGTCCTGGAGAAAAGGGTAAAAGTAGGAGTGGCAATGAGGTTAGCGACTCTGACAATCCAAAAGCCAGTGTTAAGAAGGTTCGGTCAACTTGGTCACTGAGTCATAGTCTAGGGTCGGGTCAATGGTCGCTGCCAGAGAGAGAGAGAAAAGAAACACTCAGCGTGCACTCTATCCTAGATCAGAATGGTTATCACTTTTCCTAATCTGGAAACCTCCCACTGTACCTCAAATTCTCCTCCAAACCTGAAAGAAGAATTAGTCGGGGTCACCCGAGGAGTAAACCAACTCATCAGTGGGAATCGGGATCCAACTATCATTGCATGATAACGTGACGGAATCCACTCACGTCATCACACTCCAGAAGGTATGCGCATATCTGGCAAGTTTCAGTTCTTTTGAAACTCCCGATGTGATTTCTGCCCCATGCTCTTATGACCTTGACGAAGGTCAACAAATCATAAGTCACATGTCAAGTTCTACCCGTCATTGTCCAGGTTAATTTGAACCCACCCGTATAAGCCTTTGACGAAGGTCAACAAGGCTATACGACTGTCCCAAACCAACGCATCTATCTATGCAGCAGAAAAGCAACAAGCAGCTACCATACACTATGCCTTGACGAAGGTCAACAAACATAGTATGAATACTACTTGCTACTTGTCTGAAACGACGGAGGGCTACGAATGGTTTCTGGAGAAAACCTTTAACGTAATGAACATGATATCGTTGAAGGAACGGATAGCTTTTTAGAAAATATAGTAACGAAAACCTTCGCTAAAGAGGTCACTCCCGGTGAAGGGATCTCGGCTCTTTCCCCGTAGAATGGGGTGCAGGATATTCCAAATGAATACCACGATGCAAAGCAAAAGTAATCGGCTATAGTGAAGTTAATGCCCTGACGCAAACTTTTGTCCAAGGGGTCACTCCCGGTGAAGGGATCTCGGCCCTTGCCTCGTCGACTGAGGAGCAGGATATTCCAAATGAATACCACGATGCAAAACAAAAGTGAACGTCCTTGCAATAACAGCTTTTTGAAAAGTGTTCCAACAACATCAGAATAGGTTTGTTTAGCTTGCATTGATCCGAATCAATGCAGTCCCATCAATTGATCACACCACAAAGAACGAAAATATACTGATGTACGTATATGCCATCCGCATTCGCCACTGGGTCCCGTCATTACCCGTTAGGTTAGCTAACTAACGACAGAGCGGGGACTGGACTAGCGCGGATGTAAAACATATACAACATCTACTAATATATATACCAATATATTATATTCGCTCAAGGCGTGATAAGAAATGCAACATCACAGAAATGTACAGCATCACAGAACAATACAGATATCTGGGATCCCCGGGTTTCACAGAGCCACTACTGAAACCCGACATTCCCCTGGTCGTGTGGATAGCCTGTGCAATGAAATCCTAGACCCCTACGGGCGCGGCAAGTTACCCGCCAAAACCTGAAGCGAGGCAGCCCTCTTCAGCGCCGTGAATGGACCACCCAGCACTTCACGGAGTCCGGTAACTTGGGCATCCCTCCTGGGTCAACCTGTACCCCCTACGAGTGCGGCGAATAGCCCGCCAATTCTAGAGTGAAGCCCCCTCCGTCCCAATGCCATGAGATGCGAGCTTGTTGCCCTCCAGAACCCGGCTATCCGTGCACCCCTCCGCGGGGTATTCCTAGTACAGAAAGTAAAATATACATACAACGGGTACATCGACCGCAACCAGGTCGTGCCCCAAAAGAATAATACAAACTGGCAGTGACGGCAGTCCACATGTCGGACGCTCGCCCCGCAATAACAAATGTACATAATACAATCACAACTGTACTAGCATTGCATCCAGGCTATCCCCCACGACCGATCCGCAACATCACAGCAAAAACACAAAACAACAACGTGAAATTCACGTTCGCAAATCCGTCTAACCGGGCTATAGCAGTTAGACTGGATTTACCGATCAAGTGACATTCACGGTCGCAGATATAATGTAAATACTGTGAAAAATGTGTTTAAAATATCCGATCGATCAAATAATTAACAAGTGGGCCCCCAAGCAATACTGTAGCACTCACAGAAATTCTGGGCCTAATTTTAATATTCCAAAACCCCTATTTTTAGCCCAGAAGCCCACTGGAAAAAAATGATGCAGTGACGACACCAATGTGCAGCGGAACCGCGGCCCAATGGGGGGTTTGGCCGCGGTTCCGCGCTTCGTTGGTCGACTGACTGTGTCGAATTTTTCCAGTAGTCTTAGAATTTCCAGTACACTAGTTTTTTACAACCTGAAAAATTTTTGGACACCAAAAAATTTTAACAGAAAACTGATGTGAACTAAAATTGGGTTTTTGGAATTTTGGTCGATCGGAACTGAAAAACACATCAAACAAAGCTAGACGAAGTTAATGGCGAGGCTCTGATACCACTGTAAGTGCACGGCGGCGCCCCGGCCGTCAATCCGACGGCCAAATGCGGAAGCGGTGATAAACTTAAATTTTTACGAACTTAGCAAACCGGAACCACCGCGCACTAAACACCCGGATCAAACCATTAACAAGTCTAAGCTAACTACAAGAAGGGGAAGAGATATACCGAATGATCCGAGTCCTCCGGTCTTCTCTTCATCGTCCCGATCTCTTGTGGAAACTCTGGTTGTCGTCTCCTCGCCGGAAGGGCACCACATCGCCTGCATCTTTTACGGGCTCCCACCTCAATACCGAGGCAACTCGGGCGCGAAGTTGGCTGGCCGACGCGTCCAAAATTTGCTGTAGAATGTGTAGTGTAGAGGCTATGTCTCATTTGGGATTTGTTGCCATTTGAAGATGATGGAGGAATCAAGATAAGAAAAATGGTGCTTGCATTTTTCTAGCAAGAAAATGAGATCAAGAATGCCACTCTCTCAAGAATGAAAAACCCCTTCTTCTCTTTTCTCAAATGAAAACCTTATCATCTTAGAAAATGGTGGAGGAAAGAATATGAAGCATGAAGGGAGGTGGTGGTAGGAGAAAGCAAGAGGTGACCACAACCAAACATCATGATAAAAAATCCACAAATCAATCCTAATCCTTTCTCATCTCATTAAAGCAAAGGAAAAGACTAAGAAAGAATCAAATGATGGATGAAAAGAAAAGATGCCATCATAATCAATACATTTGCAAGAAACCCCTCCACAAAGAGTTATTTGCAAACTTGCAAATAACCCCCTCCATCGGAAAAGTCCGGCCGGGAAAGAACAAAGGAAAACCGGCCGGAACGGAATGCAAACTGGCAACTCCAGAAAACTGGTCCCGTAATAAATTACAGGAAAACCCCCATACTGTGCATACACACCTGCATCTGTATTCTGACCGGATACAAATGCAATGAGACAAAATCTACACTGTACTATACTAGGATCCGGCTTAAACCAAAGCCGGCTAGTAATATCCGTCCGATCCTGATCCGTGCAATACCGCACGTATCTGATCAGACCCTGCCATATAACCATACGGCCACTAGTACTAACCGTCCGATCCTGATCCGTGCAATACCGCACGTATCTGATCGGACCCTGCCATATCTCCATACGGCCTCTACAGCGTTTCGCCCGAAAGCTTGAGTAACTGAAAGTGTGGTGGACTCTAAAGACTCGTTAATACAATGGCCACTAGCACGTCAGAGGTATAGGCCAATACGTGACGGGCCACCAGCTATTGACCAAAAGGGACGTCGATGAGCGAACTCATCCTGACACCCTACTGAGCCTGTCAGTGACAATATCCGTACAGTCCGGTCCGTTCGTCTATGAGCATCGCATGTCGGGCCTAGGGGGTTGGTAAAAGTCAGACCCCTAAAAGCGGTACAAGTCGTGTCGGAGTGTAGCCCAGAACACCCTGAGATACTACTGGAATACCTACCAGTAAATCTCCTGCCTTGGCCAAGGACTTCGTGTAATGGCTCTCCTAGACACAGCGCGACCTCACCCCCAATACCGGGAGAGACGAATCCCTGAAGATCCGCTCACTGCCTCCATGTGGCTCGGGACTGTACCCAACTAAAACCTGTTTGCACGACTCCTTTGAGCCGTGGTAGGGTAGTAATCAAAGCACAGTGGGAACTCACACGAGATAAATGACGATCCTCAGGTCGATGAACTAACCTGTACACATGTCACCTGGGAACTGCTATCTGACGTCAGGTATAAGACCAACTAGCATGTTCCCGGCGGGTCCTGTCCGGTGTACTCATAACCCAATGAGCACCTGTATACATCTTAGGTGAACCAACTGACACCAGTGGCTTGTGAGACCGGCCACCGCCCCCTCGTCGGGGTCTCGACTGTATACACTAGTCTACTCTGGAGAATCGATGCCCTATCTCGAAACTCCCACGACTAGGGACCTTTTAAGGATGTGCTTATAGACTCCAGCTCTCACTTATATGATCGCCCTCATACTGCTGGCAGTCAAGCAAGAATCCTAGGGGCTCTATCAACGTGTAATAGCGACCTGTCAGGTCGCCTAAAGCAGTACATGATGATAAAGGTAAACCAGATAGCAAACTATTATCTCGAGTAAGACTGTCCTACCGGGATAGGTCCTCTCTCAATCATTCCAATCACGTGCCTGTGATCCAATAATTGACTCTGAGGGCACTATCTCCAACAACATTATCTAATATCGGCTCGCTTTATTATTTCATTTTCTCACAGGATTAATACATTGATATATATGCGATATATGTTAATTGTATTATTTTCTTTTGTTGCAAATATATAATATATATGTGATATATATTATTGTGACATGATATGATTTATTATGAAACATGATTAAGGATGATAAAAAGGGATTAGGGTTTGATTAGGGTTAGCTCTTTCAAGTTCATTCTAGAAGGATTCTATTTTGTCTTGGTTAAGATATTATGGTTGATACTTATTCTTAACCTAACCAAACCCTAACTCTAGTTTATTCTCTACAAGTTTTATCCTATCATCCTTTACCATGGTTCTATAATCAATCATATACACTTGACTACTATTCATCACAAAAGGATTATTCTTTCATTCTTCATCTTTGTAACACCCGAGCCCAATAATACTATTTATATTACTAGTTGAGGGTTATATATTGCTCATTCCAATTTTCCTGATTTTCTGGTGTTTATTGTTAAATTTCACCCGGTTAAGTCATTTTGGCACATAACAAATTTTAACTCCGAAAAAGAAATTTAAGATGTCCATGTTAGCCTACTCGTCGCCACTAGTCGCGTGGTAGCGTCCGCGTGTCGAGATTCCGTTCCGTTTGGCTAAACGGGCCAGTTTGGGTGACTACGCGCGCGTGCAAGTGTCCGACTTGGGGGCATGCATTTTAATCACTAAACGCCTATTTTCAAAATTTGGAACCCGCTTAAAATCCTATAATTTGAATTTGGAACATTTGGGCGCAACCCGGGTGCGATTTGGAAATGTTTCATTTTGCGCCAAAAAGGGCCCGTTTCAATTTAAAATATATATAACTAAAATTATATGCGAATAATTCCTTAACTGCTTATCTTGCCAAAGATTAACTGCATATCCCTTTTAAATTTTTCTTGTGGCCAATCACGGGGCTGAGTTCGTGGGCCCGCCTCCTAATCCTTCTCTTTCTCTCTCTCTCTCTATATCTCATCAAATTTATCTCTCTCTCTCCAATCTCTCTCTCTCTCTCCCTCTATATAACCTAAACCATGCAGCCGCCTTCACCCAACCCTCTTCCATCGCGTGAAACCCATCAAACCCTAACCCTAGCCCACCGCAGACCTCACCGCCGGTTCCCCCGCAACCTCGCCGTCGCCGCCAGCACCCTCAGCCTAGCCACGCCTTCCTCCTCCCTCCTTCCTCCTCTCTCCTGCGCCTGCACCCATTCCCGACCTCGCCTCCACCCTCGCAGACCTCGCCGTCGACGCCACCCATCGTCGTCGACGACTCCCGCGGATCCCTCTCACCCTCCTCGTCCCGACCTCGTCGTCGCTGCCCTCCTCCCTTCGCCGGAACACCAGCACGAGCCCTAACCCCTCGCCTACCTCACTGTTCGCCGGAGAAACGCACCGGCGACCTCGTCGACGCCACCTCCGACCACCTCCCTTTCCCCTCGGCCACCAGAGTCGACTACCACCCTCACACTCGTTCCAGCAAACTCCGGATTTTTTCCAGCCACCGTGCTTCGCCGTCGCTGCCTCGCCGGCGTCCCAGTGCCGTCGAGCCATCGTGTGCACCCTGTTTCTCCTCTGTGAGTTTTCCTTATGCTTCCTTCTGGTACAATCCCTTCGCTGGTCGTATTTTGCGTGTATCGTATCTTGTTGCTAACTTGTTACCGATGACATTTTGCCGGAATCCGACCGTGCCGTCTTGGCGAACCCGACGCTCCAGCGAAGCCCCCTGGTCCGTGTGATCCCGTTGACCTCTGTTTGGACTCGATCCGTGGCCCGTGCTATCTCACCGCGTTTTCTGCCGACATCGCATCCGTGTTCCCGTTTGCAGACCATCGAGGCAAGTATTTGAATACTTGCTCTAACATGCTAGCGTGCGAGATCTAGTCTCGCCACGCACTTGAATTCATGCTATAAAACAACTTAATGATGGTAATGTATATCATAGTATTGCAGTTATCTTAACCTGGAATCGTTCCAACAGTCCTCGTAATTAATCAACCCACATAAACCCGTATTTCAAATAAATAAAACGAATGAATCATACCCGCTTAAACTGTTAAATCATTCATGAGACAACCCTTATATTTAGTATAATTTCATGTAGTTTCCTTAATTTATAATCGTGGATATTGCTTTACCTTGTGGCTATTGCACCCTAAAGATGATTGAACATGTTAATAAGAGAATATAAACATCACTGTGGTTATATGGAATATTGTGGTTAAATACTGTTTCCTGCTATTGTTCATTATTGATTGTGTACCTGTTGTGAGCACTTACCCGATTGCACGACATATTGGCCTGACCCTGATACACCTGACATATACATGCATACCGTCCCATCCTGTTGTACCATGACATTACTTGTTCCCTGATTTCATGCCTAATGCCGACAACCTGACCGTTCCTGCTGTCGATTCAGACAGACCTACTTTTACTGGACTTTATGTTGGCATTAGTCCTTGACTACTGAATACCTGACCTGACATACATAGCTTGGGGGTATGGGGAAATCAAAGTTGAACCTGACTTGTAACTCGACAGTTCACTACCGTTCGAGTGTACACATTCCTTTCTGTGCCTTACGGCATGTCTCGGTTTCAGCCGAGAATATTGTGGCCGTGATCCCGGGTATGTACGGGGTAATACCGAGTGTACACTTTCCTTTCTGTGCCTTACGGCATGTCTCGGTTCAGCCGAGAATATTGTGGCCGTGGTCCCGGGTATGTACGGGATACTAATACTTCCTTTCTGTGCCTTACGGCATGTCTCGGCCGCCGCCGAGAATATCATGGCCGTGGTCCCGGGTATGTACGGGATACTATTGGGTTACATCGACGATTCATCAATTGGTTTCAAAGACTATAGAGTAGAAAACCTGATAGGACAGTTTAGTCACCGTTGCACATTACCCTGCTTGTTACTTCTTATTACTGCTTTATTCATGTTCATGCTTACATTGTTTATTACCATGTTTATACTGTATACTTGATATCATGACGCGCTGACGTCTGGGTTTTGCATGGCCCAGATCCCGTACCTTTGTCGTCGGCCGAGCAGGAGTACTTCAGCCAGCAGGCTGAACAGTGAGTCCTTAGGATTTAGTTTAATTATTGCTTTTCATTTCCAGATGTGAGCCTGCATTATGGGACATACTGTTTATTCATTGTATTGGATCATTAGCTTCCGCACTTATTGTTTATTGATTCTTGTTATTATGGATTTGGACATGTATTAGTTTAGTTTATTTTACTGTTCTTGATATCTCTACAACCGTAATGTGACTGTGGACGGATGCGTCCTACCCGCAGGTAGCATGGTTGGCTATGTCACGTGCCCAAGTTTGCGTACTCTGGGAAGCGGGGCGTGACAATCTTCTTCTCTCTTTGGTTTTTGAAAGAGAGAGCTCACTAGAAATTCCTTATGTGATGATTTATTGTGAGAAAGTGAATTAAAAAGATAGCATAAATACTACTCCATCATCCTCATCTATTCTAGCCCATTAGATTAGGGTGTTCATATCTTTAGAGTGAGAAAGCTTTGGTTATAGCAACTTCGACGTAGATCATCGGAGAATCGGAACACTTCAAGCTAGCATGGATCGTTCGAGTCGTGGAGCCTCTCTTGAGTTCGGGAGATCATGGATCACGGCGAAGGGACTTCTACTCGGAGCTTGTGAAGCGAAGGAGCGGACTACAAAGGTTGTAATCCCTCACACTTAGTTTTAAAGATGTTATCTTGCATGCTAAACCCTAATAATCTAGCAAAGATCCCGTCTTTGGGTTGTTCGGCACATGTAAAATTTTATTCGGGCATGTTTGATACTTTATGAACTTTCACAAGTGTGCCTAGGAACCCTACAGTGGTATCAGAGCCTAGCTAGAGTATAAGGCGACGTGTTTACGAAGTTAAAACTCCGATCGAACCCGAACCGACGAAAATGAACCCCTCTCTGGATATTTTTCAAAAATGCGATTTTTTCTGAATTAAAAATACCTGAAAAATTCAGCATACAGAAATAAGAATAACTGTGAAATTCGGTGCAGTGATCCATACAGACAGCCGTGGAATCGCGGCCTTACCCTGCTTAGGCCGCGGTTCCGCGGCCATACTTTTTGATGTGACAATTATTTTTTCACAGTAATTCGTTTTTTATGCTTATACAGTTTCTGGTATTTTTATTTTTGACTCAATGGTTGAGTGCTCTGGGGTTTGTTTTGTAATCGTAGATTCGATCGGAATATTTAAATTCGTTTTTATTTCCGGATATTTAGAAACTGTTAAAATGTTCGAACGGATATCATTAACTCACTTTTTCCTGGCACGAAAAACTTTCAAGTGTTGAATTTTTATCGGGTTTAAATCTTTCGGAAAAATGTGCAAGTAACACGGTGGACCCTCTAGAAGACAACAAACCTTAACTCGATTATGTGACCGTCTTGAACTGCCTTTTGAACCTTTGGGTTTGGGGCAGTACGGCGTGCCACATGTGAGGCATTGGCTTGACCCTTTTACGGCTGGATCACTGGTACTGTGACATATTCTGGGATTATTTGAACTCCGCTCAAGTGTTGAGCACTTTAGGAAATTTTGGGTATTTGATTATCTGTTCGAAAAGTTTAATACTGTCTATTTATCTGGAATGTGATACAATATATGGAATTCATTGTGTTAGGCATGAAATGTGAAGTATGTGATATTTCGGATTTACGATGTCTAAAGTGATTGCGGATTCCAAATATTGTAGTTTTACAATTTCTTTTCTGTGACCGTAAGTGTAGTATGTAGTTGTATTGCCGACTGTCGTTGCTATACATCGACGATGATCGGTATATGCATATTTACTTACGTTGATGATATGAGATATTATGTGTTGCTGAGATATGATGTGCAGGATTGTCGCGATTGAATAGCCGAGGGTTTTATGTGAGATGAGAGTTTTAAATTTTCATTCATGTAAATTCAAATGTAATGTAATATTCTTTTATTTGGGGCACTTCCAGGTTGAGGTTGATGCCACCAGTGTTGTATATTATTTACTTTTCCGCATTAGGATGGACCCAAGGAGGGGAGCACAGGTGACCGGGTTCTGGGGTTCAGTGGGAGGCTATCTCGAGGAGTCGAGACCGGGTCTCCTAAACTCCAGAATTGGTAGGGTCGCTTGCCGCTCTCGTAGGGGTCCAGGGTGTGGGCTTGGCTATTCATCGCGACTGTGGAATCCGTATTTTCTATTGTTGGCTAAATACTAAATACGGACGTCCTAGTATATCCCACATTATATCTATGTTTCTGCTGCGATATCTGTGATGTGATCATTTGATATGTTGTGATGGATACAGTATATAGTATATATGATATATTATATAGACGTTACTTATGTTTTACACCCGCACTAGCCCTGCCCTGCTCTGTCGTTAGTTACCTAACCTAATGGTGCATGAGGGGACATCGAGGCGAATGCAGATGGCATAAGTGTACGTCGTATTTATCTGTGATGCTTAGGAAGCATAAGCTGATGGGATTTTTATTAATGAGATTAATAAAAAGAAAAGAAACCTAAAAGATGTTGTAGAATCAAAACTTTATAAAAAGGGTAGCTACAGTTTTGCTTTGCATAGCGGTATATATGATATACCCTGCACCTTATTCGATGAGGAAAGAGCCGAGATCCCTTCACCGGGAGTGACCTCTTTAGCGAAACTGGCAGATGCTACAAAACTCGGTTTGTCTTTTGATTGCTTTTAGAGTTTTGCTTTGCACAGTGATATATATGATATGTCCTGCACCTTATTCGATGAGGAAAGAGCCGAGATCCCTTCACCGGGAGTGACCTCTTTAGCAAAACTAATGAAAGCCTAAAAAACACTCCATTTCAAAATTTCACATGATTCTACGACGATATCAAGTTCATTACGCTCATGGTTTTCTGAAAAACCTGCGTAGCCCTCCGTCATTTCAGATAAAGACTAGTTAGTATTCGTGCTACGTTTGTTGACTATGTTAAGGCGTAGTGTATGGTAGCTAATTAGTACTTATCTGTTAAAACATGAGATGTGATTGGATTAGAGTAGTTGTACGACTTTGTTGACTATGTTAAGGGTCGTGCAGGTGGGTTTAATTCAATCGGTAAATGACGGGTTGAACTTGGCTAGCAATTATGATTTGTTGACTATGTTAAGGTCATAAATTGCTAGGGGCAAAATATTATCGGGAATTTCAAGTGTTGAAATTTGCAATGAGATTGCATACCTCCTATGAGATAGTTGGATCCCGATACCCACTGCGAGTAAGTATTACTCCTGGGAGAGTTTTACACAGGACAATTAGTCGATCAAGTAGGTGTCTAAGAAAAGTGTTAACGGGGTTACGCCTCTGGGAAAACGAGATTTACTTTAATTAGGTCCGTGCGAAAGTACGGGGAACCTCCCTCAAAGTACCAACACTGATCTGGCTGAAAGATTGACGAAATTGTAGGGTGTAATTATTCCCGGCTAATCTTACCTTTTAGGGTTTGAAGGTAGATTTGATAAAAACGGTGGGAGACATCCTGATTAGATAAGATAATAACCAATCTAATCTTGCAAGAGCATACGCTAAAGTGTTTTCTTCTCTCTCTTTCCAGGTAGCGACCATGTCAGGCCATAATCAAGATAATAATATGGATGTATTGACTGAACCCGCTTATTATACTGAGAAGGGGAACGTTGGACCCGTTCTTTCTTATAAGAGTTATAAGACTGAACAGGGAATAAAAAAATATCTGGATTCTCAAGCCGCCCAAAAGAACATGCATGTTGATGCATCTTCTTCAAGTGTGTTAGTTATTGAGAAATGTTTCTCAGTTCACCCCACGTTCTGGGTATTGGATACCGGATCAGGATCCCACATATGTAAATTGTTACATGGGCTACGTAAAGGTAGAGAACTGGGAAAAGGTGATCATTCCGTTCAAGTAGGGAACGGTGCAAGTATTGCATCCAAAGCAGTTGGCGAATATCACCTTGTATTGCCAAGTCGTAATACACTGATTCTAAATGAGTGCTATTATATACCGAACATGATGTGCAACATTATATCAGTCTCTTTATTAAGTAAAGAAGGATATAATTTTGTAGTAAAGGATAATGTTATGAACATATTCCTAGATCAAAAGTTGATTGCATCAGGCTCGTTACATAATGGCATATTCATTCTAAATCAGAATACAGTCCTCAATATTCAAAACACACACAAGAGGAAAAGTTCAGAAATGAACGAATCCTTCTTGTGGCATTGTAGACTTGGTCATATCAATGCGACACGACTCGCTAAGTTACATAAGGATGGCTATTTGAATATGTTCGAATTATCATCTTATGATACTTGCCATTCCTGTCTCAAAGGAAAAATGACCAAAGCTCCGTTTAGTGGACACGGAGAAAGAGTTACTGAACTCTTAGGACTGGTACTGTCACGTCCCGAAAGTACGGAACATGACCGACACTTAAACTACGAAACGTCTCGAGGCGTACGTAATCTAAGTAAACCGAAAACCCAGAAATCCAAACCAAGAAAAGAAGTAGAGTGAAGGAAAAACAATTTAAAACAAGTAGTTTTAATAGCATAAGCCGAATTATGCGGTTTTTAAGAACATCAAAATTTATTGAAAATTTCGGCAGAGTCTCCTTTGTAAAAACTGGCTCCCAAACGGGATACAACATGAATAGTATACGAAATCAATAAAAAGGCATCCCCAAGCGGGAGCTAGCTCTTTGTCAATCGACGGTTACAACCACACAAGCAATATAATATACAACGCCAACGGTGAGGATCAAAACTCAAAAGGAACTCAAAACCACCAGAAATATAAAGAGCGACTCTAAGGTCGAAAGAATAAACAACACTGGTCTCTAACTCAATAAATACATGTTTGGTTGATGGAATTTACTAGATACAACGGAATAGTATTATACAAGGGAATATGATGGGTATGATACAAGAAAAACCCACCTACTAGCAAGTCACCCGAATGAAACTGAGCCCGCAAAGCCGTAATGAAACCTGTACGGCAAACCTGCAAGAAACTGGGGCACAACGGGGGTGAGTTGCCAACTCATGAATAGAAAAACATCTACGCACAGAAATCGCATAAATAACGCAACCTAGGTCAATGATCATAATATATCCTTAAAAATATGTATAACATGCAGCCTATAACAATGGATAGGGTAATATCTAACCGAGTGAAATCTCAGGTGCCCGTGTCGGTGCCTCAGGTAGCAATATATCATATGAATGAGGTATGAATGCATGAAACCGAATACATGTAATGAAGAAACTGTTTTCATAAATTAGTGAGATTTCCTTCGTATTTTTAAACTGAGGTATCATAATGAAATCAGTATCAACAGTGTCTAGCATCGACACAAAACATAAATCTCACTGTCTCGAAATATCAATGTCTCAATCTCAATATCTAGGGCGTCGTCAGTCCGGACCGGCCCCTACCATCCATCTCAAGACCACGACGGTATCCTCCGGATATCCGACGCGTCGGGTAATATCACCGGTAGGTAGTGCTCCCCTGCCGGGCTCAACGTCAACACCACATTCATCTTGCCCCGGGGTACCATACCGGGCCCACCATGTACCCGTGACGGTTCCTCCACTCCTCGACACGGATCTCCAAAACCACAGCAAACTCATGGTGGACGACACTTTACATCACTAGAAAACCGCAACATTTTATATTTTAAAAGATCATAAGTTGTAAATTTTGCGGCTTTCCCCGAAATCCAGAAATATCATAAATCTCAAGAAATCATCACAAGTGCATATGTCAATGATAATGAACTAGGCATGAACAACTGAGTAACAGTATGCATGAAGTGGTAGGTAATAACTACATTGTCTAATATGGCATATAAGGGAAGTACACTAATATCATGTCAAAACTACCAGCTAACAATCTAAGTCAAGCAATTATATTCTCTAAAGTGTACGTGACATGGCAATTACCGATGAAGATGTGTGTGAGCCGGCAAGTAGGTGTACGTGGTACATACGCATCATCGGTAATGGTGCTGGTGTCCTAACAGCATGATATCAATAATGGAATATGCAGCAAAATAAATATGCGAGGCAGAGCGAACAGCAATAATGTGCGGGAGCTGAATACTAGACACAACGATAACTAATCTACAATAATCTAATATAAGTCCTACGAATGGTGCCTTTTGAAATAACACGAATCATGGGGTTTTGAAAATAGGGCTACGGTGTTTTTGTGAAAGGATACGTCGTTTTTGAAATATCCGTAGATTCCCTTGAGCTGTCTTTAAAAATGCCCACGATTCGTTAGTTTTTGAAATAGGTAAGAAGTCTAATCTAATCTAACAACTACACTAAACTATACGGCTGAACTAACAAGCTGAACTACAGGTAAGGAAACCGCCTATCATCTGAGTCGATACATATACATACCTGTATATGTATAGTCGGTGATCCCGCCTCAATAATATCATATCCGATACCATATCTATAATCAGGCATCCCAAGTCAAAAGTGCGGATCAATCATCAATATAGCTCGTACGTAAATCTGTCGTACGGCATCCCAAATCTGGGTACGGGTCAAAATTCACAATTCATCAATTAAGCTTCGTTTTGCATGAACCAAAGTCATTAAACCACTCATTATAATAGTTATAATGACATGAACACTTAATTATATTTTAATCTAAGCATTTGATAATTTTTCAAAAACTCTAGTTAGCAAAAACAAAACTTAATTTAGACATTTCCATGCAACAATATGAAATTTAACTACTAAATTACTTTCTACAAATTCTAAGATGGTAAGCTACCCATCACAACCATACACCAATTCACAATAACCTAAGTTGCATTCAAACCCTTTTCTTGAATTCCAAAACGTGCAATTAAACTCACATATCCAAATAACACTTAAATAAATTAGCTTAAGAAATTAGTAACAATTTAAGCAACAAAAATGTTTAGAAATATACCCAAAAGCATATGAAGATCCACAAGCATCCTTGGCACTCCAAAATGCTCTCTTTTCATAAGGATCCATGCTTGAAATGCTAAGGAATAATGGGTAAGTGTTGGATTTGGAAAAAAGCTTTGAAATTGTATGGATTTTGAAGCTTTTTTATGGATTTTTGAAGCAAAAATGGAGTGAGAACTTGGGGAGGGGGGGGGGGCTGCTGCTAAGGGGTCAGTTTCGGCCAGATTTGGGGGGGGGGGAGTGGGTGAGTGAGGAGAGAGGGTGAGGTGGGGAAAGTTGTTTCAAGTCAAAGTCAACTCAATTTATATCATTTTCTACTCTTTTCTTTTCTTTTCTTTTCCTTTTCTTTCCTTTGCAAACCAAGTGGGGAAAAAGTGAGGGCTGCTGAATTTGGCTAAGGGGAGGAGTAAGTGGGGGTGTGTGGGTGTGGGTACGGGTGTGGGGTGATGAAAAATGATAAATACAATACCCCAAGCATCCATTTACGCTAAAAAAAAAGCCTTTTTTCTTCAATAATTTCTAAACCGTTTTGGCAAATGATTTCGTTCCAAAAACCACATAATAAAATTTTATTTAATGTTTTATGATGTACAAAATTTGTTTCAACTCATTCCGATTTGTAATTTTCCCTAATTAAATGTATTAGTGACGGCTTAAAATAATAATAAAATAATATTTTTTTTTCAGGAAATTTGAAATTTCACCTGCGGCTCAATAAACACCAAATAATAGCAATTACATAGCTAGAATATGTATATTTAATTTTTATAATAAGATATTTGCATTTTGACTTTTTACAGAAAACCCCCTTATTTTACCGATTTTTCGAAATTTCACCGAAACGATTTTCAAAGCGTTACAATCTTCCCCCCTTAAAGAAATTCAGTCCCCGAATTTAAATTCAAACTCCCCCAAATACTAAAACATCTAAGAAAACCCATCAAGTCGTCGGGGCTCCGAAATTGTAAATACATAAAACAAATCGTAGCGCAGCGCATGCGCTTGAAAAATGAGCATATAACTCAAATCAAAACTCCGTCAAGCATCCCGCAATCATCGGAGTCATGGAGAAGACATCAATGCCAAATCCAAATCAAAACCAATATGACATAACTCGAAACTATACATGTAAATATCGAATCTATATCTGTAAGTATCTGAAGGAAATGCATGCCAAATCTCTTTAAGTCGCTGTGCAACGCGTATAACACTGCACAGTGGCGGACGTCTATCATAAGAAAATAACTATATACATATATACCTTTGTTTGAAATGTACGTTCCGCCGTTTTGGAAACAATTTAGAAGGGTCTCCTTGTTTTAAACATTTCGTGTCATATCAGACACGTAGGTAAATACTGAGGCTATAGCTCGCTTTTTGGAAATCCCTTCAATAACTATCAATGCATGCAAAAATATATTACTGTCCTCTGACTAGTCCTGCTCAGTACGAAAACACATAGCAATATCATAAAAACGTACTACTCTATACGAAATCAATCCTAAAATATGCACATGAATGCTACGTGCGTCTGGTGCGCACGGAAATTAAAATCCATGAATGTGCCATACATGCGCACAGAACAACATCTAAGTGCATCGGGTGTGCACGAAACATCTGTCATAGGCAACATGTGTGCCTGACAGCAAAATCAGGTGCATCTGACATGCACGAAAAATCTCGATTTAGTGCATCTGGTGTGCACCAAAATCGCATCTCAAGTCATGCGCGAAAATTCAAATCAGGTGCATCCATCGTGCACGAAATCATGAAATCCAATATCAAGCGTCGAACGTGCGTAAAATCAATCAGGTGCACAAGGTGCACAAAACAAATATCGAGTATCACAATCGAAATCGAAGTCCAGTGCATCTAAGTGCACAAAAGGCGTATCACTGCACTGCAAGCATATATAAACTATACAGAGTGCAGGAACGAAATCGTGTGCGTGCATACGCACAAAATCAACTCAAATGTCTGAAACCGTAAAATCACAAACATGTGAAACCCAAGCACGAAAACGATATCAAGTGCAACACTGTGCAAGAATCGTAAATTCTCAATCATCAAAATCAAATCATGCGAATAAATCACCCAAAATATCGAAATCGATAATGGCGGAATAGTACCGCTCAAGTGCATCCTCTAAGAATCTCGGGCCAACTGTCGCGGTCACTAGTGGGACGTCTCGTCGATGATCATGGACTCTGGCCTTCTGGTGTGCGTAACAATGACCACTCCTGGGTCAAGATCTCCACTGTGAATTACCAATCTCTCGGTCCATCGGCTCATCGGCCCTGTCAGGTGTGCTAACGGGGATGATCCCATTCTGGCACTTCTCTGGTCATCTCTCGGTCAATCATTGCGACCACTCATAAGACAGCATATCACTGGCGTCGGCCTCTGGCTCTCTGAATGTACGTGACACATCTGATCCTGGGTGCAAGTATCATTGCAGCAGTGTCCTGGAAGGAATCCTGCTCACGGTCTCTTCCATGTCTCATCCCTGCCAACTGTCCGGAAGTCATCGTCCTTTCCTATATCTGCATCTTGCACCGGAACGGCTGCATACCCATCGCGACTCCTTCTGGAAGGTATATCCAGTACTCTGCCTCGGCATGCGTATCGCATCTCTGATATCGGCGGAGTGGAACGTTGTCTTATCCAGATCTTGTACGGACCTCTTTACTCCACTTTCTCTAATGTCGAATGCTTCGGAATCGTCTCATCAAGGCTATATGGACTGAGCTCCAATGGCTATCCTCGTATCTGGAGTCTCCCAAGAAATGCATCTCACCACCTAGCATCCGAATTAAGTCGAGCCATCCGACCGAGTCGTCAAAACCTCATAATCCCCCAAGAGCTCAACATCTTGGGCACAGTTTAATAGTATCGAGTACATACCACAGCATCGGTGGTCCAGCCATAGAAGGGCAAACCCAAGCCTCACTAATGGCGCCGTAGAACTGCCGCAAACCCGAAGGTTCAAAGGCTTTCACACGGTCATTAAGTCGAGTTAGGGTTTCATTCTTCTAGAGGGACCATAGAATTGCCTGCATGTCTTTCCGACTACTTAAAACTTGGAATAATAGGTTTCTGACATTCGATCGTCTCTGTCGACTCTCAACGTCTCCGCGTGAAATCGTCTCCAGCTGGAATCAATCTATCTGATGACCTCGCATCGGGGTAGGCGAACGATCCACAAGTCCTAGTCATTCATCCTCAATGACTAGCGACCTTCTATCATCTCTTAGTACAACTCGTTCTGCACTAACGCCAGCATCTGGGGCAATATCTCGTCGTTCGCAGCAATAACTAGCTCGCTCGTCTGCACGCTGAACAGTGCCTCGACCATCATGAATAAGCAACACACCAACGGTCATCAAAATCTGGTTGGCCTCTGTCAGTGGCCCAATCCTTTGATACTGATCGGCACGTCCGAGAAATCTCATAAAGGCGATCCGCCAAATGCTCGTGGCGCGGAAACACAGTAAAAAGACACATCTCCGCAATCGTGTGTCGCCGGAATTTCGCCCTGGTCAGTCCTCGTTCGTGACGAGCTCGTGCTGACCGCAACTCTAGCTGTAGCTCTCCCTGCCCGTAATCGTGGCAGCAAAACCAAACTAGTACCGATGAGGCTAGATCAGGAAGGAATATAATACTGAACATGGAAATGTACATCCTAAGGCTTCATAAGTGGAGTGACGTGTCGTAAATATGCCGCGGAACATACCAACGATACGTCACTCTACTTTAGTCACATATTCCATCAACCAAGGGTCATCCTACACTCCGAAGGTAAAACCTAACGCTCTGATACCAACTTTGTCACGTCCCGAAAGTACGGAACATGACCGGCACTTAAACTACGAAACGTCTCGAGGCGTACGTAATCTAAGTAAACCGAAAACCCATAAATCCAAACCAAGAAAAGAAGTAGAGTGAAGGAAAACCAATTTAAAATAATTAGTTTTAATAGCATAAGCCGAATTATGCGGTTTTTAAGAACATCAAAATTTATTGAAAATTTCGGCAGAGTCTCCTTTGTAAAAACTGGCTCCCAAACGGGATACAACATGAATAGTATACGAAATCAATAAAAAGGCATCCCCAAGCGGGAGCTAGCTCTTCGTCAATCGACGGTCACAACCACACAAGCAATATAATATACAACGCCAACGGCGAGGATCAAAACTCAAAAGGAACTCAAAACCACCAGAAATATAACGAGCAACTCTAAGGTCGAAAGAATAAACAACACTGGTCTCTAACTCAATAAATACATGTTTGGTTGATGGAATTTACTAGATACAACGGAATAGTATTATACAAGGTAATATGATGGGTATGATACAAGAAAAACCAACCTACTAGCAAGTCACCCGAATGAAACTGAGCCCGCAAAGCCGTAATGAAACCTGTATGGCAAACCTGCAAGAAACTGGGGCACAACGGGGGTGAGTTGCCAACTCGTGAATAGAAAAACATCTACGCACAGAAATCGCATAAATAACGCAACCTAGGTCAATGATCATAATATATCCTCAAAAATATGTATAACATGCAGCCTATAACAATGGCTAGGGTAATATCTAACCGAGTGAAATCTCAGGTGCCCGTGTCGGTGCCTCAGGTAGCAATATATCATATGAATGAGGTATGAATGCATGAAACCGAATACATGTAATGAAGAAACTGTTTTCATAAATTAGTGAGATTTCCTTCGTATTTTTAAACTGAGGTATCATAATGAAATCAGTATCAACAGTGTCTAGCATCGACACAAAACATAAATCTCACTGTCTCGAAATATCAATGTCTCAATCTCAATATCTAGGGCGCCGTCAGTCCGGACCGGCCCCTACCATCCATCTCAAGACCACGACGGTATCCTCCGGATATCCGACGCGTCGGGTAATATCACCGGTAGGTAGTGCTCCCCTGCCGGGCTCAACGTCAACACCACATTCATCTTGCCCCGGGATACCATACCGGGCACACCATGTACCCGTGACGGTTCCTCCACTCCTCGACACGGATCTCCAAAACCACAGCAAACTCATGGTGGACGACACTTTACATCACTAGAAAACCGCAACATTTTATATTTTAAAAGATCATAAGTTGTAAATTTTGCGGCTTTCCCCGAAATCCAGAAATATCATAAATCTCAAGAAATCATCACAAGTGCATATGTCAATGATAATGAACTAGGCATGAACAACTGAGTAACAGTATGCATGAAGTGGTAGGTAATAACTACAATGTCTAATATGGCATATAAGGGAAGTACACTAATATCATGTCAAAACTACTAGCTAACAATCTAAGTGAAGCAATTATATTCTCTAAAGTGTACGTGACATGGCAATTACCGATGAAGATGTGTGTGAGCCGGCAAGTAGGTGTACGTGGTACATACGCATCATCGGTAATGGTGCTGGTGTCCTAACAGCATGATATCAATAATGGAATATGCAGCAAAATAAATATGCGAGGCAGAGCGAACAGCAATAATGTGCGGGAGCTGAATACTAGACACAACGATAACTAATCTACAATAATCTAATATAAGTCCTACGAATGGTGCCTTTTGAAATAACACGAATCATGGGGTTTTGAAAATAGGGCTACGGTGTTTTTGTGAAAGGATACGTCGTTTTTGAAATATCCGTAGATTCCCTTGAGCTGTCTTTAAAAATGCCCACGATTCGTTAGTTTTTGAAATAGGTAAGAAGTCTAATCTAATCTAACAACTACACTAAACTATACGGCTGAACTAACAAGCTGAACTACAGGTAAGGAAACCGCCTATCATCTGAGTCGATACATATACATACCTGTTTATGTATAGTCGGTGATCCCGCCTCAATAATATCATATCCGATACCATATCTATAATCAGGCATCCCAAGTCAAGAGTGCGGATCAATCATCAATATAGCTCGTACGTAAATCTGACGTACGGCATCCCAAATCTGGGTACGGGTCAATATCACATTCATCATACTATTCACCTGGTATCCTCTTTATCAAATATTATGATCGGGGTACTGATCTACGTATAGTACCATACTGATACCGCCTACGTATGCATGGACGTGTGTGAAACACTACGTCAAGGACCCGCTACAACGTCATGTCGTATCTAAGATACGAACCCTGCTATATCACCGATCTCACGGCCTCAAATTGAATCTCATCGACTCAGCTCAATCCCAAGTATCATCCTCAATCCGTATGTGAACACATAGTCCCATACCCATATGAACACATAACTATAAAGAATCCCATGAGTACATATCAATAGGAATGTATGCAAGTATGTATGTGTGTATGTGTAGTACAACACTACCCTAGGGTTCGCAACAGTAAAAATAGTCCAACACACCAATATCCATCCTAAGCATCGTTATTAATCCTAAATAACATATAATAATTGTTGGTGTGTATACGCATCTGTATACACCACCACCGACTGCGGGGGTGCTATACGCCATCCACCCGACTTCTCCCCGTAGATATAAATCTACTCACCTGGTCCTCGCTAGCCGGTACCGACGTTGCCACACGCTTGCTTGTCATCTCGAAGTCCACATGGGGGAACCTACATATCATAATGCACCATATCTCATTAAAATCCGACTCATGATCAAAACGACGCACGAATCCCACATAGGTCAAAACCTATGGTTGCTTTCACAAATCAACCCAAAAACCCTCGACGTCGGCATACAACCGCCAAACCATCGAGAAAAACCCAAATACACTCATTTGCACATTCAGGAACACTAATTTTAATATAAACTAGGTTAAAACTCACAAAAACGCCAATTTCACTCAAAAAGTCATTTTTCCGAAAATCTAGCAAGCACAATTCGCCGTTTTTGTACAAAACACGATGTTTAAATGAATGTAGCGGCCAATATATTTATTAAATATCTTAAATAAGTCATAAAAACCATTTTCATAATTTAAACTCATAAATTTGCATAATTTCCAAAATCCTAGTTTGCAAAATATCAAATTTAACACCCTTTAAAGCAAAATTCACAATTCATCAATTAAGCTTCGTTTTGCATGAACCAAAGTCATTAAACCACTCATTATAATAGTTATAATGACATGAACACTTAATTATATTTTAATCTAAGCATTTGATAATTTTTCAAAAACTCTAGTTAGCAAAACCAAAACTTAATTTAGACATTTCCATGCAACAATATGAAATTTAACTACTAAATTACTTTCTACAAATTCTAAGATGGTAAGCTACCCATCACAACCATACATCAATTCACAATAACCTAACTTGCATTCAAACCCTTTTCTTGAATTCCAAAACATGCAATTAAACTCACATATCCAAATAACACTTAAATAAATTAGCTTAAGAAATTAGTAACAATTTAAGCAACAAAAATGTTTAGAAATATACCCAAAAGCATATGAAGATCCACAAGCATCCATGGCACTCCAAAATGCTCTCTTTTCATAAGGATCCATGCTTGAAATGCTAAGGAATAATGGGTAAGTGTTGGATTTGGAAAAAAGCTTTGAAATTGTATGGATTTTGAAGCTTTTTTATGGATTTTTGAAGCAAAAATGGAGTGAGAACTTGGGGAGGGGGGGCTGCTGCTAAGGGGTCAGTTTCGGCCAGATTTTGGGGAGGGGGGGAGTGGGTGAGTGAGGAGAGAGAGTGAGGTGGGGAAGTTGTTTCAAGTCAAAGTCAACTCAATTTATATCATTTTCTACTCTTTTCTTTTCTTTTCTTTTCTTTTCCTTTTCTTTCCTTTGCAAACCAAGTGGGGAAAAAGTGAGGGCTGCTGAATTTGGCTAAGGGGAGGAGAAAGTGGGGGTGTGTGGGTGTGGGTACGGGTGTGGGGTGATGAAAAATGATAAATACAATACCCCAAGCATCCATTTACGCTAAAAAAAAGCCTTTTTTCTTCAATAATTTCTAAACCGTTTTGGCAAATGATTTCGTTCCAGAAACCACATAATAAAATTTTATTTAATGTTTTATGATGCACAAAATTTGTTTCAACTCATTCCGATTTGTAATTTTCCCTAATTAAATGTATTAGTGACGGCTTAAAATAATAATAAAATAATATTTTTTTTTCAGGAAATTTGAAATTTCACCAGCGGCTCAATAAACACCAAATAATAGCAATTACATAGCTAGAATATGTATATTTAATTTTTATAATAAGATATTTGCATTTTGACTTTTTACAGAAAACCCCCTTATTTTACCGATTTTTCGAAATTTCACCGAAACGATTTTCAAAGCATTACAGGTACATAGTGATGTATGTGGTCCCATGTCTACACATGCCAGGAACGGTTCTTCCTACTTCATTACATTCACTGACGATCTCTTTAGATTCGGACATGTGTTCCTGATGAAACACAAGTCTGAAGCTTTTGAGAAATTCAGAGAATATAAGCACGAAGTAGAGAATCAAACGGGCAAAAGTATTAAGATTCTTCGATCTGATCGAGGAGGTGAATACTTAAGCAATGAGTTCCTAGATTATCTAAAAGAGAATGGGATTCTCTCAGCGCTTACTCCTCCTTATACACCACAGCACAACGGTGTATCGGAACGGAGGAATCGCACCCTATTAGATATGGTGCGCTCTATGATGAGCGAGGCTGAGTTGCCTATTTCCTTCTGGGGTTATGCGCTTGAGACATCAGCATACCTATTGAATCAAGTTCCGTCTAAATCTGTGCCTACCACACCATATGAGATATGGAGTGGGAATTGACCATATTTTAAACGAGTTAAGATATGGGGTTGTCCGACCTATGTCAAAAGGCAAAATCCAGAAAAACTCGAGGCACGGTCAGTTCTTTGCAAGTTTGTGGGATATCCTAAGAATTCCCAAGGATATTTTTTCTACCACGCTGAAGAACAAAAAGTGTTTGTTTCTCAATATGCCACCTTTTTGGAAAAGGAATTTCTTGCAAAAGAAATTAGTGGCAAAGAGGTAGAGCTGGAAGAGGTTCCAGAAACACAAATTGCAACTGAAGATTTAATAGAACCGGAGGATTCAGTAGTACCCAACGAACCCTAGCCTCTCCGCCGATCTAGTAGGGTTTCTTATCCCCTGAAAGATATTACGGTTTTCTCATTGATGGTGGAAGCGAGGATTGCATCATGGAAGATGATGACCCGACTAGTTTCGAGCAGGCCATCACGAGTGGTGACTTTGTGAAATGGCTGGATGCAATGCGATCTGAGATGGAATCCATGTACACCAATAAAGTATGGATTTTGGAAAATGCTCCTGAAGGGGTAAAACCCATTGGGAGCAAGTGGATTTTTAAAAAGAAATTTGGTGTAGATGGAAAAGTTGAGACTTTCAAAGCTAGACTTGTAGCAAAGGGATTTCGTCAACGACCAGGTGTAGATTATAACGAAACTTTTTCTCCAGTGGCTATGCTTAAGTCCACCCGGATCTTACTTGCCATTGCTGCATACCATGACTACGAAATCTGGCAAATTGATGTTAAGACCGCCTTTCTAAATGGTGATTTAGAAGAGTGCGTGTACATGACTCAGCCAGAGGGCTTCGTAGATAGTGGGAGCAGCGGAAAGGTGTGCAAACTGCTTAAATCCATTTATGGGTTTAAGCAAGCATCGCGGAGTTGGAACATCTGTTTTGATGTTGTAGTCAAAGAGTTTGACTTCATCAAAAACATAGATGAACCTTGTATCTATAAGAAGGTAGCAGAGAGTAAGGTTGTCTTCCTCGTATTGTACGTGGATGACATACTCTTGATAGGAAATGATATTCCTATGCTGCAATCAGTCAAGCTCTTCTTATCACAAAGATTCTCAATGAAAGATTTAAGTGATGCCTCATGCATATTGGGGATTAGGATCTATAGAGATAGATCCAAACGGATACTGGGATTGTCCCAATCCAGGTATATTGACACCATACTAAAGAGGTTTAGTATGGAAGAATCCAAGCGTGGGAACCAACCCATGATCTCTGGACTCACTCTCTCCAAAGAGATGTCTCCCAAGACTGATTTGGAAAGAACTCGCATGCAAGGGATACCCTATGCTTCGGCAGTAGGCTCTATTATGTATGCGATGCTATGTACCAGACTCGATGTAGCATACTCACTAAGTGTAGTGAGCCGGTATCAAGCAGATCCTGGAGAGAGTCACTGGACAGCTGTGAAGAACATTCTCAAGTACTTGCGAAGGACTAGAGACATGTTCTTGGTGTATGGTAACGGAGAACTCCGGGTGGAGTCCTTTACCGATTCCAGCTTCCAAAGTGATAAGGACGACTCTAAGTCGCACTCGGGATTTGTCTTTACCCTCAATAGAGGGGCGGTATGTTGGAAGAGTTCCAAACAGGATACCGTTGTAGACTCGACGATGGAGGCTGAATACATCGCTGCCAACGATGCTGCCAAAGAGGCTGTCTGGATGAAGAAGTTCATCACTGATCTTGGTGTGGTTCCATCCATTGAACATCCAATACCTCTGTATTGCGATAACAATGGAGCTGTGGCTTTGGCCAAGGAACCCAGATCCCATCAGAAGTCCAGACATATTCTGAGGCGGTATCACCTGATCAGGGAGATAGTTGATCGCCGGGAGATCGAGGTCAGGAGAGTAGATACGAAGGACAACACTGCGGATCCACTCACGAAGGCCATTCCCCAGATACAGTTTGAGAGATTATTCGGGATGCTAGGTATGAGATACTACAGCAGCTGGCCTTAGTGCAAGTGGGAGATTGTTAGTTATGTATATGCCCTAGAGGCCATTGTTGTACATATGATGTATATTATGATGGATGCTTGGATATATACAGAGAGGACTTTCTTGCTTGTCATGATAGTATGCTATTTGGTTTCACTTTATCTTAACATGTTGACTTGCATTAGTTTACTGTCTTTCTCTCACATGTTGATAAAGCCCTTAGGATCTGTACTCGACTACTGGGATTATGATGAGATCATACTAGTGGGGCCACGGTAGTCAATGAGTACATCCTATAAATGTTCCTAGTCGAGGGTATATCGAGACAGGGCATTGATACACCAGAGTAGACTAGCGTATACGCATCTTGACCCATATGATAGGCGATGGATGATCCCATATCCATCGGTGTTTGACATCAAGGATGGTGTACGGGTGCTCAGTGGAGACTGGGTACACTGGACGGACTCGCCGAGAACTCCCAGTTGGTGATATACCACACGTCAGATGGCAGTTCTCCGGTGATACTGGTACAGGGTAGTCTGTAGACCCGAGATCGTCATAGAGTCTTATGTGATTCCCACTGTGCTTTGATTTCCACCTTACCACGTCCAAGAGGGCATGCAAAATGGTGGCTTTTGGGTACAGTCCCGAATCACATGGAGGCAATGAGCGATAGGAGGGGATTCGTCTCTCCCGGTATAGGGAGTTGATGTCGTGCTGTGTTCGATTGGCTATAACTGGAAGTCCCTGGCCAGGGCTGATATAGAGATATACTGGTAAGTGTTACCAGTAGTTTCTCGACCTGTTATGATCCTCACATCGACACGACTTATCGGTTACTGGGGTCTGATGTATACCACCCCTTGACCTGATATGCGACATATCAGACGAACAGACCGGACTGTACGGGAGTGTTACTGATTGGATTCACAGGAGAACGGACAGGCTAGCTTGTTGATCTTCTGATCGCTCAATACCTAGGTGGCTTTTACGTTTAGCTGACCGCTTGCAGCTTGTGGGTGTTTGCTATGATCATCACCTGCTACCGGCGTATTGACGATTCTTTAGAGTCCTACACAGAGGTTTCTTGGCTCAGGCAAAACGGAGTAGACGCACATATGTGATATATGCAGGACTGAGGATAATGCGATATGAGATACCGTATTATATTCTCGCGATATTTAGATATGAATCGGGACATTGGATCAAGTGTTGATTCGATGAATCGGTACATGATATATTAGTCGGTTATATTCGATATAGACGGATCGTTGGATCAAGTGTTGATTTGATGATTTAATGTATAATGATATATATGATATATTGTATTACATTATCTAATATTGGCTCGCTTTATTATTTCATTTTCTCACAGGATTAATACATTGATATATATGCGATATATGTTAATTGTATTATTTTCTTTTGTTGCAAATATATAATATATATGTGATATATATTATTGTGACATGATATGATTTATTATGAAACATGATTAAGGATGATAAAAAGGGATTAGGGTTTGATTAGGGTTAGCTCTTTCAAGTTCATTCTAGAAGGATTCTATTTTGTCTTGGTTAAGATATTATGGTTGATACTTATCCTTAACCTAACCAAACCCTAACTCTAGTTTATTCTCTACAAGTTTTATCCTATCATCCTTGACCATGGTTCTATAATCAATCATATACACTTGACTACTATTCATCATAAAAGGATTATTCTTTCATTCTTCATCTTCTTCTCTCTTTGGTTTTTGAAAGAGAGAGCTCACTAGAAATTCCTTATGTGATGATTTATTATGAGAAAGTGAATTAAAAAGATAGCATAAATACTACTCTATCATCTTCATCTAATCTAGCCCATTAGATTAGGGTGTTCATCTCTTTAGAGTGAGAAAGCTTGGGTTATAGCAACTTCGACGTAGATCATCGGAGAATCGGAACACTTCAAGCTAGCATGGATCGTTCGAGTCGTGGAGCCTCTCTTGAGTCCGAGAGATCGTGGATCGCGGCGAAGGGACTTCTACTCGGAGCTTGTGAAGCGAAAGAGCGGACTACAAAGGTTGTAATCCCTCACACTTAGTTTTAAAGATGTTATCTTGCATGCTAAACCCTAATAATCTAGCAAAGATCCCATCTTTGGGTTGTTCGGCACATGTAAAATTTTATTCGGGCATGTTTGATGCTTTATGAACCTTCACAAGTGTGCCTAGGAACCCTACAAACTAAACTATGAGAACACCAATCTAACCTATGCTTCACAATTATCCTTCAATATCACTAATAATGCACAAAAAACATGATTTTTAGTTAAGATACTACAAGATATGGATAAAGGGTGTTAATTATGAGCTAATACCTCCTAAGGATCTTATGAAACACCAAGAGTTCCAGCTCCCTCCTCAAGTATGCAGAATTGCTCCCAAACACCTCAAAAAGCCCCCTTTTCCCATGGTTTTGTGAAAGAAAGTGTTGTTTTTATGTAGGGTTTTGTTTGGCCTCAAGGGGAAATGAAAAGGAGAAGAGGAGATGAACAAAATGGGGTTGTTGCTGCTGGAATTTCTGCTGGAGTTTCAGAAATGAGAGAAGAGAGAGAAGAGAGAAGGAAATGGTCAATTAAAGGTCAAATTCCTACCTAACCACCATGCCTCTAATTCCCTTTTTAAAATTTGAATTTTTTATAAGGGTTTGACTTGGTTAAATGGTGGGGATAAATAAAACCATGCAAGAAAAAATAAAAGAGGGTTAGCATGCTAACACTTAAAAGCTAAGTCACAAAATGCTAAGTATGCAAGTGTACACTAACACAAAAATTTTCCTACTTAGGGTAAACACGACCAAAATAATTAATGACCCTAGAATTATATATATATATATATATATATATATATATATATATATATATATAAACACTTCACAACACAAATTATCACTATCCAAGAAGGGAAAATAAGATATCCGTTTTTTACGAAAAACACGCACACTTGCTAATTAACGTGAAAACATCCTAACGAATTTCAAGGCGTTACAAGTATCGTATCGTAAATATGCCGCAAAACATACGCACGGTACGTCACTCTACTTGAGTTACCAACTCCATCAATCAGGGTCAACCTATGTAACGAAAGTTCGGGTCTAATACCTCCATGTTCAAGTCTAAGTTATGTAAGGTCAAACCTAGGTTCCGAAATAGATTATGCCCCAGACTCCACATAGTCAAATCTAGACTCGAACCAAGGTTAAACCTAATGCTTTGATACCAACTTTGTCATGACCCAAAACTAGTTCGTGACCGGCACTTAAATCATGCAATGTCTAAAGGCGTAACGTAAATTAAGTAAGCCGAAGCCCAGAAATCTAAACATTTTAAAGAAAATAAAAGAGATGAAGTTTTGAAATAAAGGTATGATGAAATCAAATGTTTTCTTAAATACATAGATAATGGAACATGAAAAATTCAAGTGGATTTAATAGTTGAAAAACATGTTTCGTCTTTTACAAATTTGGGCAGCACCTCCTTTGTATATTTTGATCCAAAACTACATATGCATGATAATATAAAAGGCATCCCTAAGCGGGAGCTAGCACTTCTCCAATCGGTGGAATCACAACCACGCAAGTCAGAAATATATGTATACGACACCCAATGACGAAGATCCACACAAAAGGATAGTAAATAAAGTAAGACATCAAACCCACCAAGCGAACATATAAACCATCGCTCTAAGTCTCGCAACCACAAGTCTTTCTAAGTCTAACTACTTATACAATTACCAGTTTCTGATTAATGGAGTTGACTAGATACAACAGGAATAATAATACAAGAGTGGGCATGATCCAATATGTCCCACCTACCAAAGCAAATCATCCGAAAGCAAGCTGTGTGCCAGCGATACCGCTACTGATCCATGCAGTCAACTTGCAAGAACTGTGGCACAACGGGGGTGAGTTGCCAACTCGTGAGTAGAAAACATCAGCAGGTAGAAATTGAATAAAACAACGATTCCTAGGTCAACTATATCATAAATGTAATACTATGATATCTAGGGTGACCGTATCGCATATACGCCAACAATATAATCAATGCATGTATGCATGTGGATATCATCCACGTGTCCATCAATGACACAACAACATCATGGAACCTGAGTGTCCAACATCGACACTCGAAATATCATGAAAGTATATGCATGTAAATATGAGGATATCAACCAACGTGTGTCCAGCAACGACACATCAAAATCATGGAACCTGAGTGTCCAACATCGACACTCGAAACATCATGAAACACATGTCCAACATCGACACGTAAATCCTCATATCTCGGGCTCCGTCAGTCCGGATCGGCCCACGGGCTCCGTCAGTCCGGATCGGCCCATATCCATCTCACGACTCCGATCGGTATCCTCCGGATAACCGCCGAGTCCAAATACTATCACCGGTAGGTAGTGCTCCCCTGCCGGGCTCACCGTCTAACTATACGAGTCTTCTTGCCCTAGGGTACCTCACCGGGTCCACCATGTACCCGCAGACGGTGCCTACCACTCCTCGAATCGGGTATACTCAGAGCCAATAAAACTCATGGTGGTCGCCTCAAAATATCATATCAAGAGAAACTGGGTTTTTAAAACAATACATAATTTCCTTTGAAATATACCACGGTTCTCAAATCCAGAATCTCATGAAAACAGCATCTCAATGCGTAATATCATAAAGCATAATGTATGAAAACATAGAACAGAAATGTGAGCATATCAAGTATATTATGCGACATAGTATAATGGTGTGTGCATAGCAAGTCTATCATGCCAACGAGTCATGTGACAGTACTGAACAATTAAGAGTCATAGCATGATGTAGAAATTCTACTGTGTAGTGACATAGCAATTACCGATGATGAAAGTGTGTGAGCCGGCAATCTGTGTAAGTATAACATACGCATCATCGATAATTGTGTAGGTATACTGGCACAGGTATATGTAATGCAATGAGAATATCATGAACGTAGCGGAAAGTAAATCGTAAGTGCAATGCTATAAGGTATACGTATCTAATCTAACATCTACGTAAAGGCTAACTAAGCGGTGTAGATAGGTATTAAATATCTATAACATATATGAGTCGGTGAATCTATCAATCGGCATCTAGCCTCATAACATCATGTACGGTATAATCTATCGTACGACATCCTCTAATCAAGGGTATGGATCAATCATCCGGTAAAGTATCGCGTGCGGCGACAACAAACAGAATAGGGATTCTATCGACCTATACAACAATGAGGGTACGGATCTAAATTCTCGTACGACATCTCACTCATCATTCACCTAATCATATATATATATATATATATATATATATATATATATATATATATATATATATCAGGTCACATCCGTATCAATCTCATATCATGGGACCGACAAAGGTATCAATTATCTCATATCGCCCCGCATCCGTATAACGACATATCAAACCAAGTCATCATATCTCGTCGTATACTCTTTTCATCACATCAATATCTCACATCAAGTCATCTTATTCATTTCATGTCGTATTCACCAACCTCATAACATGCCACTATAATCTCATACTGATTCTCTTGCAACTATATATATATATATATATATATCGTGATTCATATTCACGTTTCACATCTTTATATATCAATTTGAGACATCCTTTCTATCATATCATTCCACACTAAAACCATTAACTATAACTTAAGTCGTGGCATATCGTGTCTCCAAACTATAAATCATATATCAATGTTTGCGGGGGTGCTATACGCCATCCACCCGACTTCTCCCGTAGATATAAATCTACTCACCTGCGGAACTCCTTGTTCAGCCGTAGTCAATGTGCTTCGTCGTCTCAAAATCCACGCGAAGATACCTACAACAAATACACAGTCGCAATGCTATTAAAATCAAGTCCGGAAACTGATACGGCACACGGTGCGCTCACAGGTTAGAACCTATAGCCTATGCATGCAAAAACAACCAAACAACCCTCGTCGTTGACATACAAACATCCAACGACCCAATACAATATCAAATATCAAAACCAAGCATTCCAATATCCGGATAACTTAACCAAAACCAACCCAATATGCTCCCAGATTTTAGCTCAGGTTAATAGGGACTAAACAAGCAACTACAGGGGATAGGTTATAGGGTAAATGAGCTACAGGCAAAAGCTCAACACCAGACCCCTACAGAAATCCGGCGACATCACCCTGAAATCCGAGCTCGCCGGCCATACAGGGGATAGAGGGGCTCGTACTTTGGTGGTGGGTTTCTAGGGGTTTATCTAGGTTAATGATATTGCTTGTTTTCCTCATAAACATTCCAGGTTGCTCCAGATTCCCTGTAGTCAAACAAAACATCATAAAATCGACACCGAATAATTTCTAACTTCGTATTTTGGTTTCTATTCCGTGTTCTAGGCCAGAAAAGAAATCTTTCAGGTCTTGCAACACTCATTACTCACCACAAGTCCACACTGTAGGGTTACTTAACACAACAGCAAGGTTTCGAGGGGCATCGTCCATACCATTTTCAAAATTTTGCCATGCTAGTTAATCCTAATCTTAGAATCTTAACTAAAGATTTAGATGATAACATATGTAAACAACTTTACAACTAAGTGAATGTGGAATACAACCTTTGTAGACCGGTTCTTCACTTCAAATGCTCTAAGTAGTGGTCCCTTCGCTGCGATCAAAGAACTCCTAGACTCTTGAGAGGCTCTACAAGGTGAATGATGCATGCTTGCTAGAAGTCTTCAAAATTTAAGATGATCTACGTCGAGAAAACACGGACTCAAACTTTCACTTCACTAATATGGAACTAGTGAAGCCAACACCCTAAACTATATGGCTAGTATAGAAGAGGATGATAAAGTAGGAATTTTGCTTATTTTATAATTCTATTTCTCACTAATTTTCCTCACTTGCTCAAGAGCTAGAGAGCTTTGAGCTTGAAGAAGAAGATGAAGTGATGAATGAATGAGAGAGGGAGGTTAGAAATGCAACCATGGTGAGTATATATCATGGCTAACCCTTGTAAAGAATAAACCATGGTAAGAGACAATGGTTAGGTTTATAAATATCTAAAGAAAAACAAAAATGGTGGACTAAGTCAATGGTTATCCATTGCTAGCAACCATGACAAATTCCATCCATTTTTGAATTTCTTAAATAAATAAAAACCTAGATATTATCTCATATATGGTGTAAGTCTTATACACCCATGTTGTATATATAACCTAGCATGTCACAATAATATATATCACATATATATTATTTATGTAACAAAAGAAAACAATACAATAAACATATATCACATATATGTTAAATGTATCAAAAGTGAGAAATAGAAATACTTAAGTGAGCATATATTAGTTAATGTAATTTAATATATCAAATATATAATTATACATTAAATTATTAGATTTAATAATCCGGCTATATCACATATAACCGACTAATATAAAATGTATCATTTTATCGAATCAACACTTGATCCGATAACCCGGCTATATCACATATAACCGGCCGACATCACATATCGCGAGAAATAGAATACGGTATCACATACTCATATTATTCTCGGTCTCGCACATATCATATATGTGCTCCTACTTTGTTTCTCCTGAGCCAGAAAACCTCTGTGTATGACTCTAAAGACTCGTCAATACGCCGACAGTAGGTGATGATCATATCAGTCACTCACAAGCCGTCAGCGGTCAGCTAAACGTAACGGCCACCCGTGTATTGAGCGATCAGAAGATCAACAAGCAAGCTTGCTCATACTCTTATGAAGCATGTCAGTAACACTACCGTACAGTCCGGTCTCTTCGTCTGATATGTCGCATATCCAGTCTAGGGGTGGTAAACGTCAGACCCCAGTAACCGATAAGTCGTGCCGATGTGAGGCTCATAACGGGTCGAGAAACTACTGATAACACTTACCAGTAGATCTCCATATCAGCCCTGGCCAGGGACTTCCAGTTATAGCCAATCGAGCACAGCGCAACATCAACCCTCAATACCGGGAGAGACGAAACCCCTCCTATCACTCATTACTTCCATGTGATTCAGGACTGTACCCAAATGTCACCGTTTTACATGTTCTCTTGAACGTGGTAGGGTGGAAATCAAAGCACAGTGGGAATCACACAAGACTCTATGACAATCTCGGGTCTACAGACTAACCTGTACTAGTGTCACCAGAGAACTGTTATCTGACGATAGGTATAATATCAACTAGGAGTTCTCAGCGAGTTCGTTCAGTGTACCTAGTCTCCACTGAGCACATGTATACCATCTTTGCTGTCAAACACCAATGGATGTGGGATCATCCATCGCCCATCATATGGGTCAAGAAGCGTATGCGCTAGTCTACTCTAGAATATCGATGCCCTGTCTCGATACACCCTCGACTAGGAACAATTAAAGGATGTACTTGTAGACTGTTGGATATATGTATGCCCTAGAGGCCATTATGTGATAGTGGATGTATTTATACATGTATATATATATATATATTCAGTATACATTCTTGCTCGACATGATAGTATGCTATCTGGTTCTACTTTATCTGACATGTTGATTTGATCATGCCTTTATTCATTCATACATGCCGATAAAGCCCTGAGGATATCGGCTTGACTACAGTGATTATGATAGAGATCATACTAGTGGGACATCTGTAGTTTATAAGCATATCCTGAAATGTCCATAGTCGGAGGTGTATCGAGACGGGGCATCGATATACCAGAGTAGACTAGCGTATATGATACTAGACCCATGTGATGGGCGATGGATGTTCACACATTCATCGATGTTTGACATCAAGATCATATACGGGTGCTCAGTGATGACTGGGTACACTGGACGGGCTCACCGAGAACTCCTATATGGAATTATATCTATCGTCGGATAGCAGTTCTCAGGTGACACTGGTACAGGTTAGTCTGTAGACCCGAGATCGTCATAGAGTCTTGTGTGTTCTCCCACTGTACTTTGATTGCCACCCTACCATGGCTCTACTGAGTCGTGCAAACAGGTGGCCGTTGGGTACAGTCCCGAGATACACGAAGACGATGAGCGATAGGAGGGGTTTCGTCTCTCCCAGTATTGGGAGTTGATGCTGTGCTGTGCCCGACTGGTTATATCAGTAAGTCCCTGGCCAGGGCTGCTGAGATTTGCTGATAAGTGTTATCAGTAGTTTCTCGATCTGTTATAGACCATTCACCGGCACGACTTATTGAGTTATTGGGGTCGACGTGACCATCCCTAGGCTCGATATGCAGCATATCTGACGAAGAGACCGGACTGTACGGTAGTGTTTCCGGTTGGCTCGACGTGAGTTGTAGCAGGTTCGCTTGTTTTCTTCTGATCGCTCAATACCCGGGTGGCCGTTACGTTTAGCTGACCGCTTGCGGCTTGGGGGTGCTTGATATGATCATCACCCACTGCCGGCGTATTGACGAGTCTTAGAGTCCCACAAAGGAGTTACCTAGTCCAGGAGAAACGTTGTGGTGCGCGTATGTGATATGCGCATAGACCCGATTAAAATGCGCGTATAGGATACCGTATATTGATCGGGCGGCTTGCTTTTGGTGGGGTCATATGTGATATGGCCGGATTGATAAATCAAGTGTTGATTTATCATTTAACCATTAGTTTTCTCACTTGAAACCTTTTCTTGTTCATGATGGATGTATGCATGCATGTATGCTATCTTTCTTTTAGTTTCATGCACATATGGATGTGCATACATACATACATACATACATACATACATACACCATCTATCATGGTTGATTACACATGGAAAATGGTGGCAATATAAGACTCACACCATGGATAAATAAATGGATTATTATTTGATTTTGTGTTTAAAACAAAATGGAAAAGGAAAGGATAATTCTTGACTTGTTTCTACATCCTTCTTTAACCTAACCATCCTCACCTACCCTTAACCTTGGATTAAACTTTCCTTCTATGTTTTAAACTCTAATTAAATAATAACTCAAACATTTAACCATGGTTTGAGATGAGAAGAAATAAAATATATATAGATATATTTCATTTCTTTTCTAAGGTTAATATTTTCTCTTCTTCAAAAGAAAAGCCATCATCTTCCTCCTTCTTCTTCCTTTGCTCTCTAGTTTCTTATAGTGAGCTAAACATACATCAAGAAAGGTTTTTGAAGTGAGAATTAGAACCACAACATCATTCTACACAAGTTTAGCCCACTTGTGTAGAGTGTTATCTTCATTTCTCCTCTTGAAAAGTGAAGTTGCAAGCTTGGATTAGGAGCTTCGGGTGGATCGTCGTGGACGCTAGAAGACTTCAAGAGAACCTTCCTCCAACACTCAAGAGGCCAAAGAGTCCAGCAAAGGGAGCTACAAAGGTTGTAGTCTCGAAACCCTAGCCTTTGTCCCTTGTAAAATCATGAAACCCTAATTTTCTAGGATAAGATCCTTTGTATGCTTGCTTAGTACCATAAAAATTTGATCTTTGTGACATGTGATGCTTCCAAACTCTACATAGGGTGCTAGGAAAACCTAACATTGGTATCAGAGCCGACCTAGAACATTAGGCGACACTTTTACGAAGTAAAAATCCCGATCGGATCAAAATACGATTTGTCGAGACCTTCTCTGGACAAATTTTAAAATCTGACATTTTTCAGAATTAAAAACACTTAAAAAATATAGCAGGAAAATATAAGAAATACTGTGAAAAAAGAACCAATGAACCGTACAAACAGCCGCGGAACCGCGGCAAATCCTTGCTTAGGCCGCGGTTCCGCGGCCGTACAGAGGCTTCATTGCTTCATTTTTGCACAGTAATTCATACCACTTCTTGTATATTGTTTTAGGTATGTTTAATCTGAATTAAGTACTATAAATTCTGGAGATGGTTTTGGACTCGACGATTTGATCGGAATTTTCATTTCGTTTCTTTTCCGGGTAAACTAGAAAGTATTGAAGTGTTTGAACGAGTATCATTTGCTCACTATTCACGGGGTTTAAATATTTTGGAGATACGTGCAAGTCTTTTTGTGGTGGACCCTCTAGAAGACAACAAACTTTAACTCGATTATGTGACCATCTTGAACTGCCCTTTGAACCTTAGGGTTTGGGGCAGTACGGCGTGCCACATGTGAGGCGTTGGCTTGACCCTTCTACGGCTGGACCGCTACTACTGTGTCACACTCCGGGTTTTTGAACTCTGCTCAAGTGTTGAGCTTTAGTGAATCTTGGGTATTTGATCGTTCGTTCGAAAATTTTAATGCTGTCTGTTTATCTGGAATGTGATACAATATGTGGAATTCATATAGTTTAGGCTTGAAATACGAAGTATGTGATATTTCGCATTTATAATGTCTAAAGTGTATGTGGATTCCAAATATTGTAGTTTTACACTTTCTTTTCTATGACCGTAAGTGTAGTATGTTCGATATCGCCAGTTTCGTTGCTATACATCAACGACAATTGGGGTACGCATACTTACTTACGTTGATAATATGTGATATTATGTGTTGCTGAAATATGATGTGCAGGATTGTCGCGATCGAATAGCCGGGTTTTTTTTTTTATGTGAGATGAGAGTTTTATATTTTCATTCATGTAAATTCAAATGTAATGTAATATTCTTTTATTTGGGGCACTTCCGGGTTGAGGTTGTGTCACCAGTGTTGTATATTATTTACTTTTCCGCATTAGGATAGACCCAAGGATAGGAGCACAAGTGACCGGGTTCTGGGGTTCAGTGGGAGGCCATCTCGAGGAGTTGAGACCGGGTCTCCTAAACTCCAGGATTGGTAGGGTCGCTTGCCGCTCTCGTAGGGGTCTAGGGGTGTGGGCTTGGCTATTCATCACGACTGTGGAATCCGTATTTTCTATTGTTGGCTAAATACTAAATACGGACGTCCTAGTATATCCCACATTATATATATGTTTCTGCTGCCTGTGTTCTGAGATATCTGAGACGAATGACATATTATATATATGATATATAGTAGACGTTGCTTATGTTTTACATCCGCGCTAGTCCCGTCCCGGTATGCCGTTAGTTAAGTAACCTAACGGTGCATAACGGAACATTGCGGCGAATGCGGATGGCATAAGCGTACGTGTTATTTTCGTTTCTTTTCTGTGATTGGCTTAAGGACTTAAATGATGGGATTACATTAATATGATTAATGTAAAGAAAATAAACCTAAAAAGATGTTGTAGAATCGGATTTGAAAACCACTCGGCTCTTTATGAAAAAGCTGTATTTTAAAAATTGCGGAGCACAAGCCACTCCTTTTTCAAAACCATTTGATTCTACGATGATATCAAGTTCAAAGCGTTAAAGATTTTCTTAAAAATCATCCGCAACCCTCCGTCATTTTAGGAAGTAGAGTACTTAGTATTCGTGCTACGTTTGTTGACTTTAGTTAAGGCGTAGTGTACGGTAGCTAAGTGATGTCTTCCTACACTGCATATGATACAATTTAATTAGGACATTCATGCGACTTTGTTGACCATAGTTAAGAGTCATATGGGTGGGTCTAATTGATCAAGAAATGACGGGTAGAACTTGACTGGTACTTATGATTTGTTGACCATAGTTAAGGTCATAAGTACTAGGGGTAAAAAATTACATCGGGAATTTCAAGTGTTGAGATTTGCAATGAGATTGCGTACCTTCCATGTGATGGTTGGATCCCGATCCCACTGTGGGAAATAGTTGCTCCTAGGAGAGTTTTGCAGTTTACAATTAGCTAACTCATTAGGTGTCTAGAAAGGTGTTAACGGGGCTCCGCCTCTGGGAAAATGAGGTTTACTTTAATTAGGTCCGTGCGAAAGCACGGGGAACCTCCCTCAAGTACCGACACTGGCCTGGCTAAACGGTTAGCGAAGTTGTAGACTGTAATTAATCCTGGCTAGTTTTCTTTTTAAGGTTTGAAAGAAAAAATTGATTAAAGCAGTGGGAGACATCGATTAGACAAGATAATAACCATTCTGATCTATGCAAGAGCTTTCGCTGAGTGTATTCTTTTCTCTCTCTTAATGGCAGATACCAATGACTGAACTCAAGCTTCTACTAGATAAAAACAAACTGAATGGGACCAATTATAAAGACTGGCTGAGAAATCTGAAAATAGCCTTGACTTATGATAAAGTATCATATGTCCTCACGGCTTCAGCCCCGCCCACCCCAGGTCCAAAATCCTCAGTTGCGGACATTGAAGTCCGCAAGACATAGGACGCTGACTGTGCCACGGCCAAATGCCTCGCGCTTGCATCGATGGACAATACACATCAAAAGCAGCACGAGAATATGGACATTCAAACCATATTTCTCCATACAAAGGAGTTGTATGGAGAGCAATCCCGCGTATTACGATACGAAGCATCAAAGAAATTGTTTTAGATGCGAATGGCCCCTGGCACACCAGCAGGAGACCATGTTCTGAAGATGATAGCTCTTATAGAAAAGCTTGAGGACCTAGGATGGACAATGGACAATGAACAATATACAGATATTATTTTGCAGTCCCTCCCCTCCACCTTTGCTCAGTTCATAGTTAACTTCAACATGCATGGCATGGAGAAGGAGCTACCTGAACTCCTTAATATGTTAAGGAGTGCAGAGAGCACTATGAAATCAATGAAAACTCCCGTTATGACTATTGGGCAATCTTCTTCTTCTCGCCCAAAAGCTAAGGCCAAAGGAAAGAAAAAGAAGAAGCCCATCAATCCTAAGGGTGGAGTTAAAAAGGTGAAGGGAAAGGAAAAGTCCAAAGCTGGAGTACCGGGGAAAGGCGAATGTTTTCATTGCCACAAGACAGGACATTGGAAGCGCAACTGTACAGAGTACTTGAACCTCAAGAAGAAGCATGGGGATGCTTCCGCTTCAGGTGTGTTTGTGACAGAAAACTGTTTTTCAATAAACTCTGCTTCCTGGGTATTAGATACCGGTTCAGGTTCTCACATTTACAATTCTATGCAGGGACTGAGAAATAGCAAAGTTTTGAAGACAGGTAACCATACTCTACGCGTTGGAAATGGTTCCAATGTACATACAGTCGCAGTGGGAGAGTATCAATTGGGGTTGCCATCTGGATGTATTTTGGTTTTGAACCCATGTTATTTTGTACCAAGTATGCTATGTAATATAATATCAGTTTCTTTGTTAGACAATGAAGGATATAACTTTATATTGCAGAACAATGTTATGAACATTCACATGAATCAAATGTTGGTTGGGTATGGTACACTTAATAACGGGATATACGTCCTAAATCAACACACAGTTTTCAGTATACAACACACTAATAAAAGAAAACTTTCAGAATTAAATGAAGCTTTTCTTTGGCACTGTAGACTTGGTCATATTAACGAAACAAGACTAAACAAGTTACACAAAGATGGATATTTAAAATCTTTTGAATATAAATCTTATGCGACTTGCCAGTCTTGTATCAAGGGTAAAATGACCAAAACTCCGTTTACCGGACACGGAGAAAGAGCTACTGAGCTCCTAGGCCTCATACATAGTGATGTATGCGGGCCAATGTCTACACAGGCTAGAGGCGGTTTTTCTTACTTCATTACGTTCACTGACGATTTCTCAAGATTCGGCCATGTATTTTTATTAAAGCACAAGTCCGAAGCTTTCGAGAAATTCATTGAATATAAACAAGAAGTAGAAAAACAAACCGGCTTGAGTATCAAGATGCTTCGATCAGATCGAGGTGGGGAATACCTTAGTACATAATTTGCAAACTTCCTAAAAGAGAATGGGATTCTCTCTCAGCTCACTCCTCCTTACACACCACAGCACAACGGTGTGTCTGAACGGCGGAATAGGACCCTATTAGATATGGTCCGATCCATGATGAGTGATGCTGAGTTACCCATCTCATTTTGGGGGCATGCATTGGAGACTGCAGCGTTTCTACTGAACATGGTTCCAACCAAAACCGTGTCTACCACGCCATATGAGATATGGCATGGGAAGAGACCATCTCTTAAGAGAATAAAGATTTGGGGTTGCCCGGCCTATGTTAAAAAGCAGAATCTAGACAAACTCGAGACACGGTCAGTCATGTATAATTTTGTGAGGTATCCAAAGAGTTCTTATGGATATCTATTCTACCACAAAGAGGAACAAAAGGTGTTTGTTTCTCAGTATGCCACATTCTTGGAAAAAGAGTTTTTCACAGATAAAGATGATGGCAAAGTGGTGGATCTAGAAGAGGTTCTAGAGACACAAACTACAAATGACGATTTGGTTGAACCGGCTGTTGCAATAGAAACTGAGGAACCTCGGCCACTCCAAAGGTCTGGTAGGACTTCTCGCCCACCGGAGAGGTACTACGGTTTCCTCATTGATGGTGACGGAGAAGATTGCATCATGGATGATGATGATCCTACCAGTTTTCAGCAAGCTATCACGAGTGGTGACTCTGTGAAGTGGCTGGATGCCATGAGATCCGAAATGGAGTCTATGTACACCAACAAAGTATGGACTTTGGACATTGTACCCCCTGGGGTAAAACCTGTAGGATGCAAATGGATCTTTAAAAGAAAGATTGGTGTAGATGGGCAGGTAGAGACCTATAAGGCAAGACTTGTGGCGAAAGGTTTTCGTCAAAGACCAGGTTTGGACTATGACGAAACTTTTCGCCCGCAGCCATGCTTAAATCCATTCGGATCCTACCTGCTATTGCTGCTCACTACGACTATGAAATCTGGCAGATGGACGTTAAAACAACATTTCTAAATGGAGATTTAGAAGAATGCGTTTATATGGATCAGCCAGAGGGCTTCATTGACAGTGGGAGCAGCGGGAAAGCATGTAGACTGCTTAAATCCATATATGGGTTAAAGCAGGCATCTCGGAGTTGGAACATCTGTTTCGATGATGTTATCAAAGAGTTTGATTTCATCAAAAATTCAGATGAACCTTGTGTTTATAAGAAGGCTGTAGGAAGAGCTGTCACATTCCTCGTATTGTACGTGGATGATATTCTTCTGATAGGAAATGATATTCCTATGCTACAGTCGGTCAAATCATTCTTATCACTAAGGTTCTCCATGAAGGACCTGGGTGATGCCACATACATCCTGGGCAAAAGGATCTATAGGGATAGATCCAAAAAGTTATTGGGATTGTCCCAAACCAGGTACATCAACACCATCCTAAAAAGGTTTAGTATGGAAGACTCCAAGCGGGGTGCCTTACCCGCTTACCATGGAGTCACTCTCTCCAAGGATTCTTGTCCAAAGACCGATGAAGAGAGAGCTCGCATGAGCATTATACCCTATGCTTTGGAAGTAGGATCTATAATGTATGCGATGTTATGTACACGCCCAGATGTAGCTTATGCACTTAGCGTTGTAAGCAGGTATCAATCCAACCCAGGGGAGAACCACTGGATAGCTGTGAAGAACATTCTTAAGTACTTACGAAGGACTTCTTGGTGTATGGTAATACAGATCTCCAAATGGAGGCCTTTACTGATTCGAGCTTCCAGAGCGATAAGGATGACAGCAAATCTATCTCAGGGTTTGTATTTACCCTCAATGGAGGGGCGGTAAGTTGGAAGAGTTCCAAATAGGATACCGTTGCAGACTCTACGATGGAGGCTGAGTACATTGCTGCAAATGATGCCGCCAAGGAAGCCGTCTGGATGAAGAAGTTCGTCTCGGAGCTAGGAGTAGTTCCAACCATTATTGATCCAATACCCTTGTATTGTGATAATAATGGGGCTATGGCGTTAGCCAAGGAGCCTAGGTCCCATCAGGGGTCCAGACACATCCTGAGGCGCTTTCATTTGATCCGGAAGATTGTAGATCGCCGCGAGATCGAGATTAAGAGAGTAGACACAAAGAATAACGCCGCGGATCCACTCACCAAGGCCCTCCCTCAGCCGCAGCATGAGCGACTTTTTGAGATGTTGGGTATGAGATACGCCAATAACTGGCCTTAATTCAAGTGGGAGATTGTTGGATATATGTATGCCCTAGAGGCCATTATGTGATAGTGGATGTATTTATACATGTATTTATATATATATATTCAGTGTACATTCTTGCTCGACATGATAGTATGCTATCTGGTTCTACTTTATCTGACATGTTGATTTGATCATGCCTTTATTCATTCATACATGTTGATAAAACCCTGAGGATATCGGCTTGACTACAGTGATTATGATAGAGATCATACTAGTGGGACATCTGTAGTTTATAAGCATATCCTGAAATATCCCTAGTCGGAGGTGTATCAAGACGGGGCATCGATATACCAGAGTAGACTAGCGTATATGATACTAGACCCATGTGATGGGCGATGGATGTTCCCACATTCATCGATGTTTGACATCAGGATCATATACGGGTGCTCAGTGATGACTGGGTACACTGAACGGACTCACCGAGAACTCCTATATGGAATTATATCTATCGTCGGATAGCAGTTCTCAGGTGACACTGGTACAGGTTAGTCTGTAGACCCGAGATCGTCATAGAGTCTTGTGTGTTCTCCCACTGTACTTTGATTGCCACCCTACCACGGCTCTACTGAGTCGTGCAAACAGGTGGCCGTTGGGTACAGTCCCGAGACACACGAAGACGATGAGCGATAGGAGGGGTTTCGTCTCTCCCGGTATTGGGAGTTGATGCTGTGCTGTGCCCGACTGGTTATATCAGTAAGTCCCTGGCCAGGGCTGCTGAGATTTGCTGATAAGTGTTATCAGTAGTTTCTCGATCTGTTATAGACCATTCACCGGCATGACTTATTGAGTTATTGGGGTCGACGTGACCATCCCTAGGCTTGATATGCACAATATCAGACGAAGAGACCGGACTGTACGGTAGTGTTGCCGGTTGGCTCGACGGGAGTTGTAGCAGGTTCGCTTGTTTTCTTCTGATCGCTCAATACCTGGGTGGCCGTTACGTTTAGATGACCGCTTGCGGCTTGGGGGTGCTTGATATGATCATCACCCACTATCGGTGTATTGACGAGTCTTAGAGTCCCATAAAGGAGTTACCTGGTCCAGGCGAAACGTTGTGGTGCACGTATGTGATATGCGCATAGACCCGATTAAAATGCGCGTATAGGATGCCGTATATTGATCGGGCGGCTTGCTTTTGGTGGGGTCATATGTGATATGGCCGGATTGATAAATCAAGTATTGATTTATCATTTAACCATTAGTTTTCTCACTTGAAACCTTTTGTTGTTCATGATGGATGTATGCATGCATGTATGCTATCTTTCTTTTAGTTTCATGCACATATGGATGTGCATACATACATACATACATACATACATACATACACCATCTATCATGGTTGATTACACATGGAAAATGGTGGCAATATAAGACTCACACCATGGATAAATATATGGATTATTATTTGATTTTGTGTTTAAAACAAAATGGAAAAGGAAAGGATAATTCTTGACTTGTTTCTACATCCTTCTTTAACCTAACCATCCTCACCTACCCTTAACCTTGGATTAAACTTTCCTTCTATGTTTTAAACTCTAATTAAATAATAACTCAAACATTTAACCATGGTTTGAGATGAGAAGAAATAAAATATATATAGATATATTTCATTTCTTTTCTAAGGTTAATCTTTTCTCTTCTTCAAAAGAAAAGCCATTATCTTCCTCCTTCTTCTTCCTTTGCTCTGTAGTTTCTTCTAGTGAGCTAAACATACATCAAGAAAGGTTTTTGAAGTGAGAATTAGAACCACAACATCATTTTACACAAGTTTAGCCCACTTGTGTAGAGTGTTATCTTCATTTCTCCTCTTGAAAAGTGAAGTTGCAATCTTGGACTAGGAGCTTCGGGTGGATCGTCGTGGACGCTAGAAGACTTCAAGAGAACCTTCCTCCAACACTCAAGAGGCCAAAGAGTCCAGCGAAGGGAGCTACAAAGGTTGTAGTCTCGAAACCCTAGCCTTTGTCGCTTGTAAAATCATGAAACCCTAATTTTCTAGGATAAGATCCTTTGTATGCTTGCTTAGCACCATAAAAATTTGATCTTTGTGACATGTGATGCTTCCAAACTCTACATAGGGTGCTAGGTAAACCTAACATAGACAACCCTGGCCCCACTAGTATGATCTCCATCATAGTCCTAGTAGTCAAGTACACATCCTAAGGGCTTCGTCAATATGTGAAAGCAAGACAGTATCACAATACAAGTCAATATGTTAAGACAAAGAGAAACCAAATAGCATACTATCTGTAAGTCCACGTTACCCACCCCGGTGCTTACGGGGAGGCGGAATAGGAAAAAATCAAAATTTTAACACAAGGTAACATGGACTAAAACTTGAGGATCTTTACCAAACCATTGCTAACTTACAACAAGAGGTTCTATCTACTATGCTTAGGAGATTATACCTCATGCAACAAGTCCTTCGGGTCTTCTTTCCGCTGTCATCCTCGTCCATGCAAACTCCGAGGATCGATCCGGATATTGGTCACCTTCGCGGCCTCCTAGAGTCGAAGACGATCCACCCGAGAGTCTGTAGTCCGAGCTCCACCTTAAGCCGAGGTAACTAGGGCAACAAGTTTGCTATTCTTGAAGTCCTAAGTGGTGTAGAAGATGATGGTGGATTTGTTTGTCCATTTTGTTTCTATTTTTCTCAACACATGAGAGCTATAGAAAAATCAAGAGAGGAAGAAGGAGAAATCATGGGAGCTCTCACTTGAAGTGAGAGAATGAGAAGAAAATAATGATCCATATGCAAAATATACTAATCTCTTATCATGATAAAGTGTGATGGTTATATTGATTTGACCATTATCATCTCAAATCAAATCCAAAGCCAAAAGCAAAAGAAGGATCTAGTGCTCTCAAGAAAAGTCCAAGTCAACAATGGTCAACTAGGTCAAATGGTCAAGCATGGTCAAATGGTCAAAGCAATTAGCCATAACACAATTATCATTAAAAAGATTAGTAAATATTTTCCTCACCTCATAATGGTTTTGACCGAACCAACGGTCAAAACCCAAATGAGGCACCTCCTTCTTCTTCGCTCCTCACAACCGTGCATACACACCCGCATCAGCATTCCGTAGAATGCGAATGCACAGAAGACAAAACTAATCCATCCATACAATACTAGGATCCGGCTTAAACCAAAGCCCACTAGAATTGTCTGCCCGAACAGCATACGCGCACAAGTGCACGTAAGTGATCGTAGCCCCGCCGTAAAACCATACGGCCTCTACACCATTCGCCCAGTGCAGGGAAACTCTCTATGTGGGACTCTAAAGACTCGACACTACGCTTGCAGTGGGTTTAACCACAGACCACAAGCGGCACTAGCTGTACGTAACGGTCCCCAGGTAGATGTCGATAAGAAGGCCGATGAGGTAAACCCATCCGAACTCCTACTAAGCCTGAATGTGACAATCTCCGTACGTTCCGATCTGTTCGTCTATGAGTATCGCATGTCGGGCCTAGGGGGGCGGTAAACGTCAGACCCCTAATAGCGGTACAAGTCATGCCGGAGGGTAGCCCAGAACACCCTGAGAAACTACTGGAAACACTACCAGTAATTCTCGCTTGCCCTGGCCAGGGACTTTGTGTAATGGCTTTCCTAGACACAGCGCGATATCAACCCCCAATACCTGGAGAGACGAATCCTATCTAACCGCTACTGCCTCTAAGTGTTTCGGGACTGCACCCAACTACTACCTATTTGCACGACTCCTTTGAGCCGTGGTAGGGTAGTAATCAAAGTACAGTAGGAACATACTCGAGGCGAAGTAGCAGTGTCAAGTCGACGGACTAAGCTGTACTCCTGTCACCTGGGAACTGTTATCTGACGATAGGTATAGTACCAACCAACAGTTCCCGACGAGTCCTGTCCAGTGTACTCGTAACCTAACGAGAACCCGCATATTATCTCCAGTACGACGTACTGATGGCTGTGGGACAGACCATCTCCCCTGCTGGGATGAGAAGCGCATACGCTAGTTTACTCCGGAGTATCGATGCCCCGTCTCGATAATCCTACGACTAAGGACCTATATAAAGATGTGCTTGTAGATTACCAAGCCCCCACTAGTGTGACTGCCATCACAATGCTGGTAATCAAGCAAAGATCTTAAGGGCTCCACTAATATGTATAAGCGATATGCTAAAAGAAACACATGCACATATTTAAGCAGAAACAAACCAAGTAGCATACTACCATTTTGAGCAAGATTGTCTATACAACTGTGAATATCCCAAGCTTCCATTAAGTAATATACAAACTAGTATGATACAGTAATGGCCTCCAGGGCATATACACTAACAATCTCCCACTTGCACTAGCGCCATGTACTGGCATATCGAAGACCTATCATCTCGATCATCCGCTCGAACTGAGTCTGGGGTATGGCCTTCGTGAATGGATCTGCAGTGTTATTCTCCGAATCTACTCACTTCACCTCGATCTCCCGGCGATCTACGATCTCCCTGATCAGGTGGTACCGCCTCAAAATGTGTCTGGACTTCTGATGGGACATGAGTTCCTTCGCTAAAGCTATCGCCGTTGTTGTCACAATACAGCGGTATTGGATCAACAATGGTAGGAACCATCTGAAGCTCCGTGAGGAACTTCTTCATCCAGACAGGTTCCTTTGCGGCATCGCAAGCAGCTATGTACTCCGCTTCCATAGTTGAGTCAGCAACGGTTTCCTGCTTGGAGCTCTTCCAGCAAACCGCCCCTCCATTGAGGGTAAAGATATAACCCGACATGGACTTGGAGTCATCCTTGTCACTCTGGAAGCTGGAGTCAGCAAAGGCCTCGATCTGGAGGTTTTTTCAGCCATACACCAAGAACATCTCCTTAGTCCTTCTCAGGTACTTGAGAATGTTCTTTACTGCTATCCAGTGTTTCTCCCCTGGGTCCGACTGATACCGGCTTACAACTCTTAATGCGTATGCTACATCTGGTCTGGTACACAATATCGCATACATTATAGAGCCTACCGCAGATGCGTAGGGTATAGATGATATGAGAGCCTTTACCAAATCAGTCTTGGGAGACATCTCTTTGGAGAGGGTGATTCCGTGACAAGCCGGTAGATTACCGCGCTTTGAATCTTCCATACTGAATCGTTTCAGTATGGTGTCGATGTACTTGGACTGCGAAAGTCCCAACATCCTCTTAGATCTATCACGATAGATCTGGATCCCTATAATGTAGTTGGCATCGCCCAGGTCTTTCATGGAGAACCACTGTGACAAGAATGCTTTGACTGACTGTAGCATAGGAATGTCATTTCCTATTAGGAGAATGCCATCCACGTACAAGACGAGGAATACCACAGTTCTCCCTTCAATCTTACTGTAAATGCATGGTTCATCCGGATTTTTGATAAAGTCGAATTCTTTGACAGTATCATCAAAGCAGATGTTCCAACTCCGCGATGCATGCTTCGGTCCATAAATGGACTTAAGCAACTTGCACACTTTATCGCTGCTCCCACTCTGAATGAAACCCTCCAGCTGATCCATATAGACGCACTCTTCCAAATTTCCATTTAGAAAAGCCGTCTTTACGTCCATCTGCCAGATCTCATAATTGTGGAAGGCAGCAATGGCAAGAAGGATCCGAATGGATTTGAGCATAGCCACTGGAGAAAAGGTTTCGTCATAGTCCAAAGCAGGTCTTTGACGAAAACCTTTTGCAACAAGTCTAGCTTTATAGGTTTCAACATGCCCATCTACACCAATCTTCTTTCTGAAGATCCATTTGCAGCCTACGTGTTTTACCCCTTCTGGAGCAATGTCCAAAGTCCAAACTTTGTTGGTGTACATGGACTCCATCTCGGTCCGCATTGCATCCAGCCATTTTACCGAGTCACCGTTCTGAATGGCTTGCTGGAAGCTAGTAGGCTCATCATTTTCAATGACGCAATCCTCTCAATCCCCGTCTATGAAAAAACAGCAGTATCTCTCAGGCGGATGAGACTTCCTACTACTCCTGTGGAGTGGCGCCGGGATGTCAGGTTCTCCTGAAACTTCTGGTTCTACCAAGCTTTCAGTAATAGCTTGTGGTTCTGGAATTTCTTCTAGTTCTATTGCGCTCCCACTTATCTGATTTTCTAAAAACTCAGTTTCCAAGAAGCGGGCATGAGGAGAAACAAAGATCTTTTTCTCCTCTGCGTAATAGAAAACATACCCCTTGGAGTTCTTTGGGTATCCCACAAACTTACACTGTACTGAGCGTGCCTCGTGCTTGTCCGCATGCTTCTTTTTGACAAAAGCTGGACATCCCCATATCTTAAAGTGTTTAAGGCAGGGTTTCTTCCTACTCTACATCTGATATGGTGTGGTAGGCACTGACTTAGTAGGAACTTGGTTCAAAAGATATGCAGCTGTTTCTAGTGCATAACCCCAGAAAGATCGTGGTAACTCAGCCTTACTCATCATGGAACGAACCATATCTAATAGAGTTCGATTCCACCTTTCCGATACACCGTTGTGCTGTGGTGTGTATGGAGGAGTAAGCTGAGAGAGAATTCCATTCTCTTTTAAGTATCCCAGAAACTCGACACTCAAGTATTTACCATCTCGATCTGATCTCAGTGTCTTGATACTTTTGCCTATTTGTTTTTCATCTTCATTCTTATATTCCTGAAATTTCTCAAAGGCCTTGGATTTATGCTTCATCAGGAAGACATGTCCATACCTAGAGAAATCATCTGTAAAAGTAATGAAGTATGAATAACCACTTCGCGCATGTGTAGACATTGGACCACACACATCACTGTATATGAGTTCCAAGAGCTCGCTCTCTCTTACTCCGTGTCCAGTGAACGGAGTCTTTGTCATCTTTCCCATGAGACAAGATTCACAAGTAGCATAAGAGAGATACTCGAACGGATTCAAGTATCCCTCTTTATGTAACTTTGTTAACCGTGTCTCATTAATGTGACCCAGTCTACAATGCCATAAGAAAGCATGATTTGTGTCCGGAGACTTTCTTTTAAGTGTGTTCTGGACACTGAAAACCTGAGCTTGATTCAGTATGTATATTCCGTTTTCTAATGTACCTGACCCAATCAAGACTTGATTTAGGTGGATGTGGACCACATCGCTTACAAAAGTAAAATCATATCCTTTCTTAGAAAGTATGGATACAGATATGATATTACAAGCCATACTAGGTACATACAAACAGTTACGCAGAATCAATATCTGCCCACTTGTCAATCCAAGGTGATATTCCCCTACGGATTCAGCGTCCACGCTCATTCCGTTGGCAACCCTGAGAGTCATATCACCTATCCTGATAACTCTACGGTTTCTCAGAGCCTGTAATGAATTACAGATGTGAGATCTGATCGGGTATCCAATACCCAGGAAGTAGGGTTAATTGACATACAGTTTTCTATTACAAACACACCCGAAGCCGAAGCCACAACATGCTTCGAATCCTGGTTACTGGCTTCACTAGCCCTGCAATCCTTCTGCCAATGTCTTTTCCCGTAACAATAGGAACGTCCCTCCTTTACTATATCCAGTCCCGAAAGTTTTGCCCTTCCCTTTCCTTCTACTTCCCTGGTTTCCTTTAGGGTACAAGTAGAGGGTAAAGACCATAGAATCAAGTCAGTATTTGACCCGTTCTTCAACGTGGTCTTCAGGTCCGTGAGCTCATCAAAATAGCTAGTCTCTGTAAGGACGTTGTCCCCTACAGATGACCCAACAGCCAACCTCGCTTGAAGCAATTCGTTCGAGGTCTCATATCTTACGATACGAGATTGCTCTCCATATAAATCTTTGTTATGGAGGAAGATAGAAACTAAGTCCATCTTCTCGTGCTGCCTCTGGTATGCACCATCAACTGAGGCCAACACGAGGCACTTGGCATTCACACAGTCTTTTTCTGATGTCTTACGGATATCAATATCTGTGACAGGGGAAACTGGTCCTGAGACGGCAGGGGTTTGATTAGTTAATAGGTGTCCCAGCTTGTCATGGGTAATGGACATCTGGACAGACCTTTGCCAGTCATAACAGTCAGATTCAGTCATTTTATTATCTAGATGTAACCTATGTCTGGTCACTGGGTCGCTGCAGTTAAAAGAGAGAGAAGAAAACACTTAGCATGATGCTCTTACAAGTTTAGATTGGTTTTTAATTTATCTAAACAGATGGCTCCCACTGTTTCTCGAATTCTTCCTCAAACCATAAAAGAAGAATTAGTCGGGATTGATCTCACCGTACAATACTTGCTTGACCGTTCAGCCAGGCTGGTGTCGGTACTTCGAGGGAGGTTTTACGACGCTTTCGCGAAGTTCCTTAATTAAATAACTTCTTTTCCCTGTGGGCGTAGCCCCGCTAACACCTTTCTAGACACCTACTTGGTTTATAGCATTGATCGTTAAGTGAAAAGTCTCCCGAGGAGTAGCGGATACTCATAGTAGGATCGGGATCCAAATATCATTGTGTGATAATGCTGAAGGAATCCTACAAACATTATCAAACTCCAAATGGTATACATCACTAGCAAGTTTCAATTTCCTTAGAAACTCCCGATGTGGATTTTTTCCCCATGCTCTTATGACCTTGACTAAGGCCAACAAATCATAAGTCACATGTCAAGTTCTACCCGTCATTGTCCAGGTTGATTTGAACCCACCCGTATATACCCTTAACTATGGCCAACAAAGTAATACGACTGTCCCAAACCAACGCATCTATCTATGCAACATATGAATACCCAGCAGCTACCAATCACTATGCCTTGACTAAGGCCAACAAACATAGCTTGAATACTATTGAATATTCATATGAAATGACGGAGGGCTACGAATGGTTTTGGCGAAACAGTGAACGTAGTGAACTTGATATAATCGAAGGAACCTGATAGCTTTTAAAAGGAGTGGTTTAAGCTCTGCGTTTTTAAAATTTTTCTGTTTTGGAAAAAAAAGAGTGGTTATGAAATTGTTCGAACGATTGAACTTTGGTTTGTTTTCTTTGCATTAATTTAATGTGTCCCATCAATTAATCCTACCATTGTAGAAAACAACGAAAATATGGCGTACGCTTATGCCATCCGCATTCGCTACTGGGCCCCGTCATCACCCGTTAGGATACTTAACTGACGACAGAGCGGGGACTGGACTAGCGCGGATGCAAAACATAAGCAACGCCTACTAGATATCATATATAGATATATACATTCGTCAGATGCAATGATAGCCATTCCAGATCACAGATGAACACATTGGATATGGTAGGAATCCGCGTTTCATTCGAGCCTGCAACGAAAGACGGATTACACGGTCGTGATGAATAGCCAAACCCCACCCTAGACCCCTACGGGTGAGGCAAACTACCCGCCAAGTACCTGAAGTGAAGCAACCTCCCTCAACAACGTGAGTAGGCCACTCGGCAATTCAAAGTACCCGGTAGTTGTTCATATCGGATTTTAGTATTTTCATACCGCCCAATTTTTATCACATTGCATATCGGTAGGTACTCTTGAGCCGTGTTTGCTAGTCAATTGCAGGATACAGGTTCTCGGCTCTAAACGGTGAAATCCATGGATAAACACGACAAAATCCGGGTTCCTGCCAACCACAGATAAAACACGGGTCTCCGCTCTTTATCCGTCTGTTGCCACACACCAGTTTAGGAGACAAAATGGCAAATCGATTGTCATTTTCATGCACAAGGCTCAATGGCAACACAAGATCCAAGAAATCTACGCGGAGCACAAGAAAATCATGACAAAAGATACACATCCAATCACCTTTTGATCAACAGAAATTCTGGAAAAATCGTGAAACAAATCTGAGAAAATACATATACCAGAACAAAGGGCACACAATACCAGGAGAAACCACCAAATTTGGTGACCCAATTCCTCAATAGGGCCGCGGAACCGCGGCCTAAGCATGCTTAGGCCGCGAAACCGCGGCAATACGGAGTCTTCAGAAGTCAATTTTTTATGGGCAGTTTGGTCTTTTCACATGGGTCCAGAATGTTGCCATAGAATTTCTGTTTCCTGCCTATAAATAGCCCAGAACCTTGTGAAGCCAAGGGTGCATAATCTTGTATTTATTTTTTAGGTTTTAGTTGTTGTTCTTCTTCCTCCTCTCATCTCTTCTCCATTAAAAATCTTGTAGTGAGCTTTTATGAGTGAAGAATGATGAATAAAGAAGTTCATTTTATTATTATGCTTGTCTTGCTCTTATGTTAATTGCTTGTAATTTTCATTTGTTAACTTAGTTGTTGTTATTTCTTGTTGTTTCTTTCTTTTCTCTTTTCCTTTATCCTTAAAACAACCATGATGCTTACGCTTGATCCTTGCCAAGGTGAGGTCGCAAATAGCTAGTTGTTATCTTCTAATCTCCTTCTTTCTATCTTCCTCTTTTGTTTTGTTTTCTTTTCATTATGATGTGTGAGTAGTTTCATACTTGTTAGGGCAGGATAAGGGATGTTTGAGAGAAGGAAATCTCTCTCACTCTTTCCTTGCCCAACATCTTAAATCGACTCCCGTTAATTGAACCACAATCCGCTCCTTACGGCATCCTATCCTACATGATAGCGGTGATTCCGTAGTGAGACCTGTTGTGGTTGAATTAACCGGAGGTTATGGCTAAGAGCCAAGAACGGACGGACAAGCACCAAAAGGAAGAACTTATGCGTTGGAAATCCTAGCTTATACTCGCAAGTTCCTTCCTAGTCGTGCTAATCCCCGTTGTTGCCGATTACCATAACACCGATATTAAGAGTGGCAACGAAAGAGGTGAGCGACTCCTAACTCAAACTAACCTAATCCTAACCCTAACAAGCTCTCTTTACATATCATTTTAATACTTAATTAATCACAACAAAATCTGAAAAACTGGACTTAACTCGTTAAAGCACTTAGAAAAAGCTTCCCATCTCCCTGCGGACGACCCGTACTCAACCGGCTAGCTATAAGCGAAACCGTCTTGATTGCGGTAATTAACTAAACTTGAACACGCAGAATCCCTAACAATTAAATGGCGCCGTTGCCGGGGAGACGGTAGTTTATTTCTTTGTGTAATTTCGGGTTAACTTGTGAATATAAATATAACCGAAAAACAAAAAAAAATATACTTTGTAAAAAAATCATCTTGTTATTTTTGATTAGTTTTTGTGCAAGCGTGCAGGAAAATACGGAGTTCAAGATCAGTGCCAAAGACGTGGGAAGATAGACCCATATTTCGCGGCTACACCGCGACGGATCAAACGAAGCAAACGGTCTACTGTAGAAATCTGGAGCAGATACAGTAAGCAAGTCAAAATTCAGCACATCCATACAAGCAGAGGACACCCAACCCAGCCCACACCAGCAAAATGGAGCTCCAATTCCTCAACATAGCCGCGGAACCGCGGCATTAGAGCCCTATTGCCGCGGAACCGCGGCCACTTGGTGGCCTCAGGCTTCCAATTTCCCTGTAAGTGTCTCTCTCCTCCTCCCCACTCCTCTGGAATCCAATAAACTGTGTTTTCTGCAGCATTCTTTACGCAAACTCTCTTCCCCTTCCAATAAACTGTTCTTGTGCAGGATTCTTTGCGCCGCGCTAAAAATAAAAATTGTTTGCAGTTGATTTGTTATCGCTTTGCATTAATTAATACGGACTTAAGGGGCTTGAAACCAATTCAGATTGGGTGGGGATTTCATCACCCTTCCCAGGACCCCAAAAATCACAAAAAGCATATGCATTGACCATTGTTAAAATTAAAAAATACTAGACTCAGCCCTAAGGACTTCGCGCTCAATAGGACAGAGGACTAGTTACAGGCATCGGCCGTTTATCCTATCTGACTTTTGCGGTGCCTAGGCAAGTGTGACGAAGGAAAGTGGTTATTTAATTAAGGAACTTCGCGAAAGCGTTGGACAACCTCCCACTTACCTGGCACTTATCTGGCCGCATTAGACGTAGAAGAGGCGGTTTGAGGTCCTATTTCTAGCCCTCTGGAACAGTTAGGAGCTGTCTAGCAGACCTAGGTGACCCTAAATCTAGGTGAGATTGTGCATATCTTATTTGTGATTGCTTAAAGCCGTAAGTCCGTACATACCTCTGTAAAGCTCTTTCTAAAAAAAAAAGGAAAAACATCAAAAACTTTTATAAAAACTTGCCCTTTGTCGCCAAATCCATTTTTCACCCTCCACCCATCGTTTTTCTCCATTGACGTTTTCTTACCCTCACCTTCTCAGCTTTGACTATACTAAACTCGTTTAGTGTATGTCTGCTTGGACTCGGGAAACTAGCGCCCGTCTAGTCCGCGTTACATTAGTCGCTACCGACTACGCGATCGACTCAGACGTCGAAACTCCGTCCACTCCTCTTTCACCCCTTCCTTTGCCGGCCAACTCCGACGTTGACCGGAATTCTGTTCATACATCTTCACCTTCACCATCACAAACCTCTTCTTCCGCGATGTCAGGATTTAATCCGAACATCTCTTTGACTACACCTGGATTGGCTCCACCTCCTACGGAGACCAATAACCCACCACCACCGCATGTTGTAGCGCCGCAGCGAATCGCGCTCCAGGATCATTTCTATCCCACCCGTTCTGCACTTCCCACCTGCCTTTCTCTTCCACCGGCCAATGGGGACAACTTTGAAATTAAGCCCCACTTCATCAACATGCTTCCACGATTTCATGGGCTTGAATCTGAAGATGCCTATATCTTCATCAATAAATTTCAAAACGTCTGTGTCATGATGAAAACCACCCAGCTGTCGGACGATGCTATACGTCTACGGGTCATTCCGTTCACTTTATGCGATCTTGCTGAAAAATGGCTGTATAGCACCGCTTCCCACTCAATAACCAGCTGGGACGAGTTTGTTAAAGCGTTTCTAAAAAGATTCTATCCGAATCATAAAACCGCAAGGATTCGAAATGAAATCAACCAATTCTCTCAGCTTCCTTCTGAACCCTTCTGGAAGTGCTTTGACCAGTACAATGACCTTCTTGTTCAGTGTCCTCACCACGGTATAGAGAAATGGCAACTTTGCCAAACCTTATACGAGGGCCTGAACCCAGCAACGAAGCAGTTGTTGGAAACCATCTGTCAGGGCCACTTCCTATCGAAATCTGACGAGGAAGCGTGGCAGTTTTTTGACGACCTTGCGGAGCAAACGCTACAATGGGAGAGCACCAGACCGACTTCTTCTTCTTCTACCTCCACTTCTACAAGTCAGTCTAGGGTAGGAATTCACCAACTTGATGTCTCTATTGCAATGAAAGCTGAAATGGCTGCAATAACAAGAAAGCTTGAAGCGATAGAGAGCAAATTTTCTTCTCCTGCTCCTGCCCCTGTTCTTCCCCTTCGTACCATTTGCGCTTGTTGTTCCGATCCTTCTCACTTGACCGAAGAGTGTCCTTACAATCCACCCTCGCAAGGACAGGATCAGGTTAATGCTGCATTTCAGCAAAGACCGAGGAATGATCCATACTCTTCCACCTACAATCCCGGTTGGAGGAACCACCCCAATTTCGCCTGGAATCAGAATCAATTCCAAGGCAACAGTTTCCAGAGGCCCCCTCCGCCGCAACAACAAGCGCAACAACAAATCAACATCAATATCAGCAGCCCTTCCAACCCCAACCTTTCCAAAATCAGACGAACAACTTTGCACCCAACAATTCTTTTCCACCAAACAACTTTGTTCCGTCAAACAACGATAAGGTTTCCTCACTCGAACGAAGTCTGGAGGCGTTCGTAAAATAATCGACACAATCCACCGCCAACATCCAGTCTTCCATTCAGTCCTTAGTGCAGCACACTGCCGCACACGGGCAAAGCATCAAGACCATCGAGGCCCAGATTGCACAGCTGAATGCGGCCTTAAGCGAGCGAGAGAAGGGGAAGCTCCCGTCCCAGCCACTCCTAAATCCCGGTCACCCACATAATGTACATGTTGCTCTTGAACAACAGAACCATAATGTGAGTGCCGTGACCACACTGAGATCGGAAAGGATGCTGCAAAACAACATTGGCAAACGGATCAACGATGACACCCCGGCCGCTTCTTCTTCTTCTTCTTCTCCTGCTTCTTCGTCTTCTGAGCCTATTCTCCATTCTTCAAAAGGCTCTCCTTCTTCTTCTTCTTCTGCTCTGAACGGACCCACTTCTCACTCCACGAAAACACCTGTTCTGGGATCCGTTCCAACTCCACAATCTCCTCCACAAGCATTAGACTCAACCAATTTTAAAAACGTCCCATTTCCAAACCGGTTGAGGTCAAATAAACAAAATCCCCAAAGGAGAAGATTCTGGAGTTATTTAAGCAGGTTAACATTAACATTCCTCTTTTAGATGCTGTCCAACAAGTCCCGTCCTACGCGAAAATCTTAAAGGACTTGTGCACGAAAAAGAAGAAATCTCAGGTACCAAAGAAAGTTTTCTTGGCTAGTGCTGTGAGTGATGCTCTTACCCAATCTTTACCACAAAAACGGAAGGACCCTGGCTGTCCTACGATTTCTATTACCATTGGGGATAAGAACATCAACCGCGCACTATTAGATCTTGGTGCCAGTGTTAACCTGCTTCCGTACTCAGTATACAAGCAATTAGGCGTAAGAGAGCTGAAACCCACACACTGCACTCTCCAAATGGCCGACCGATCGATCACCCATCCTAGGGGTGAGCTAGAGGATGTGTTAATAAAAGTCGGGGACTTCATATTCCCCGTTGACTTCATTGTATTAGACACACAGCCTGTAGCTAACCCCCGGAATCAAATTTCGGTGATACTCGGTCGCCCATTCCTTGCAACCTCAAATGCTGTGATCAATTGTCGCAATGGTTCGATGAACCTCTCTTTTGGAAACATGACGATTGAACTCAACATTTTTAGGTTGGGGAATCAGCCCGCCGAACCTAATGCTCATATACTGGACGTCTGCTCGATCTAGGAGATTACCCCTGAAGAGTGTGAATTTGAGGAGTTTCTGTTCGAACACGATAACCTTGACGCCACTAGTGCGTTCCTCCTCGAACCTACTGCTGTTTCTGCGCCCGACAACGACTATGAGTGTTTCACATTCTCGAACGATCTTAGCCGCGCACAACCCGAGTTTGAATCTTTCGAATTTCCGGATGAGTTACCTGAACCATCCAACTCGGTCGCCTACACTCGTTTTGAACCTTTGCTGGAGTCCTTTGAGTTTGAGACCTCTGCACCAATCTTGCCCTCAATCGTTTCACCTCCATCGCTCGAACTCAAGCCTTTGCCGTCTCACCTTAAGTATGCTTACTTAGGTGAAAACGAGACCCTCCCTGTCATCATTTCGGCTTCTCTAGCTCCAGAGCAAGAGAAAGCCCTTCTTGCGGTCTTGCACTGCAATAGGCAAGCTTTTGGCTGGTCCATGGCGGACATCAAGGGGATTAGTCCCCTGATCATTGAGCATCATATTCATCTGATGGATGATGCCAAACCAGCCCGGGATCCACAAAGACGTCTCAATCCAGTCATGAAAGAGACTGTGAAGAAGGAGATCGTAAAATGTCTAGATAGTGGTATCATTTACCCTATCTCTGATAGCCAGTGGGTTAGCCCCATCCACGTTGTCCCCAAGAAGTCGGGCATCACGGTCATAACCAACGAGGCGAACGGGTTAATCCCTACTCGCACCCAAACTGGGTGGCGAGTATGCATTGATTACAGAAAACTCAACGCCGCAACGCGGAAGGTCCACTTTCCGCTACCTTTCATTGACCAAATGCTTGAACGATTGGCCGGACACGAGTACTACTGTTTTCTTGATGGCTATTCCGGCTATAAGAAGATTCCCATCGCCGAAAAAGACCAGGACAAGACCACATTCACTTGTTTCTTCGGCACGTTTGCATATCGTCGCATGCCCTTTGGGTTATGCAATGCGCCCGCTACCTTCCAGCGGTGTATGATGGGAATCTTCTCAGACATGGTGGAAAAATTTCTGGAGATTTTCATAGATGATTTCTCCATCTTCGGCGATTCCTTCAACGAGTGTTTGCTGCATCTTGACGCTGTCCTTACCCGATGTAAGGACAAGAATCTCACTTTGAATTGGGAGAAGTGCCACTTCATGGTGTGCGAAGGTATTGTCTTAGGACATATCATCTCGCAAAATGGCATAGAGGTTGACAAAGCAAAGATTGAGGTCATTTCCAATCTTCCTCCTCCCCGATGCGTCAGAGATATCCGAGTCTTCCTTGGCCATGCCGGTTTCTATAGACGGTTCATCAAGGACTTTAGCAAGATTGCTAGGCCCTTGACTCTTTTGCTGGCCAAGGATACGCCATTCGACTTCAACTCGAGCTGTGTGACTGCATTCGAGTCATTGAAACGCTCACTCACTTCTGCTCCCATTCTTTCTTCACCTGACTGGACGCACCCATTTGAGATTATGTGCGATGCATCCGACTTTGCCATTGGTGCTGTCCTTGGACAACATATCAACAAGATGCCGCACGTAATCTATTATGCGAGCCGAACCCTGAACGACGCACAACTCAATTATACAACAACTGAGAAGGAATTCTTAGCTGTTGTATTTGCTTTAGAAAAGTTCAGGCCCTACCTCATCGGCTCTCCAGTCATTGTCTACACAGACCATTCTACTCTGCGCCATCTTTTTGCGAAGAAAGATGCAAAATCTCGGCTAATACGTTGGATCCTCTTGCTTCAAGAGTTTAACCTTGTCATTAAGGATAAACGAGGATGTGAAAACATAGTTGCCGACCATCTCTCACGACTTCCTTCTTCGCCTTCGCTTCCAATTCCGATCAACGACGTTTTCCCGGATGAACAACTCTTGACAGTATCTTGCGAACCTTGGTTCGCAGATATTGTGAACTATTTGGCCACAGGATTATTACCGGCTGAATGGTCAAGTCAGGACAGACTTCGCTTCTTATCCCAAGTAAAACACTTTTACTGGGACGAACCCTACCTGTTCAAGTACTGTCCCGACCAGATTATTCGTCGGTGTGTCCCTGACGAGGAATTCAAGAGTGTGCTGTCATTTTGCCACGATTAAGCGTGTGGCGGGCATTTTGGCCCCAGAAAGACAGCTGAGAAGATCTTGCAATGTGGTTTCTACTGGCCACAACTCTTCAAAGACGTTCATGACTATTGCAAGACTTGCTCCCGGTGCCAACACTTGGGCCGGATATCCCGGAGGAACGAGATGCCGCTCCAACCGATCTTGGTTGTAGAGATTTTCGATGTTTGGGGGATAGATTTCATGGGGCCGTTTCCCATCTCTTTTGGGAACTTGTACATCCTTCTCGCTGTTGATTACGTCTCTAAATGGGTCGAGGCTGTGCCCAGCCGGACTAACGACAGGTTTCTTAAAGAAAACATTTTCTCCCATTTTGGGCACCCCCGAGCGATCATTAGCGACAATGGAAGTCATTTCTGCAACAAGACTTTCGAGGCCTTGATGCGGAAATACTCCATTAATCATAAGCTATCCACGCCCTACCACCCCCAAACCTGCGGGCAGGCCGAAGTTTCAAATCGGCAAATCAAGCAGATACTGGAGAAGACGGTTTCCAAGAACCGTAAGGATTGGTCGCTGAAACTCACTGATGCCCTTTGGGCCTTTCGAACCCCTTATAAGACCGACCTTGGCATGTCTCCCTATCGGCTTGTGTACGGAAAAGCCTGCCACCTACCTGTCGAAATAGAGCATCGCGCATTTTGGGCGATAAAAGAACTGAATCTGTCTCTCGAAGATGCGGGCAGCCATCGGAAGCTGCAGTTGAATGAATTGAGCGAGCTTAGGGATGAGGCTTACTATAACGCGGTTGTCGTTAAGAACCGAATGAAGGTGTTTCACGATAAACACCTTTTGCGCAAAACTTTCGTACCTGGTCAGCGGGTACTGCTTTACGACACCCGACTTCACTTCCATCCAGGAAAGCTCAGATCTCGCTGGAAAGGGCCATATTTTGTGCGGAATGTGTATCCGCAGGGCGCTGTAGATTTGGAAAATCCAAAGGACGGTTCATTTTTCAAAGTGAACGGACACCGACTAAAACCGTACCTTAGCGCCGAACCAACAGAGGATCTCCTGGTCTTACAGGAGCCGGTTTACCCTGCCTGATCTTCCTCTGCCTACCACCAAACTTCGGTTATCCAGCCAAGAACAGTGGACACTGTTCCAAATAAGTTTGGGGGTATGTATAAACCATTTTGTATATATTTGTGGATATTCTTTTCCATTCTTTTTCTTTTTCTTTTCTTTAAAAAAAAAATTGTGTATCGCTAACCGACAATTTTGACCCTTCAAATGATCTCTTCATGCAATGACAGTGAGGACACTGTCCAGTTTAAGTATTGGGGTACGCTCGATACGCATTTCTTACCTTCGCATTCATATATATATTTTGCATCTGCATATTAAAATCCATAAAATCCATAAAAATCAGAAAATTTTCTAAAAACATAAAAACTTTTCTGTCAAGTTAGCTAGTGGGAGAACTCTGATTCAACATTTCGACGGTTTTGTTTGATAAAATAAGAATAACTAAATCTTATGTTTAGATTTTGAAAACCTGAAAGATAACTCTCCTTTGAAGTTAACTATAGCTGATATACGTCTTTACATCACACTACACCTGTCGTGAGTTTTTGGGAATTAGATGACAAGTCTTTTATGTCGAAAAACTTTTAAATGGATCAATGATTTTCTGAGGATGAAATAGGTTTATTCTGAAATAAGTAATATCAAGAATAGTTTATGAAGTGAGTGAATATGAAGGAATGTTATTGATGCCTTAATTGGAACTAAGTCTGAAAAACAACCCATCTGAAACTTGATTGGAATGATTACACACCGAACCCACTAAACACGTCTTTTATCCAAAAAAATAATTGAACTGCCGGTAATATCTCCGTTCGTATTAAATCATCTGATTTTCACGCCAAACTGTCTTTTGTTTTTGGACCTAGGTAACTTGAGTAATTAAGTCCGCTGGGTGTTTCTACACCTAATGCCCTAAAACCAACTGGTTTGGGTGCATTGGCCCAAAGCTCGCTAAGAAGCCTAGAAAGTCCAGATTAAAACAAAATCAAGCAAGTGTTCTCTCCGAGTTAAAATTCCTAACGGTTCTTTGTGTGAGAATAATCTTGATAAAAGACAGGCTTTTATAAAAAAAATTAGCGGAGATATGAAGGTTTTACTCTTTGATAAAGACTATTGCACGTTCACAGAGGTGTGTATGAAATGAAAACAAGAAAAAGGTGTAGTGAAGAATAAGACCTAGTTTTCCTGTTAAGGAAGATAGAAATTCTAAAGTTGAAACTTTACTGGAAAACGAAACTTGAAAAATGCTTAACTCTTTATAAAACTTATGTGATCCTTTCAAAATTTTTATCTGGGCTTTATTGTGTGACATGAGGACTTTATTCGACCTTTCTGGAACTTAACGACACTATTTGCACTGCACGTAAAGATATATAAAAGCTGTAGTTAAATAAGAAGCGAGGTGTGAAAAATAAAGGTTCGATAGTCTAGACTTAGGATAATAGAATTGTTATTTTCTAAAACAAAATTTTAGGGTTTGGGTCTTAGTTATTTTACAAAACCAACTTGACCGGATTTTGTGTGTAGTATCCGCTGAAAACCCTCAGGAGACAACACTCCTCCTACTAGAGACACCTAGAGGTTTAACGGCTTGTTGCACATGCTCAGTGCAATCGCGTTCCCTGCGAAAGTAAGGTTAGAATTTTTTTTTGGTGAATAAATTGGCTTTGCTCGGGACGAGCAAATGATAAGTTTGGGGGTATTTGTTCATATCAGATTTTTGCATTTTCATACCGCCCAATTTTTATCACATTGCATATCGGTAGGTACTCTTGAGCCGTGTTTGCTAGTCAATTGCAGGATACAGGTTCTCGGCTCTAAACGGTGAAATCCATGGATAAACACGACAAAATCCGGGTTCCTGCCAACCACAGATAAAACACGGGTCTCCGCTCTTTATCCGTCTGTTGCCACACATCAGTTTAGGAGACAAAATGGCAAATCGATTGTCATTTTCATGCACAAGGCTCAATGGCAACACAAGATCTAAGATATCTACGCGGAGCACAAGAAAATCATGACAAAAGATACACATCCAATCACCTTTTGATCAACAGAAATTCTGGAAAAATCGTGAAACAAATCTGAGAAAATACATATACCAGAACAAAGGGCACACAATACCAGGAGAAACCACCAAATTTGGTGACCCAATTCTTCAATAGGGCCGCGGAACCATGGCCTAAGCATGCTTAGGCCGCGGAACCACGGCAATACGAAGTCTTCAGAAGTCAATTTTTTATGGGCAGTTTGGTCTTTTCACATGGGTCCAGAATGTTGCCCTAGAATTTCTGTTTCCTGCCTATAAATAGCCCAGAACCTTGTGAAGCCAAGGGTGCATAATCTTGTATTTATTTTTTAGGTTTTAGTTGTTGTTCTTCTTCCTCCTCTCATCTCTTCTCCATTAAAAATCTTGTAGTGAGCTTTTGTGAGTGAAGAATGATGAATAAAGAAGTTCATTTTATTATTATGCTTGTCTTGCTCTTATGTTAATTGCTTGTAATTTTCATTTGTTAACTTAGTTGTTGTTATTTCTTGTTGTTTCTTTCTTTTCTCTTTTCCTTTATCCTTAAAACAACCATGATGCTTACGCTTGATCCTTGCCAAGGTGAGGTCGCAAATAGCTAGTTGTTATCTTCTAATCTCCTTCTTTCTATCTTCCTCTTTTGTTTTGTTTTCTTTTCATTATGATGTGTGAGTAGTTTCATACTTGTTAAGGTAGGATAAGGGAAGTTTGAGAGAAGGAAATCTCTCTCACTCTTTCCTTGCCCAACATCTTAAATCGACTCCCGTTAATTGAACCACAATCCGCTCCTTACGGCACCCTATCCTACATGATAGCGGTGATTCCGTAGTGAGACCGGTTGTGGTTGAATTAACCGGAGGTTATGGCTAAGAGCCAAGAACGGACGGACAAGCACCAAAAGGAAGAACTTATGCGTTGGAAAGCCTAGCTTATATTTGCAAGTTTCTTCCTAGTCGTGCTAATCCCCGTTGTTGTCGATTACCGTAACATCGATATTAAGAGTGGCAACGAAAGAGGTGAGAGACTCCTAACTCAAACTAACCTAATCCTAACCCTAACAAGCACTCTTTACATATCATTTTAACACTTAATTAATCACAACAAAATCTGGAAAACTGGACTTAACTCGTTAAAGCACTTAGAAAAAGATTCCCATCTCCCTACGGACGACCCGTACTCAACCGGCTAGCTACAAGCGAAACCGTCTTGATTGCGGTAATTAACTTAACTTGAACACGCAGAATCCCTAACAATCAGTAGTTTATGCACCCCACCTTGGGTCTATCCTAGGAGCAAAAACAGTAAAAAAAAAATATACAATGGCGGCTACAATCTCAACCTGGATGTGCGGCCATAAAATAATATTACATCAAATTACAAATTTTACATTGAATGAAAAATGAAAACTCTCATCTCACAACCCCGACTATTCATCACGACAATCCAACAAGTTCATATACACAAACCAACATCACAGATCACAGATATGTATAACCCCCACTAATCGACGTATAGCGATTAGTAGATGTTCAATACATATATCACATCACAGAAGATCCGATTAGCAAAAGTACTTCGAATTTCTATCGATAACTTGATTTGAAACTACCCCAAGCACAACACAGTACTCAGCAAAATCTGGGCAGAAACAAACTATCTTAAAAATCACAAAATACAAATCTGGACAGGAAGCAGGAAAACCGAGTTGACTCGGCTTCGACTCGGCCGCGGATCCGCGGCCAAACCCATGGTTTGGCCGCGCTTCCGCGGCGGTCTGACCGATTCATGGTCTTAATTTTCTTGTGTGTCCTTAAAAAAGCCTGCACGTATTTTTAAGGTCCCAGGAAAAAAATTATGGACCAGATTTTAAAATTGATAGAAAAGTGCAATTTTTGACGTGTTTTGCGATTTTTTCCGGCGATCGAATTTCTAACACTTTGCTAACAAGTTAGTAATGGTTTAGCGAGGCTCTGATACCACTGTAAGTCCACGTTACCCACCCCAGTGCTTACGGGGAGGCGGAATAGGTAAAAATCAAAATTTTAACACAAGGTAACATGGACTAAAACTTGAGGATCTTTGCCAAACCATTGCTAACATACAACAAGAGGTTCTATCTACTATGCTTAGGAGATTATACTTATGCAACAAGTCCTTCGGGTCTTCTTTCCGCTGTCCTCCTCATCCATGCAAGCTCCGAGGATCGATCCGGATCTTGGTCACCTCCACGGCCTCCTAGAGTCGAAGACGATCCACCCGAGAGTCTGTAGTCCGAGCTCCATCTCAAGCCGAGGTAACTAGGGCAACAAGTTTGCTATTCTTGAAGTCCTAGGTAGTGTAGAAGATGATGGTGGATTTGTTTGTCTATTTTGTTTCTATTTTTCTCAACACATGAGAGCTATAGAAAAATCAAGAGAGGAAGAAGGAGGAACCATGGGAGCTCTCACTTGAAGAGAGAGAATGAGAAGAAAATAATGATCCATATACAAAATAATTACTAATCTCTTATCATGATAAACTGTGATGGTTACATTGATTTGACCATTATCATCTCAAATCAAATCCAAAGTCAAAAGCAAAAGAAGGATCTAGTGCTCTCAAGAAAAGTCCAAGTCAACAATGGTCAACTAGCTCAAATGGTCAAGCATGGTCAAATGGTCAAAGCAATTAGCCATAACACAATTATCATTAAAAATATTAGTAAATATTTTCCTCACCTCATAATGGTTTTGACCGAACCAACGGTCAAAACCCAAATGAGGCACATCCTTCTTCTTCCCTCCTCACAACCGTGCATACACACCCGCATCCGCATTCCGTAGAATGCGAATGCACAAAAGACAAAACTAATCCATCCATACAATATTAGGATCCAGCTTAAACCAAAGCCCACTAGCATTGTCTGCCCGAACAGCATACGCGCACAAGTGCACGTAAGTGATCGTAGCCCTGCCGTAAAACCATACGGTCTCTACACCTTTCGCCCAGTGCAGGGAAACTCTCTGTATGGGACTCTAAAGACTCGACACTACGCTGGCAGTGGGTTTAACCACAGACCTCAAGCGGCACTAGCTGTACGTAACGGTCCCCAGGTAGATGTCGATAAGAAGGCCGATGAGGTAAACCCATCCGAACTCCTACTGAGCCTGAATGTGACAATCTCCGTACGGTCTGGTCTGTTCTTCTATGAGTATCGCATGTCGGGCCTAGGGGGCGGTAAACGTCAGACCCCTAATAACGGTACAAGTCGTGCCGGAGTGTAGCCCAGAACACCTTGAGAAACTACTGGAAACACTACCAGTAATTCTCGCTTGCCCTGGCCAGGGACTTTGCGTAATAGCTCTCCTAGACACAGCGCGATATCAACCCCCAATATCAGGAGAGTCGAATCCTATCTAACCACTACTGCCTCCAAGTGCTTCGGGACTGCACCCAACTACTAACTGTTTGCATGACTCATTTGAGCCGTGGTAGGGTAGTAATCAAAGTACAGTGGAACACACTCGAGGCGAAGTAGCAGTGTCAAGTCGACGGACTAAGCTGTACTCCTGTCACCTGGGAACTGTTATCTGACGATAGGTATAGTACCAACCAACAGTTCCCGACGAGTCCTGTCCAGTGTACTCGTAACCTAACGAGCACCCGCATACTATCTCCAGTACGACGTACTGATGGCTGTGGGACAGACCATCTCCCCTGCTGGGATGAGAAGCGCGTACGCTAGTCTACTCCGGAGTATCGATGCCCCGTCTCGATAATCCTATGACTAGGGACCTGTATAAGGATGTGCTTGTAGATTACCCAGCCCCCACTAGTGTGACTGCCATCACAATGCCGGTAATCAAGCAAAGATCCTAAGGGCTCCACTAATATGTATAAGCGATATGCTAAATTAAACACATGCTCATATTTAAACAGAAACAAACCAAGTAGCATACTACCATTTTGAGCAAGATTGTCTATACAACTTTGAATATCCCAAGATTCCATTAAGTAATATACAAACTAGTGTGATACAGTAATGGCCTCTAGGGCATATACACTAACACTATCATGTCGAGCAAGAAAGTCCTCTCTATATATGACCAAGCATCCACTATAATATACATCATATGTACAATAAGTGCCTCTAGGGCATATACATAACTAACAATCTCCCACTTGCACTAAGGCCAGCTGTTGTAGTATCTCATACCCAACATCCTGAAGAGTCTCTCAAATTGTATCTGGGGTATAGCCTTCGTGAATGGATCCGCTGTGTTGTTCTTCGTGTCAACTCTCCTGACCTCGATCTCCCGGCGATCAACTATCTCCCGGATCAGGTGATACCACCTCAGAATATGCCTAGATCGCTGATGGGACCTAGGTTCCTTGGCCAAGGCCACTGCTCCATTGTTATCGCAATACAAAGGTATTGGACGCTCAATGGATGGAACCACTCCAAGTTCATTTATGAACTTCTTCATCCAGACAGCCTCTTTGGCAGTATCGTTGGCAGCGATGTATTCAGCCTCCATCGTCGAGTCTGCCACGGTTTCCTGTTTGGAACTCTTCCAACAAACCGCCCCTCTATTGAGGGTAAAGACAAATCTCGAGACCGGCTTAAAGTCATCCTTATCACTCTGGAAGCTCGAATCGGTAAAGAACTCCACTTGGAGTTCTCCGTTACCATACACCAAGAACATCTCTTTAGTCCTTCTCAAGTACTTGAGAATGTTCTTCACAGTTGTCCGGTGACTCTCTCCAGGATCTTCTTAATACCCACTCACTACACTTAGTTAGTATGCTACATCAGGTCTGGTACATAGCATCGCGTACATGATAGAGCCTACTGCCGAAGCATAGGGTATCCCTTGCATGCGAGCTCTCTCCAAATCAGTCTTAGGAGACATGTCTTTGGAGAGAGTGAGTCCAGAGATCGAGGGTAAATTTCCACGCTTGGATTCTTCCATACTAAACCTCTTTAGTATGGTGTCAATGTACCTGGATTGGGACAATCTCAGTATCCGTTTAGATCTATCTTTATAGATCTTAATCCCCAAGATGTAAGAGGCATCACCTAGATATTTCATTGAGAATCTATATGATAAGAAGAGCTTGACCGAGTGCAGCATAAGAACATCATTTCTTATCAAGAGTATGTCATCCACGTACAATACGAGGAAGACGACTTTACTCTCTTCCACCTTCTTGTATATATAAGGTTCATTTACGTTTTTGATGAAGTCAATCTCTTTGACTACTATATCAAAACAGATGTTCCAACTCCGCGATGCCTGCTTTAACCCGTAGATAGATTTAAGCAGCTTGCACACCTTCCCGCTGCTCCTACTGTCCACAAAGCTCTCTGGCTGAGTCATGTACACGCACTCTTCTAAATCACCATTTAGAAAGGAGGTCTTAACATCCATTTGCCAGATTTCGTAGTCATGGTATGCAGCAATGGTAAGTAGGATCCGAATGGACTTAAGTATAGCCACTGGAGAAAAGGTTTCATCATAATCCACACCTGGTCGTTGATGAAAAACTTTTGCAACTAGTCCAGCTTTGAAAGTCTCAACTTTTACATCTACACCAAGTTTCTTCTTAAAGATCCATTTGCTCCCAATGGGTTTTACCCCTTCAGGAGAAACTTCTAAAGTCCATACTTTGATGGTGTACATGGATTCCATCTCAGATCGCATTGCATCCAGCCATTTCACAGAGTCCCCACTCGTGATGGCCTGCTCGAAGCTAGTCGAGTCATCATCTTCCATGATGCAGTCCTCACTCCCACCATCAATGAGAAAACCATAGTATCTCTCAGATGGATGAGGAATCCTACTAGATCTGTGGAAAGACTGAGGTTCGTTGGGAACTATCGAATCCTCTGGTTCTACCAAATCTTCTGTCATAGTTTGTATAGCTGGAACCTCTTCCAGTTCTACCTCCTTGCCACTAATTTCTTTTTCAAGAAATTCCTTTTCTAAAAAGATGGCATGTCGAGAAACAAACACCTTTTTTTTCTCAGTGTGGTAGAAGATATACCCTCGTGAATGTTTGGTATATCCAATAAACTTACACAGAAAAGACCTTGCCTCGAGCTTGTCAAAATTTTGTGTTTTCACATATGCCGGACAACCCCATATCCTAACATAATTAAGATATGGTCTCTTTCCTTTCCATATCTCATATGGAATGGTTGGCACAGATTTGGTGGGAACCATATTCAATAGGTCTGCAGCTGTCTCCAGTGCATAACCCCAAAAGGAAATAGGTAACTCAGCGGTGCTCATCATAGAGCGCACCATATCTAATAGGGTGAGATTCCTCCGTTCCGATACACCGTTGTGCTGTGGTCTATACGGAGGAGTAAGCTGAGAGAGAATCCCATTCTCTTTTAGATCGTCCAGGAACTCATTGCTCAAGTATTCTCCTCTTCGATCAGATCGAAGGATCTTAATACTTTTACCCGTTTGGTTCTCGACTTCGTGTTTATATTCTTTGAATTTCTCAAAAGTTTCAGACTTGTGTTTCATCAGGAACACATGTCCGTATCTAGAGAGATCGTTAGTGAATGTAATGAAGTATGAGGAACCATTCCTGGCATGTGTAGACATGAGAACACATACATCACTATGTATCAGTCCTAAGAGTTCCGTAACTTTTTCTCCGTGTCCACTAAACGGAGTTTTGGTCATCTTGCCTTTGAGACATGACTGGCAAGTGTCATAAGATGAAAATTCGAACGGATTCAAATATCCATCCTTATATAACTTAGCTGGTCGTGTCGCATTGATATGACCTAGTCTACAATGCCACAAGAAAGATTCGTTCATTTCTGAACTCTTCCTCTTGTGTGTGTTTTGTACATTAAGAACTGTGGTTTGATTTAGAATGTATATGCCATTATTTAACGAGCCTGATCCAATCAACTTTTGATTCAGAAATATGTTCATAACATCATCCTGTACTACAAAATTATATCCTTCTTTACTTAATAAAGAAACTAATATAAGATTCCATATCAGGGTCGGTATGTAATAGCATTCTTTCAGAATCAATGTATTGCCATTTGGTAATATAAGGTGATATTCGCCAACTGCTTTGGTTGCAACATTTGCACCATTCCCTACTCTTACGGAATGATCACCCATTCCCAGTTCCCCACCTTTCCTTAGCCCATGTAACATATTACATATGTGGGATCCCGATCCGGTATCTAATGCCCAGGACGTAGAGTGAACTGAGAAACAGTTCTCGGTAACTAACATACCCGAAGAAGATGCATCAACATGCTTATTCTTCATTTGGGCGGCGTGGGAATCCGAATATGTCCCTATTCCCTGCTCAGTCTTATAACAATTATAAGAAAGAATGGAACCAACGTTCCCCTGCTCAGTATAACAAGCGGGTTCAGTCAATACATCCATATTATTATCTTGATTAAGGCCTGATATGGTCGCTACCTGGATAGAGAGAGAGAAGAAAACACTTTAGCGTATGCTTTTGCAAGATTAGATTGGTTTATTATCTTATCTAATCAGGATGGCTCCCACTGTTTTTATCAAATCTTCCTTCAAACCCTAAAAGGTAAGACTAGCCGGGATTAATTACACCTTACAAGTTCGCCAATCTTTCAGCCAGGCCAGTATTGGTACTTTGAGGGAGGTTCCCCGTGCTTTTGCACGGACCTAATTAAAATAAACCTCGTTTTCCCAGGAGCGTAACCCCGTTAACACCTTTCTAGATACCTACTTGATCGGCTAATTGGGATGTGTAAAATTCTCCCTGGAGTTACTCTTACTTGCAGTGGGTATCGGGATCCAACTATCTTATAGAAGGTATGCAATCTCATTGCAAATTTCAACACTTGAAATTCCCGATAATATTCTGCCCCTAGCGTCCTATGACCTTGACGCAGGCCAACAAACCATAGTCCGCTAGTCAAGTTCAACCCGTACATTTCTTGATTGAATTAAACCCATCCGCAGGCCAACAAAGTCGCACGACTACCCTAATCCAATCTCATCTTATGTTGCAGATAAGCACTAGTTAGTTACCGCACACTACGCCTTGACGCGGGCCAACAAACGTAGCACGAATACTAAGTAGTACTTATCTGAAATGACGGAGGGCTACAACAGGTTTTTATGAAAACCTTTTGCGTAATGAACTTAATATCGTTGTAGAAACAAGTGATTTTTGAAAAGGAGTGTTTTTAAGGCTTTTACTAGTTTCGCTAAAAAGGTCACTCCCGGTGAAGTGATCGTCGGCTCTTTCCTTATCGAATAAGGTGCAGGATATTTCATAAATACCACTATGCAAAGCAAGAACTATAGAAGAAATCAAAAACAAAACCGATTGAGTTATAGTATCTGCTAGTTTCGCTAAAGAGGTCACTCCCGGTGAAGGGATCTCGGCTCTTTCCTTATCGAATAAGGTGCTGGATATTCATAAAAGGAATACCGCTATGCAAAGCAAAAACTAGAACTACCCTTTTTGAAAATTTGATTATACAACATCTTTTAGATTTCTTTTTCTTTCATTAATCTCATTAATGAAGTCCAATCATTTATGCTTCCTAAGAATCACAGAAGAAACGAAAATACAACGTACGCTTATGCCATCTGTATTCGCCATAGTGTCCCGTTATGCACCGTTAGGTTACTTAACTAACGGCATAGCGGAGCGGGACTAGCACGGGTGCAAAACATAAGCAACGTTTATTATATATCATATATATATATAGTAATAAAGCATTCCTCTCATCATATAAAGTGATCACATCACAGAATATCAGCAGCAGAAGATAACATATGAAATATTGGATATACGAGGAGGTCTGTATTTTGTATTTAGCCAACAATAGAAAATATGGATTCCACGGTCGTGATAAATAGCCAAACCCACATCCCTAGACCTCTACGAGAGCGGCAAGTAACCCTACCAATTCTAGAGTTAGGACACCCAGACTCGACTCCTCGAGATGGTCTCCCACTGGACTCTAGAACCCGGTTACTTTTGCTCCCCACCTTGGGTCTATCCTAATGCAGAAAAGTATATAATATATAACAATGGTGACATCATCCTCAACCCGGAAGTGCCCCAATAAAAGAATATTACATACAATGAATTTTACATGAATGAAAAAAAACTCTCATCTCATATAAAAACCCCGGCTATTCAGAACACGACGATCCAATATAACATATAACATCGCATGTCATCAACGTAAGTAAATATGCGTATCCCAATTGTCGTTGACATATAGCAACGAAACCGGCGATACACCACATATTACACTTACGGTCGCAGAAAAGAAAATGTCAAACTACAACATTTGGAATCCATAATCACCTTAGACATCATAAACCCGAAATATCACATACTTCGCATTTCATGCCTAACAATATGAATTCCAAATATTGTATCACATTCTACAAATAGTTAGACGTTGTTAAACTTTCCAATCGAATCAACAAACACCCAAAAATTCCCAAAAAGCTCAACACTTGAGCGTAGTTTAAAAGCACCCATCACATGTCACAGTACCTATGGACCAACCGCAGAAGGGTCAACCCTTGCCTCACCTATGGCGCCACGGAACTACCGCAAACCCTAGGGTTTAGCGGCGGTTATTACGGTCACAGAATCGAGTTAGGGTTTCGTTCTTCTAGAGGGTCCATCGAATCACTTGTATGATATTTGAATGTTCTTTAACTATGAAAAAATCCAACTCTTGGAAAATTTTCCAGCAAGAGTTAAAGTGGGTATCTGATATCCGTTCGAACTTTAAACACCGTCTAAATAACCCGAAAATATGCTACAATTACGACTACGAAACAATCCGAATTGCCTTTGCAGAAATTTAACATCACATGCAAATTTAGCAAAAACTAGCAACACCTGAAACACCAAAACCCAGAGACTGGAACACACTGCAAAATTCAACCCTGGACTCCATCAAAAAACCGAGCAGGCCGGTTTTCAAGGCTCTGTGGCCAGCCAAAATCCGGCAAGGGGGGTTAATTTTGTACCGTGTTCATATTGCATCTCATACAACATTCTGCAGTTGCAAAAATTTTTTTAGAGCCCTTTAAAAATTCGACAGAAACTAGGTATCGATGTTTCAAGTTACGGAGTAGTTTCGGTTTCGTAATCTAACAAATATCGTCTAAATCTTTAACTTGGCTCTGATACCACTGTAGGGTTAATTAGCATAACAACAAGGTTTCGGGGAGCATCGTCCATGCCATTTTCAAAAAATTTCCATGCTAGTTAACCCTAATCCTAGAATCTTAACTAAAGATTTAAATGATAACATATGTAAACAACTTTACAACTAAGTGAATGCGGAATACAACCTTTGTAGACCGGTCCTTCACTTCAAATGCTCCAACTAGTGGTCCCTTCACTGCGATCAAAGAACTCCCGGACTCTTGAGAGGCTCCACAAGGTGAATGATGCATGCTTGCTAGAAGTCTTCAAAATCCAAGATGATCTACGTCGAGAAAACATGGACTCAAGCTTTCACTTCACTAATATAGAACTAGTGAAGCCAACACCCTAAACTATATGGCTAGTATAGAAGAGAATGATTAAGTAGGAATTTTGCTCACTTTAGAATTCTATTTCTCACTAATTTTCCTCACTTGCTCAAGAGCTAGAGAGCTTTGAGCTTGAAGAAGAAGATGAAGTGATGAATGAATGAGAGAGCGAGGTTATAAATGCAACCATGGTGAGTATATATCATGGCTAACCCTTATAGAGAATAAACCATGGTAAGAGACAATGGTTAGGTTTATAAATATCTAAAGAAAAACAAAAATGGTGGACTAAGTCAATGGTTATCCATTGCTAGCAACCATGACAAATTCCATTCATTTTTGAATTTCTTAAATAAATAAAAACTTAGATATTATCTCATATATTGTGTAAGTCTCATACACCCATGTTGCATATATAACCTATCATGTCACAATAATATATATCACATATATATTATTTATGTAACAAAAGAAAATAATACAATAAACATATATCACATATATGTTAAATGTATCAAAAGTGAGAAATAGAAATAGTTAAGTGAGGATATATTAGTTAATGTAATTTAATATATCAAATATATAATTATACATTTAATTATTAAATCAACACTTGATTTAATAATCCGGTTATATCACATATAATCGACTAATATAAAATGTATCATTTTATCGAATCAACACTTGATCCAATAACCCGGCTATATCACATATAACCGGGCGATATGACATATCGCGAGAAATAGAATACGGTATCACATACTCGTATTATTCTCGGTCCCGCACATATCACATATGTGCTCCTACTCCGTTTCACATGAGCCAGGAAACCTCTGTGTAGGACTCTAAAGACTCGTCAATACGCCGGTAGTAAGTGATGATCATATCAGTCACCCATAAGCCGTCAGCGGTCAGCTAAACGTAATGGCCACCCGAGTATTGAGCGATCATAAGATCAACAAGCAAGCCTGCTCATACTCCTGTAAAGCCTGTCAGTAACACTACCGTACAGTCCGGTCTCTTCGTCTGATATGTCGTATATCCAGTCTAGTGGTGGTAAACGTCAGACCCCAGTAACCGATAAGTCGTGCCGATGTGAAGCTCATAACGGGTCGAGAAACTACTGATAACACTTACCAGTAGATCTCCATATCAGCCCTGGCTAGGGACTTCCAGTTATAGCCAATCAAGCACAGCGCAATATCAACCCCCAATACCGGGAGAGACGAAACCCCTCATATCGCTCATTGCCTCCATGTGATTCGGGACTGTACCCAAAAGCCACTGTTTTACACATTCTCTTGAACGTGGTAAGGTGGAAATCAAAGTACGGTGGGAATCACACAAGACTCTATGACGATCTCGGATCTACAGACTAACATGTACCAGTGTCACCAGTGAACTACTATCTGACGATAGGTATAATACCAACTAGGAGTTCTCGGCGAGTCCGTTTAGTGTACCCAGTCTCCACTGAGCACCCGTATACCATCTTTGATTTCAAACACCAATAGATGTGGGATCATCCATCGCCCATCATATGTGTCAAGAAGCGTATACGCTAGTCTACTCTGGAATATCGATGCCCTGTCTCGATACACCCTCGAATAGGAACAATTAAAGGATTTACTTGTGGACTATACTGGCCCCACTAGTATGATCTCCATCATAGTCCTAGTAGTCAAGTACACATCCTAAGGGCTTCGTCAACATGTGAGATCAAGACAATATCATAATACAAGTCAGCATGTTAAGACAAAGAGCAACCAGATAGCATACTATCATGTCGAGCAAGAAAATCATCTCTATATATGTCCAAGCATCCACTATAATATACATCATATGTACAATAATGGTCTCTAGGGCATACACATAACTAACGCACACAATCACCCAAACCCCTCTTGGAATTTCCAAACATCACTAACCCAACTAATAAAAACTCTAAACTAAACTAGGGTATACTAAATATAATAACCTAACTAAAAGATAGGAAATATACCTCATTTGGCAACTCAAGAATTTTCTTGAGTTGCTCAAAATGATGAAAATCCAACTTTGAAGCATTCATTGGGTTTGTAGAGAGGTTGTGCATCTTTTTAATGAAGGAAGTATAGGGTTTTAGTGAAGGAATTGAGATGATATATGAGGGTAGAAGTGGGGGAGCTTGAAGTTGAAGAGGTAGAAGAAGAACAAAGGGGGGGAATGAGGCAGCCTCTATCTCTCTCTCTCTCTGTTATCCTCACCTTCTCTCTTATGCTCACCCTCTCAATTATCACAAGCCATGCTACAACCTCTCTCTTACCCATGCCAATTATTCTATTCTATTTCCTTTTCTCTTTTTCTTTTAAAGCCAAATATCAATAAATACAAATGATACAACATGCAACAAAAATGCAACATGTTATGGTACACTAACCATGGAAGAATATAGAAACACGGATTTGGCCTAATCGCGATTAGTAGTGCACTAATCAATTTTTTATTTAAACTGCATATAATTAATTATAAAAATGCCAAATCCAATAACTATATTTTTAAATGAATAAATCATTTTAATCTCCTATTATTTTCCAAATATTGGTATATAATTATACCATTTTACGAAAATCCCCATTTCGCAAATCGACTAGTTTTTGCGAAATATATTTTTTAATACTAAATTCCAAAAATAAAATTTTATATTTTCTGAATTGTTACAAAAGTGGAAAATGGTAAAAATAAAAATGGGTTTGTTGATAAAATTGAGAGCCACTTGGTGTTATTTGATTTGATTGGTTGAGAAAATAATAAAGTAAAGATTGGTTAACAAGGGATTTTTATAAAATTGGGAGCCATGGCTTTATTTAATTGTTCGTATTATGTATAACCACTCATATAACATTAGCAACTAAAAATTAAAATAAACACCAAGAAACTACTGAAAAGTTAATTATTTGTAACAAAAGATAATTTCGTTTTTCTCTCTGATCAGATGTATGTTTATCATTCGAACTTGTTTTAGACAACAGATTTACGGGAAAAAATTATGCAGTGTACCCTGTGTTATAAACGTGAGCAGGAGTGATGGAGGCCTTGATCTCCTTCAGATGTTGTTGTAAGTCGATGTCGTGCACCCCACGTGTCCGCGGGGATGCGGAAATAGCAAAAAATGATTTTTACGAGCTTCGCAACACCGACTTGAACCAAGGATCGAACATAAACCCTAAACCCTAGCTAGAAAAGCACAAGAGGTTTAACTACTCGGATTCGAAGTTAAACCTCACGATACAAGTCCTTCGGGTCTTCATCGCTGTCCTCTACTCGTCGTCGGCTCCAAGGATCGTAACGGATCACTGCTACCTCGACGGCCTCCTCGAGTCAAAGACGATCCACCCGAGAGTCTATAGTCCGAGCTACTACCTCAAAACTGAGGTAACTACGGCTTCTAGTTTGCTAAACTAGAAATCCTAGAGGGTGCGTATTTAGATGGAGTGCTTTGTCTCTTTAAACCCTAGGATTCTCAACACATGAGAGCTATTAGGGTTTTGAGGAAGAAGAAGATGAAGACTTGAGAGAATGAGAGTGTTTGTGATAATCCTATGAATAATCACTCATGATTGAATAATATGAAGCATACAAATATCTATCAAATAATATCTAGTAAATATCTTAGCATCCTTCATTTAATTCAAGTAGTGAATCACCTCATGAGTTCATGTTCATTTAATTTAAACATACACCTCATTTCCTCCACCTCATTTAAGCTTTAATCAAAAGATAAAAACCTTAATGAGTCATCTTCTTCCAGAAGCTTTTCCGACAAATTACGAGAATGCCCCTCATCCGTATATACATACCCGTATCCATATTCCGTAGAATAAGAATACAAAGAGACGAAATAAATCCATCAGTATAATACTTGGATCCGGCTTAAACCAAAGCCCACTAGTATTATCCGCCCGATCATCGTACGTGCACAAGTGCACGTAAGTGATCGAAGCCCTGCCGTAAAACCATACGGCCTCTACACCTTTTGCTCAGTGCAGGGAAACTCTCTGTGTGGGACTCTAAAGACTCGACACTACGCTGGCAGTGGGTTTAACCACAAGCCACAAGCGGTACTAGCTGCACGTAACGTCTGCCCAGGTAGATGTCGATAAGAAGGCCGATGAGGTAACTCATCTGAACTCTTACTGAGCCCGAATATGACAATCTCCATACAGTCCGGTCTGTTCGTCTAAGAGTATCGCATATCGGGCCTAGGAGGATGGTAAACTTCATAGCCCTAATAGAGGTATAAGTCGTGTCGGAGTGTAGCCCAGAACACCATGAGAAACTACTAGAACACCTACCAGTAAATCTCACTTGCCGTGGCCACGGACTTTGTGTTAGTGTTTATGCCCTAGAAGTCCATTACTGTATCATACTAGCTTGTATATTACTTAATGGAAGCTTGGGATATTCACATGTATATAACAGTCTTGCTAAACATGGTAGTATGCTACTTGGTTTTTCTATCTTAATATGTGAGTGAACGTATTGATAGAGCTCTTAGGATCTTGCTTGTCTACCAGCGTTGTGATGGCAGTCACACTAGTGGGGGCTGGGTAGTCTACAAGCACATCCTTATTCAGGTCCCTGGTCGTTGGATTATCGAGACAGAGCATCGATACTCCGGAGTAGACTAGTGTGTACGCTTCTCATCCCAGTTGGGGAGATGGTCTGTCCCACAGCTGTCAGTACGTCGTACTGGAGATAGTATACAGGTGCTCGTTAGGTTACGGGTACACCGGACAGGACTCACAGGGAACTGTTGGTTGGTTTGATACCAGTCGTCAGTGAACAGTTCCCAGGTGACATGAGTACAGCGTAGTCCGCAGACTTGACACTGCTACTTTGCCTCGAGTGTGTCCCACTGTTCTTAGATTGCTACCCTACCACGGCTCAAAGGAGTCGTGCAAACAGGTAGCAGTTGGGTGCAGTCCCGAGCACTTGGAGGCAGTGGCGGTTAGACAGGATTCGTCCCTCCCGGTATTGGGAGTAGATATCGTGCTGTGTCAGAGAGCCATTACGCAAAGTCCCTGGCCAGGGCAAGCGAGATTTGCTGGTAGGTTCCAGTAGTTTCTCAGGGTGTAATGGGCTTCACTCCGACACGACTTATACCGCTATTAGGGGACTGACGTTTGCCGCCCCCCTAGGTCCGATATGCGATAGTCATGGACGAACGGACCGGACTGTATGGAGATTGTCACATCAGACTCAGTAGGAGTTCGGATGGGTTTACTCATCGGCCTTCTTATCGACAACTACCTGGGGGCCGTTACGTACAGCTAGTGCCGCTTGCGGTCTGTGGTTAAACCCACTGCCAGCGTAGTAGTCGAGTCTCTAGAGTCCCACACAGAGAGTTTCCTACTCCAGGCGAAACGATATAGAGGTTGCATGGTTTTGCGACAAAGGGTTCGGACGCATACGTGCGTTTACGCGCGTACGGCTTTCGGACAGTTTTTACCAGTCGGCTTTGGTTTAAGCCAGTTACTGGTATCCGGTTATTGGATTTTTACAGTCTAAAGTTTTTCCGTATTTTTACGGATCGGAGGGGCGTTCTCGTAATTACTCGAGAAGCTTCTAGAAGATGTGACTAAGGAGGTTTCTTTTGGATAAGAAAGTGAGTCATGGTGGTGATTCATTCATTTCATTAATGCACATTTATTGCTTAATGACTCATGCTAATGAATCACCACTAGATATTTTATGAAGCATGCTTATTCATTTCCATTATTCATTATTGTTAAAAAGAAATGCTTCATAATATATTATGATACACTCTCTCTCCTCTCATTATCTTATCTCACATTCTCTCTCCTCAAGCTCTCATCTTCAAACCCTAATCCTTAATCCTCATGTGTTGAGATCAAAGGATTAGTTAGACTAAACAATCCATAACCTTCACTCTTTATCATCCTTTCATCTTTGATTAGCAATCAAAGTTGATTAGTTACCTCAAGTTAGAGGTTTAGCTTGGTGTTTTGCTCTCGGGTGGATCGTCTACTACCTAGAGAAGGTTGAGGAGAACAAAGGAGGACACAAAGAAGAAGGACCGGTTTCATTAGGTATAATCCCTAATCACAAGTGAAATGAAACTCTTAGAATACGGTTATTTATAGTTTAGCTTCGATTCAAGCGGTTAGTCGATGTTCGTTGTTTAAACTTGATAAGTTTTGAAAATTCCGCCTCCCCACAAGTACTGGGGTGAAGTACATCGACTTACAGTGGTATCAGAGCTTCGCTAAACACTAAATAACTTAATCGCAAATTTGTACGAATTTCGAACGGAAAAACGAAACCGGAAAACCCTAAAAAATACTAGTTTCTGTCGAATTTAAAACGATGTCAGAAAATTTTTCAGGTGTGTTCAGAGAGCTAGAAAGGAGTCCAGGAGAACACCCAAGAAATTCGAGCCCATGAATCGGCAACTCGGCCGCGAAAGCGCGGCGGATCGGTGGGATCCGCCGCCCTTCCGCGGCGCTTTGGCCGAGTCATGGACTCGTCTTTCTTGTGTGGGTCCCCTGTGACATTTGGGGTTTTCTGGAATATTTAATTATTGCTCAGGTTACTGTTTAACAGAGCAGATTTTGGAGCAATATTGATGTTGTTTATTCGATCGAATTGTACAGTATTTGCGTATTGGATTATATCTGTGATTGTTTAATGTGTTCGTAAACCTCCCCCAACTGCTAGTATGTCGGTTGGCAGGGGGTTGCACATTTCTGAAATGGTTATATCTGTTTGTGCATATAAACTGTATTGGACTGTTGTGGTGTATAGCCGGGGTTAGCAATGGGTTATTGATTAATTCATTTGTTGTAAATGTAATTTGTTGTAATATTATTTTCGCGGGGCACTTCCAGGTTGCGGTTGTAGCCACCGTTGTATTATTTCATTTTACTGTTTTTGCTCCTAGGACTGACCCAAGGTGGGGTACACAGACTGCCGGGTGGGTAGTTTTCCGTACCCGTAGGGGTCGAGGGTGGGGTAAACGGCTATTCATCACAACTGTGTAATCTGTCTTTTCTTGCAGGCTCAAAAGAAATACAGATTGCTTGCAAATCCAATATTGTTTATCTGTGTTCTGGAATGAATATCATTGCGTCAGACGAATGTAAAATATCTATATTTATGATAGCTATTTAGACGCCACTTATGTTTTACACCCGCGCTAGCCCAGCCCCCGCTCTGTCGTTAGTTAAGTAACCTAACGGGTGATGACGGGACCCCGTGGCGAATGCGGATGGCATAAGAGGACGTTGTATTTTCGTTGTTTTCTGCAATGATAGGTTAATGATGGGACGCATTATCTATAATGCAAAGTAAAATAAACCAAAGTTTAAATCGTTGGAACAATTTAAAAGAAACCACTCGGTTATTTTTTAAAACAGATATTTTTAAATGTGGAGATTTAACCACTCCTTTTAAAAGCTATCAGGTTCCTTCGGTTATATCAAGTTCACTACGTTCATAGTTTCGCCAAAACCAGTCGTAGCCCTCCGTCATTTCTTATGAATGGTCAGTAGTATTCAAGCTATGTTTGTTTGGCCCTTAGTCAAGACATAGTGTTTGGTAGCTGCTGGGGTATTCATTTGTTGCATAGATAGATGAGTTGGTTTGGGACAGTCGTATTACTTTGTTTGGCCCTTAGTCAAGAGTATACGGATGGGTTCAAATCAACAGGATAATGATGGGCAGAACTTGACATGTGACTTATGATTTGTTGGCCCTTAGTCAAGATCATAAGAGCATGGGGCAAAAACTTATATCGGGAATTTCTAAAGAAACTGAAATTTGCAAAGAGATGCATACCATTTGGAGTTTGATGAATGTTGGTAGGATTCCTTCAACATTATCATACGATGATATTTGGATCCCGATCCTACTGTGAGTATATGCTACTTATCAGGATATTCGTCGCTTAACGATCAATGCTATAAACCTAGTAGGTGTCCAGAAAAGTGTCAGCGGGGTTACGCCCCCAGAGAAAAGAGGTTATTTAATTAAGGAACTTCGCGAAAGCGTTGGAAAACCTCCCTCGAAGTATCGACACCAGCCTGGCTGAACGGTTAAGCAAGTATTGTACGGTGAGAATAGTCTTGGCTAATTCTTCTTTTATGGTTTGAGGAAGGATTCGAGAAACAGTGGGAGCCATCCAGTTTAGATAAACTAAAAACCACTCTAAACTTGCAAGAGCATCATGCTAAAGAGTTTTCTTCTCTCTCTCCTAATTGCAGCGACCCTGAAAATGACTGGACTTAAGTTACTTTTAGAGAAAAATATACTGACGGGGCCAAACTATAAAGATTGGCTGCGGAATGTCAAAATGGCTTTGACCTATGACAAACTGGGGTACGTCCTCACCGCTACAGCACCTGCTGTCCTTGGTCCCAAATCCAGCAATGCGGATAAGGAAATCCGCAAAACCTGGGATTTAGATTGCGCGAGAGCCAAGTGCATCGTGCTTGCCTCGATGAACAATGAACATCAGAGGAGGCACGAGGATATGTCCCTAGATGGCATATTTCTCCATACAAAGGAACTTTATGGAGAGCAATCTCGTATAGCAAGATACGAGACCTCTAAGAAACTGTTTCGAGCGAGGTTGGCTGTCGGGTCATCGGTAGGTGAACATGTCCTACAGATGATCGGCTATATTGAAGAGCTCGCGGACCTTGGGACGACTTTGGATAATGAGCTCTATACAGACCTTGTTCTCCAGTCCCTTCCTCCCACCTACGCCCAGTTTATCCTCAACTTCAATCTTCAAGGAAAAGAAGTTGAACTTGCGGAACTCCTGAACATGTTAAGGAGTGCAGAGGGCACCTTGCAGAAGGCAAGGGAAACACCCGCTATGTTTGTTGGCGGTGCATCTTCTTCCGGGTCCAAGGCTAGGGCCAAAGGAAGGAAGAAGAAGGCCGCACCCAGACCTAGAGGAGGTGTTAGTAAGGTGGGAAAGAAGGGAAAGAAAAAGTTTACAGCACCGGTAGTTGGCCTGGATGAGTGCTTCCATTGTCACAGGAAAGGGCACTGGAAGAAGGATTGCAAGGCGTGGAACGCCAAGAACCAGGAACCGAAGCAAGCTGTGGCTTCGACTTCAGGTGTGTTTGTAATTGAGAATTGTCTGTCAATCAACTCTGCTTCCTGGGTATTGGATACCGGATCAGGATCTCATATTTGCAATTCATTGCAGGCACTGAGAAACCGTAGAGTGCTGAAGGAAGGTGATATGATCCTCAGGGTTGCTAACGGAGCTAGCGTGGGAGCTGCGTCCGTCGGGGATTATCACCTAGGATTGACGAGTGGACACATTTTGGTTTTACATAACTGTTATTTTGTACCCAGCTTAACGTGTAATATCATATCAGTTTCCTTGTTATCAAATAAAGGTTATGATTTCACGTTTGTAAGAGATGTTGTCAACATCCACCTTAATCATGGTTTGATTGGGTCTGGTACTCTAAATAACGGCATATATGTGTTAAACCAACTCCAAATTTTCAATGTCCAGAACACACTAAAAAGAAAGTCTCCAGATTTAAATAAAGCTTTCTTATGGCATTGTAGACTGGGTCACATCAATGAGAGAAGGTTGACTAAGTTGCATAGAGAAGGATATTTGGACACGTTCGAATATCAAACCTATGACACTTGTCAATCTTGTCTCAAAGGAAAGATGACAAAGATTCCATTTACTGGACAAGGAGTAAGAGCGAGCGAGCTCTTAGGACTCATACACAGTGATGTATGTGGTCCAATGTCTACACATGCAAGAGGTGGTTATTCCTACTTCATTACTTTTACAGATGATTTCTCTAGGTATGGGTATGTTTTCTTAATGAAGCATAAATCAGAGGCCTTTGAGAAATTCCTGGAATTCAAGAGTGAAGCGGAAAACCAAACAGGCAAAAGTATTAAGACACTAAGATCTGATCGATGTGGAGAATACTTAAGTGCCGAGTTCCTAGGTTACCTAAAAGAGAAAGGAATTCTCTCTCAGCTTACTCCTCCATACACTCCACAGCACAACGGTGTATCGGAGAGACGGAATCGAACCCTATTGGATATGGTACGATCCATGATGAGTAATACTGAGTTACCGCGATCTTTCTGGGGTTATGCGCTAGAATCAGCGGCATATCTTTTGAACCAGGTTCCAACCAAGACTGTGCCTACCACACCATATCAGATGTGGAGTGGGAAGAAACCCTGTCTAAAACATTTTAGGACATGGGGGTGTCCAGCTTTTGTAAAAAAGCAGCATGTGGACAAGCTCGAGGCACGCTCAGTACTGTGTAAGCTTGTGGGATATCCAAAGAACTCCAAGGGATATTATTTCTATTACGCAGAGTAACAAAAGGTTTTTGTTTCTCGTCATGCCCACTTCTTAGAAACTGAATTTTTGGAAAATCAGAAGAGTGGGAGCGAAATAGAACTGGAAGAAATTCCAGAACCACAAACTGCTACTGAAAGTTTGGTAGAACCAGAGGTTCAAGAAGAACAGAACATTCCCGCACCCCTCCGCAGGAGTAGTAGGCCGTCTCGTCCGCCTGAGAGATACTACGGTTTTCTCATTGACGGGGATAGAGAGGATTGCATCATAGATGATGATGAACCTACTGACTTCCAGCAGGCCATCCAGAGCGGCGACTCGGTACGATGGCTAGATGCAATGCGGACCGAAATGGAGTCCATGTACACCAACAAAGTATGGACTTTGGACTTTGCTCCAGATGGGGTAAAACCCATAGGATGCAAATGGATCTTCAAGAAAAAGATTGGTGTAGATGGACAGGTGGAAACCTATAAGGCTAGACTTGTTGCAAAGGGTTTTCGTCAAAGACCTGGTTTGGACTATGACGAAACTTTTTCTCCAGTGGCTATGCTCAAATCCATTCGGGTCCTTCTTGCTATTGCTGCCTTCCATGATTATGAAATCTGGCAGATGGACGTAAAGACGGCTTTTCTGAATGGAAATTTAGAAGAGAGCGTCTATATGGATCAGCCAGAGGGTTTCAATCAGAGTGGGAACAGCAGGAAAGTATGCAAGCTGCTTAAGTCCATTTATGGACTAAAGCAGGCATCGCGGAGTTGGAACATCTGTTTTGATGAGACAGTCAAAGAATATGACTTTATCAAAAATCCAGATGAACCGTGCATATATAGTAAAGTTGTGGCCAGAAGTGTCGTATTCCTCGTCTTGTACGTGGATGACATTCTATTGATAGGAAATGACATTCCTATGCTACAATCTGTCAAAGGATTCTTGTCACACAGGTTCTCCATGAAAGACCTGGGTGATGCCTCTTACATTCTGGGGATCCGGATCTATCGTGATAGATCCAAGAGGATGTTGGGACTTTCGCAGTCCAGGTATATCGACACTGTACTGAAAAGATTCAGTATGGAAGATTCTAAGCGCGGTAATCTACCGGCTTGTCACGGAATCACCCTCTCCAAAGAGATGTCTCCCAAGACTGATTTGGAAAGGGAACGCATGTCTATTATACCCTACGCTTCTGCGGTAGGCTCTATAATGTATGCGATGTTGTGTACCAGACCAGATGTAGCTTACGCACTAAGCGTGGTAAGCCGGTATCAGTCAGACCCAGGGGAGAAACACTGGATAGCAGTAAAGAACATTCTCAAGTACCTGAGGAGGACTAAGGAGATGTTCTTGGTTTACGGCGGAAAAGACCTCAGGTTGGAGGCCTTTGCTGATTCCGGCTTCCAGAGTGATAAGGACGATTCCAAGTCCATGTCGGGTTATGTCTTTACCCTCAATGGAGGGGCGGTGTGCTGGAAGAGCTCCAAGCAGGACACCGTTGCTGACTCGACGATGGAAGCGGAGTATATAGCTGCTTGCGATGCCGCAAAAGAAGCAGTCTGGATGAAGAAGTTCCTAACAGAACTTCAGGTGGTTCCTACCATAGTTGATCCAATACTTCTGTATTGCGACAACAACGGAGCTATAGCTTTAGCGAAGGAACCAAGGTCCCATCAGAAGTCCAGACACATCTTGAGGCGGTATCACCTGATCAGGGAGATCATTGATCGTCAGGAGATCGAGGTTCGGAGAGTTGCTTCAGAAGAGAACATTGCTGATCCATTCACGAAGGCCCTTCCTCAGATTCAGTTCGAGAGGCTACTCGAGATCATTGGTCTACGATATGCCAGTACATGGCCCTAGTGCAAGTGGGAGATTGTTAGTGTTTATGCCCTAGAAGGCCATTACTGTATCATACTAGCTTGTATATTACTTAATGGAAGCTTGGGATATTCACATGTATATAACAGTCTTGCTAAACATGGTAGTATGCTACTTGGTTTTTCTATCTTAATATGTGAGTGAACGTATTGATAGAGCTCTTAGGATCTTGCTTGTCTACCAGCGTTGTGATGGCAGTCACACTAGTGGGGGCTGGGTAGTCTACAAGCACATCCTTATTCAGGTCCCTGGTCGTTGGATTATCGAGACAGAGCATCGATACTCCGGAGTAGACTAGTGTGTACGCTTCTCATCCCAGTTGGGGAGATGGTCTGTCCCACAGCCGTCAGTACGTCGTACTGGAGATAGTATACAGGTGCTCGTTAGGTTACGGGTACACCGGACAGGACTCACAGGGAACTGTTGGTTGGTTTGATACCAGTCGTCAGTGAACAGTTCCCAGGTGACATGAGTACAGCGTAGTCCGCAGACTTGACACTGCTACTTCGCCTCGAGTGTGTCCCACTGTTCTTAGATTGCTACCCTACCACGGCTCAAAGGAGTCGTGCAAACAGGTAGCAGTTGGGTGCAGTCCCGAGCACTTGGAGGCAGTGGCGGTTAGACAGGATTCGTCCCTCCCGGTATTGGGAGTAGATATCGTGCTGTGTCAGAGAGCCATTACGCAAAGTCCCTGGCCAGGGCAAGCGAGATTTGCTGGTAGGTTCCAGTAGTTTCTCAGGGTGTAATGGGCTTCACTCCGACACGACTTATACCGCTATTAGGGGACTGACGTTTGCCGCCCCCCTAGGCCCGATATGCGATTGTCATGGACGAACGGACCGGACTGTATGGAGATTGTCACATCAGACTCAGTAGGAGTTCGGATGGGTTTACTCATCGGCCTTCTTATCGACAACTACCTGGGGGCCGTTACGTACAGCTAGTGCCGCTTGCGGTCTGTGGTTAAACCCACTGCCAGCGTAGTAGTCGAGTCTCTAGAGTCCCACACAGAGAGTTTCCTACTCCAGGCGAAACGATATAGAGGTTGCATGGTTTTGCGACAAAGGGTTCGGACGCATACGTGCGTTTACGCGCGTACGGCTTTCGGACAGTTTTTACCAGTCGGCTTTGGTTTAAGCCAGTTACTGGTATCCGGTTATTGGATTTTTACAGTCTAAAGTTTTTCCGTATTTTTACGGATCGGAGGGGCGTTCTCGTAATTACTCGAGAAGCTTCTAGAAGATGTGACTAAGGAGGTTTCTTTTGGATAAGAAAGTGAGTCATGGTGGTGATTCATTCATTTCATTAATGCACATTTATTGCTTAATGACTCATGCTAATGAATCACCACTAGATATTTTATGAAGCATGCTTATTCATTTCCATTATTCATTATTGTTAATAAGAAATGCTTCATAATATATTATGATACACTCTCTCTCCTCTCATTATCTTATCTCACATTCTCTCTCCTCAAGCTCTCATCTTCAAACCCTAATCCTTAATCCTCATGTGTTGAGATCAAAGGATTAGTTAGACTAAACAATCCATAACCTTCACTCTTTATCATCCTTTCATCTTTGATTAGCAATCAAAGTTGATTAGTTACCTCAAGTTAGAGGTTTAGCTTGGTGTTTTGCTCTCGGGTGGATCGTCTACTACCTAGAGAAGGTTGAGGAGAACAAAGGAGGACACAAAGAAGAAGGACCGGTTTCATTAGGTATAATCCCTAATCACAAGTGAAATGAAACTCTTAGAATACGGTTATTTATAGTTTAGCTTCGATTCAAGCGGTTAGTCGATGTTCGTTGTTTAAACTTGATAAGTTTTGAAAATTCCGCCTCCCCACAAGTACTGGGGTGAAGTACATCGACTTACACTTTGTGTAATGGCTCTCCAACACAGCGCGATATCAACCCCCAATACCGGGAGAGACGAATCCTATCTAACTGCCACTGCCTCTAAGTGCTTCGGGACTTCACCCAACTACTACCTGTTTGCACGACTCCTTTGAGCCGTGGTAGGGTAGTGATCAAAGTACAGTGGAAACACACTCGAGGCGAAGTTGCAGTGTCAAGTCGACGGACTAAGCTGTACTCATGTCACCTGGGAACTGCTACCCGACGACAGGTATATTAACCATCAGCAGTTCCCGATGAGTCCTTTCCAGTGTACTCGTAACCTAACGAGCACCTGTATACTATCTTCAGTACGACGTACTAATGGCTGTGGGACAGACCATCTCCCATGCTGGGATGAGAATCGTATACACCAGTCTACTATGGAGTATCGATGCCCCGTCTCGATAATCCTACGACTAGGGACCTGTATAAAGATGTACTTGTAGATTACCCAGCCCCTACCAGTGTGACTGCCATCACAACGCTGGTAATCAAGCAAAGATCCTAAGGGCTCTACTAATATGTATAAGCGATATGCTAAAAGAAATACGCGCACATATCTGAGTAGAAACAAACCAAGTAGCATACTACCATTTTGAGCAAGACTGTCAATACAACTGTGAATATCCCAAGCTTCCATTAGTAATATACAAACCAATATGATACAATAATGACCTCTAGGGCATATACACTAACAATCACCCACTTGCACTAGGTCCATGTACTGGCGTATCGCAGACCTATTATCTCGATTAGCCGCTCGAACTGTGTTTGAGGGATGGCCTTCGTGAGTTGATCTGCAGTGTTATCCTCTATATATACTCTCATCACCTCGATCTCCTAGCGATCAACGATCTCCCTGATCAGGTGATACTGCCTCAAAATGTGTCTGGACTTCTGATGGGACCTGGGTTCCTTCGCTAAAGCTATAGGGCCGTTGTTGTTGCAATACAATGGTATTGGATCAACAATGGTTGGAACCACCTGAAGTTCTGTGAGGAACTTCTTCATCCAGACAGCTTCTTTTGCGGTATCGCAAGCAGCTATGTACTCCGCTTCCATCGTCGAGTTAGCAACGGTGTCCTGCTTGGAGCTCTTCCAACAGACCACCCCTCCATTGAGGGTAAAGACATAACCGACATGGACTTGGAGTCATCCTTGTCACTCTGGAAGCTGGAGTCAGCAAAAGCCTCGATCTGGAGGTCTTTTCCACCATACACCAAGAACATCTCTTTAGTCCTTCTCAGGTACTCGAGAATGTTCTTTACTGCTATCTAGTGCTTCTCCCCTGGGTTCTACTGATACCGGCTTACAACGCTCAATGCGTAGGCTACATCTGGTCTGGTACATAACATCACATACATTATAGAGCCTACCGCCAATGCGTAGGGTATAGATGACATGCGAGCCCTTTCCAAATCTGTCTTTGGAGACATCTCTTTGGAGAGGGTGATTCCGTGACAAGCCGGTAAATTACCGTGCTTTGAATCTTCCATACTGAATATTTTCAGTATGGTGTCGATGTACCTTGACTGTGAAAGTCTAACTATCCATTTAGATCTATCACGATAGATCTGGATCCCCAGAATGTAGGAGGCATCACCCATGTCCTTCATGGAGAACTTCTGTGACAAGAATCCTTTGACTGACTGTAGCATAGGAATGTCATTTCCTATTAAGAGAATGTCATCCACGTACAAGATGAGGAATACCACAGTTCTCCCTACAATCTTACTGTAAAAGCATGGTTCATCTGGATTTTTGATAAAGTCAAATTCATTTACTGTTTCATCAAAACAGATGTTCCAACTCCGCGATGCCTGCTTTAGTCCATAAATGAACTTAAGCAACTTGCACATTTTCCCGCTGCTCCCACTCTGAATGAAACCCTCTGGCTAATCCATATAGATGCACTCTTCCAAATTACCATTTAGAAAAGCAGTCTTCACGTCCATCTGCCAGATCTCATAATCGTGGAAGGCAGCAATGGTAAGAAGGATCCGAATGGATTTAAGCATAGCCACTGGAGAAAAGATTTCATCATAGTCCAAACCAGGTCTTTGACGAAAACCCTTTGCAACAAGTCTAGCTTTATAGGTTTCAACCTGTCCATCTACACCAATCTTCTTTCTGAAGATCCATTTGCAGCCTACAGGTTTTACCCCTTCTGGAGCAATGTCCAAAGTCCATACTTTGTTGGTGTACATGGACTCCATCTCGGTCCGCGTTGTATCCAGCCATTTTACCGAGTCGCCGCTCTGAATGGCTTACTGGAAGCTGGTAGGCTCATCATTGTCAATGATGCAATCCTCTCGATCTCCGTCTATGAGAAAACCGTAGTATCTCTCGGGCGGATGAGACTGCCTACTACTTCTGTGGAGTGGCGCTGGAATGTCCGGTTCTTTTGAAATTTCTGGTTCTACCAAGCTTTCAGTAATAGATTGTGGTTATGGAATTTCTTCCAGTTCTATTGCGCTCCCACTTTTCCGATTTTCTAAAAATCCAGCTTCCAAGAAGTAGGGATGCTGAGAAACAAAAACCTTTTTTTCCTCTGCGTAATAGAAAAGATACCTCCTGGAGTTCTTTAGGTATCCCACAAACTTACACGGTACTGAGCGTGCCTCGAGCTTGTCCGCATGCTGCTTCTTTACAAAAGCTGGACATCCTCATATCTTAAGGTACTTAAGACAGGGTTTCTTTCCACTCCACAACTAATATGGTGTGGTAGGCACAGTCTTGGTTGGAACCTTATTCAAAAGATATGCAGCTGATTCTAGTGCATAACCCCAGAAGGATCGCGGTAACTCAGCCTTACTCATAATGGAACGAACCATATCCAATAAGGTTCGATTCCGCCTTTTCGATACACCGTTGTGTTGTGGTGTGTATAGAGGAGTAAGCTGAGAGAGAATTCTATTCTCTTTTAAGTATCCCAGGAACTCGGCACTTAAGTATTCACCATCTCAATCAGATCTTAGTGTCTTGATACTTTTGCCTGTTTGTTTTTCCCCTTCATTCTTGTATTCTCGGAATTTCTCAAAGGCCTCGGATTTATGCTTCATCAAGAAGATATGTCCATACCTAGAGAAATCATCCGTAAAAGTAATGAAATAGGAATAACCACTTCGCGCATATGTAGACATTGGACCGCATGCATCGCTGTGTATGAGTCGTAAGAGCGATCTCGCTCTTACTCCGTGTCCAGTGAACGAAGTCTTTGTCATCTTTCCCATGAGACAAGATTGACAAGTAGCATAAGACTGATATTCGAACGGATCCAACTATCTCTCTCTATGTAACTTCGTCAACCGTGTTTTATTGATGTGACCCAGTCTACAATACCATAAGAAAGCCTGATTTGTTTCCGGAGACTTTCTTTTAAGTGTGTTCTGGACACTAAAAACCTGAGCTTGATTTAATACGTATATACCGTTATCTAATCTACCTGACCCAATCAAACCATGATTTAGGTGGATGTGGACGACATCGCTTACAAATGTAAAATCATATCCTTCCTTAGAAAGTATGGATACAGATATGATATTACAAGCTAGACTAGGTACATACAATCAGTTACGTAGAATAAATATCTGCCCACTTGTCAATCCTAGATGATATTCCCCTACGGATTTAGCTTCCACGCTCATTCCGTTTGCAACTCTGAGAGTCATATCACCTACCTTGATAACTCTACGGTTTCTCAAAGCCTGTAATGAATTACAGATATGAGATCCTGATCCGGTATCTAGTACCCAGGAAGTAAAGTTAATTGATATACAGTTTTCGATTACAAACACACCCGAAGTCTAAGCCACAACATGCTTCGGATCCTGGATTCTGGCTTTCCAAGCCCTGCAATCCCTCTGCCAATGCCCTTTCCCATAACAACAGGAGCATCCCTCCTTTCCTACTGTTAACCCCAAAACTTTTGCCCTTCCCTGTCCTTCTATCTTACTGACACCGCATATAATCTTTGTGGAGGTCTTCTTTTTCTCACCCTTGGCTTCCGCTTTGGATCCAGAAGAGAAAGATTCTCCAATAAGCAGAGCGGGTGTCACCTTGGTTTCCTTCAGGGTGCTCTCAACTGGAAGTATAACTTTCTTCCCCTGGGCGTAAATAGGAGGTAGAGACTGTAGAATCAAGTCAGCATATGACCCGTTTCTCAACGTGGTCTCCAGGTCTATGAGCTTATCAATATAGCTAGTCATCGTAAGGGCGTTGTCCTCTACAGATGACCCGACAACCAACCTCGCTTGAAGAAATTCCTTCGAGGTCTTATATCTTGCGATATTATATTTCTCTCCATATAAAACTTTGTCATGGAGGAAGATAGAAACTAAGTCCATCTTCTCGTGCTGCCTCTGGTATACACCATCAACTGAGGCCAACACGAGGTACTTGGCATTCGCACAGTCTTTTTCTCTTATCTTATGGATATCCTTATCCGCGACGGTGAAAACTGGACCTGGGACGGCGGGGGCTTGAGTAGTAATGAGGTGGTCCAGCTTGTCATAAGCGATGGACATCTGGACAAACTTTTGCCAGTCATTATAGTAAGATTCAGTCATTTTATTATCTAGATGTAACCTAGTCTTGGTCACAGGGTCGCCGCAATTAAGAGAGAGAGAAAAGAAAATACTTAGCATGATGCTCTTGCAAGTTTAGATTGGTTTTTAATTTATCTAAACAGGATGGCTCCCACTGTTTCTCGAATCCTTCCTCAAACCAGAAAAGAAGAATTAGTCAGGATTAGTCTCACCGTACAATACTTGCTTAACCGTTCAGCCAGGTCAGTGTCGGTACTTCGATGGAGGTTTTACGACGCTTTCGCGAAGTTCCTTAATTAAATAACCTCTTTTCCCTGGGGGCGTAGCCCCGCTAACACTTTTCTAGACGCTTACTTGGTTTATAGCATTGATCGTTAAGTGATGAATCTCCCGAGGAGTAGCGAATACTCAGAGTAGGATCGGGGCCCAAATATCATTGTGTGATAATGCTGAAGGTATCCTACCAATATTATCAAACTCCAAATGATATACAACACTAGCAAGTTTCAGTTTCTTTAGAAACCCCCGAAGTGGATTTTGGCCCATGCTCCTATGACCTTGACGAAGGTCAACAAATCATAAGTCACATGTCAAGTTCTAACCATCATTGTCTAGGTTAATTTGAACCCACCCGTATATACCCTTGACGAAGGTCAACAAGGTAATACGATTGTCCCAAAACAACTCATCTATCTATGCTACATATGAACACCCAACAGCTACCAATTACTATGCCTTGACGAAAGTCAACAAACATAGCTTGAATACTATTGAATATTCATATGAAATGACGGAGGGATACGAATGGTTTTGGTGAAACCATGAACGTAGTGAACATGATATAATCAAAGGAACCTGATAGCTTTTAAAAGGAGTGGTTTAAGTTCCGCATTTAAAAGTCTGCTGTTTTGAAATAACCGAGTGGTTTTTAAACTTTGTTCCAACGATTCAGCTTTGGTTTTGTTTTCTTTGCATTAATATAATGCGTCCCATCAATTAGCCTACCATTGTAGAAAACAACGAAAATACAACGTACGCTTATGCCATCCGCATTCGCCACTGGGCCCGTCATCACCCGTTAGGTTACTTAACTAATGACATAGCGGGGGCTGGACTAGCGCGGATGTACAACATAAGCAACGCCTACTAGATATCATATATAGATATGTACATTCGTCTGACGCAATAATAGGCATTCCAGATCACAGATGAACACATTAGATATATTAGGAAGTCCGCGTTTCGTGTGAGCCTGCAACAAAAGACGGTTTCCACGATCTTGATGAATAGCCAAACCCCACCCTAGACCCCTACGGGTGCGGCAAACTACCCGCCAAATACCCGAAGTGGAACAACCTCCCTCAACAAAGTGAGTAGGTCACTCGGCACTTCAAAGTATCCGCTAGTTTGTGCACCCCACCTTGGATTTATCCTAGGAGCAATAAACAATAAATGAAATAATACAACGGTGGCTACAACTTCAACCCGGATGTGCCCCGCGAAATAATATTACAACAAATTACAATTTACATTTGAATGAAATAATGAAAACCCTAATATCACATCCCCGGCTATTCATCCACGACAATCCAACAAGTTCATATACACAAACCGATATATACCAACATCATAGATATGTGCAACCCCGACTAATTGTCGTATAGAAATTTGTCGACGTTTACAAACACATATAAACAACACCAAGCTTTTAAAGTAACAAATACATTAGAATCCTGCACGCAATTAGCAAACACACCCAATTTTCCAAGACCCGAAAATCCAGTGAGCTAAAGTTTCAAAACTGAAAATTTTGAGCCAATCTGGGAGTCGAAACAAACTCGAAACCAGCCCGAATCTTCGTGGAGGTGAAGACACATGATTAAACATCGAACTGGGGGCCTCAGGGGGTACCCACCCTGGGGGGCCACCACGAGGTGGCCCCACAAAGTGGGCAGACCCGAGAGCACCATCTGGTGGTGCTCTCGGGTCACCATTACCTAAGGCCACCAAATGGTGGTCTTGGGTGGTGGTCCCGGCCGTTGGTCCCCCCGGGCTATCCCTGGGGTGCGCATGCTTCACCCTGCGGCTTCTCGATTCAAACCGTAAGCCCGCGGGGTGTGCAAACAACTCAAAACCTTACTTTTGAAAACTGTTTTTGTCGACAGTTTTGCCCGACAAAAACGGCAGAATTCTAACATCTCTACAAGCTATCGAAGGTTTCTGAAAGGCTCTGATACCACTGAAAGTTGATGTCGCGCACCCCACATGTCCGCGGGGAGGCAGAAATAGAAAAAAATGATTTTTATGAGCTTCGCAACACCGACTTGAACCAAGGATCGAACAAAAACCCTAGCTAGAAAAGCACAAGAGGTTTAACTACTCGGATTCGAGGTTATACCTCACGATAAAAGTACTTCGGGTCTTCATCGCTATCCTCTAGCCGTCTTCGGCTCCAAGGATCGTAACGGATCGCGGCTACCTCGACGGCCTCCTCGAGTCAAAGACGATCCACCCGGGAGTCAATAGTCCGAGCTACTACCTCAAAACCAAGGTAACTACGGCTTCTAGTTTGCTAAACTAGAAGTCCTAGAGGGTGTAGAGTATTTAGATGGAGTCTTTGTCTCTTTAAACCCTAGCAATCTTAACACATGAGAGCTATTAGGGTTTTGAGGAAGAAGAAGATGAAGACTTGAGAGAATGAGAGTGTTTGTGATAATCCTATGAATAATCACTCATGATTGAATAATATGAAGCATACAAATATCTAGTAAATATCTTAGCATGCTTCATTTAATTCAAGTAGTCAATCACCTCATGAGTAATGGTTCATTTAATATAAACATACACCTCATTTCCTCCACCTCATTTAAGCTTTAATCAAAAGATAAAAACCTTAATGGGTCATCTTCTTCCAGAAGCTTTCCCGATAAATTACGAGAATGCCCCTCATCCGTATATACATACCCGTATCCGTATTCCGTAGAATAAGAATACAAAGAGACGAAATAAATCCATCAGTATAATACTAGGATCCGGCTTAAACCAAAGCCCACTAGTATTATCCGCCCGATCATCATACGTGCACAAGTGCACGTAAGTGATCGAAGCCCTGCCGTAAAACCATACGGCCTCTACACCTTTTGTCCAGTGCAGGGAAACTCTCTGTGTGGGACTCTAAAGACTCGACACTATGCTAGCAGTGGGTTTAACCACAAGCCGCAAGTGGTACTAGCTACACGTAACGGCTGCCCAGGTAGATGTCGATAAGAAGGCCGATGAGGTAACTCATCTGAACTCTTACTGAACCTGAATGTGACAATCTCCATACAGTCCGGTCTGTTCGTATAAGAGTATCGCATATCGGGCCTAGAGGGGTGGTAAACGTCAGACCCCTAATAGCGGTATAAGTCGTGTCGGAGTGTAGCCCAGAACACCCTGAGAAACTTCTGGAACACCTACCAGTAAATCTCACTTGCCGTGGCCACGGACTTTGTGTAATGGCTCTCTAACACAGTGCGATATCAACCCCCAATACCGAGAGAGACGAATCCTATCTAACCGCCACTGCCTCCAAGTGCTTCGGGACTGCACCCAACTACTAGCTGTTTGCACGACTCTTTTGAGCCGTGGTAGGATAGTGATCAAAGTACAGTGGGAACACACTCGAGGTGAAGTTGCAGTGTCAAGTCGACGGACTAAGCTGTACTCATGTCACCTGGGAACTGCTACCGGACGACAGGTATATTAACCATCATTAGTTCCTGACGAGTCCTATCCAGTGTACTCGTAACCTAACGAGCACCTATATACTATCTCCAGTACGGTGTACTAATGGCTGTGGGACAGACCATCTCCCCTGCTGGGATGAGAAGCGTATACACCAATCTACTGTGGAGTATCGATGCCCCGTCTCGATAATCCTAAGACTAGGGACCTGTATAAGGATGTGCTTGTAGATTACCCAGCCCCCACTAGTGTGACTTCCATCACAACGTTGGTAATCAAGCAAAGATCCTAAGGGCTCTACTTATATGTATAAGCGATATGCTAAAAGAAACACACGCACATATCTGAGTAGAAACAAACCAAGTAGCATACTACCATTTTGAGCAAGACTATCAATACAACTGTGAATATCCCAAGCTTCCATTAGTAATATACAAACCAGTATGATACAATAATAGCCTCTAGGGCATATATACTAACAGTTGTCTTCCGTTGATCTGTCGCGAGCGTTGATGAATGGCTGAGATTGAATTTGAGGGTTGCCTTCCGAAGCATGTGGATCTCAGTGGGCTTGGTTTGGGGTGAGGCCGAGCTACCTGCAAGGAAGTCCCGGGGTGGTTTTACCACTATGGACCCTTTTATGATCAAGTTAGTTGAGGTATTTGGGCAAAGTAGCGGCCTATTGGATGAGAATTTTCTTACCTGAGTCGTTTGAGAGGGGGTTTATATAATGGCAGCTATGGGCTAGCGGGCGCGGGATTCATGCCGGCCGTTACGCCCCTGAGTCATGCCTGCACGAATGGAGGGATCCTCAATTAATGGCGAGATACGCCCATTAACGGGGGAACGTGATGGCGTAGGACGCGGGATCATGGGGCGGCAGATATCTTGCGCATGGCGAGTGTTTCCCCAATAAAAGAGCAAAGCACTGTTCAAAATTTGAATGGGCAGCGCCAAGAGTTAAAAACTCTGAGGCAGCACCTCGCATGCCTTGCACGAGGGCGTCAGTGCCAAGAATTAAAAACTCTAAGGCAGCGCCTCACGTGCCTCGCACGAGGGCGCCAACGCCAGAACCAAATCTCTCTGTTAAACAGAGCCGTTGGATCAAAGATCCAACAGAGATGATAAATCATCAGAATACAGAATCAAATTCTGTTTAGGAAATATTCCTCGAATCTTTCCAAACAAGAAAGATTACGCTCTGTAAAACAGGGCACCGTTGGATTAAAAATCACCAAGCTACAGAATAAGCTTTGTATGGGAAAATATTTCCCAATCTTGTTAAAACGAGAAAAATATCTTCTGTAAAATGAATTCCTTGGATCAAAGATCCAACGGTGGATAAAATCCCCAAATCAATTAAAGATCTCTCAATAAGAGATTTCTGTAACTAAATCAACAAATCTACCTCTACTATATAAAGGACCCAAGACTTCAAGTCTTGTAGAGAGAACCCCCCCATAAGCATTAGAGTAAGCAAGAAGAAAGTTTTAAGAAGGAAGAAAGAAGAATACCTTTCTTCGAGATAAATAAAAGATAATAATAAAGATTAGAGCATCTCATATGCATATCCAAAGGTTTAACCCTCATAAAAGAACATAGTTCTTTCCCTGGATCTGAGATCCATGAGTCATGTCTCCCACAAATGAGAATTTAATTCTCATGGGGATGAACTTGTTCTTGGGGATCAAAGATCTATAAAAGAACAGAGAATTGAACTCTTCAGAACAGAATACACAAAGAAAGCCTTGCGCCAAGCGCCTCACGTGTCCCTCACGTGGGCGCTGCTCAATAAGGAGTGCCTAGCACTCAGTGGTTGGCGCTCAGTGCCAAGCGACCCACGTTCTCCATACGTGGGTGCCGTAAAGAGTGTTTAACACTCCATAAAAATCAAAGAACAAAAAAAACAGAGGGGGGGGAGTGAAGCAAAGTATAAGTGTCCGAACCCAAATGAATGCTCAGCATTATTTGCACAGAAAAGGACTGAGCCCAAGCAAGTGTTTAACACTTTATTCAAATACTGAGTGGGTTGATTCTAAGTTGACCAAATCCCCAATTCAGATCAACCGAGCCCATGTGCTCATCATTTTCCAAATTGGTCTTAGTCCCAAACACGACTACTGATCTCCCAACGGACATTGGTTCAAGGGTACATCTCCTCACACCTCTGATACTTGTCGTTGTAATTATTCAGCGTCTTCAGAGAGGTGGTGGGTCCCGATAACCAAAAACTCTTTGGTGCACTCCCAAATTAACGGGCACATCCCACAACGGACCGTAACGTCCTTAAACTAACAGCGGACCGAAACGTCCTTAAACTAACTATGGACCGAAAACGTCCTTAAACTAAAACAATAGAGCCCAAATGCTCTTTTGTTGGATCTGAATGATCCTAAATCCTGTTGAGTAGATCTTAGCCTAAAATTAGACTAACGTGTCCTCAACAAACATTTAAGTTGATCTTAATCTCAAACGAGATTAACGATCCTTAAACCAACCCAAACCCAAATCTAAGAATATGCGGATTTGGACTAATCCATGCCCTATGGGCGACAACATAAATTAGTCTCCATATACAATCCACGGGCAAGCAAAAATAAAACAAATATCACACGACACAAAGTGACCTTCTGGAGCAGGAGAAAGTAGTTACCGCAATGCGGTAATGTAATTAACTGCAGGGGCTTGCGACTGCAGGGAAGAGCGTCCCCACAATAAAAAACCCATCGCAAATGAGAGGGAATCTGACGAAGTCTACTACAACGGTTGCATCCGTCCAAACCTCCGATATACAGTGCCATAAATCAACTTGGCATCTTCGGAGAGGTGGACGGATAAATCCAAATAGCATATGCCCCCAAATTCAGGAAAGACGTTTGTCTTCCCAGTTTTCGGCGGTAAACAGCGAGATTTGCGGGGCCATGGCGGGGACACCTATGACCTGTGCTCTGGGTCGGTCGGCGAGACCAAGGAAACTGAGCTCGGCGGGAGGCTCGAAGGCCGGCGGGAGGCTTGGAGGCGAGCGGAAGGCCGAGCAAGCTTGGTTCTGTGATAGCTCGAAGGCGAGCTGAGAGGGCTAAGGAAGCCCAGCGTGCTGGAGGGCACGGAGGTGAGCCAATGGTTATTTGTAAAATGAGCACAGGAGTGTTCTGGGAGGTCATCAAAGGTCGAGAATATCCTCAGGTTGAAATCCCGGGGTATGACTTCAATGTACCATTCTTGCTCCTTTCCCGTAAGCCTTGGGACACGTCATCTACCACGTGTCATGATCTGGGGAGTTTTCAGTACTGAGCATCATCATTATCCCCCCACTCTCGTCCCGACCTATTCATGGGTCGGGTCGAGAATGGTCTGATTGGTCACCCGGGCTAAGTTCTTAGTTGAAGAAATCACCGGCGTGGATTCCCGGGCAGTTAGTCGTATTTTTTGATTACGTCAGCGGATCAGAGAAGAGATCGTGCATTAAAGGGGAAGCGCCGATTCGGTCGTTCGTTCGTTGAGGCGCCAGGCTATATGCCCGACGCTGGGTTGACGTGATGGGTCGTCGGTGTCCTTTGCGCTTAAGGGGACGTGTCCAACGCCTGTGAGACACGTGGAACGTCGATGGCCGTCAAACGTGAAGCATTGTTTTGGCGGGAAACAATCGGTGTCGTTAGATCCCCCCAGGGTCCACACTTCGCTATAATTTCCTCATCGCTGCATGTGTTAGCTCGGCGCTCTTCCCTTTAGGTCGGATTTCTCGCTCCTTTTCCTCCGAGGACTCTTTCCTTTGCTCAGGTTAGATGTCTTCTTCTGAGGAGTCTGTTGAGATAGTTGAGGTAGAGTCTAGGGAGTCTACAGCCGCTTCTTCCTCTGCTTCTTTCTCTGCCTCGTCCGAGTCGGATTTCTCTCGGGGGTTTAGGGTTAGACCTGCTTCCCGGGGCCGCGCAACGGGGACGGTTCCCCAAGCGCGCATCAAGAGTGCTCACGACGCACCTTCTCTTATGAGGAATGTAGACGAGCTCACCACAATCCGGGCTCGTTTCCATATTCCTCCTGGCTACTCGCTTTGCTTGGCCGGGGAAGGAGAGAGGGCAGACCAGGTGCGGGGCAAGGAGATTGCCTTGTACCTAGATGCATTTTGGGCTAGAATGTGTCTGCCCTTCTCTCCCAAGGTAAGTGCGGCGCTGCGCTGTTTTCAACTAGCCCCGGGCCAGTTAGTGCCGAACTCATGGAGGATTCTCCTCAGGTTCCTGGTCCGGTTGAGACTACAAGAAATCCCCTTCAGCCTGACCCTTCTCCTTTCCTCTGTTTATTATAAAAATCATCCTGACACCCATAAGGACGAGCCGAGCTGGGTATACATTTCTTTTATAAAACACAGGGGATGGGCGGCCGGGTCGGGGGTCGTAGCAGTTCCCTCCTCCATCCATGAATGGAAGGAGAAATTCTTATTTGTCGGGCCACCCGAGGGTGAGGATTGACCTGTGCCTGTTCAGTGGAATAGAGCCTACTGTCGGCGAGTGAGGCGGTCGCCCGATTTCGAAATGAGGGCAGTGTCGGCATGGGAGCCCGTCCAACAGGCCGATGTATTGCTGTCCGAGTAGGCCCTCCGTTGGGCCGGGGTCAACCCTGCTCAGTTCGTGGGTAAGTTAGGAGCCTAGCTGACCTGTTTAGACTAGTATATTCTTCTGCTACTTTTTCTGGCATAGCTAACTCCCTTTGTGTATCTTTCTCGTTTGCAGAGCCGATGGACAAACACAAATTTCTGGCTGCGATGGTTGAGAAGAAAGGAAGGAAGGCCGGAGGCACCGGCTCGTCACGCCCCGCTTCAAGCCCGGCCGTGCCGGCGGCTACTTCGACTAGGCGTTCCACTACGCCTCGGGCTCCGGAGACCAGCCATGGGGAGAGCCACAAATACGCTCGGGAGCCGGAACCCCGGGTTGTGGAGGTAGCGGATGAGGCCGACCGTTCCGTAGCCCCCCTCAAGCGGCGCAAGAGAACGGCGTCTCGAGCCCCGTCTTCCCCGATCTTCGTGTAGGAGGGGGATCTTCGCTACGAGGTGCCCTTGGGGCTTTCTGTCGCCGATAGCTTACTCTCCGAGATGGAACGGTCAGCTGGGGGCAGAATCCCCTGGGGGACCCTCAAGGCCCAAATCGCGGCCATAGCTCAGGAGGCCGTGCAGGTTAGTGTCCGCCTTCCGTTCAGGTTTTCATTAAGCCTTTTTGTTGGGAGGATCAGATACCTTTTTAACCCCACCTTTCGTTTTCCTCGGGTCCTCCAGTACTGCGCCCTCATTGCCAACATGGAGCATGAGGATGTCGCACCGGCGCTGCAGATAGCGGGCGAGTCTTCCTCGCGGGAGGAGAGCCTGAGACGGGAGCTGCGTCAAGTGAGGGAGAGGATCGCCGCCCTTGAAAATCGGGTGGCTGCCGAGGACGGGGTGAACGCCAACTGTAGGGTTACGGCAGCACCACGGCCATCAATCCGTGGCCAAACGCAGAACAAAAAATTTAAAAACCCGGTGCTAACGGAACCCTAATTGACGGATCGTACCATTAACCTTATACTAGTTAACTGTAAAGAATTTTAGAGAGGTTATACCGATCGATCCGTGTCCTTCGGTCTTCAACCTATGCCCAAGCTCCTCGCGGCTGCCTCGATGAAGTTCGGTCTTCAATCTCCCTCGTCGAAGATGATCCACGTCGAGGATTAGTAATACGGGCTCCCGCTTCAAAACTGAAGCAACTCGTGCATCCAGTTTGCTAGCCTAGATACCCAAGATGAAGTAGAGATTGTATGTGAATACTTTGTCTCAAAACACCCATGGATTCTCAAATCATGAGACAATAGGGTGGAGGTTGAAGAAGAAGCCATTGGTGAAGTGAATAGTGTGAGCAAGCTTTGGCAGAAGAAAAGGAGATGAAGAAAATGTTCTCTGTTCTTTTTGTGAATGTGAGTTGTGAGGTATTTGAGTGGAGCAACTAAAGAAAATCCTCATACTAAAATATATCTACCTCATGCTCACAAATATCTCACAGCCACCACCAAGTCATCAATGCACCATGCCACACCATGACACATGCCATGACACATAAGTGCATGCACCAAAAGTCTAAGCCAAAACTCATTCTCACACTTTCCACCTCACAACAATATTAAACATTTATAAACCCTAAATGTTTAATACAAAGAAAAGAAATGGCAACCCTAAAGTAAACTCGTAATGAATTACAAGAATACCCCTCATCTGTATATACATACCCGCAGCCGTATTCCGACTGAATACGAATACAACGAGACGAAAATAAACCAACAATATAATACTAGGATCCGGCTTAAACCAAAGCCCACTAGTATTATCCGTCCGATCATGATCCGTGCACAAGTGCACGAATATGATCGAACCCTGCCATAAAACCATACAGCCTCGACAACGTTTCACCCGAACCAGGGAAACCCTTTGTGTGGGACTCTAAAGACTCATCAATACGCTGGCAGTGGGTTTAACCACAAGCACGTCAGTGGCACTAGCTATACGTAACGGCTATCCAGGTATTGAGCGAAAGGGAGGCCGACGAGCAAACTCATCTTGAAACCCTACTGAGCCTGACAGTGACAATATCCGTACAGTCCAATCCGTTCGTCTATGAGTATCGCATATCGAGTTTAGGGGGGGTAGATAAAGTCAGACCCCTAATAACTTGACATTTAGTATCGGTATGAAGCCTATCACCAACTGAGAAACTACTGATCCGAATAAGTAATTCTCGTCTACCCCGGTCGAGGATTTCTGGTGATGGCCACCCGTGCACACCGCGACATCAACCCCCAATATACCGGGAGAGACGAATCCCCCGACGATCCACTCACTGCCTCCATGTGGTTCGGGACTGTACCCAACTAAAACCTATTTGCACGACTCCTTTGAGCCGTGGTAGGGTAGTAATCAAAGCACAGTGGGAACTCACACGAGACAAATGACGATCTCAGGTCGATAGACTAACCTGTACACATGTCACCAGGGAACTGCTATCCGGAAGTAGGTATAATACCATCTAGCATATTCCCGGCGAGTCCGTCCGGTGTACTCATAACCCAATGAGCGCCTGTATACTATCTTAGGTGAACCAACTGACACCAATGGGTTGTGAGACCGGCCACTGCCCCTTTTCAGGGTCTCGATCCGTATATACTAGTCTACTCTTAGAGTAGCGATGCCCAGTCTCGAAACTCCTACGACTAGGGACACATTAAGGATATGCTTATAAACCACCAAACTCTCACGTATATGATCGCCATCATACTGCTGGTAGTCAAGCATGAATCCTATGGGCTCTATCAACATGTAATAGTGATCTGTAATGACACCTGAAGCATGTACACGATGATAAAGACAAACCAGATATCATACTATCATATCGAGTAAGATTGTTCTACCGGTATAGGTCCTCCCTCAATCATTGCAATCACGTGCCTGCGATCCAATAATTGACTTGAGGGCACTATAGCCAACAAATATCACTATTGATCTTCCAGATGGTATAAAGTTAACCCTCGTCATAACCCGGGATAACCCACAAACTGCCATTATAGAAACGTGCCTTGAGTTATCCAGAGTCTAGTTTTAGGTATAAGCCGGACAACTCCATATACCTTAACATCGTTAAGATATGAACCATTTTATATACAATATAGAAATAGAGGCACTGATTTAATTGAAACCAGATTCAAATCATGCAGCTGTCTCCAGTGCATGTCAACTAAATAGAGAGAGGCCGATCAACATTACACAACCAGGAGTGCATTCAGATATGTGTAACCTGAAAGAGAAGCAAGTTCTCAAAACTATTACTATTAACTGAATACCAAACACAAGTATCTATATCTTTGATTACCTTGAAGAATCCTGATACTTGCAACAAATGGTTCTCTACTTTATTCTTGTACCTATAACTTCTCAAAACTTGGACCTTGTATTTCTACGAAACACTTGTCTAAAACTTGAGAAGTCACAAGTAAACAAAATATAGTACGAGAACCAACCCCTTTGTCCTAATGGACACTGGACAACATACAATACTTTGTATAAGTCTCCTGAGTTGAATAACTCAAACCATGTGAGTCGTAGGTTGAAAACTGTACTATGGTTAAGAAGAATTACACTGATGTTTAATACTCCTTACCTAACCATCAACTGATATAGGTAAATGTCATGGACATAATTTCAAAAAGTTATATCTCAATTTATAAAATAAATGTATAGATATATCAGTTTGAAATTGGTGCATAACAACGGATATTCAAAACCAAATATTTATCGTTAGGCAAAACCCAAGGGGATTTCCTCAAATACCACAAATTACAACGAATTCCGATATAATGAGAATAGAACCACCTAATTCCCAATAACTTGCTCCCACTCATCATCTGTAAAACCATACAGATGTTAGAATCAAACCTGGTAAATACATACCCTGGAGTAAGGATCTAATTGGGAAATCGGTTTTCAATTAACAACGCATAGTGAAACTGAAATATGAAAATGTTTCGAAGCGGTAGCCGGGTATTCCTAGTAATGCCTCTTCCATTATCCAGATTCATGACTGTAACCGTATATTTCTTTGACATCTCTCTAAATCTCTTTATTTTTCTTTACTCATTACCTTCTGTACACCATCCTTAGGCTAAATGGTTTTCTTCCTTCCCTACCGTTCGGCACCAGCCTTTGGTTTGGAAGAAGACTATCCAATAAGCATAATAGGTGTACTCTCCTAATCCAAGTAGTACTCGCAACTTGAGAGAAGGTAATGATAAAAGACAACCTTAATAATCCTATTCAATTTCTCCTGAATAGGAGAAATGCAAAGGTGAAGTAGGAGTGGCGATGAGCTACGCTGTTTGGTCGTGAATGATAGCAGTCGCAATTTACTTTGTCCTCTTTCTAATCTCTTTATTTGTCTTTACTTATTACCTTCTTTACACCACACTTAGGCTAATTTGTTTTCTTCCTTCCCTACCTTTCGGCACCTGCCTATGGTTTGGATGAAGACTATCCAATAAGTGCAATATGTGTACCCTCTCCTAATCCTAGGAGCCCTCACAACCTGAGAGAAGGTAAAAGGAAAAGACAACTGAATAGTCCTATTCATTTTCTCCAGAACCGGAAACCATCCTCGAAACCGAAACAAGTTTCTTCGAGTTCGTATGTAACTATACGATGGTCATATCCAATAAATGTGGATCTTCAAAGTTGTAGGGTTCCTAGGCACGCTCAAGAGGTCTCACGAGGCATCAACTATGCTAATTTCAAAAATTACGGTGCCGAGAAACCCTAGACTACGGATCGTTAGCTAGATGTCTAGGCGAAAGAATGAAACTAGTTTACAACTAAACTAAAAGAACGGATATACAACCTTTGTAGATCCTGTCCTCCACCTCCATAGCTCCGTAATGAAGTCTCCTTGCTGTCCAAGTCGAACCCCGGGCTCTAGCGTCGGCTTCATCGGAGAATAGACGGGTTAGGTCATCGACGACGGTGCCGAAGATGATCTACGTCGAGGCATCGCTAGATCAAGCTCCCACTTCATCAAGTGATGAAACTTGTGAAGAAAACACACTCTACTACTTGGCAAGAGGTAGAGGATGAAGAAATAGGAAGTGGGTTCACTTTAGAATTGGATTTCTCACTCATTTTCATCAATCACCATTGATGAAGAAAGGTTTTCTTCAAGTGAAGAAGAAGAAGAAGATGAAGATAATTATTATTATAAGAATATTGAATAGAAAAGAAAAATCAATTCTTATCATAATGTTAACTATAGTTATGTGTAGAGAATTGACCAAGGTTAAAGGAATGGTTAGGGTTAAGGAGATGAAGACAAAATGGTCACTTTGGTCAAAGTGGCATGAAGCTCCAAGAAGCATCATGAATGAAAGCAACCATTATCTTTTCATTTCTCATTTCTTTTAATCCAAATTTATAAAGATAAATGAATGAATAAATAAGTAATGGATAAATAAAAACCCTAACCATTTATTTAACCAAGGATTAATTCTTTACACAAAACCCTAGCAATCTTATATCATCAAACATGATACAATCAAGTGCACAAAATATATCACATTTACAATGTGCACATTCGAGTGAGAAATTCCATCTTAAATGAACCGATACTAGTTAATGCAAAGTAATATATCAAATATATAATTATGCATTAAATCATTAAATCAACACTTGATTCAATGATCTGGTCATGTCGAACATAACCGACTAGTATTCAATGTATCGACTTATCGAATCAACGCTTGAATCGATAACTAGGTTATATAGCATACAACCAATCGATACATTCATCCCGAGAATAGAATACGGTATCACATACTCGTATTATTCTCGGTCCCGCACATATCTCATATGCGCTCCTATTTCGTTTCGCTTGAGCCAGGAAACCTCTGTGTAGGACTCTAAAGACTCGTCAATACGCCGGTAGCAGATGATGATCATATCAAGCACCCACAAGCCGCAAGCGGTCTGCTAAACGTAACGGCCACCGGGTATTGAGCGATCAGAAGATCGACGAGCAAGCCCGCTCACACTCCAGTGAATCCAACCAGTAACACTACCGTACAGTCCGGTCTCGTCGTCTGATATGTCGCATATCTTGCCTAGGGGTGGTAAACGTCAGACCCCAATAGCTCGATAAGTCGGGTCGATATGAGGTCTATAACAGTTCGAGAAACTAATGGTAACACTTACCAGTAAATCTCAGCAACCCTGGCCAGGGATTTCCGGTTATAGCCAATCGAACACAGCGCAACATCAACTCCCTATACCGGGAGAGACGAATCCCCTCTTATCGCTCATTGCCTCCATATGACTCGGGACTGTACCCAAAAACCACCGTTTTGCAAGCCCTCTTGGACGTGGTAAAGTGGAAATCAAAGCACAGTGGGAACCACACAAGACTCTATGACGATCTCGGGTCTACAGACTAACCTGTACCAGTGTCACCAGAGAACTGCCATCTGACGTAAGGTATAATACCATCTGGGAGTTCTCGGCGAGTCCGTCCAGTGTACCCAGTCTCCATTGAGCACCCGTACATCATCTCTGATGTCAAACACCAATGGATATGGGATCATCCATCTCCCATCTGTATGGGTCGAGAAGGTATACGCTAGTCTACTCTGGTATATCGATGCCCCATCTCGATACACCCACGACTAGGGACCTTGAAGGATGTACTTATGGACTACCATGTCCCCACTGGTATGATCCGCATCATAGTCCAGGTAGTCAAGTACACATCCTAAGGGCTTTACCAACATGTAACAGAGAGACAATCAGTGTACACGTTAACGTAAAGAGTAACCAGATAGCATACTATCATGTCGAGCAAGAAAGTCCTTCCTATATATGTCCCAGCATCCACTACAATATACATCCTATGTACAGTAATGGCCTCTAGGGCATACATATAACTAACAATCTCTCACTTGCACTAGGGCCATCTGTAGCAGTGGTTGAAGTATCTCATACTCAACCATCCCATAAAAGTCTCTCTCTGGGAATAGGCCTTCGTGAGTGGATCCGCGGTGTTATCCTCTGAGTCTACTCTCCTAACCTCGATCACCTTGGAGATCAGCCATCTCCATGATCAGGTGATACTGCCTTAGAATATGTCTGGATCACTGATGGGACGGACGTTCCTTGGCATAAGCCACAACTCCATTGTCACACAATGGGAGGAACATAGTTCATCTCATGAACCAATATATACCCAAACAGCCTCTTTGGTAGCATCTTAAGTAGCGATGTATCCAGCCTTTATCGTCTATTATGCCACGGTATCTAGCTTGGAACTCTTCCAACATACCGTCCCTTTACTGAGGGTAAAGGCAATGCCTGTGACTGACATTCAGTCGTCTTTATCACCCTGGAACCTTTCCAGTGATTCTCCCCAGGATCAACTGTTGGAGATAGTGCCCTCATAGTCAATTATTGGATCGCAGGTACGTGATTGCAATGATTGCGGAGGACCTATCCCGGAAGGACAGCCTTACTCAAGATGATAGTATGCTATCTGGTTTGCCTTTATCAGTCGTGTACATGTTCAGGAGACTGATTTCATGTTACACTTTGATAGAGCCCTTAGGATCTTTCTTTACTACCAACAGTATGATGGCGATCATATACGTGAGAGTTGGGTAGTTTATATGCAAATCCTTAATTGTGGTCCCTAGTCGTGGGAGTTTCGAGACAGGGCATCGATACTCCGGAGTAGACTAGTGTGTACAGTCGAGACCCCGACGAGGGGCGGTGGCCGGTCTCACAAGCCACTGGTGTCAGTTGGATCACCTAAGATGTATACAGGTGCTCATTGGGTTATGAGTACACCGGACAGGACTCGCCGGGAATCTGCTAGTTAGTATTATATCTACCGTCAGATAGCAGTTCCCTGGTGACATGTGTACAGGTTAGTTCATCGACCTGAGGTCGTCATTTGTCTCGTGTGAGTTCCCACTGTGCTTTGATTTCTACCCTACCACGGCTCAAAGGAGTCGTGCAAACAGGTAGCTTTTGGGTACAGTCCCGAGCCATATGGAGGCACGTGAGCGGATCGGCAGGGGATTCGTCTCTCCCGGTATTGGGGGCGAGGTCGTGCTGTGTCTAGGAGAGCCATTACATAAAGTCCATGGCCATGGCAGGAGATTTACTGGTAGGTACTCCAGTAGTATCTCAGGGTGTTATTGGGCTTCACTCCGACACGACTTATACTGCTATTGGGGGTCTGACGTTACTAGCCCCCTAGGCGGATATGCGATACTCATTGACGAACGGACCGGACTGTATATACATAGTCACTGTTAGGCTCAGTAGGGTTTTCGGAGGAGTTCGCTCATCGGTCTCCCTTGAGTTCGCTCCTCGGCCACCCTTGACGTCAGTCCATGGGCAGCCGTTACGCATAGCTAGTGCCGCTGACGGTTTGTGGTTAAACCCACTGCCAGGGTGCTGACGAGTCATTAGAGTCCCCCACAGACAGTTTCCCAAGTTCGGGCGAAACGTTGTAGAGGCCGTATGGTTTTATGGCAGGGTTCGGAAAATGCACGTGCGTTTACGCACGTGTCAGTTTTCGGGCAGATAATACTGGTCGGCTTTGGTTTAAGCCGGATCCGAGTATTATATTGAGTAGGTATAATATCTTTGTCTCAATTGCATTTGTATTCGGTCGTAATACAAATGCGGGTATATTTATACAGTTTCGGGGTTATCCTGAAAGTCGTTTCAGGATCACTTTTGGAAGTTTCCAGTTTCCAGTTTTCTATCAGCCGTCTTTTAACATTCGGTTAAAGACGGATTTATCTTTTCTTCTGTTGAGGTGAGTCAGTGTTCTAGAAGATTCTAGATGAGGTGACTAGGCTAATTGGTGTTGTGTTCTAATTGGATGCTTTTAATGGTTCATTAAAGCATGATGACTAGGTTTATGACTCATGCTTTAACATTAAAGCATTTTGTTTAGTTAAGGATATTTCTTCTTGATCTTTTAAGTGAGAAGCTTTCTTGTGGTCACCCCCCTCTCCTACGGTCACCTCCCTCTTGCTATATATGGCCGGCCCTCTCTCTCCTCACTTCACTTGATGTTTCATTTTGCTAGAAAAGATTATGATAGGTTTTATCGGTGTATGGAATTTCACAGTCCATTTCATTCCATCACCCGATTCCTTCGGCAACTTCATTAACCGATTGTCCACGGATTTGGACGAAGTGAGACAAAGTCATCTACTCATTCTCTACATCAATCTTGGTCGTCTCTTTTAGCAAACTTGACGATCGAGTTGCCTCGAGTCAGAGGCGGGAGCCCGTTTAAAGAACCGATCATGTGGTGCCACCTCGACGAGGAGATCGGAGATCGATGAGATCGGAGCAGCCGCAACGGAGCGTGGGATGATGGTTGAAGAACGAAGGACTCGGATCGTTCGGTATAACATTCCTACACTCTTTACAGTTTGTTAGTTTAGCAATAATGGCAGATCCGGGTTAAAGTATACGATAGCGCCAGTTTAAAAGTTTTTGTTCCGCATTTGGCGTCTGTAGACTGCCGGGGCGCTAGCGTAGACTTACAGTGGTATCAGAGCCTAACCATTTTGCTATACTAACTTGTGCTAACGCGTTTAAAATATCGATCCGACCGGAAATCGAAAATTGCAAAATCCATGCCCGACAGTTTCTGTTGATTTTAAACGGTCTGATAAAATTATTCTACACATCTCAGAATACTGTGCAGGGTTTTCTAAGAACTACGACGAAATTTGGGCACGTGTCTCCACCATAGCGCCGCGGAAACGCGGCCAAACCCATGGTTTGGCCGCGCAACCGCGGCCACGTGGTGAGCACGTGCTCCCAAATTTTGTCAGGTTGTTCTCTGTTGGATTTTGTGATTTTTGGTATATATCATTTGCGCCCAGATTTTGTTACTGTTCACCAGTAAGCCGTGGGGCCCACTTTTTGATATTTGGTCTTTGGTCGATCGAAATTTAAACACGTTAGTTTACAGTGCTTACATTATATCTCCGACCGGGAATGTCATTTGATCGGTAAACCGCGTCTGATTGCTATAGTTCTTTTAGACGGGTTTGCGAACGTGACATTCGCGTTGCTGTTCTGTGTTGTGCTGTGATGTTGCGGATTTGTCGTGATGGATAGCAGTGTGCAATGATAGTACAGTTTGTGTTTATTTGTATATTTGATATTGCGGGACGAGCGTCCAACTTGTGGACTGCCGTCACTGCCTGTTGTATAATATTCTTTTGGGGCACGACCAGGTTGCGGTCGATGTACCTATTGTACTATTTTTCATTACTGTACTAGGTTTTACCCCGCGACGGAGTGCACGGATAGCCGGGTTCTGGAGGGGCAACGGGTCCGCATCTCATGGCTTTGAGAGGCAGAGGGGCCCCACTCTAAAATTGGCAGACTATTCGCCGCACTCGTAGGGGGTACAGGTTGACCCAAGGAGGGGTGCTCAATTTACCGGATTCCGTGAAGTACCGGGTGTTCCATTCACTATGCTGTGGGGACTACCTCGCTTCAGGTTTTGGCGGGTAACTTGCCGCACCCGTAGGGGTCTAGGTTTCATTGCACAGGCTATCCACACGACAGGGGAACGTCGAGTTTCAGCAGCGGCTCTGTGAAACTCGGGGATCCCAGATATCTGTATTGTTCTGTGATGCTTATTACTTTTCTGTAATGTTGCATACTATCACGCCTGGAGCGATTATTGTATATTGGTTTATATACTATTAGATGTTGTATATGTTTTACACCCGCGCTAGTCCAGCCCCCGCTCTGTCGTTAGTTAAGTAACCTAACGGGTGATGACGGGACCCAGTGACGAATGCGGATGGCATATACGTACATTTTATTTTCGTTCTTTTCTGGTGTGATTAATGATGGGACTGCGTTGATTCTGATCAACGCAAAGTAAAAACAAACCTGTTTATAGTTGTTGGAACAATTTAAAAAGTGTTATTGCAAAGACGTTTTCTTTTGTTATGCATAGCGGTATTCAGTGGAATATCTTGCACCTCATTCGACGGGGCAAGGGCCGATATCCCTTCACCGGGACTGACCCCTTGGACAGAAGTTTGCGTCAGAGTAATAACTTCACTATAGTCGATTACAAGTTGCTTTGCATAGCGGTATTCAGTGGAATATCCTGCACCTCATTCCACGAGGAAAGAGCCGAGATCCCTTTACCGGGAGTGACCTCTTTAGCAAAAGGTTTTCGCCACTATATTTTAAAAAGCTATCAGGTTCCTTCAGCGATATCAAGTTCACTACGCTAAAGGTTTTTCGCCAAAAACCAGTCGTAGCCCTCCGTCACTTCTTTTGGGTATTCAGTAGTATTCAAGCTATGTATTTTGACCTAACGCCAAGGCATAGTGTTTGGTAGCTGCTGGGTATTCAATTGTTGCATAGATAGATGAGTTGGTTTGGGACAGCCGTTCTGCCATTTTGACCTAACGCCAAGGGCATGTGCGGGTGGGTTCAAATTAACAAGATAGTGATGGGTAGAACTTGGCATGTGACTTATGACATTTTGACCTAACGCCAAGGTTATAAGAGCATGGTGCAAAAATAATATCAGGAGTTTCTAAAGAAACTGAAACTTGCCGAGTATGCGCATACCTTCTGGAGTATGAGTAACGTGGATGCATTCCATCACGTTATCATGCGATGAGAGTTGGATCCTGATTCCCACTGATGAGTTGGTTTACTCTTCGGGTGATCCCGATTGATTCTTCTTTAGGTTTGGAGGAGAATTTGACAGGATAGTGGGAGGTTTCCGGATTAGATAAAATGATGACCATTCTGATCTAGGTTAGAGTGCACGCAGAGTGTTTCTTTTCTCTCTCTCTCTTTGGCAGCGACCTTTGACCGACCCTAGACTATGACTCAGTGACCAGGTTGACCGAACCTTCTTAAAATACTGGCTTTTGGATTGTCTGAGTTGCATAAGTCATTGCCACTCCTTCTTTTACCCTTTGCATTTCTCAGAACACCCGTATTACTACGGATATCCACTTCCATTGGATAGAGCCATCGTATGGTTATATACGAACTCGAAGGGACTTCTTCGAGGATGGATCAAGGTTCAGGAGAAATAGAATTGGTTTATTCAGTTGTCTTTTATTATCACCTTCTCTCAGGTTGCGAGAGCTCCTTGGTTTAGGAGAGTACACCTATTACGCTTATTGGATAGTCTTATTCCAAACCATAGGCTGGTGCCGATAGGTAGGGAATGAAGAAAACCAATTAGCCTAAGTTGGGTGTGCAGAAGGTAATATGTAAAGACAAAATAAAGGGATTAGAAAGAGGGCAAAGTAAATTGCGACTGATATCATTCACGACCAAAACCGCGTACTTCATCGCCGCTCCTATTTCATCTTTAAAAGAATAAGGTATTATTCAGTTGTCTTTTATCGTCACCTTCTCTCGAGATGCGAGTACTCCTTAGTTTAGGAGGGTACATCTATTATGCTTACTGGATAGTCTTCTTCCAAACCATAGGCTGGTGCCGAACGGTAGGTAAGGAAGAAAACCATTTAGCCTAACGATGGTGTACAGAAGGTAACGACTAAAGACAAATAAAGGGATTTGGAGAGATGGCAATAAGATATACGGTTGAAGTCATGAATTGGATTATGGAAGAGGCATTGCTATGAATACCAGGATACCCCTACGAAACATTTTCATGTTTCAGTGCATTGTTAAAGGAAAAACTGTTTTCCCGATTAGACACTTACTCCAAGGGTATGTATTTACCAGGTTTCATTCTCATATCTGTATGGTTTTACAGATGATGAGTGGGAGTAAGATATTGGGAATTAGGTGATCATCCTCATTATATCGGAATTCGTTGAAATTGGTGATATTTGAGGAAATCGCCAGGGTACAGTTTTCCACCTACAACGCACAGGTTTTGAGTTGTTCAACTCAGCGGACTTATACAGAGTATTGTATGTTGTCCAAGTGTCCATCAGGACAAAGGGGTAGGTCCTCGTACTATGTTCTGTTTACTTATAACTTCTCAAGTATTTAGACGAGTGTTTCGTAGAAATACATGGTCTAAGTTTTGAGAAGTTGTGGGTATAAGAATAATGTAGAGAACCAGGTATTACAAGTATCGGGATTCTTCAAAGAGATCGAAGATGTAGATTCTTGTGATTGGTATTCAGATTATAGTGATGGTTTTGAGAAACGTGTTTCTCTTTCAGTTTACTCATAATTGGATGGATTCCTAAGTTGAGTAATGCTGATTAGCCTCTTTCCATTATGTTGATATGCACTGGAGACAGCTGCATGGATTGAATCTTGGTTCCAATTAAATAAGTGCCAAAGTTTCTATATTGGATATAGAATAGTTCGTACCTTAAAAGAAATTAAGGTACGGGGAGTTGTCCAGCTTATGATTAAAACCAGACACTGGATAACTCATGGCACGTTTCTGTAATGGCTGATTGTGGGTTGACCCTGGCTATGACGAGGGTTGATATTCTACCATTAAGAAGATCAATAGTGATATTGTTCTTGACTTGCCACAGTTTTAGTAAAAATGGATCTTTTTCAGAAAACAGTAGTGGGAGTATGATAGAACTGGAAGTGATTCCAGAACCGCGAACGATTACGGAAAATTTAATAGGACCTATATATTCAATCAGGTTTGACATTCCAATAGCCACTCCGCAGGTTTGGTAGGTAACCTCAGACACCCGAGAGGTACTTCGGTATGCTCAAGGACGGTGACAGGGGGGTTCTTATCTACCCAGACTTGACACTACTGTTGTTCCAGGTTATGAGACCCGGTAGGAGGGTTGTCGTAGTCAGTGGGAGCAACGGAAGCATAGTGGGCAAGATGCTTATATCTATTTATAGACCTGAGCAGTTATAGCGGAGATAGATCATCTAATTTTGATGTGACAGTCATGGGTTTGACTTCAATCAGAATAGGGGATGGATCAGTTAAGAAGGTAGTAGGGTGTGATGTCATGGTATCTGGATGACATACACAGAGTAGGAAGTAAAATTCCTATACTACGATCGGTTGTACTGTGGTCGTCACACAGTTGTTTCTCCAGACAGGATATGGATATAATATTTGACATTCTGGTTTCTAGATCTATGGTTTTAGATCTGGATTTGGGCAGTTTCCCAATGTGGGTACTTTGAAAGATATTCTAATGGTTTTTGGAATAGTTGACTCCTAGCATGGTAGTGTACCTACAGGTGATGGAGTCACCCTCTCTAAAGGTGTCTTACAGACTAAAGGGGAGAGGGATGTGCATGATTGGCAGATCACTTGCTTAGGCAATTGAGTCAATCATGAGATGTCAAGTACCACACCAAATGTTGGTTTTGCACTAGATGCAATAAGTTTGTATTAATCCAATCCTGGAGAAACATAAGGAAGCAGTTTTAGAACATAAGTACATGTTCTACGGATTTGATGACGGCAGCCTCCTTCGGGAGACGATTATCATTCCAGGCTTCAAAGGTGACGTGGATGACAGAGTGACTGTCAGAGTTTTAGTTTTTCCCTCTGACGAAGAGGGACAGTATTATGGACAGGTGGTCCAAGAGGATACTGTGGGAAGCAAGGTGCCCGATACTGATTAGGTTCAGTGATCGATTCAGTCTAAGAAGTTTGGATATGAAGTTCATTTATGAACTAAGGTCCCATCAGATATCCAGACATATTCTAAGACAGGTATTACTCAATTCGGGAGATGGTTTTCTCCGCGAACTTGAGATTAAGAGAGATATAGAAAGATACTTCTAGGCGGATCCACTCACTGAGGCTATTTCTCGAACACAATAGTTTTACAAACGGGCTTTGTGAAACTGATTAGTAGAGGAGTTGGATGTTCGGTTTTACACGGGCTGTGAGTAGTCGACATCGCAATATTAGCCTTGAGTGCAAGTGAGAGATTGTTGGAGATAGTGCCCTCATAGTCAATTATTGGATCGCAGGTACGTGATTGCAATGATTGCGGAGGACCTATCCCGGAAGGACAGTCTTACTCAAGATGATAGTATGCTATCTGGTTTGCCTTTATCAGTCGTGTACATGTTCAGGTGACTGATTGCATGTTACACTTTGATAGAGCCCTTAGGATCTTGCTTTACTACCAACAGTATGATGGCGATCATATACGTGAGAGTTGGGTAGTTTATATGCATATCCTTAATTGTGGTCCCTAGTCGTGGGAGTTTCGAGACAGGGCATCGATACTCCGGAGTAGACTAGTGTGTACAGTCGAGACCCCGACGAGGGGCGGTGGCCGGTCTCACAAGCCACTGGTGTCAGTTGGATCACCTAAGATGTATACAGGTGCTCATTGGGTTATGAGTACACCGGACTGGACTCGCCGGGAATCTGCTAGTTAGTATTATATCTACCGTCAGATAGCAGTTCCCTGGTGACATGTGTACAGGTTAGTTCATCGACATGAGGTCCTCATTTGTCTCGTGTGAGTTCCCACTGTGCTTTGATTTCTACCCTACCACGGCTCAAAGGAGTCGTGCAAACAGGTAGCTTTTGGGTACAGTCCCGAGCCATATGGAGGCACGTGAGCGGATCGGCAGGGGATTCGTCTCTCCCGGTATTGGGGGCGAGGTCGTGCTGTGTCTAGGAGAGCCATTACACAAAGTCCATGGCCATGGCAGGAGATTTACTGGTAGGTACTCCAGTAGTATCTCAGGGTGTTATTGGGCTTCACTCCGACACGACTTATACTGCTATTGGGGGTCTGACGTTACTAGCCCCCTAGGCGGATATGCGATACTCATTGACGAACGGACCGGACTGTATATACATAGTCACTGTTAGGCTCAGTAGGGTTTTCGGAGGAGTTCGCTCATCGGTCTCCCTTGAGTTCGCTCCTCGGCCACCCTTGACGTCAGTCCATGGGCAGCCGTTACGCATAGCTAGTGCCGCTGACGGTTTGTGGTTAAACCCACTGTCAGGGTGCTGACGAGTCATTAGAGTCCCCCACAGACAGTTTCCCAAGTTCGGGCGAAACGTTGTAGAGGCCGTATGGTTTTATGGCAGGGTTCGGAAAATGCACGTGCGTTTACGCACGTGTCAGTTTTCGGGCAGATAATACTGGTCGGCTTTGGTTTAAGCCGGATCCGAGTATTATATTGAGTAGGTATAATATCTTTGTCTCAGTTGCATTTGTATTCGGTTGTAATACAAATGCGGGTATATTTATACAGTTTCGGGGTTATCCTGAAAGTCGTTTCAGGATCACTTTTGGAAGTTGCCAGTTTCCAGTTTTCTATCAGCCGTCTTTTAACATTCGGTTAAAGACGGATTTATCTTTTCTTCTGTTGAGGTGAGTCAGTGTTCTAGAAGATTCTAGATGAGGTGACTAGGCTAATTGGTGTTGTGTTCTAATTGGATGCTTTTAATGGTTCATTAAAGCATGATGACTAGGTTTATGACTCATGCTTTAACATTAAAGCATTTTGTTTAGTTAAGGATATTTCTTCTTGATCTTTTAAGTGAGAAGCTTTCTTGTGGTCACCCCCTCTCCTACGGTCACCTCCCTCTTGCTATATATGGCCGGCCCTCTCTCTCCTCACTTCACTTGATGTTTCATTTTGCTAGAAAAGATTATGATAGGTTTTATCGGTGTATGGAATTTCACAGTCCATTTCATTCCATCACCCGATTCCTTCGGCAACTTCATTAACCGATCGTCCACGGATTTAGACGAAGTGAGACAAAGTCATCTACTCATTCTCTACATCAATCTTGGTCGTCTCTTTTAGCAAACTTGACGATCGAGTTGCCTCGAGTCAGAGGCGGGAGCCCGTTTAAAGAACCGATCATGTGGTGCCACCTCGACGAGGAGATCGGAGATCGACGAGATCGGAGCAGCCGCAACGGAGCGTGGGATGATGGTTGAAGAACGAAGGACTCGGATCGTTCGGTATAACATTCCTACACTCTTTACAGTTTGTTAGTTTAGCAATAATGGCAGATCCGGGTTAAAGTATACGATAGCGCCAGTTTAAAAGTTTTTGTTCCGCATTTGGCGTCTGTAGACTGCCGGGGCGCTAGCGTAGACTTACATCAACTGATACCTTCTCACTACATCTAGTGAGTATCCTAATATCCAATTAGATCTATCTCATAGATCCAAAATCCAGGATTTAGTAGGTATCATTTTGATCCTATATGGAGAATCCTAGTGATAAGCGGAGATTGACCGAGCGTAGCATAGGAAACTCCTTCCCTATCAGGAGTATGTCATCCACGTACTCTACGAGGATCACCACCATACTCCCTACTACCTTTTTGTATATACAAGGTTCATCCACCATTTTGATGATGTCAAACTGTTTGACTAACTCATCAAAACAGATGTTCCAACTCCGCGATGCCTGCTTTATCACATAAAACATCTTGCACACGTTTCCGCTTCTCCCACTGTCTACGAGGCCCTCTGGCTGTGTACTTATAGACGCACTCTTCTAAAACATCATTTAGAAAAGCAGTCATGGCACCCAACCGCCAGATATCGTAGTCATGGTATGTAGCCGTGGCAAGTAGGATCTGGATGGACTTAAGCATAGCCACTGGAAAAGGTTTCATCATTATCCACGTCTGGTCGATGACGAAAACCTTTAACAACTCTATCTTTGAAAGTCTCAACCTTTCCATCTACACCAAGTAATCTTCTCAAGATATACTTGCTCCTGATGGGGATTTAACCCTTCAGATATAGCAACCAAAGTCCATACTTTGTTGGTGTATTAGGATTCCATCTCAGATCGCTAAGCATCCAGCCATTCTTACAGAGTCCCACTCCTGATGGCCAGTTCGAAACTAGTTGGGTCATCATCTCATGATGCAATCCTCGCTCCCACTGTCATAGAGAAACCGAAGTATCTCTTGTTGGAGATAGTGCCCTCATAGTCAATTATTGGATCGCAGGTACGTGATTGCAATGATTGCGGAGGACCTATCCCGGTAGGACAGTCTTACTCGAGATGATAGTATGCTATCTGGTTTGCCTTTATCAGTCGTGTACATGTTCAGGTGACTGATTGCATGTTACACTTTGATAGAGCCCTTAGGATCTTGCTTTACTACCAACAGTATGATGGCGATCATATACGTGAGAGTTGGGTAGTTTATATGCATATCCTTAATTGTGGTCCCTAGTCGTGGGAGTTTCGAGACAGGGCATCGATACTCCGGAGTAGACTAGTGTGTACAGTCGAGACCCCGACGAGGGGCGGTGGCCGGTCTCACAAGCCACTGGTGTCAGTTGGATCACCTAAGATGTATACAGGTGCTCATTGGGTTATGAGTACACCGGACAGGACTCGCCGGGAATCTGCTAGTTAGTACTATACCTATCGTCAGATAGCAGTTCCCTGGTGACATGTGTACAGGTTAGTTCATCGACCTGAGGTCGTCATTTGTCTCGTGTGAGTTCCCACTATGCTTTGATTTCTACCCTACCACGGCTCAAAGGAGTCGTGCAAACAGGTAGCTTTTGGGTACAGTCCCGAGCCATATGGAGGCACGTGAGCGGATCGGCAGGGGATTCGTCTCTCCCGGTATTGGGGGCGAGATCGTGCTGTGTCTAGGAGAGCCATTACACAAAGCCCACGGCCGTGGCAGGAGATTTACTGGTAGGTACTCCAGTAGTATCTCAGGGTGTTATTGGGCTTCACTCCGACATGACTTATACTGCTCTTGGGGGTCTGACGTTACTAGCCCCCTAGGCGGATATGCGATACTCATTGACGAACGGACCGGACTGTATATACATTGTCACTGTTTGGCTCAGTAGGGTTTTCGGAGGAGTTCGCTCATCGGTCTCCCTTGAGTTCGCTCCTCGGCCACCCTTGAGGTCTGTCCATGGGCAGCCGTTACGCATTGCTAGTGCCGCTGACGGTTTGTGGTTAAACCCACTGCCAGGGTACTGACGAGTCATTAGAGTCCCCCACAGACAGTTTCCCAAGTTCGGGCGAAACGTTGTAGAGGCCGTATGGTTTTATGGCAGGGTTCGGAAAATGCACGTGCGTTTACGCACGTGTCGATTTTCGGACAGATGATACTGGTCGGCTTTGGTTTAAGCCGGATCCGAGTATTATATTGAGTAGGTATAATATCTTTGTCTCAGTTGCATTTGTATTCGGTCGTAATACAAATGCAGGTATATTTATACTGTTTCGGGGTTGTCCTGAAATTCGTTTCAGGATCACTTTTGGAAGTTGCCAGTTTCCAGTTTCCTATCAGCCGTCTTTTAACATTCGGTTAAAGACGGATTTATCTTTTCTTCAGATATGAGTGAGTCATCATTCTAGAAGCTTCTAGAAGTGATGAAGTGGCTAATGAGTCATCATGGCTTTAATGGTGCATTTATTAAGTGATGACTATGTTAATATGAGTCATGCTTTGCATTATGCTATTTTGTTTTGATTAAGATCTTTTCATACATGATATGCTTGATGTTGTGGTCACCCCCCTCTCCTACGGTCACCCCCTCTCCATATATGAGGCCGGCCCCCTCTCTCTCTCTCACAACTTGATGGTTGTTGATTTCATCGGTTAGAAAAGATATGATAGTTTTGGGGTGTATGGAATTCACAGTTCATTCCATCACCCGATTTCCACGGCAACTTCATTAACCGATCGTCCACGGACTTGGACGAAGTGAGACAAAGTCATCTACTCATTCTCTACATCATTCTTGGTCGTCTCTTTTAGCAAACTTGACGATCGAGTTGCCTCGAGTCAGAGGCGGGAGCCCGTTTAAAGAACCGATCATGTGGTGCCACCTCGACGAGGAGATCGGAGATCGACGAGATCGGAGCAGCCGCAACGGAGCGTGGGATGATGGTTGAAGAACGAAGGACTCGGATCGTTCGGTATAACCATTCTACACTCTTTACAGTATGTTAGTTTAGCAATAATGGCAGATCCGGGTTAAAGTATACGATAGCGCCAAGTTAAAAGTTTTTGTTCCGTATTTGGCGTCTGTAGACTGCCGGGGCGCTAGCGTAGACTTACAGTGGTATCAGAGCCCAACCATTTTGCTATACTAACTTGTGCTAACGCGTTCAAAACATCGATCGAACCGAAAATCAAAAACGGCAAAATCCTATCCCGACAGTTTCTGTTAATTTTAAACGATCTCAAAATCTATTTCTGGATGTCTTAAAAATCAGAGCAGGCATTTTTAAGAGCCACGACAAAATTTGGGGTCGTGATCCCTCCAAGCCGCCGCGGAAGGGCGGCCAAACCCATGGTTTGGCCGCGCAACCGCGGCCACGTGGAGAGCACGTGCTCCCAAATTTTGTCAGTGTGTTCAGTGTTGGATTTTGTGATTTTTGATATATATAGTTTTGGCCCAGATTTTGTTACTGTTCACCAGTAAGCAGTGGGGCCCACTTTTTGATATTTGATCTTTGGTCGATCGAAATTTAAACACGTTAGTTTACAGTGCTTACATTATATCTCCGACCGGGAATGTCATTTGATCGGTAAACCGCGTCTGATTGCTATAGTTCTTTTAGACGGGTTTGCGAACGTGACATTCGCGTTGATGTTCTGTGTTGGGCTGTGATGTTGCGGATTTGTTGTGGTGGATAGCAGTGTGCAATGGTAGTACAGTTTGAGTTTATTTGTACATTTGATATTGCGGGGCGAGCGTCCAACATGTGGACTGCCGTCACTGCCTGTTGTATAATATTCTTTTGGGGCACGACCAGGTTGCGGTCGATGTACCTATTGTACTATTTTTCATTACTGTACTAGGTTTTACCCCGCGACGGAGTGCACGGATAGCCGGGTTCGGGAAGGCAACGGGTCCGCATCTCATGGCTTTGAGAGGCAGAGGGGTCCCGCTCTAGAATTGGCAGACTATTCGCCGCACTCGTAGGGGGTACAGGTTGACCCAAGGAGGGGTGCTCAATTTACCGGATTCCGTGAAGTGCCGGGTGTTCCATTCACTATGCTGTGGGGACTACCTCGCTTCAGGTTTTGGCGGGTAACTTGCCGCACCCGTAGGGGTCTAGGTTTCATTGCACAGGCTATCCACACGACAGGGGAACGTCGAGTTTCAGCAGCGGCTCTGTGAAACTCGGGGATCCCAGATTATCTGTATTGTTCTGTGATGCTTATTACTTTTCTGTAATGTTGCATACTATCACGCCTGGAGCGATTATTGTATATTGGTTTATATACTATTAGATGTTGTATATGTTTTACACCCGCGCTAGTCCAGCCCCCGCTCTGTCGTTAGTTAAGTAACCTAACAAGTGATGACGGGACCCAGTGACGAATGCGGATGGCATATACGTACATTTTATTTTCGTTCTTTTCTGGTGTGATTGAATGATGGGACTGCGTTGATTCTGATCAATGCAAAGTAAAACAAACCTGTTTGAGTTGTTGGAACAATTTTAAAAAGGTGTTATTACAAAGACGTTTCTTTTTGTTATGCATAGCGGTATTCGGTGTGAATATCCAGCACCTCATTCGACGAGGCAAGGGCTGATATCCCTTCACCGGGAAAGACCCCTTGGACAGAAATTTGCGTCAGAGTAATAACTTCACTATAGTCGATTACAAGTTGCTTTGCATAGCGGTATTCAGTGGAATATCCTGCACCTCATTCCATGAGGAAAGAGCCGAGATCCCTTCACCGGGAATGACCTCTTTAGCAAAAGGTTTTCGCCACTATATTTTTATAAAAAGCTATCAGGTTCCTTCAGCGATATCAAGTTCACTACGTTAAAGGTTTTTCGCCAAAAACCAATCGTAGCCCTCCGTCGTTTCTTATAGATGGTCAGTAGTATTCAAGCTATGTTTGTTGGCTTTCGTCAAGGCATAGTGTTTGGTAGCTGCTGGGTATTCATTTGTTGCATAGATAGATGAGTTGGTTTGGGACAGTCGTATTACCTTGTTGGCTTTCGTCAAGGGTATGTACGGGTGGATTCAAATTAACAAGATAATGACGGGCAGAACTTGACATGTGACTTATGATTTGTTGACTTTCGCCAAGGTCATAAGAGCATGGGGCAAGAAAATAATATCGGGAGTTTCTAAAGAAACTGAAACTTGCCAAGTATGTGCATACCTTCTGGAGTATGAATAACGTGGATGCATTCCATCACGTTAACATGCGATGAGAGTTGGATCCCGATTCCCACTGATGAGTTGGTTTACTCTTCGGGTGATCCCGATTGATTCTTCTTTAGGTTTGGAGGAGAATTTGACAGGACAGTAGGAGGTTTCCGGATTAGATAAAATGATGACCATTCTGATCAAGGTTAGAGTGCACGCAGAGTGTTTCTTTTCTCTCTCTCTCTTTGGCAGCGACCTTTGACCGACCCTAGACTATGACTCAGTGACCAGGTTGGCCAAACCTTCTTAAAATACTGGCTTTTGGATTGTCTGAGTTGCATAAGTCATTGCCACTCCTTCTTTTACCCTTTGAATTTCTCAGAACACCCGTATTACTACGGATATCCACTTCCATTGGATAGATCCATCGTATGGTTATATACGAACTCGAAGGGACTTCTTCGGGGATGGATCCAGGTTCAGGAGAAATAGAATTGGTTTATTCAGTTGTCTTTTATTATCACCTTCTCTCAGGTTGCGAGAGCTCCTTGGTTTAGGAGAGTACACCTATTACGCCTATTGGATAGTCTTATTCCAAACCATAGGCTGGTGCCGAAAGGTAGGGAATGAAGAAAACCAATTAGCCTAAGTAGGGTGTGCAGAAGGCAATATGTAAAGACAAAATAAAGGGATTAGAAAGAGGGCAAAGTAAATTGCGACTGATATCATTCACGACCAAAACCGCGTACTTCATCGCCGCTCCTATTTCACCTTTAAAAAGAATAAGGTATTATTCAGTTGTCTTTTATCGTCACCTTCTCTCGAGATGCGAGTACTCCTTGGTTTAGGAGGGTACACCTATTATGCTTACTGGATAGTCTTCTTCCAAACCATAGGCTGGTGCCGAACGGTAGGGAAGGAAGAAAACCATTTAGCCTAACGATGGTATACAGAAGGTAACGACTAAAGACAAATAAAGGGATTTGGAGAGATGGCAATAAAATATACGGTTGAAGTCATGAATTGGATTATGGAAGAGGCATTGCTATGAATACCAGGATACCCATACGAAACATTTTCATGTTTCAGTGCATTGTTAAAGGAAAAACTGTTTTCCCGATTAGACACTTACTCCAAGGGTATGTATTTACCAGGTTTCATTCTCATATCTGTATGGTTTTACAGATGATGAGTGGGAGTAAGATATTGGGAATTAGGTGATCATCCTCATTATATCGGAATTCGTTGTAATTGGTGATAGTTGAGGAAATCGCCAGGGTACAGTTTTCTACCTACGACGCACAGGTTTTGAGTTGTTTAACTCAGCGGACTTATACAGAGTATTGTATGTTGTCCAGTGTCCATCAGGACAAAGGGGTAGGTCCTCGTACCATGTTCTGTTTACTTATAACTTCTCTAGTATTTAGACAAGTGTTTCGTAGAAATACAAGGTCTGAGTTTTGAGAAGTTGTGGGTATAAGAATAAAGTGGAGAACCAGGTGTCACAAGTATCGGGATTTTTCAAAGAGATCGAAGATGTAGATTCTTGTGATTGGTATTCAGATGATAGTGATGGTTTTGAGAAACGTGTTTCTCTTTCAGGTTACTCATAATTGGATGGATTCCTAAGTTGAGTAATGCTGATTAGCCTCTTTCCATTAAGTTGATATGCACTGGAGACAGCTGCATGATTTGAATATGGTTCCGATTAAATAAGTGCCAAAGTTTCTGTATTGGATATAGAATGGATCGTACCTTAAAAGAAATTAAGGTACGGGGAGTTGTCCAGCTTATGATTAAAACCCGACACTGGATAACTCAGGGCACGTTTCTGTAATGGCTGTTTGTGGGTTGACCCTGGCTATTACGAGGGTTGATATTCTACCATTTGGAAGATCAATAGTGATATTGTTCTTGACTCGCCACAGTTTTAGTAAAAATGGATCTTTTTCAGAAAACAGTAGTGGGAGTATGGTAGAACTGGAAGTGATTCCAGAACCACGAACGATTACGGAAAATTTAATAGGACCTATATATTCAATCAGGTTTGACATTCCAATAGCCACTCCGCAGGTATGGTAGGTAACCTCAGACACCCGAGAGGTACTTCGGTAGGCTCAAGGACGGTGACAGTGAGGTTCTTATCTACCCAGACTTGACACTACTGTTGTTCCAGGTTATGAGACCCGGTAGGAGGGTTGTCGTAGTCAGTGGGAGCAATGGAAGCATAGTGGGCAAGATACTTATATCTATTTATAGACTTGAGCAGTTATAGCGGAGATAGATCATCTAATTTTGATGTGACAGTCATGGGTTTGACTTCAATCAGAATAGGGGATGGATCAGTTAAGAAGGTAGTAGGGTGTGATGTCATGGTATTTGGATGACATACACAGAGTAGGAAGTAAAATTCCTATACTACGATCGGTTGTACTGTGGTCGTTACACAGTTGTTTCTCCAGACAGGATATGGATATAATATTTGACATTCTGGTTTCTAGATCTATGGTTTTAGATCTGGATTTGGGTAGTTTCACAATGTGGGTACTTTGACAGTTATTCTAATGGTTTTTGGAATAGTTGACTCCTAGCATGGTGGTGTACCTGCAGGTGATGGAGTCACCCTCTCTAAAGGTGTCTTACAGACTAAAGAGGAGAGGGATGTGCATGATTGGCAGATCACTTGCTTAGGCAATTGAGTCAATCATGAGATGTCAAGTACCACACCAAATGTTGGTTTTGCACTAGATGCAATAAGTTTGTATTAATCCAATCCTGGAGAAATATAAGGAAGCAGTTTTAGAACATAAGTACATGTTCTACGGAATTGATGACGGCAGCCTCCTTCGGGAGACGGTTATCATTTCAAGCTTCAAAGGTGACATGGATGACAGAGTGATTGTCAGAGTTATAGTATTTCCCTCTGACGAAGAGGGACAGTATTATGGACAGATGGTTCCGGAGGATACTGTGGGTGGCATGGTGCCGGATTCTGATTAGGTTCAGTGATCCATACAGTCTAAGAAGTTTGGATATGGAGTTCATTTATGAACAAAGGTCCCATCAGATATCCAAACATATTCTAAGACAGGTACTACTCAATTCGGGAGATGGCTTTCTCCGCGAACTTGAGATTAAGAGAGATATTGAAAGATACTTCTAGGCGGATCCACTCACTGAGGCTATTTCTCGAACACAATAGTTTTACAAACGGGCTTTGTGAAACTGATTAGTAGAGGAGTTGGATGTTCGGTTTCACACGGGCTGTGAGTAGTCGACATCGCAATATTAGCCTTGAGTGCAAGTGGGAGATTGTTGGAGATAGTGCCCTCATAGTCAATTATTGGATCGCAGGTACGTGATTGCAATGATTGCGGAGGACCTATCCCGGTAGGACAGTCTTACTCGAGATGATAGTATGCTATCTGGTTTGCCTTTATCAGTCGTGTACATGTTCAGGTGACTGATTGCATGTTACACTTTGATAGAGCCCTTAGGATCTTGCTTTACTACCAACAGTATGATGGCGATCATATACGTGAGAGTTGGGTAGTTTATATGCATATCCTTAATTGTGGTCCCTAGTCGTGGGAGTTTCGAGACAGGGCATCGATACTCCGGAGTAGACTAGTGTGTACAGTCGAGACCCCGACGAGGGGCGGTGGCCGGTCTCACAAGCCACTGGTGTCAGTTGGATCACCTAAGATGTATACAGGTGCTCATTGGGTTATGAGTACACCGGACAGGACTCGCCGGGAATCTGCTAGTTAGTACTATACCTATCGTCAGATAGCAGTTCCCTGGTGACATGTGTACAGGTTAGTTCATCGACCTGAGGTCGTCATTTGTCTCGTGTGAGTTCCCACTATGCTTTGATTTCTACCCTACCACGGCTCAAAGGAGTCGTGCAAACAGGTAGCTTTTGGGTACAGTCCCGAGCCATATGGAGGCACGTGAGCGGATCGGCAGGGGATTCGTCTCTCCCGGTATTGGGGGCGAGATCGTGCTGTGTCTAGGAGAGCCATTACACAAAGCCCACGGCCGTGGCAGGAGATTTACTGGTAGGTACTCCAGTAGTATCTCAGGGTGTTATTGGGCTTCACTCCGACATGACTTATACTGCTCATGGGGGTCTGACGTTACTAGCCCCCTAGGCGGATATGCGATACTCATTGACGAACGGACCGGACTGTATATACATTGTCACTGTTTGGCTCAGTAGGGTTTTCGGAGGAGTTCGCTCATCGGTCTCCCTTGAGTTCGCTCCTCGGCCACCCTTGAGGTCAGTCCATGGGCAGCCGTTACGCATTGCTAGTGCCGCTGACGGTTTGTGGTTAAACCCACTGCCAGGGTACTGACGAGTCATTAGAGTCCCCCACAGACAGTTTCCCAAGTTCGGGCGAAACGTTGTAGAGGCCGTATGGTTTTATGGCAGGGTTCGGAAAATGCACGTGTGTTTACGCACGTGTCGATTTTCGGACAGATGATACTGGTCGGCTTTGGTTTAAGCCGGATCCGAGTATTATATTGAGTAGGTATAATATCTTTGTCTCAGTTGCATTTGTATTCGGTCGTAATACAAATGCAGGTATATTTATACTGTTTCGGGGTTGTCCTGAAATTCGTTTCAGGATCACTTTTGGAAGTTGCCAGTTTCCAGTTTCCTATCAGCCGTCTTTTAACATTCGGTTAAAGAAGGATTTATCTTTTCTTCAGATATGAGTGAGTCATCATTCTAGAAGCTTCTAGAAGTGATGAAGTGGCTAATGAGTCATCATGGCTTTAATGGTGCATTTATTAAGTGATGACTATGTTAATATGAGTCATGCTTTGCATTATGCTATTTTGTTTTGATTAAGATCTTTTCATACATGATATGCTTGATGTTGTGGTCACCCCCCCTCTCCTACGGTCACCCCCTCTCCATATATGAGGCCGGCCCCCTCTCTCTCTCTCTCACAACTTGATGGTTGTTGATTTCATCGGTTAGAAAAGATATGATAGTTTTGGGGTGTATGGAATTCACAGTTCATTCCATCACCCGATTTCCACGGCAACTTCATTAACCGATCGTCCACGGACTTGGACGAAGTGAGACAAAGTCATCTACTCATTCTCTACATCATTCTTGGTCGTCTCTTTAAGCAAACTTGACGATCGAGTTGCCTCGAGTCAGTGGCGGGAGCCCGTTTAAAGAACCGATCATGTGGTGCCACCTCGACGAGGAGATCGGAGATCGACGAGATCGGAGCAGCCGCAACGGAGCGTGGGATGATGGTTGAAGAACGAAGGACTCGGATCGTTCGGTATAACCATTCTACACTCTTTACAGTTTGTTAGTTTAGCAATAATGGCAGATCCGGGTTAAAGTATACGATAGCGCCAAGTTAAAAGTTTTTGTTCCGCATTTGGCGTCTGTAGACTACCGGGGCGCTAGCGTAGACTTACATCTCTCAGGTGGGTTAGGAACCCTACTAGATCGGCGGAGAGGCTGAGGTTCGTTGGTATCTACTGAATCCTTTGGTTGTACCAAATCATCTGCTGTATTTTGTATAGCTGGAACCTTTCCAGTTCTACATAACAGACTTTGCCTCGAGCTTGTCCAGATTTTGCTTTTAGACATAGGCTAAACACCCCCAAATCTTAACTAACTTAAGAAATGGGCTCTTCCCTTTCCATATCTCATATGGAGTGGTAGGAAACTGATTTGATTGGAACCCTATTCAATAGGTATGCATCTTCTCAAGTGCATAACTCCCAAAAGGAAACAGGTAACTCAGTAGTACTCATCATAGAGCGCACCTTATCATATAGGGAGTGATTGCTCCGCCCCGACATACCATCGTGCTATGGTGTATACGGAGGAGTAATGCTGAGAGAGAATCTCATTCTCTTTTAGAATAGACCAGGATTTCCGTGCTCAAGTATTCTCCTCCTCGATCACATCAAAGGACATAATACTTATACCCGGATTTTGGTTCTCTACTTCTAAATCATATTCTGTGAATATCTCAAAAGGTTCGGACTTGTGTTTCATCAAGAACATATGTCTGAATCTCGAGAGATTATCAGAGAATGTAATGAAGTACAAAGAACCGGTCTTGGCATGTGTAGACTGGGGACCTACATACATCAACATGTATCATCCCAAGAGTTCACTAACTCTTTCTCTGTTTCCAATAAACAGGGCTATGGTCATCTTATCTCTGTGACATGACTGGCAAGTTTTCACAAGATGTAAATTCAAACAGATTTAAATATGCATCTATGTGCAACTTAGCTAGTCGGGTCACATTGATATGACCTAGTCTACAATACCTCAAGAAGGTTTTGTTCATTTCTGAACTCTTCCTCTTGTGTGTGTTCCGTATACTAAGAACTGTAGTTTGATTTAGTACGTTAATGCTTTTAGATAACGTGCCTGAACCGATCAACTTTTGATATAGGAAATGTTCAAAACATTATCCAACAATACAAAATTTTATCATTTCTTTACTAATAAAGAGACAGATATGATTTTGTATATCAGGTTTGGTATCTAATAACATTCGTTCAGAATCAATGTATTACAATACAGGGTGACAGTAACCAACAGACTTGGCTGCAACACTTGCCCCGTTTTCTGCCTCATGAAACTTATCACCCGTTCTCAGTTTTTCTACCTATCTGTAGCTCTATGTAGCAGATTACATATCTGGGATCCTGGTCCGGTATCATATACCCAGGACGTAGAGGATATTGAGAAACAGTTCTGTGTAACGAACACACCCGAAGATGATGCATCAGCATGCACTCTCTTCGTTTGGGCGGCACGGGAAATCTGGTATTCCCCAATTTCCTGCTCGGTCTTATAACAATTATAAGTTGGAGCGGGACCAACGTACCCCAGCTTCGTATAACAAGCGGGTTCGGTCAATTTATCCGTTTTATTATCTTGATTAAGGCGTGATATGGTCGCTACCTGGAGAGAGAGAGAAGAAAACACTCAGCGTGCGCTCTTGCAAGAATAGATTGGTTATTATTTTATCTAATCAGGATGGCTCCCACTGCTTTTAATCAAATCTTCCTTCAAACCCTAAAAGGAAAGACTAGCCGGGATTAATTACACGCTACAAGTTCGCCAATCTTTCAGCCAGGCCAGTGTCGGTACTTTGAGGGAGGTGCCCCGTGCTTTCGCACGGACCTAATTAATGTAAACCTCGTTTTCCCAGAGGCTTAACCTCGTTAACACCTTTCTAGACACCTACTTGATCGGCTAATTGTAATGTGTAAAACTCTCCCAGGAGTAACAACTACTCGCAGCGGGTATCGGGATCCAACTATCTCATAGAAGGTATGCAATCTCATTGCAAATTTCAACACTTGAAATTCCCGATAATATCTTACCCCTAGCACCCTATGACCTTGACGGAGGTCAACAAACCATAGGCTACTAGTCAAGTTCAACCCGTCATTTCTTGATCGAATTAAACCCACCCGCACGACCCTTGACGGAGGTCAACAAGGCCGCACGACTACCCTAATCCAATCTGCATCATATGCATAAGCAGATAAATACTAGTTAGCTACCGCACACTACGCCTTGACGGAGGTCAACAAACGTAGCACGAATACTAAGTAGGACTTATCTGAAATGACGGAGGGCTACGACAGGTTTTTCTGAAAACCTATTGCGTAATGAACTTGATATCGTTGTAGGATCGAATGAATTTTGAAATGGAGTGTTTTTTAGGCTTTTCTAGTTTTGCTAAAGGAGTCACTCCCGGTGAAGGGATCGTCGGTCCTTTCCTCGTCGAATGAGGTGCGGGATATATCATATATATCATTGTGCAAAGCAAAAACACTTAAAAGCAATCAAAAGACAAACCGAGTGTGTAGCATCTGCCAGTTATTGCTAAAGGAGTCACTCCCGGTGAAGGGATCTCGGTCCTTTCCTTATCGAATAAGGTGCAGGATATATCATATATACCGCTGTGCAAAGCAAGAACTGTAGCTACCTGTTTTATTTTGAAATTCGATTCTACAACATCTTAGGTTTCTTTTATTTCATTAATCACATTAATGAAGTCCCATCATTTATGTACCTGAACATCACAGATAAATACGACGTACACTTATGCCATCCGCATTCGCCTCGATGTCCCCTCGTGCACCGTTAGGTTAGGTAACTAACGGCAGAGCGGGGCAGGGCTAGCGCGGGTGTAAAACATAAGTAACGTCTATATAATATATCATATATACTATATACTGTATCTATCACAGAACATCACATGATTACATCGATACCACTGTAGGGTTCCTAGGCACTCTCAAGTGGTCTCACGAGGCATCAACCATGCCAATTTCAAAAATTACGGTGCCGAGAAACCCTAGACTACGGATCGTTAGCTAGATGTCTAGGCGAAAGAATGAAACTAGTTTACAACTAAACTAAAAGAACGGATATACAACCTTTGTAGATCCGGTCCTCCACCTCCATAGCTCCGCAATGAAGTCTCCTCGCTGTCCAAGTCGAACCCCGGGCTCTAGCGTCGGCTTCATCGGAGAATAGACGGGCTAGGTCATCGACGACGATGCCGAAGATGATCTACGTCGAGGCATCGCTAGATCAAGCTCCCACTTCATCAAGTGATGAAACTTGTGAAGAAAACACACTCTACTACTTGGCAAGAGGTAAAGGATGAAGAAATAGGAAGTGGGTTCACTTTAGAATTGGATTTCTCACTCATTTTCATCAATCACCATTGATGAAGAAAGGTTTTCTTCAAGTGAAGAAGAAGAAGAAGATGAAGATAATTATTATGATAAGAATATTGAATAGAAAAGAAAAATCAATTCTTATCATAATGTTAACTATAGTTATGTGTAGAGAATTGACCAAGGTTAAAGGAATGGTTAGGGTTAAGGAGATGAAGACAAAATGGTCACTTTGGTCAAAGTGGCATGAAGCTTCAAGAAGCATCATGAATGAAAGCAACCTTTATCTTTTCATTTCTCATTTCTTTTAATCCAAATTTATAAAGATAAATGAATGAATAAATAAGTAATGGATAAATAAAAACCCTAACCATTTATTTAACCAAGGATTAATTCTTTACACAAAACCCTAGCAATCTTATATCATCAAACATGATACAATCAAGTGCACAAAATATATCACATATACAATGTGCACATTCGAGTGAGAAATTCCATCTTAAATGAACCGATACTAGTTAATGCAAAGTAATATATCAAATATATAATTATGCATTAAATCATTAAATCAACACTTGATTCAATGATCTGGTCATGTCGAACATAACCGACTAGTATTCAATGTATCGACTTATCGAATCAACGCTTGAATCGATAACTAGGTTATATAGCATACAACCAATCGATACATTCATCCCGAGAATAGAATATGGTATCACATACTCGTATTATTCTCGGTCCCGCACATATCTCATATGCGCTCCTATTTCGTTTCGCTTGAGCCAAGAAATCTCTGTGTAGGACTCTAAAGACTCGTCAATACGCCGGTAGCAGATGATGATCATATCAAGCACCCACAAGCCGCAAGCGGTCTGCTAAACGTAACGGCCACCCGGGTATTGAGCGATCAGAAGATCGACGAGCAAGCCCGCTCACACTCCAGTGAATCCAACCAGTAACACTACCGTACAGTCCGGTCTCGTCGTCTGACATGTCGCATATCTCGCCTAGGGGTGGTAAACGTCAGACCCCAATAGCTCGATAAGTTGTGTCGATATGAGGTCTATAACAGTTTGAGAAACTACTGGTAACACTTACCAGTAAATCTCAGCAACCCTGGCCAGGGATTTCCGGTTATAGCCAATCGAACACAGCGCAACATCAACTCCCTATACCGGGAGAGACGAATCCCTTCTTATCGCTTATTGCCTCCATGTGACTCGGGACTGTACCCAAAAACCACCGTTTTGCACGCCCTCTTAGACGTGGTAAGGTTGAAATCAAAGCACAGTGGGAACCACACAAGACTCTATGACGATCTCAGGTCTACAGACTAACCTGTACCAGTGCCACCAGAGAACTGCCATCTGACGTAAGGTATAATACCATCTGGGAGTTCTCGGCGAGTCCGTCCAGTGTACCCAGGCTCCACTGAGCACCCGTACATCATCTCTGATGTCAAACACCAATGGATATGGGATCATCCATCGCCCATCTGTATAGGTCGAGAAGGTATACGCTAGTCTACTCTGGTATATCGATGCCCCATCTCGATACACCCACGACTAGGGACCTTGAAGGATGTACTTATAGACTACCATGTCCCCACTGGTATGATCCGCATCATAGTCCAGGTAGTCAAGTACACATCCTAAGGGCTTTACCAACATGTAACAGAGAGACAATCAGTGTACACGTTAAGGTAAAGAGTAACCAGATAGCATACTATCATGTCGAGCAAGAAAGTCCTTCCTATATATGTCCCAGCATCCACTACAATATACATCCTATGTACAGTAATGGCCTCTAGGGCATACATATAACTAACAATAGTTATACGAAATGTTCTGGAGAAAAGCAAAGGGTAAAAGTAGGAGTGTCAATGATGTATGTAACTCAGACAATCCAAAATTCAATATGTTTTAAGAAGGTCCGGTTATCTTGGTTACTGAGTTATAGTATAGGGTCGGGACATGGTCGCTACCAAAGAGAGAGAGAAAAAAAACACTCAGCGTGTACTCTAACCTAGATCAGAATGGTCAATCACTTTATCTAATCAGGATGTCTCCCACTGTATCCTCAAATTCTCCTCCAATCCTGAAAGAAGAATTAGTCGAGATCACCCGAGGAGTAAACCAACTCATCAGTGGGTATCAGGATCCAACTATCATCGCATGATAACCTGATGGAATCCACTCACGTTATCACACTCCAGAAGGTATGTGCATGCCTGGCAGGTTTCAGTTTCTTTAGAAACTCCCAATGTGATTTTTACCCCATGCTCTTATGACCTTGACGAAGGCCAACATATCATAAGTCACATGTCAAGTTCTACCCGTCATTGTCCAGGTTAATTTGAACCCACCTGTAGATACCCTTGACGAAGGCCAAAATAGTAATACGGTTATCCCAAACCAACGCATCTATCTATGAAATAGAAAAGTAACAAATAAATACCATACACTATGCCATGACGAAGGCCAACAAACATAGCATGAATACTAAGTGCTACCCGTCTGAAATGACGGAGGGCTACGAATGGTTTTTGGCGAAAAAACCTTTAACGTAATGAACTTGATATCGTTGAAGGAACCAGATAGCTTTTTATAAATATATAGTGGCGAAAACCTTTACTAAAGAGGTCACTCCCGGTGAAGGGATCTCGGCTCTTTCCTCGTGGAATGAGGTGTAATGTATTCCTACTGAATACCGCGATACAAAGCAAAAAAGGAATCGACTATAGTGAAGTTATTACCCTGACGCAAACTTCTGCCCAAGAGGTCACTACTAGTGAGGGGATCTCGACTCTTGCCTCGTCGAATAAGGTGCTGGATATTCGGTTAACCGAATACCTCTGTGAAAAACAAAAGAAAACGTCCTTGTAATAACAGCTTTTTAAAATTGTTCCAACAATATCGAATAGGTCTGTTTTCCTTGCATTGATCTGAATCAACGCAGTCCCATCAATTAATCACACCACAAAAGAATGAAAATATGATGTACGTATATGCCATCCGCATTCGTCACTGGGTCCCGTTATCACCCTTTAGGTTACTTAACTAACGACAGAGCGGGGACTGGACTAGCGCGAGTGTAAAATGTAGGGTTACTTAGCAAGGCAGCAAGGTTTCGGGAGACATCGTCCATGCTGTTTTCAAATTTTTGCCAAACTAAAGAACCCTAACACTAGAATCTAAACTAGAAATATAAACAAAATATCATGCAAACAACTTTGCAAACAAGTGAATAAGGAATACAACCTTTGTAGACCGGTCCTTCACTTTAAATGCTCCGTGTAGAAGTCCCTTCGCTGCGAGTAATGATCTCCCAAACTCTTGAGAGGATCCACAAGGTGAAAGATGCAAACTTTCTCGAAGTCTTCGAGGCCGAAGATGATCTACGTCGAGGAGACTCAAGCTCATGCTAACTCTTCACTAAATTAGGGTTTAGTGAAGCAAACACCCTAAACTAAATGGCTAATAGTAGAGGATGATGAAGTAGGAAATGGTCTCTCTTTAGTTTTCTTTTTCTCTCAATATTTTCTCACCTTAGAAAAAGCTAGCAAGCCTTTTCTCTCATGAAGAAGAAGATGAAGTGAATGAATGAGAATAAACTCATGAGGTGAGAATATCAACCATGGGTGAGTTAATGTCATACCTTAACTCATGTAGAGACTTAACTATAGGTAAGGATAATGGTTAGGTTGATAAATATCTCAAGCATGACAAAAGGAGTGGACTTAGTCTATGGTTCTACAAGCTTCTCCAAGATTTAACCATTAATCCAATTTCCACCATTTTGTGATTTACTTTGATAAATAAAAACCCTAGGATTATCATAACCATAGTGTAAGTCTCATACACCCATGAAGCATGTGGCATCAAGCATGACACATAAAAATGTACATTAATATATATCACATATAAGCTATATGCACACAAGTGAGAAAAAGAATACTTAGTGAGCTAATATTAGTTAATGTAAGTTAATATATCAAATATATAATAATACATTAAATTATCAAATCAACACTTGATTTAATAATCCGGCTATATCACATACAACCGACAAATATCAAATGTAACAATCCATCAAATCATCACTTGATCCGATAACCCAGCTATATCACATATAACCGACCGATATCACATATCGCGAGAATAGAATACGGTATCACATATCATGTTAATCTCGGTCCCGCACATATCACATATGTGCTCCTACTTCATTTCGCATGAACCAGGAAACCTCTGTGTAGGACTCTAAAGACTCGTCAATACGCCGGCAGTAGGTGATGATCATATCAAACACCCACAGGCCGCAAGCGGTCTGCTAAACGTAACGGCCACCCGGGTATTGATCGATCAGAAGATCAACAAGCAAGCCTGCTCATACTCCTGCGAATCCAATCAGTAACACTACTGTACAGTCCAGTATGTTCATCAGATATGTCGCATATCATAGCCTGGGGGTGGTATAACGTCAGATCCCAATAGCCTGATAAGTCATGCCGATGCAAGGTCCATAACGGTTCGAGAAACTACTGATAACACTTACCGGTAGATCTCAGCAACCCTGGCCAGGGATTTCATGTTATGGCCAATCGAGCATAGCGCAACATCAACTCCCAATACCGGGAGAGACGAATCCCCTCATATCGCTCATTTCCTCCATGTGACTCGGGACTATACCCAAAAACCACCTTTTTGCACGATCTCTTGACCGTGGTATGGTAGAAATCAAAGCACAGTGGGAATCATGTTAGTTGTATGTATGCCCTAGAGGCCAGTATTGTACAGATGATGTATATTATATTGGATGCTTGGACATATATAGAGATGACTTTCTTGCTCGATATGATAGTATGCTATCTGGTTACTCTTTATCTTAACATGTACACTTGTCTCTTTAAACTGTCTTATAGTTACATGTTGGTAAAGCCCTTAGGATGTGTACTTGACTACCTGGACTATGATGCAGATCATACTAGTGGGGACATGGTAGTCCATAGGTACATCCTTCAAGGTCCCTAGTCGTGGGTGTATCGAGACGGGGCATCGATATACCAGTGTAGACTAGCGTATACGCTTCTCGACCCATGAGATGGACGATGGATGATCCCATATCCATTGGTGTTTGACATCAGAGATGGTATACGGGTGCTCAATGGAGACTGGGTACACTGGACGGACTCGCCGAGAACTCCCAGATGGTATTATACCTCACGTCAGATGGCAGTTCTCAGGTGACACTTGTACAGGTTAGTCTGTAGACCCGAGATCTTCATAGAGTCTTGTGTGATTCCCACTGTGCTTTGATCTCCACCTTACCACGCCCATGAGGGCGTGCAAAATGGTGGTCTTTGGGTACAGTCCCGAGTCACATGGAGGCGATGAGCGATAGGAGGGGTTTCGTCTCTCCCGGTATTGGGGGTTGATGTTGCGCTGTGCTCGATTGGCCGTAACAGGGAAGTCCCTGGCCAGGGCTGATCAGAGATTTGCTGGTAAGTGTTACCAGTAGTTTCTCGACCCGTTATGAGCCTCACATCGGCACGACTTATCGGTTATTCGGGTCTGACGTTTACCACCCCTAGACTTGATATGCGACATATCAGACGAACAGACCGGACTGTACGGTAAGTGTTACGGGTTGGATTCACAGGAGTGTGAGCGGGCTAGCTCGTCGATCTTCTGATCGCTCAATACCCGGATGGCCGTTACGTTTAGCAGACCGCTTGCGGCTTGTGGATGTTTGATATGATCATCATCTGCTACCGGCGTATTGACGAGTCTTTAGAGTCCTACACAGAGGTTTCTTGGCTCAAGCGAAACGAAATAGGAGCGCATATGAGATATGTGCAGGACCGAGAATAATGCGTGTATATGATACCGTATTCCATTCTCGCGATGAATGTATCGACTGGTTATATTCGATATAACCTAGATATCGAATCAACGATTGTTTCGATAAGCTGATACATAGGTGACTAGTCGGTTATATGCGATATGACCGGATCGTTAAGTCAAGTGTTGATTTAATGATTTAATGTAAAATTATATATTTGATATATTAATTTGCATTAACTAGTATTAGTTCATTTTAAAAGGATTTTCTCACTTGATGCACATTGTATATGTGATATATTTTTTGTGCACTTGTTTGTATCATGTTTGTTGATACTTGCTCACTAGGGTTTGTGTAAAGATTAAACCATGGTTATATGAATGGTTAGGGTTTTGATTATTTACTTAGTTATTTATTTATATATTCATTTTGGATATTATTAAGAATGGTGGCTTATTTTGTTTCTATGTTGAAGCTTCTTGAAGCTTTGAAAAAGTCCACCATTCTTATCTCATCCTTAACCCTAACCATTACAACTAACCTTAGTTTAATCTCTACACTTGACCATGGTTTACATTATGATAAGTATTCATTTTCTTTTCATTTTTAAAACAACTTATCATAATATTTCCTTCTTGATCATCTTCTTCTTCAAGAAAGAAAGCTTGATGCCATCAATGGCAACTTGAGTTCTAAAGTGAGAAATCCAATTCTAAAGTGAACCCACCTCCTATTTCTTCACCCTCTACCTCTTGCCAAGTTGTTTTGGGTGTTTTCTTCATAAGTTTCACAAATTTGTGAAGTCGGAGCTTGAACTTGTGATGCCTCGACGTAGATCATCTTCGGCACGAAGCCGACGACCTAGTCCGCCCAATTCTCCGATGAAGCCGACGTTTGAGTTCGGGATTCGAGATGGACAGCGAGAGGACGACTACATGGAGCTAAGGAAGTGGATAACCGGATCTACAAAGGTTGTAGCCTCTCTCCATTAGTTAAGATGTTAACTAGTTTCGTTTTTCGCCTAAAAATTCTAGTTAACGATCTAGTCTAGGGTTTCTCGGCACCGTAAAATTTGAAATTGGCATGGTTGATGCTGTAAGTCCATGCTACCTCTCCCGGTACTTTCGGGCATGCGGAATTTGATAAAAAACGATTTTCATAGAGGTGGTAACATGGACTTAAAACCCGGATCTTCGTTAAACATCAACTAACAACCTAACTAGGAGTCGTTAACTACTCGGTTAGGGGGTTTATACCTTGCTTGTCTTGAACTCCTTCGTCTTCAAGCTTCGATGATGGTCCGGATCGGCTTCTTCCCGTCGTCTCCTTACGCCGAAGATAGATCCACCTGAAAGCTCCAACCTTTGGCTCCTTCTTCGAACTTTGAAGAAACTAGTTCACTCGGTTTGCTAAACCTTGTGAACTAGAGTGAGTAGAAAAGAGTTTGTATGAGATTTTATCTATGGTTCTTGGTTCTCAACTCATGAGACAAGTGAACCATAGAGTCAAGAGAGGGAGCAAGGGGAAGAGGGTGAGAGCAAAAGAATGAGAGCTCAAGAACAAGAGAGAGAATGGTCAAGTGAGAATGAGCCTCTCTTTTGTCTTTCACCCTCTCATAATCCATAACCATCATAACTCATCATACCAATCAAATGTTATGTGATGGTTGAAGCAACCATAACCATATCATTTCATGCACTCATTTTGCACAAAGGAGCAAGCAAGCAAAAGTCTTTGCCATGAAATGATAGCTATGGTTATCATGATGGTCAACTAATCAAAACTAGTCAACCGGTCAACAAAGTCAACAAGTCAACAAAAGTCAACAAGTCAACAAGTCAACAACCATGTCACCATAATACTTAATTAATATAATTGTTAATCATATATCATATTCTCATTAGGGTTGAGCAAAAAGTCAATAGTCAACGGTCAACAACCCTAATGAGAATCCTCTGCCTCTGTCTCTCCGTCAACTGTGCATACACACCCGCATCCGCGTTCCGAGGAACACGAATACAAACTGGATAAATCCAATACCAATACGTACACTAGGATCTGGCTTAAACCAAAGCCCGCTAGTGTAAACTGTCCGGACACAGTACGTGCACAAGTGCACGGATGTGACCGAACCCTGTCGCAAAACCATGCGACCTCTACTCTTTTGCCTAAAGGCGAAAAGCTTTCTGTGTGGGACTCTAAAGACTCGACACTACGCTGGCAGTGGGTTTAACCACAGACCGCAAGCGGCACTAGTTGTGCGTAACGGTCCCCAGGTAATGCCGACAAGAAGACTGACGAGGCGAAACCCATCTGAACTCCTACTGAGCCTGAATGTGACAATCTCGGTACAGTCCGGTCTGTTCGTCTGATACATCGCATGGCGGGCCTAGGGGGCGGTAAACGTCAGTCCCCCAATAGCGGTACAAGTCGTGTCGGAGTGAAGCCTAAAACACCCTGAGATAACACTGGAAGCCTACCAGTATATCTCGTTTGCCCTGGCCAGGGACTACTCGTGTAATGGCTCTCCTAGACACAGCGCGATGTCAACCCCCAATACCGGGAGAGACGAATCCTGTCTAACCGTCACTGCCTCCAAGTGCTTCGGGACTGCACCCAACTACCACCTGTTTGCACGACTCCTTTGAGCCGTGGTAGGGTAGTAATCAAAGTACAGTGGGAACACACTCGAGGCGAAGTGACAGTGTCAAGTCAGCGGACTAAGCTGTACTCATGTCACCTGGGAACTGATAACTAACGATAGGCATAATACCAACTAGTCAGTTCCCGACGAGTCCTGTCCAGTGACTCGTAACCCAACGAGCACCCGCATACTCTCTCAAGTACGACGTACTGATGGCTGTGGGACAGACCATCTCCCACACTGGGATGAGAAATGCACACGCTAGTCTACTCCGGAGTATCGATGTCCTGTCTCGATAGTCCTGCGACCAGGGACCTGCATAAGGATGTGCTTATAGATTACCAAGCCCACTAGTGTGACTGCCATCACAACGCTGGTAATCAAGTAAAGATCCTAAGAGCTCCACTAATGTGTATAGGCGATATACTAAAATAAACACATGTACACATTGAAGTAGAAACAAACCAAGTAGCATACTACTATTTTGAGCAAGATTGTATATACAAGGTGAATATCCCAAGCTTCCATTAAGTAATATACAAACTAGTATGATACAGTAATGGCCTCTAGGGCATATACACTAACAATCTCCCACTTGCACTAAGGCCATGTACTAGCGTATCGAAGACCTATCATCTCGATCAGCCGCTCGAACTGAGTCTGGGGCAAAGCCTTGGTGAATGGATCTGCAGTGTTATCTTCTGAAGCGACTCTCCGAACCTCGATCTCCTGGCGATCCACGATCTCCCTGATCAGGTGATACCGCCTCAAGATGTGTCTGGATCTCTGATGGGACCTGGGTTCCTTCGCTAAAGCTATAGCCCCGTTGTTGTCGCAATACAGAGGTATTGGATCAACAATGGACGGAACCACCTGAAGCTCTTTCAAGAACTTCCTTATCCAGACAGCTTCTTTTGCGGCATCAGATGCAGCGATGTATTCCGCTTCCATCGTCGAGTCTGCAACGGTTTCCTGTTTGGAACTCTTCCAACACACCGCCCCTCCATTGAGGGTAAAGACAAAACCCGACATGGACTTGGAATCATCCTTGTCACTCTGGAAGCTGGAGTCAGCAAACGCCTCGATCTGGAGGTCTTTTCCGCCATACACCAAGAACATCTCCTTAGTCCTTCTCAGGTACTTGAGAATGTTCTTTACCGCTATCCAGTGTTTCTCCCCAGGGTTTGACTGATACCGGCTTACCACACTCAGTGCATAAGCTACATCCGGTCTGGTACAAAACATCGCATACATTATAGAGCCTACCGCAGAAGCGTAGGGTATAATAGACATGCGATCCCTCTCCAAATCAGTCTTGGGAGACATCTCTTTAGAGAGGATGATCCCGTGACAAGCCGGTAGGTTACCGCGCTTGGAATCTTCCATACTGAATCTTTTCAGTATGGTGTCGATGTACATGGACTGTGAAAGTCCTAATATCCTCTTGGATCTGTCACGGTAGATCCGGATACCCAGAATGTATGAGGCATCACCCAGGTCTTTCATGGAGAACCTGTGTGACAAGAACCCCTTGACAGATTGTAGCATAGGAATGTCATTTCCTATTAAGAGAATGTCATCCACGTATAAAACGAGGAATACTACAGTTCTCGCTACAAATCTACTATAGATGCATGGTTCATCTGGATTTTTGATAAAGCCAAATTCCTTAACCGTCTCATCAAAACAGATGTTCCAACTCCGCGATGCCTGCTTTAGTCCATAGATGGACTTAAGAAACTTGCACACCTTTCCGCTTCTCCCACTCTGAATGAAACCCTCTGGCTGGTCCATATAGACACACTCCTCTAAATTTCCATTTAGAAAAGCTGTCTTTACGTCCATCTGCCAAATCTCATAATCGTGGAAGGCAGCAATGGCAAGAAGGATCCGAATGGATTTCAGCATAGCCACTGGAGAAAAGGTTTCGTCATAGTCCAAACCACGTCTTTGACGAAAACCCTTTGCTACAAGTCTAGCTTTATAAGTCTCAGCCTGTCCATCTACACCAATCTTCCTTTTGAAGATCCACTTGCATCCTACGGGTTTTACCCCGTCTGGAGCAATGTCCAACGTCCATACCTTGTTGGTGTACATGGACTCCATTTCGGTCCACATTGCATCCAGCCATTTTACTGAGTCAACGCTCTGAACGGCCTGCTGGAAGCTAGTAGGCTCATCATAATCTATGATGCAATCCTCTCTATCCCCATCTATGAGAAAACCGTAGTATCTCTCGGGCGGGACTGCCTACTACTTCTGCGGAGCGGCGTAGGAATGTCCTGTTCTTTTGAACCCTCTGGTTCCACTAAGCTTTCAGTAATAGTCTGTGGTTCTGGATTTTCTTCCAGTTCTATTGTGCTCCCACTTATCTGGGTTTCCAAAAACTCAGTTTCCAAGAAGCCGGCATGCTGAGAAACAAAAACCTTTTGTTCCTCAGTGGAATAGAAAAGATACCCCCTGGAGTTCCTTGGGTATCCCACAAACTTACACTGTACTGAACGTGCCTCGAGCTTGTCCGCATGCTGCTTTTTTACAAAAGCTGGACATCCCCATACCTTAAGATACTTAAGACAGGGTTTCTTCCCAGTCTACATCTGATATGGGGTGGTAGGCACAGTCTTGGTGGGAGCCTTGTTCAAGAGATACGCAGCTGCTTCTAGTGCATATCCCCAGAATGATCGCGGTAACTCAGTGTTACTCATCATGGACCGAACCATATCTAATAGGGTTCGGTTCCGTCTCTCCGATACACCGTTATGTTGCGGAGTGTATGGAGGAGTAAGCTGAGAGAGAATTCCGTTCTCTTTTAAATAGTCCAGGAACTCGGCACTCAAGTATTCTCCACCTCGATCCGATCTTAGAATCTTAATACTTTTGCCGGTTTGTTTTTCTACTTCATTCTTAAATTCCTGGAACTTTCCAAAAGCTTCGGACTTATGTTTCATTAAGAAGACATAACTGTACCTTGAGAAGTCATCCGTAAAAGTAATGAAGTAAGAATAACCGCTTCGCGCATGCGTAGACATTGGACCGCACACGTCGCTGTGTACGAGTCCCAAGAACTCGCTCGCTCTAACTCCGTGTCCAGTAAACGGAGTCTTTGTCATCTTTTCTTTGAGACAGGATTGACAAGTGGCATACGATTGATATTCGAACGGATTCAAATATCCTTCTGTATGTAACTTCGTCAACCTTCCCTCATTGATGTGACCCAGTCTACAATGCCATAAGAAAGTCTGATTTATTTCCGGAGACTTTCTTTTGTGTGTATTCTGGACGTTGAAAATCTGTGGTTGGTTTAATACATATATACCATTACTCAATGTACCTGACCCAATCAAAACTTGATTAAGGTGAATGTTTACAACATTACTTACAAACGCAAATTCATAACCTTCTTTAGAAACTAAAGATACAGAAATGATATTACAAGTTGCGTTGGATACAAAAAAGCAATTACGCAAAACCAAAACATGTCCATCTGACATTCCCAGGTGATAGTCCCCCACGGCTTTAGCATCCATGCTAGCTCCGTTCGCAACTCTGAGGGTCATGTCACCTGCCTTCAAAACCCTACGGTTTCTCAACGCCTGCAAAGAATTACAGATATGAGATCCTGATCCGGTATCCAATACCCAGGAAGTAGAGTTTATTGAAAGACAGTTTTCAATAACATACACACCTGAAGCTGAAGCTGCAACCTGCTTCAATTCCTGTGTTCTGGCCTTCCAGGCCCTGCAATCATTCTTCCAGTGTCCTTTCTTATGACAATAGAAGCATTCTTCCTTATCCACAAGCTTCCCCGCTTTCTTTGTTGCTTTAGCTTTTCCCTTCGTATCCACTTTACTAACACCGCCCCTTGGTTTGGCGGGGGCTTTCTTCTTCTTTCCCTTGGCTTTCGCCTTGGGCCTAGAAGAAGATGATCCTCCTACAAACAAAGTGGATGTTTCCCTACCTTTCTGTAGGGTGCCCTCTGCGCTCCTCAGCATGTTGAGGAGCTCTGAAAGTTCAACCTCCTTTTCTTGTAGGTTGAAGTTCAGTATAAACTGGGCGTAAGTGGAAGGAAGGGACTGGAGAACTAAGTCTGAATAGAGCTCACTCTCCAATGTAGCCGATCATCTTAAGCACGTATTCTGCTACTGATGATCCGACGACCATCCTTGCCGAAAATAACTTTTTCGACGCTTCGTATCTTGCGATACGAGATTGCTCTCCATACAGTTCTTTTGTATGGAGAAATATGGATTCAAGGTCCATATTCTCGTGCCTCCTCTGATGTTCGTTGTCCATCGAGGCAAGTACGAGGCACTTGGCCTTCGCGCTATCAATCTCCCAAGTCTTACGGATTTCCTTATCCGCGATGCTGGAACTGGGACCAGGGACAGGGGGAGCTTTGGTGGTAAGAAGATACCCCAGCTTGTCGTAAGTGATTGCCATCTTGACATTCCTGAGCCAATCTTTGTATTTTGGCCCTGTCAGTATGTTTTTATCTAGAAGTAACTTAAGTCCAGTCATTTCGATTGGTCGCTGCAATTAGGAGAGAGAAGAAGAAACACTTAGCATGATGCTCTTGCAAGTTTAGAGTGGTTTTTAGTTTGTCTAAACAGGATGGCTCCCACTGTTTCTCGAATCCCTCCTTAAAACCAAAAAGGAAGAATTAGTCAGGATCAATCTCACCGTACAATACTTGCTTAACCGTTCGGCCAGGCTGGTGTCGGTACTTCGAGGGAGGTTTTCCAACGCTTTCGTGAAGTTCCTTAATTTAAGAACCTCTTTTCCCTGGGGGCGTAGCCCTGCTAACACCTTTCTAGACACCTACTAGGTTTATAGCATTGATCGTTAAGTGAGAAATTTCCCGAGGAGTAGCATATACTCACAGTAGGATCGGGATCCAAATATCATCGCATGACGAAACTGAAGGAATCCTACCAGAATCATCACACTCCAAATGGTATGCAACACTAGCAAGTTTCAGTTCTTTTGAAACTCCCGATGTGGATTTTTTCCCCATGCTCTTATGACCTTGACGAAGGTCAACAAATCATAAGTCACATGTCAAGTTCTTCCCGTCATTATCCAGGTTAATTTGAATCCACCCGTATATACCCTTGACGAAGGTCAACAAGGTAATGCGAATGTCCCAAACCAACGCATCTATCTATGCTACATATGAACACCCAACAGCTACCAATCACTATGCCTTGACGAAGGTCAACAAACATAGCTTGAATACTATTGAATATTCATACGAAACGATGGAGGGCTACGAATGGTTTTGGCTAAACCGTGAACGTAGTGAACTTGATATAGTTGATGGAACGAGATAGCTTTTAAAAGGAGTGGCTCAAGCTCCGCATTTAAAAGTTGGTTTTGAAAAGAACCGAGTGGTTTTTCGAAAGTGTTCCAACGACTTTAACTTGGTTTATTATCTTGCATTAGTTCTTTTAATGCGTGATATTCTTGCATTAGTTCTTTTAATGCGTCCCATCATTTAATCCTACCATTGCAGAAAACAACCAAAATATGACGTACACTTATGCCATTCGCATTCGCCATGGGGCCCCGTCATTACCCGTTAGGTTACTTAACTAACGATAGAGCGGGGGCTGGGCTAGCGCGGCTGTAAAACATAAGCAATGCCTAAATAATATCATATATAGATATACTGCAATGATAAACGTTTCGGATCACAGATGAACACATTGGATATACTAGGAACCTGCAATTCGTACGAGCCTGTAACGAAAGGCAGATTACACGATCGCGGTGAATAGCCAATACCCCACCCAAGACCCCTACGGGTGCGGCAAACTACCCGCCAAGTACCCGAAGCGAAGCAACCTCCCTCATCCCCGTGAGTAGGCCACTCGGCACTTCGGCATACCCGGTAGTTTGTGCACCCCTCCATGGGTCTATCCTAGCAGCAAAAACAGTAAAAAGAAATTATACAATGACGGCTACAACCCCGACCCGGTTGTGCGGCCATACAAATAATTATTACATCAATTTACAAATTTACATGAATTGAAAGAAAAGAAAAACTCTCGTCTCACAACCCCCGGCTATTCACCCGCGACAATCCAACATATTCATATCCACATTCCAGCAACAGATCACAAATTTGTATAACCCCCACTAATCGACATATAGCGATTAGTAGACGTTCAATACAAATATCACATTACAGAAAAACCCGTCAGCAAAAGTCTTTTAGAAGTTCGATCAAAAATACGGATTTATAGGCCCCAAAAATTAAATTTTCGTTCTGGAAAATCTGGGCAGAAAATATATATTCCAAAAATCCCAAAACAACCCCAGAACAACACTGCACCAAACTTGGACCTTGGCCGAGTCAACTCGGCCGCGGAACCGCGGCGGGAGCGTGCTCCGGCCGCGTTTCCGCGGCGCTTTGACTCGATCGTTGGACCAAATTTGGTGGGTGATCACACAAAAGCCTGAGCCGATTTTTAGTGTATTTCAAAAAAGTTTTCCAGCACTTTTAAAATCGACAGAAACTTTAAAATTCCGGGGTTCGTTTCGGGACTTTTCTTTGATCGATCTTCTAGCTACTTTGCTAACATGTTAGATAGAGTTTAACTAGGGTCTGATACCACTGTAAGTCCATGCCTCCCGGTACTTTCGGGCATGCGGAATTTGATAAAAAATGATTTTCATAGAGGTGGTAACATGGACTTAAAACCCGGATCTTCGTTAAACATCTAACTAACAACCTAACTAGGAGTCGTTAACTACTCGGTTAGGGGGTTTATACCTTGCTTGTCTTGAACTCCTTCGTCTTCAAGCTCCGATGATGGTCCGGATCGGCTTCTTCCCGTCGTCTCCTTACGCCGAAGATAGATCCACCTGAAAGCTCCAACCTTTGGCTCCTTCTTCGAACTTTGAAGAAACTAGTTCACTCGGTTTGCTAAACCTTGTGAACTAGAGTGAGTAGAGAAGAGTTTGTATGGGATTTTATCTATGGTTCTTGGTTCTCAACTCATGAGACAAGAGAACCATAGAGTCAAGAGAGGGAGCAAGAGGAAGAGGGTGAGAGCAAGAGAATGAGAGCTCAAGAACAAGAGAGAGAATGGTCAAGTGAGAATGAGCCTCTCTTTTATCTTTCACCCTCTCATAATCCATAACCATCATAACTCATCATACCAATCAAGTGTTATGTGATGGTTGAAGCAACCATAACCATATCATTTCATGCACTCATTTTGCACAAAGGAGCAAGCAAGCAAAAGTCTTTGCCATGAAATGATAGCTATGGTTATCATGATGGTCAACTAGTCAAAACTAGTCAACCGGTCAACAAAGTCAACAAGTCAACAAAAGTCAACAAGTCAACAAAGTCAACAAGTCAACAACCATGTCACCATAATACTTAATTAATATAATTGTTAATCATATATCATATTCTCATTAGGGTTGAGCAAAAAGTCAATAGTCAACGGTCAACGGTCAACAACCCTAATGAGAATCCTCTGCCTCTGTCTCTCCGTCAACTGTGCATACACACCCGCATCCGCGTTCCGAGGAACACGAATACAAACTGGATAAATCCAATCCCAATACGTACACTAGGATCTGGCTTAAACCAAAGCCCGCTAGTGTAAACTGTCCGGACACAGTACGTGCACAAGTGCACGGATGTGACCGAACCCTGTCGCAAAACCATGCGACCTGTCGCAAAACCATGCGACCTCTACTCTTTTGCCTAAAGGCGAAAAGCTTTCTGTGTGGGACTCTAAAGACTCGACACTACGCTGGCAGTGGGTTTAACCACAGACCGCAAGCGGCACTAGCTGTGTGTAACGGTCCCCAGGTAAAGCCGACAAGAAGACTGACGAGGCGAAACCCATCTGAACTCCTACTGAGCCTGAATGTGACAATCTCGGTACAGTCCGGTCTGTTCGTCTGATACATCGCATGGCGGGCCTAGGGGGCGGTAAACGTCAGTCCCCCAATAGCGGTACAAGTCGTGTCGGAGTGAAGCCCAAAACACCCTGAGATAACACTGGAAGCCTACCAGTATATCTCGTTTTCCCTGGCCAGGGACTACTCGTGTAATAGCTCTCCTAGACACAACGCGATGTCAACCCCCAATACCGGGAGAGACGAATCCTGTCTAACCGTCACTGCCTCTAACTGCTTCGGGACTGCACCCAACTACCACCTGTTTGCACGACTCCTTTGAGCCGTGGTAGGGTAGTAATCAAAGTACAGTGGCAACACACTCGAGGCGAAGTGATAGTGTCAAGTCAGCGGACTAAGCTGTACTCATGTCACCTGGGAACTGATAACTGACGATAGGCATAATACCAACTAGTCAGTTCTCGATGAGTCCTGTCCAGTGTACTCGTAACCCAACGAGCACCCGCATACTCTCTCAAGTACGACGTACTGATGGCTGTGGGACAGACCATCTCCCACACTGGGATGAGAAGAGCACACACTAGTCTACTCCGGAGTATCGATGCCCTGTCTCGATAGTCCTGCGACCAGGGACCTGCATAAGGATGTGCTTATAGATTACCCAGCCCCACTAGTGTGACTGCCATCACAACGCTGGTAATCAAGCAAAGATCCTAAGAGCTCCACTAATGTGTATAGGCGATATACTAAAATAAACACATGTACACATTGAAGTAGAAACAAACCAAGTAGCATACTACTATTTTGAGCAAGATTGTATATACAAGGTGAATATCCCAAGCTTCCATTAAGTAATATACAAACTAGTATGATATAGTAATGGCCTCTAGGGCATATACACTAACGACGTTTGAGTTCGGGATTCGAGATGGACAGCGAGAGGACGACTACATGGAGCTAAGGAAGTGGATAACCGGATCTACAAAGGTTGTAGCCTCTCTCCATTAGTTAAGATGTTAACTAGTTTCGTTTTTCTCCTAAAAATTCTAGTTAACGATCTAGTCTAGGGTTTCTCGGCACCGTAAAATTTAAAATTGGCATGGTTGATGCCTTGTGAGACCTCATTAGTGTGCCTAGGAACCCTACAGTGGTATCAGAGCTACTAGGCATTGGATGTCGACCTATGGGGGGTTCTCACTGTGTGACAGTGTGGCGAAGCATAGGCTCTTACCCCCAGGGTGTCACGACCCGAAAGTACGGAACGTGTCTGGCACTTAGATTACGAGACGTCTAAAGGCGTACCGTAACCTAAGTGAGCCAAAGCCCAGAAATCTAACCCAAAATCAAAAGAGAGTGAAGGAAAAACCTTTAATGAAGACGATTTTCAAATCAATTAAGTTGCAAAGAATCCCTTTTTAAAACATCAAAAATTTCTGAAAATTTCGGCAGAGTCTCCCCTGTATTTTCTATCCCCCAAAATGGGTACAACAAGATAATAAACCTGTAATTATAAAAATGGCATCCCCAAGCGGGAGCTAGCTCTTCGCCCAAGGCGGATCACAACCACATGCAATATAATAGTAATATCAAGAAAAAGAGCATAAAAGAGATGCAAATACCAGAAAACACACGTCGGCTCAAGTGAGCTCGACCCAAAAGAAACCACGAATATACAAATCTCTCAGTCTCATCACTAGGTCGCATATACAATACAAGTGGTAGATGGAGAATACTAGATACAATGATAAAGCAAAAAGAAATAAAGTATACTCGCAACCCACCTACGGGCGATGTCGCGAGTCTGAGCAAAAGGAACTGATGACAAGATAGCCCGCCGCTACAAGACTTACGAGTCCGACCTGCAAGACACTGTGGCACAACGGGGGTGAGTTTCCAGCTCGTGAGTAAATATAACATCTAATAAAGCAATCGTAAGAATGCACGCAATGCGGAACAACATGTATGTCCATATGTGATATAATAACTCTAGTATGCATGCACATGTATGCAATATCTTTTCTAACTCTTTAAGTGTTTTAAATGTTAAAGTTACTGCATTCTTAACTTTTAGAAAACGAATGTCTGCATAATAGCTAAATATCATCAAGAAATCCTCAGAAAACCCGTGTCAAGCATCGACACCAAATAGGAATCATATCTGTCTCAATGTCGGGCTCCGTCAGTCCGGATCGGCCCATATCATAAATCTCACGACAACGGTCGGTATCCTCCGGATATCCGCCGCGCCAGACATCACCGGTAGGTAGTCTTCCCCTGCCAGGCTCATCGTCTACAACTCGATCTTCTTGCCCCGGGGTACCATACCGGGCCCACCATGTACCCGAGACGGTTCATCCACTCCTCGAATCGGGTCTTGAAATCCAACAGAAAACATGAAAACTCATGGTGGACGATACATACATCACGAGAAAACCGCAACTTTGTTTTGAAAATGATAAATATAAGGTTTTGTTAAATTCTTGCGGTTTTCCCCAAAAATCCAGAAATCGCAGCAATACTGAAATCTTCAAGAAAACCATAATGTCCACATGTTATATATTGATAAATGTCTATGATATCAATGTGTATGATGTGAATTTTGGCTAGAGTTCTATGTAAATATGATGATGATGCGAGATATGTGCATGCGATGCAGTTTCATATATCAAGTATGAATGCAGGTGACGATATTAAGATAAACAGGTTCTATCATGCACGTGGCATGTCAATTTCTAAAGGCGTGTGTGTCACATGAATAGTGCGCGTGCAATAGATGCCCATGGTAAGGTGTTCGTGTCCTACGAAATGATATCGCATAGGTAGAGATGAATGTCCATGCAATTTAACATACTGTTCGCTGTGAGGGTATGCAATGTACATAAAGGGATAAGCTGTCTAACAATATAAATCTTGCATAAAGTAGGATAATCCTAACTAGGGGGGTGCCTCGCGCCATCCAGACGACTCGCCCATAGATGAATACATCTACTCACCTGAAATCCCCGCTAATCTGATCCGGCCACCGCTTTGGCTTTACGCGCCGTGTCCGATGTTTCTCCGACCGATCCTATATTTGCACAATATCAAGCATAAGATTACAAAACCTAACACACTGCAAATCACAACATACAATTATTAACGCTCTCGAATTAATCATAGTATGCACTCAGTGCGCGGAAAAACGCACGAAAATCGCAATCCTTTAACTAAAATCGTCATTTCGGGAAAATCGATTAAACTACAACCCGACTAGACGAAACCCCGCGTTCGCGCATTCTAATAATCCTATACGAAGCTAATAATATTGCTAACCTAACGCAAATTGACCGCATTCTATTTTCTACAAAAATCTAGTAAGCGAATTTCTAGCCGATTTGATACAAACATCGAAATTTGACGATTTAACAAGCATATAAATACACCATTAACCACTACAACCAATTAGAAACCCAAAGCCCTAATTTAACTCTAACCCCATGCTTCAAACCCTAATCCACAATCAAATCCCTTACTTGAATTTTCAAAACTAACCATTTCAATGAAATTAATCATTTTAAAATACTAAGCTAGCTTTATTAAACTACAAATTAACAACTAGTTTAGGATCTTCACCTCTCAAGCTTGAACCCTAGCTTGATCAAGTCACCAAGAAGCCTCCTTTCATCATGTTCTTGAACAAATTTGGGTTGAAGAGAGAAGGGATTAGGGTTAGGCTTTGAATGGAGAAAGAAATTGTGGATTTTTATTGATTTTTAGCATGAAAATGAAGCAAGAATGAAGTGGGAAGTGGGGAATTTCTGCAGGAAGAGGGTCGGCTGCAGCAAGAGGAGGAGGTGGGGAAATTTTGGGGAAGTTTCTAGCTAATTACAACATCATATGATATCATATCATGCTTTCATATCAACCTTTTTCCAAAAAAACCCCTTTTTAAGCCATTTTTTCATAATTTTCCCACCAAAAATCTAAAAGTTTGCAAGACATGATATAATTTTATTAACACCATATTTTAGCTTATAAAGACTCCAAATTAAGAAATTTACCTAATTAAATTTGTATTTATCCCTAATTAAATGTATTTAAAAAGGCTTAAAAAATAAAAAAATAATTAATTACGAATTTTTTTTTATTTAACTAGAAAATTATAAATGACATTTTAGTGACAAAATTATAGTAATATCTTATTTAAATTTTGTATAATTAGGTCTACAATGAAAAATATCACTTTTGACTTTTTACGGAAAAAGCCGAAAAATTAGCCGATTACCGAAAAACTGCCTAAACGATTTTCGAAGGGTTACAATCTTCCCCCCTTAAAGAAATTCGGTCCCCGAATTTAGAATTTAACTACGCGTACCTTCAAAAAGATGGAGATATCTCTTCCTCATCTCGACCTCGGTCTCCCAGGTGACCTCCTCGCTGTTCGGGCCACGCCAAAGGACCTTGACGGACGGTATGACCTTCGACCTCAATTTCTTCACCTGCCGATCCAAGATGACAACCGGCTGCTCAGTGAAAGAAAGGTCACGCTCTAGCTGGATCGTCTGGTGCTGAATCGCCTGGGAGGGATCATGAAGGTACTTGCGGAGCATCGAGACATGGAATACGGGGTGAACATCGGGGAAGCTGGGCGGAAGAGCTAACCGATAAGCGACTGGACCAACACGCTCTAGGATCTCGAAAGGACCAACAAATCTAGGGCTTAGTTTCCCTTTCCGCCCAAATCTCATCACACCCTTCATCGGAGAGACCTTCAGGAAAACATGATCGCCAACAGCGAACTCGAGTCGGCGACGACGCCTGTCAGCATAAGATTTCTGCCTGCTCTGTGCCGCTCTCATCCTGTCCCGAATCAGCTGTATTTTCTCGGTCGTCTCCTGCACAATCTGCGGCCCCAAAATACTGCTCTCCCTGAGCTCTGTCCAACATACTGGCGATCGACATCTCCTCCCATATAAAGCCTCGAAAGGTGCCATCTGAATCATCTCCTGGAAGCTATTATTGTAGGAAAACTCGATCAAAGGCAAATGACGATCCCAGCTACCACCGAAATCTAAAACACAAGCTCTGAGCATGTCCTCAAGAGTCTGAATAGTACGCTCCGACTGACCGTCAGTCTGAGGATGAAAGGCTGTGCTAAAACTCAATCGGGTGCCCAAAGCTTCCTGTAGTTTCTGCCACAATCGGCTGGTAAACTGGGTGCCACGGTCGAACACGATGCAAGTCGGAACACCATGCAGTCGCACAATCTCATCAATATAAACCTGGGCGTACTGAGAAAATCCAAAAGTGGTATTCACTGGCAGAAAGTGAGCCGCTTTCATCAGTCGATCCACAATCACCCAAATAGAGTCGTACCCTCGACTGGTCCTGGGTAGACCCACAACGAAGTCCATGGAGACCTGCTCCCACTTCCACTCAGGGATGGGCAAAGGCTGTAACTCACCGGCTGGCCTCTGGTGCTCGGCCTTGACTTGCTGACAAGTCAGGCATCTCGACACAAAGTTTGTAATATCCTTCTTCATCCCGTCCCACCAGTAAACCTCTCTCAAATCACGGTACATCTTGGTGGAACCTGGGTGAACACTGTATACTGATCTATGTGCCTCCTCGAGAATATCACGCCTCAGTCCCTCTGAATCTGGCACGCACAGTCGAGTCCTAAATCGAAGTATCCCCTGATCATCAATCACGAACTCAGAAACTCTGCCCTGCCGAATCTGCTCAATAATCTCTAAGATACGGGCATCGCCGGACTGTGCCTCACGGATACGGTTAAGTAACTGTGGGCGTGCTCTGAAATGGGCCAGCTGTCCCCCCGTAGGAGTAAACTCGAACTGCACTCTGCTATCACATAACGCCTGCCAATCCGCCGTCGACTGCATCTGTACTGCGCTCAAACAAGATAAGCTACCTCCGGGCCTCCTACTCAATGCATCAGCCACCACATTCTCCTTGCCCGGATGGTATAAAATCTCGCAGTCATAATCCTTCACCAACTCCATCCAACGGCGCTGCCTCAGGTTCAAATCTCGCTGCTGGAAGATATATTTCAAAATTTTGTGGTCAGTGAATATCTGGCACGACTCACCGTATAGGTAATGTCTCCAGATCTTGAGTGCAAACACCACTGCAGCCATCTCTAAATCATGGGTGGGGTAGTTCTGCTCGTGTTTCCTCAGCTGCCGAGAAGCATACGCGATAACTCTGTCGTGCTGCATCAATACACATCCCAGCCCCACTCTAGAAGCATCACAATATACTACGAACCCGCCTGATCCTGAAGGCAATGCTAACACTGGTGCAGTAGTCAGACGAGTCTTCAACTGCTGGAAGCTATCCTCACATGCCGGGGTCCAATCAAAAGGAACCCCCTTCCGGGTCAACCCGGTCAACGGTGCAGCAATGCGGGAGAAATCCTGGACGAAACGTCGATAATAGCTAGCCAGACCTAGAAAACTGCGAACCTCTGTAACTGATACTGGTCTAGGCCAACGCTGAACTGCCTCGATCTTCTTCGGGTCCACGCAAATACCATCTCTCGTCACCACATGACCCAAGAAGTCGACACTGTCTAACCAGAATGCGCACTTGGAGAATTTGGCGAACAGCTGATGCTCCCTCAAAGTCTGTAATGTGATACGTAAGTGCTGCTCATGCTCCTCCCGGCTCCGAGAATAAACCAAGATGTCGTCAATGAACACAATGATAAACTGATCGAGATACGGCCTGAATACACGGTTCATCAAATCCATAAATGCTGCCGGGGCATTGGTGAGCCCGAACGACATCACCAAGAACTCATAATGACCATATCGAGTACGGAAAGCTGTCTTCGGAATATCCTCCTTCCGAACCCGCAACTGGTGATAACCTGACCGTAAATCAACCTTCGAGAAAAACCCTGCATCCTGGAGCTGATCAAATAAGTCATCAATGCGGGGTAGGGGATACATGTTCCGCACAGTAACCCGGTTCAGCTGACGATAATCAATGCATAAGCGCATACTTCCGTCCTTCTTCTTAACAAACAGGACGGGAGCACCCCAAGGTGACACACTCGGTCGGATAAGCCCTTTGTCCAGCAAGTCCTGTAACTGATCCTTTAGCTCTCTCAGCTCCGCCGGGGCCATCCGATAAGGCGGTATAGAGATAGGCCCCGTGCCAGGGATCAAGTCAATACAGAACTCAATCTCGCGCTCTGGTGGCAGACCAGGAAGCTCGTCAGGAAATACATCAGGAAACTCTCTCACAACAGGGACCTGGTCCAATGGAACCTCTATGGAGCTAGTATCACAAACATGGGCTAAGAATCCCTGACACCCTTTCCTTAATAGCTGACCAGCGCGAAGAGAAGAAATCAAGCTGGGAAGGGTAGCGCTACGATCTCCCTGAATAATAAGAACCGGCTCGCCAGGAAAATTGAATCTGACTGCTTTTTCATGGCAGTCCACGGATGCATAGCAGGTGGCTAGCCAGTCCATACCAAGAAGAACGTCAAAGTCTAGCATATCGAGGAGAATCAAATCTACAGAAGAATCTCTCTCCCCGATACGAACGGAACAAGATCAGTACACAAAACGGGCAACAAAAGACTCGCCTACCGGGGTAATAACGACAAGCGGCTGATCTAACGGAGAAGACTCTCGGCCCAACCTCGGTGCAAAGTACGTGGATACATAGGAATGTGTGGAGCCTGGATCAAATAATACCCGTGCATCAAAAGAACATACTGGCAGAGTACCTGTCACGACGGCATTGGATGCCTGTGCATCCTGAGGAGTCAATGCAAACACTCGGGCCTGTCCACCACTAATAGCTGGCTGTGCTCTGCCTCTACCTCGGCCTCTGCCTCTGCCTCTGTCGCCTCGTCCTCTCTGAACCGGACCGCCACGCCCACGGCCTCTAGAAGCATCTGACTGGCGTGGAGCATCATCAGGAGTAGGAAGTAAAGCTCTCTGAGAAGGTGGTGAAGGTGGTAAAGTCACATGCGGGACTGTCGCCGCACCATGGCGTCCCATGGTACAGTCTCTGACACGGTGGTACTGACTCCCACACCGAAAACATCCTGGAGACGACTGCTGGGTCTGTAGATATGAACCAAATAACTGACCTCGTCTCAATCCTCTGCCTCCACCATCTCCCGGAAATAATCTATCACGGTGTCTGCCCATCTGCCGCTGAGCTGGCGTATCAGTACGGATCCTCTTCGGACCAGAAACGACCGGAGTCTCAGCAATACGCTCCTCCAATAGTAAGGCTGCATCCATCACGGCTGCGTATGTGTCAAAATGCTGGGTGCCGATGGCAAGGAATAGCTGTGTATCAAGCCCTCGCACGAACCTCTTTATTCTCTTCTCTTCAGTGTCGACTAGGTACGGAGCATATCGAGACAACTGGGTAAACTGTATATCATACTCCGACACTGTCATCCCAGGAGTCTTGCGCAAAGACTCAAAACTACGGGCTCGAGCATCTCGGACACTCTCCGGAAGAAAACGGGCAAGAAATGCATATGTAAACTCATCCCAGGTCATAGAAGGCAGACCTGCAGCTCGGCCTCTCTCTACTGAGTCGTACCATGTCTGGGCAAGACCCTCCAGACGAAAACTCGCAAACTCCACCAATCTATCCTCAGAACACCTCAACGAACGGCAAATCCGAGCCATCCTATCAAGAAATGCCTGTGGGTCCTCCGTCGCATCTGTACCGGTAAAAGCTGGAGGTCTCAATCTCATGAACTCCTGTAGTGAAACGGGGATAGTCTCCGTAGTAGCAGAAGGAGTGACCATCTGTGCAGCAGGTACGATCGTGGTCTGTGCGGTGGAAGGAACATCCTCGGATCTCTGAGCCCGACTGGACTCAACTAAAGATCCCATCATCTGTCGCAACTCTTGCATGCCGGCCTCTAATCTGGCAATACGGTCTGGATAAGGCGGATCAGTATGACCCTGAGGGACAGGTGTATCATCCCGCTCGATCCTCGCCTCAGACGGGCCCGCCCGAATCTCATCCCTAGCGGCAGCCCGCTGAGCTCTCGTAGTCTTTGGCGGCATCGAAGCTGAATAATAAACAGGACTGATAAGATCATTGCAATTGAATCAAGGAATGCAAGGAATCAAGAAAGGAAATACAAGCAATTATGTCCTAAGGTCACTTAGGCGGAGTACCGTATCGTAAGTATGCCGCGGATCATACCCACGCTACGCCACTCTGCTTAAGTCACCTACTCCATCTACCAAGGTCGTCCTACACTCAGAAAGGTAAAACCTACGCTCTGATACCAACTTTGTCACGACCCGAAAGTACGGAACATGACTGGCACTTAGATTACGAGACGTCTAAAGGCGTACCGTAACCTAAGTCAGCCAAAGCCCAGAAATCTAACCCAAAATGAAAAGAGAGTGAAGGAAAAACCTTTAATGAAGACGATTTTCAAATCAATTAAGTTGCAAAGAATCCCTTTTTAAAACATCAAAAATTTCTGAAAATTTCGGCCGACGTATTTTCTATCCCCCAAAATGGGTACAACAAGATAATAAACCTGTAATTATAAAAATGGCATCCCCAAGCGGGAGCTAGCTCTTCGCCCAAGGCGGATCACAACCACATGCAATATAATAGTAATATCAAGAAAAAGAGCATAAAAGAGATGCAAATACCAGAAAACACACGTCGGCTCAAGTGAGCTCGACCCAAAAGAAACCACGAATATACAAATCTCTCAGTCTCATCACTAGGTCGCATATACAATACAAGTGGTAGATGGAGAATACTAGATACAATGATAAAGCAAAAAGAAATAAAGTATACTCGCAACCCACCTACGGGCGATGTCGCGAGTCTGAGCAAAAGGAACTGATGACAAGATAGCCCGCCGCTACAAGACTTACGGGTCCGACCTGCAAGACACTGTGGCACAACGGGGGTGAGTTGCCAGCTCGTGAGTAAATATAACATCTAATAAGGCAATCGTAAGAATGCACGCAATGCGGAACAACATGTATGTCCATATGTGATATAATAACTCTAGTATGCATGCACATGTATGCAATATCTTTTCTAACTCTTTAAGTGTTTTAAATGTTAAAGTTACTGCATTCTTAACTTTTAGAAAACGAATGTCTGCATAATAGCTAAATATCATCAAGAAATCGTCAGAAAACCCGTGTCAAGCATCGACACCAAATAGGAATCATATCTGTCTCAATGTCGGGCTCCGTCAGTCCGGATCGGCCCATATCATAAATCTCACGACAACGGTCGGTATCCTCCGGATATCCGCCGCGCCAGACATCACCGGTAGGTAGTCTTCCCCTGCCAGGCTCATCGTCTACAACTCGATCTTCTTGCCCCGGGGTACCATACCGGGCCCACCATGTACCCGAGACGGTTCATCCACTCCTCGAATCGGGTCTCGAAATCCAACAGAAAACATGAAAACTCATGGTGGACGACACATACATCACGAGAAAACCGCAACTTTGTTTTGAAAATGATAAATATAAGGTTTTGTTAAATTCTTGCGGTTTTCCCCAAAAATCCAGAAATCGCAGCAATACTGAAATCCTCAAGAAAACCATAATGTCCACATGTTATATATATGATAAATGTCTATGATATCAATGTGTATGATGTGAATTTTGGCTAGAGTTCTATGCAAATATGATGATGATGCGAGATATGTGCATGCGATGCAGTTTCATATATCAAGTATGAATGCAGGTGACGATATTAAGATAAACAGGTTCTATCGTGCACGTGGCATGTCAATTTCCAAAGGCGTGTGTGTCACATGAATAGTGCGCGTGCAATAGATGCCCATGGTAAGGTGTTCGTGTCCTACGAAATGATATCGCATAGGTAGAGATGAATGTCCATGCAATTTAACATACTGTTCGCTGTGAGGGTATGCAATGTACATAAAGGGATAAGTTGTCTAACAATATAAATCTTGCATAAAGTAGGGTAATCCTAACTAGGGGGGGTGCCTCGCGCCATCCAGACGATTCCCCCATAGATGAATACATCTACTCACCTGAAATCCCCGCTAATCTGATCCGGCCACCGCTTTGCCTTTACGCGCCGTGTCCGATGTTTCTCCGACCGATCCTATATTTGCACAATATCAAGCATAAGATTACAAAACCTAACACACTGCAAATCACAACATACAATTATTAACGCTCTCGAATTAATCATAGCATGCACTCAGTGCGCGGAAAAACGCATGAAAATCGCAATCCTTTAACTAAAATCGTCATTTCGGGGAAATCGATTAAATTACAACCCGACTAGACGAAACCCCGCGTTCGCGCATTCTAATAATCCTATACGAAGCTAATAATATTGCTAACCTAACGCAAATTGACCGCATTCTATTTTCTACAAAAATCTAGTAAGCGAATTTCTAGCCGATTTGATACAAACATCGAAATTTGACGATTTAACAAGCATATAAATACACCATTAACCACTACAACCAATTAGAAACCCAAAGCCCTAATTTAACTCTAACCCCATGCTTCAAACCCTAATCCACAATCAAATCCCTTACTTGAATTTTCAAAACTAACCATTTCAATGAAATTAATCATTTTAAAATACTAAGCTAGCTTTATTAAACTACAAATTAACAACTAGTTTAGGATCTTCACCTCTCAAGCTTGAACCCTAGCTTGATCAAGTCACCAAGAAGCCTCCTTTCATCATGTTCTTGAACAAATTTGGGTTGAAGAGAGAAGGGATTAGGGTTAGGCTTTGAATGGAGAAAGAAATTGTGGATTTTTATTGATTTTTAGCATGAAAATGAAGCAAGAATGAAGTGGGAAGTGGGGAATTTCTGCAGGAAGAGGGTCGGCTGCAGCAAGAGGAGGAGGTGGGGAAATTTTGGGGAAGTTTCTAGCTAATTACAACATCATATGATATCATATCATGCTTTCATATCAACCTTTTTCCAAAAAACCCCCTTTTTAAGCCATTTTTTCATAATTTTCCCACCAAAAATCTAAAAGTTTGCAAGACATGATATAATTTTATTAACACCATATTTTAGCTTATAAAGACTCCAAATTAAGAAATTTACCTAATTAAATTTGTATTTATCCCTAATTAAATGTATTTAAAAAGGCTTAAAAAATAAAAAAATAATTAATTACGAATTTTTTTTATTTAACTAGAAAATTATAAATGACATTTTAGTGACAAAATTATAGTAATATCTTATTTAAATTTTGTATAATTAGGTCTACAATGAAAAATATCACTTTTGACTTTTTACGGAAAAAGCCGAAAAATTAGCCGATTACCGAAAAACTGCCTAAACGATTTTCGAAGGGTTACACAGGGTGTCCCGAGACCGGAAGGTGTTCCGGCGGGTTGTAGTCTTCGCGAGGGGGCATGCGTAAAAAGTAGCTGCTGAGGGACCCGTTGGTGCCACGGCGACCCCATTGGATGGGGTGGCTGCCTGACCTATAGTGGTATCAGAGCTACTAGGCATTGGATGTCGACCTATGGGGGGTTCTCACTGTGTGACAGTGTGGCGAAGCATAGGCTCTTACCCCCAGGGTGTCCCGAGACCGGAAGGTGTTCCGGCGGGTTGTAGTCCTCGCGAGGGGGCATGCGTAAAAAGTAGCGGCTGAGGGACCCGTTGGTGCCACGGCGACCCCATTGGATAGGGTGGCTGCCTGACCTACAGTGGTATCAGAGCCTAGCTAGAGCCTTAGGCGAAGCGTAGACGGAGTTTGAAGTCTGATCGAACCGAAACCCCATTTCCAAAATGCTCTCTGTACATTTTCTAAAATCTGGGATTTTTCCGAATTAAAAATATGCAGAAAACTCAGTAGGGAATTGTAAGAATTACTGTGAAGCCCGTACCCATCATTCCTCCAAAGTGCGGCGGAACCGCGGCAGAAATATGGCTTCTGCGGCGGTTCCGCGGCCAATTGATGACGTCACCTTCCCATTTTTGCACAGTAATTCCTCTTTCACAGTGCTGAATTTTCTGGGAATTTTTAATTTGACTCAAGAGTTGAGTGTTCTGGGGTTGTATTGGGAATCGACGATTCGATCGGATTATTAAACTTCGCCTATATGTTTTTCCGGATAATTTCTTGATATGTTAAAAAGTTCGACCGGATATGAATACCCAACTTTTCCCCTGCCGGAAAATATCCAAGTGTTGGATTTTTGTGTGGTTTAAGGACGTTCTGAGTAGTGCAAGTAACGCGATGGTCCCTCTAGAAGACAACAAACCTTAACTCGATTATGTGACCGTCTTGAACTGCCCTTTGAACCTTCGGGTTTGGGGCAGTACGGCGTGCCACATGTGAGGCGTTGGCTTGACCCTTCTACGGCTGGACCGTTGGTACTGAGGCATGAAGTGAATGTCTTTGAACTTATTTCATGTGTTGGACGGTTTCGGGAAAACTTGGGTGTTCGAATGTTCGATCGGAAAGTTTAATATTTTCTATTTATGTCGAATAGGATACAATAATTGGAATTCACAAACAGTTATGAGATAACTGAATGAATGTTATAAATCTAGCGGTTTAGTTTCATTTGATATTGAAAAGAGTTTTCGATAATAAGACTAAAATGCGGGATTTGTAACTGTTAGGCATGTGATGTCTAAGTATTTCATTTGATTAGGCTTGTGATGTCTAAAGATGTTGCGGATTCCAACTGTTGTAGTTTTACACTTTCTTTTCTGTGACCGTAAGTGTAATATGTGATATCGCCGGTTTCGTTGCTATATGTCAACGACAATTGGGATGCACATATTTACTTACGTTGATGACATGTGATGTTATGTGTTGCTGGATATGTTATATTGGATCGTCGTGTTTGGATAGCCGGGCGTTTTTATGTGAGATGAGTGTTTTTCATTTTTCATTCATGTAAAAACTTGTATGTAATATTCTTTTATTGGGGCACTTCCAGGTAGCGGAAGTTGTCACCCTTTGTATATTATTTACTTTTCCGCATTAGGATAGACCCAAGGAGCGGAGCATAAGTAACCGGGTTCTGGGGTCCAGTGGGAGACCAACTCGAGGAGTCGAGTCCGGGTCTCCTAACCCTAGAATTGGCAGGGTTGCTTGCCACTCTCGTAGGGGTCTAGGGGTGTGGGATTGGCTATTCATCACGACCGTGGAATCCGTGTTTTATACTGGCCCGTATTGAAAACACAGACGTCCTAGTATATCCAATGTTTCATATGTTTCTTCTGCTGCGATATCTGTGATGTGATCATGTGATGTTCTTTGATAGATACTTTATATAGTATATATGATATATTATATAGACGTTACTTATGTTTTGCATCCGCACTAGCCCTGCCCTGCTCTGTCGTTAGTTACCTAACCTAACGGTGCACGAGGGGACATCCAGGCGAATGCGGATGGCATAAGTGTACGTCGTATTTATCTGTGATGTTTAGGTGACTTAAATGATGGGACATCATTAATGTTATTGATGAAAGAAAAGAAACCTAAGATGTTGTAGAATCAAATTTTAAACAAAACAGGTAGCTACAGTTCTTGCTTTGCATAGCGGTATATATGATATACCCTGCACCTTATTCGATGAGGAAAGGACCGAGATCCCTTCACCGGGAGTGACTCCTTTAGCAGTAACTGGCAGATGCTACACACTCGGTTTGGTTTTGATTGCTTTTAAGAGTTTTTGCTTTGCACAGCGATATATATGATATATCCCGCACCTCATTCGACGAGGAAAGGACCGAGATCCCTTCACCGGGAGTGACTCCTTTAGCAAAACTAGAAAAGCCTCAAAATCACTCCATTTCAAAACTTCATTTTGATTCTACAACGATATCAAGTTCATTACGCTCATGGTTTTCAGAAAAACCTGCGTAGCCCTCCGTCATTTCAGATAAGTACTACTTAGTATTCATGCTGCGGTAGTTTGGCCTCCGTCAAGGCGTAGTGTATGGTAGCTAACTAGTGCTTATCTGCCAGCATATGATGCGATTGGATTAGGGTATTCGTACGGCGTAGTTTGGCCTCCGTCAAGGGTCGTACGGGTGGGTTTAATTCGATCGAGAAATGACGGGATTGTTGGAGATAGTGCCCTCATAGTCAATTATTGGATCGCAGGTACGTGATTGCAATGATTGCGGAGGACCTATCCCGGTAGGACAGTCTTACTCGAGATGATAGTATGCTATCTGGTTTGCCTTTATCAGTCGTATACATGTTCAGGTGACTGATTGCATGTTACACTTTGATAGAGCCCTTAGGATCTTGCTTTACTACCAACAGTATGATGGCGATCATATACGTGAGAGTTGGGTAGTTTATATGCACATCCTTAATTTTGGTCCCTAGTCGTGGGAGTTTCGAGACAGGGCATCGATACTCCGGAGTAGACTAGTGTGTACAGTCGAGACCCCGACGAGGGGCGGTGGCCGGTCTCACAAGCCACTGGTGTCAGTTGGATCACCTAAGATGTATACAGGTGCTCATTGGGTTATGAGTACACCGGACAGGAATCGCCGGGAATTTGCTAATTAGTACTATACCTATCGTCAGATAGCAGTTCCCTGGTGACATGTGTACAGGTTAGTTCATCGACCTGAGGTCGTCATTTGTCTCGTGTGAGTTCCCACTGTGCTTTGATTTCTACCCTACCACGGCTCAAAGGAGTCGTGCAAACAGGTAGCTTTTGGGTACAGTCCCGAGCCATATGGAGACACGTGAGCGGATCGGCAGGGGATTCGTCTCTCCCGGTATTGGGGGCGAGGTCGTGCTGTGTCTAGGAGAGCCATTACACAAATCCATGGCCATGGTAGGAGATTTACTGGTAGGTACTCCAGTAGTATCTCAGGGTGTATTTGGGCTTCACTCCGACACGACTTATACTGCTATTGGGGGTCTGACGTTACTAGCCCCCTAGGCGGATATGCGGTACTCATTGACGAACGGACCGGACTGTATATACATTGTCACTGTTAGGCTCAGTAGGGTTTTCGGAGGAGTTCGCTCATCGGTCTCCCTTGAGTTCGCTCCTCGGCCACCCTTGAGGTCAGTCCATGGGCAGCCGTTACGCATAGCTAGTGCCGCTGACGGTTTGTGGTTAAACCCACTGCCAGGGTACTGACGAGTCATTAGAGTCCCCCACAGACAGTTTCCCAAGTTCGGACGAAACGTTGTAGAGGCCGTATGGTTTTATGGCAGGGTTCGGAAAATGCACGTGCGTTTACGCACGTGTCGATTTTCGGACAGATGATACTGGTCGGCTTTGGTTTAAGCCGGATCCGAGTATTATATTGAGTAGGTATAATATCTTTGTCTCAGTTGCATTTGTATTCGGTCGTAATACAAATGCGGGTATATTTATACAGTTTCGGGGTTTTCCTGAAAGTCGTTTCAGGATCACTTTTGGAAGTTGCCAGTTTCCAGTTTTCTATCAGCCGTCTATTAACATTTGGTTAAAGGCGGATTTATCTTTTCTTGGATGAGAGTGAGTCGTGCTTCTAGAAGGTTCTAGAAGGTTCTAGAATTTGTGACAAGGATTATGACACATGCTTTGTATTCAACCATTTCTTGTTTTCCTTAAGATCTTTATGCTAGATATTCTTATGTGTTCACATATGATATTTAGGCTTAAGGTTACCCTCTTTCTCCTACGGTCACCCCCCCTCTTCTATATGAATGGCCGGCCCTCTCTCTCCTCCACTCTCTCTCTCACTTGATAGTTTTTCATGGTTGTAAAAAGGATATGATAGATTTTCGGGGTGTATGGAATTCACAGCTCATTTCATTCCATCACCCAATTCCTTCGGCAACTTCATTTACCGATCGTCCACGGACTTGGACGAAGTGAGACAAAGTCATCTACTCATTCTCTACATCATTCTTGGTCGTTTCTTTTAGCAAACTTGACGATCGAGTTGCCTCGAGTCAGAGGCGGGAGCCCGTTTAAAGAACCGATCATGTGGTGCCACCTCGACGAGGATATCGGAGATCGACGAGATCGGAGCAGCCGCAACGGAGCGTGGGATGATGGTTGAAGAACGAAGGACTCGGATCGTTCGGTATAACCATTCTACACTCTTTACAGTTTGTTAGTTTAGCAATAATGGCAGATCCGGGTTAAAGTATACGATAGCGCCAGTTAAAATTTTTTTATTCCGCATTTGGCGTCTGTAGACGGCCGGGGCGCTAGCGTAGACTTACAGTGGTATCAGAGCCTAACCATTTTGCTATACTAACATGTGCTAACGCGTTTAAAACATCGATCCGACCGGAAATCAAAAATCACAAATCTTAGCTTGACAGTTTCTGTTGTTTTTAAACGGTCTGATAAAATTATTTTACACATCTCAGAATACTGTGCAGGCGTTTTTAAGAGCCGCGACAAAATTTGGGGTCGTGACTCCTCCAAGCTGCCGTGAAAAGGCGGCCAAACCCATGGTTTGGCCGCGCTTCCGCGGCCACGTGGGGAGCACGTGCTCCCAAATTTGGTCAGTGGGTTCTGTGATGGATTTTGGGGTTTTTCGTAAATATCGTTTTGGCCCAGATTTTGTTACTGTTCACCAGTAAGCAGTGGGGCCCACTTTTTGGTATTTGGTCTTTGGTCGATCGAAATTTAAACACGTTAGTTTACAGTGCTTACATTATATCTCCGACCGGGAATGTCATTTGATCGGTAAACCACGTTTGATTGCTATAGTTCTTTTAGACGGGTTTGCGAACGTGACATTCGCGTTGATGTTCTGTGTTGTGCTGTGATGTTGCGGATTTGTCGTGATGGATAGCAGTGTACAATGGTAGTACAGTTTGAGTTTATTTGTACATTTGATATTGCGGGACGAGCGTCCAACTTGTAGACTGCCGTCACTGCCTGTTGTATAATATTCTTTTGGGGGCACGACCAGGTTGCGGTCGATGTACCTATTGTACTATTTTTCATTACTGTACTAGGTTTTGCCCCGCGACGGAGTGCACGGATAGCCGGGTTCGGGAAAGCAACGGGTCCGCATCTCATGGCTTTGAGAGGCAGAGGGGTCCCACTCTAGAACTGGCAGACTATTCGCCGCACTCGTAGGGGGTACAGGTTGACCCAAGGAGGGGTGCTCAATTTACCGGATTCCGTGAAGTGCCGGGTGTTCCATTCACTATGCTGTGGGGACTACCTCGCTTCAGGTTATGGCGGGTAACTTACCGCACCCGTAGGGGTCTAGGTCTCTTTGCACAGGCTATCCACACGACAGGGGAACGTCGAGTTTCAGCAGCGGCTCTGTGAAACTCGGGGATCCCAGATATCTGTATTGTTCTGTGATGCTTATTACTTTTCTGTAATGTTGCATACTATCACGCCTGGAGCGATTATTGTATATTGGTTTATATACTATTAGATGTTGTATATGTTTTACACCCGCGCTAGTGCAGTCCCCGCTTTGTCGTTAGTTAAGTAACCTAACGAGTGATGACGGGACCCAGTAACGAATGCGGATGGCATATACGTACATTTTATTTTCGTTCTTTTCTGGTGTGATTGAATGATGGGACTGCGTTGATTCTGATCAATGCAAAGTTAAAACAAACCTATATACAGTTGTTGGAACAATTTAAAAAGTGTTATTGCAAAGACGTTTCCTTTTGTTATGCATAGCGGTATTCAGTGGAATATCCTGCACCTCATTCGACGAGGCAAGGGCCGATATCCCTTCACCGGGACCGACCCCTTGGACAGAAGTTTGCGTCAGGGTAATAACTTCACTATAGTCGATTACAAGTTGCTTTGCATAGCGGTATTCAGTGGAATATCATGCACCTCATTCCACGAGGAAAGAGCCGAGATCCCTTTACCGGGAGTGACCTCTTTAGCAAAAGGTTTTCGCCCCTATATTTTAAAAAGCTATCAGGTTCCTTTAGCGATATCAAGTTTACTACGCTAAAGGTTTTTCGCCAAAAAACCAGCCGTAGCCCTCCGTCACTTCTTTTGGGTATTCAGTAGTATTCAAGCTATGTATTTTGACCTAACGCCAAGGCATAGTGTTTGGTAGCTGCTGGGTATTCAATTGTTGCATAGATAGATGAGTTGGTTTGGGACAGCCGTTCTGCCATTTTGACCTAATGCCAAGGGCATGTGCGGGTGGGTTCAAATTAACAAGATAGTGATGGGTAGAACTTGGCATGTGACTTATGACATTTTGACCTAACGCCAAGGTTATAAGAGCATGGGGCAAAAACTATATCGGGAGTTTCTAAAGAAACTGAAACTTGCCAAGTATGCGCATACCTTCTGGAGTATGAGTAACGTGGATGCATTCCATCACGTTATCATGCGATGAGAGTTGGATCCTGATTCCCACTGATGAGTTGGTTTACTCTTCGGGTGATCCCGATTGATTCTTCTTTAGGTTTGGAGGAGAATTTGACAGGACAGTGGGAGGTTTCCGGATTAGATAAAATGATGACCATTCTGATCTAGGTTAGAGTGCACGCAGAGTGTTTCTTTTCTCTCTCTCTCTCTCTTTGGCAGCGACCTTTGACCGACCCTAGACTATGACTCAGTGACCAGGTTGACCGAACCTTCTTAAAATACTGGCTTTTGGATTATCTGAGTTGCATAAGTCATTGCCACTCCTTCTTTTACCCTTTGCATTTCTCAGAACACCCGTATTACTACGGATATCCACTTCCATTGGATAGATCCATCGTATGGTTATATACGAACTCGAAGGGACTTCTTCGGGGATGGATCCAGGTTCAGGAGAAATAGAATTGGTTTATTCAGTTGTCTTTTATTATCACCTTCTCTCAGGTTGCGAGAGCTCCTTGGTTTAGGACAGTACACCTATTACGCTTATTGGATAGTCTTATTCCAAACCATAGGCTGGTGCCGAAAGGTAGGGAATGAAGAAAACCAATTAGCCTAAGTAGGGTGTGCAGAAGGTAATATGTAAAGACAAAATAAAGGGATTAGAAAGAGGGCAAAGTAAATTGCGACTGATATCATTCACGACCAAAACCGCGTACTTCATCGCCGCTCCTATTTCACCTTTAAAAAGAATAAGGTATTATTCAGTTGTCTTTTATCGTCACCTTCTCTCGAGATGCGAGTACTCCTTGGTTTAGGAGGGTACACCTATTATGCTTACTGGATAGTCTTCTTCCAAACCATAGGCTGGTGCCGAACGGTAGGGAAGGAAGAAAACCATTTAGCCTAACGATGGTGTACAGAAGGTAACAACTAAAGACAAATAAAGGGATTTGGAGAGATGGCAATAAAATATACGGTTGAAGTCATGAATTGGATTATGGAAGAGGCATTGCTATGAATACCAGGATACCCCTACGAAACATTTTCATGTTTCAGTGCATTGTTAAAAGAAAAACTGTTTTCCCGATTAGACACTTACTCCAAGGGTATGTATTTACCAGGTTTCATTCTCATATCTGTATGGTTTTACAGATGATGAGTGGGAGTAAGATATTGGGAATTAGGTGATTATCCTCATTATATCGGAATTCGTTGTAATTGGTGATATTTGAGGAAATCGCCAGGGTACAGTTTTCCACCTACAACGCACAGGTTTTGAGTTGTTCAACTCAGCGGACTTATACAGAGTATTGTATGTTGTCCAGTATCCATCAGGACAAAGGGGTAGGTCCTCGTACTATGTTCTGTTTACTTATAACTTCTCTAGTATTTAGATAAGTGTTTCGTAGAAATACAAGGTCTAAGTTTTGAGAAGTTGTGGGTATAAGAATAAAGTAGAGAACCAGGTATCACAAGTATCGGGATTCTTCAAAGAGATCGAAGATGTAGATTCTTGTAATTGGTATTCAGATAATAGTGATGATTTTGAGAAACGTGTTTCTCTTTCAGGTTACTCATAATTGGATGGATTCCTAAGTTGAGTAATGCTGATTAGCCTCTTTCCATTAAGTTGATATGCACTGGAGACAGCTGCATGATTTGAATCTGGTTCCAAATTAAATTAGTGCCAAAGTTTCTATATTGGATATAGAATAGTTCGTACCTTAAAAGAAATTAAGGTACGGGGAGTTGTCCAGCTTATGATTAAAACCAGACACTGGATAACCCAGGGCACGTTTCTGTAATGGCTGTTTGTGGGTTGACCCTGGCTATGACGAGGGTTGATATTCTACCATTAAGAAGATCAATAGTGATATTGTTCTTGACTTGCCACAGTTTTAGTAAAAATGGATCTTTTTCAGAAAACAGTAGTGAGAGTATGGTAGAACTGGAAGTGATTCCAGAACCGCGAACGATTACGGAAAATTTAATAGGACCTATATATTCAATCAGGTTTGACATTCCAATAGCCACTCCGCAGATATGGTGGGTAGCCTCAGACACCCGAGAGGTACTTCGGTAGCCTCAAGGACGGTGACAGGGAGGTTCTTATCTACCCAGACTTGACACTACTGTTGTTCCAGGTTATGAGACCCGGTAGGAGGGTTGTCGTAGTCAGTGGGAGCAACGGAAGCATAGTGGGCAAGATGCTTATATCTATTTATAGACTTGAGCAGTAATAGCGAAGATAGATCATCTAATTTTGATGTGACAGTCATGGGTTTGACTTCAATCAGAATAAGGGATGGATCAGTTAAGAAGTTAGTAGGGTGTGATGTCATGATTTCTGGATGACATACACAGAGTGGGAAGTAAAATTCCTATACTACGATCGGTTGTACTGTGGTCGTCACACAGTTGTTTCTCCAGACAGGATATGGATATAATATTTGACATTTTGGTTTCTAGATCTATGGTTTTAGATCTGGATTTGGGTAGTTTCCCAATGTGGGTACTTTGACAGATATTCTAATGGTTTTTGGAATAGTTGACTCCTAGCATGGCGGTGTACCTGCAGGTGATGGAGTCACCCTCTCTAAAGGTGTCTTACAGACTAAAGGGGAGAGGGATGTGCATGATTGGCAGATCACTTGCTTAGGCAATTGAGTCAATCATGAGATGTCATGTACCACACCAAATGTTGGTTTTGCACTAGATGCAATAAGTTTGTATTAATCCAATCCTGGAGAAACATAAGGAAGCAGTTTTAGAACGTAAGTACATGTTCTACGGATTTGTTGACGGCAGCCTCCTTCGGGATACGATTATCATTCCAGGCTTCAAAGGTGACGTGGATGACAGAGTGACTGTCAGAGTTTTAGTTTTTCCCTCTGACGAAGAGGGACAGTATTATGGACAGGTGGTCCAAGAGGATACTGTGGGAAGCAAGGTGCCCGATACTGATTAGGTTCAGTGATCGATTCAGTCTAAGAAGTTTGGATATGGAGTTCATTTATGAACTAAGGTCCCATCAGATATCCAGACATGTTCTAAGACAGGTATTACTCAATTCGGGAGATGGTTTTCTCCGCGAACTTGAGATTAAGAGAGATATAGAAAGATACTTCTAGGCGGATCCACTCACTGAGGCTATTTCTCGAACACAATAGTTTTACAAACGGGCTTTGTGAAACTGATTAGTAGAGGAGTTGGATATTCGGTTTCACACGGGCTGTGAGTAGTCGACATCGCAATATTAGCCTTGAGTGCAAGTGGGAGATTGTTAGAGATAGTGCCCTCATAGTCAATTATTGGATCGCAGGTACGTGATTGCAATGATTGCGGAGGACCTATCCCGGTAGGACAGTCTTACTCGAGATGATAGTATGCTATCTGGTTTGCCTTTATCAGTCGTGTACATGTTCAGGTGACTGATTGCATGTTACACTTTGATAGAGCCCTTAAGATCTTGCTTTACTACCAACAGTATGATGGTGATCATATACGTGAGAGTTGGGTAGTTTATATGCATATCCTTAATTGTGGTCCCTAGTCGTGGGAGTTTCGAGACAGGGCATCGATACTCCGGAGTAGACTAGTGTGTACAGTCGAGACCCCAACGAGGGGCGGTGGCCGGTCTCACAAGCCACTGGTGTCAGTTGGATCACCTAAGATGTATACAGGTGCTCATTGGGTTATGAGTACACCGGACAGGACTCGCCGGGAATCTGCTAGTTAGTACTATACCTATCGTCAGATAGCAGTTCCCTGGTGACATGTGTACAGGTTAGTTCATCGACCTGAGGTCGTCATTTGTCTCGTGTGAGTTCCCACTGTGCTTTGATTTCTACCCTACCACGGCTCAAAGGAGTCGTGCAAACAGGTAGCTTTTGGGTACAGTCCCGAGCCATATGGAGACACGTGAGCGGATCGGCAGGGGATTCGTCTCTCCCGGTATTGGGGGCGAGGTCGTGTTGTGTCTAGGAGAGCCATTACACAAATCCATGGCCATGGTAGGAGATTTACTGGTAGGTACTCCAGTAGTATCTCAGGGTGTATTTGGGCTTCACTCCGACACGACTTATACTGCTATTGGGGGTCTGACGTTACTAGCCCCCAAGGCGGATATGCGATACTCATTGACGAACGGACCGGACTGTATATACATTGTCACTGTTAGGCTCAGTAGGGTTTTCGGAGGAGTTCGCTCATCGGTCTCCCTTGAGTTCTCTCCTCGGCCACCCTTGAGGTCAGTCCATGGGCAGCCGTTACGCATAGCTAGTGCCGCTGACGGTTTGTGGTTAAACCCACTGCCAGGGTACTGACGAGTCATTAGAGTCGCCCACAGACAGTTTCCCAAGTTCGGGCGAAACGTTGTAGAGGCCGTATGGTTTTATGGCAGGGTTCGGAAAATGCACGTGCGTTTACGCACGTGTCGATTTTCGGACAGATGATACTGGTCGGCTTTGGTTTAAGCCGGATCCGAGTATTATATTGAGTAGGTATAATATCTTTGTCTCAGTTGCATTTGTATTCGGTCGTAATACAAATGCGGGTATATTTATACAGTTTCGAGGTTTTCCTGAAAGTCGTTTCAGGATCACTTTTGAAAGTTGCCAGTTTCCAGTTTTCTATCAGCCGTCTTTTAACATTTGGTTAAAGGCGGATTTATCTTTTCTTGGATGAGAGTGAGTCGTGCTTCTAGAAGGTTCTAGAAGGTTCTAGAATTTGTGACAAGGATTATGACACATGCTTTGTATTCAACCATTTCTTGTTTTCCTTAAGATCTTTATGCTAGATATTCTTATGTGTTCACATATGATATTTAGGCTTAAGGTTACCCTCTTTCTCCTACGGTCACCCCCCCCTCTTCTATATGAATGGCCGGCCCTCTCTCTCATCCACTCTCTCTCTCACTTGATAGTTTTTCATGGTTGTAAAAAGGATATGATAGATTTTCGGGGTGTATGGAATTCACAGCTCATTTCATTCCATCACCCAATTCCTTCGGCAACTTCATTTACCGATCGTCCACGGACTTAGACGAAGTGAGACAAAGTCATCTACTCATTCTCTACATCATTCTTGGTCGTCTCTTTTAGCAAACTTGACGATCGAGTTGCCTCGAGTCAGAGGCGGGAGCCCGTTTAAAGAACCGATCATGTGGTGCCACCTCGACGAGGATATCGGAGATCGACGAGATCGGAGCAGCCGCAACGGAGCGTGGGATGATGGTTGAAGAACGAAGGACTCGGATCGTTCGGTATAACCATTCTACACTCTTTACAGTTTGTTAGTTTAGCAATAATGGCAGATCCGGGTTAAAGTATACGATAGCGCCAGTTAAAAGTTTTTTATTCCGCATTTGGCGTATGTAGACGGCCGGGGCGCTAGCGTAGACTTACAGGGTTGAACTTGACTAGCGACCTGTGGGTAGTTTGGCCTCCGTCAAGGTCACAGGACGCTATGGGCAAAAGTAATATCGGGAATTTCAAGTGTTGAAATTTGCAATGAGATTGCATACCTTCTATAAGATAGTTGGATCCCGATACCCACTGCGAGTAAGAGTTACTCCTGGGAGAGTTTTGCACACTACAATTAGCCGATCAAGTAGATGTCTAGAAAGGTGTCAACGGGGTTACGCCTCTGGGAAAACGAGGTTTACATTAATTAGGTTCGTGCGAAAGCACGGGGGACCTCCCTCAAAGTACCGACACTGGCCTGGCTGAAAGATCGACGAAGTTATAGGGTGTAATTAATCCCAGCTGGTCTTTCCTTTTAGGGTTTGAAGGAAGATTTGATAAAAACCAGTGGGAGCCATCCTGATTAGATAAGATAATAACCAATCTGATCTTGCACGAGCATACGCTAAAGTGTTTTCTTCTCTCTCTCTCCAGGTAGCGACCAGTTCATGCCCTAATAAAGATAATAATATGGATGTATTGACCGAACCCGCATGTTATACTGTGCAGGGGAACGTTGAACCCGTTCTATCTTATAAGTGTTATAAGAATGAACATGAAACAGGAGAATATCTGGATTCTCACATCGCCCAAACAGAGAACATGCATGTTGATGCATCATCTTCGGGTGTGTTTGTCATTGAGAACTGTTTCTCAGTTCACCCTACGTCCTGGGTATTAGATACCGGATCAGGATCCCACATATGTAAGATGTTACATGGGCTGCGAAAAGGTAGAGAACTGGGAAAAGGTGATCATTCCGTTCAAGTAGGGAACGGTGCAAATGTTGCAGCCAAAGCAGTTGGCGAATATCACCTAGTATTACCAAGTGGTGATACGATAATTCTGAATGAGTGCTATTATATACCGAACATGATGTGCAACATTATATCAGTTTCTTTATTGAGTAAAGAAGGATATAATTTTGTAGTACAGGATAATGTTATGAACATATTCCTATTTCAAAAGTTGATTGCATCAGGCTCGTTACATAATGGCATATTCATTCTAAATCAAAATACAGTTCTCAATATACAAAACACACACAAGAGGAAAAGTTCAGAAATGAATGAATCCTACTTGTGGCATTTTAGACTTGGTCATATCAATGCGACACGACTGGCTAAGTTACATAATGATGGTTATTTGAATCCGTTCGAATTATCATCTTATGATACTTGCCATTCATGTCTCAAAGGAAAAATGACCAAAGCTCCGTTTAGTGGATACGGAGAAAGAGTTACTGAACTCTTAGGACTGGTACATAGTGATGTATGCGGTCCCATGTCTACCCATGCCAGGAATGGTTCTTCGTACTTCGTTACATTCACTGACGATCTCTCTAGATTCGGATATGTGTTCCTGATGAAACACAAATCAGAAGCTTTTGAGAAATTTAGAGAATATAAACAAGAAGTAGAGAACCAAACGGGGAAAAGTATTAAGATCCTTCGATCTGATCGAGGAGGAGAATACTTAAGTAACGAATTCAGAGGTTATCTAAAAGAGAATGGGATTCTCTCTCAGCTTACTCCTCCTTATACACCACAGCACAACGGTGTATCGGAGCGGAGAAATCGCACCCTATTAGATATGGTGCGCTCTATGATGAGTGCAGCTGAGTTACCTATTTCCTTCCGGGGATATGCACTGGAGACTGCTGCATACCTATTGAATAGAGTTCCAACTAAATCATTTCCTACCACTCCATATGAGATATGGAATGGCAAGAGACCATGTCTTAATTTTATTCAGATATGGGGTTGTCCGGCCTATGTTAAAACACAAAATCCGGACAAGCTCGAGGCAAGGTGTGTTCTATGTAAGTTTGTTGGATATCCCAAACATTCGCGAGGGTATATCTTCTACCACTCCGAGGAACAAAAAGTGTTTGTTTCTCGACATGCCACTTTGTTAGAAAAGAGTTTTCTTATGAAACAGACAAGTAGCATTGAGGTAGAACTGGAAGAGGTTCCAGCAACACAAACTGTAACAGAAGACTTGGTAGAACCAGAGGATTCAGTAGAACTCGACGAACCCCAGCCTCTCCGCCGATCTAGTAGGGTATCTCGTCCACCTGAGAGATACTACGGTTTTCTCATTGACGGTGGAAGCGAGGATTGCATCATGGAGGATGATGACCCAACTAGCTTCGAGCAGGCCATCACGAGTAGGGACTCAGTGAAATGGCTGGATGCTATGCGGTCCGAGATGGAATCCATGTACACCAACAAAGTATGGACTTTGGATGTTGCTCCTGAAGGGGTAAAACCCATTGGGAGCAAGTGGATCTTCAAGAAGAAACTTGGTGTAGATGGGAAAGTGGAGACTTTCAAAGCTAGACTTGTTGCAAAGGGTTTTCGTCAAAGACCAGGTGTGGATTATGACGAAACCTTTTCTCCAGTGGCTATGCTTAAATCCATCCGGATCATGCTTGCCATCGCTGCATATAATGATTACGAAATCTGGCAAATGGATGTTAAGACCGCCTTTCTAAACGGTGATTTAGAAGAGTGCGTGTACATGACTCAGCCAGAGGGCTTCGTAGAAAGTGGGAGCAGCGGGAAGGTGTGCAAGCTGCTTAAATCCATTTATGGATTAAAGCAAGCATCGCGGAGTTGGAACATCTGCTGTGACGTCGTTATCAAAGAGTTTGATTTCGTCAAAAACCCAGATGAACCTTGTATCTACAAGAAGGTGGCAGAGAGTAAGGTAGTCTTCCTCGTATTGTACGTGGACGACATACTCTTGATAGGAAATGATATTCCTATGCTGCAATCGGTCAAGCTCTTCTTATCACAAAGATTCTCAATGAAAGATCTTGGTGATGCCTCCTGCATATTGGGAATCAGGATCTATAGGGATAGATCCAAACGGATATTGGGATTGTCCCAATCCAGGTACATTGACACCATACTAAAGAGGTTTAGTATGGAAGAATCCAAGCGTGGGAATTTGCCCACGATCTCTGGAGTCACTCTCTCCAAAGAGATGTCTCCCAAGACTGATTTGGAGAGAGCTCGCATGCAAGGGATACCCTATGCTTTGGCAGTAGGCTCTATCATGTACGCGATGCTATGTACCAGACCCGATGTTGCATACTCACTAAGTGTAGTGAGCAGGTATCAAGCTGATCCTGGAGAGAGTCAGTGGACAGCTGTGAAGAGCATTCTCAAGTACTTACGAAGGACTAAAGAGATGCTCTTGGTGTATGGTAACGGAGAACTCCAAGTGGAGTCCTTTACCGATTCGAGCTTCCAGAGTGATAAGGACGACTCTAAGTCGCAGTCGGGCTTTGTCTTTACCCTTTACGGAGGGGCGGTTAGCTGGAAGAGTTCCAAGCAGGAAACCGTGGCAGACTCGACGATGGAGGCTGAATACATTGTTGCCAACGATGCTGCCAAAGAGGCTGTCTGGATCAAGAAGTTCATTACTGAACTTGGAGTGGTTCCATCCATTGAGTATCCAATACCTTTGTATTGCGATAACGATGGAGCGGTGGCTTTGGCCAAGGAACCTAGGTCCCATCAGCGGTCCAGGCATATTCTGAGGCGGTATCACCTGATCCGGGAGATAGTTGATCGCCGGGAGATCGAGGTCAGGAGGGTTGACACGAAGAATAACACGGCGGATCCACTCACGAAGGCCATTCACCAGATACAGTTTGAGAGACTCTTCGGAATGCTCGGTATGCGATACTACAGCAGCTGGCCCTAGTGCAAGTGGAAGATTGTTAGTTGTATGTATGCCCTAGAGGCCAGTATTGTACAGATGATGTATATTATATTGGATGCTTGGACATATATAGAGATGACTTTCTTGCTCGATATGATAGTATGCTATCTGGTTACTCTTTATCTTAACATGTACACTTGTCTCTTTAAACTGTCTTATAGTTACATGTTGGTAAAGCCCTTAGGATGTGTACTTGAGTACCTGGACTATGATGCAGATCATACTAGTGGGGACATGGTAGTCCATAGGTACATCCTTCAAGGTCCCTAGTCGTGGGTGTATCGAGACGGGGCATCGATATACCAGTGTAGACTAGCGTATACGCTTCTCGACCCATGAGATGGACGATGGATGATCCCATATTCATTGGTGTTTGACATCAGAGATGGTATACGGGTGCTCAGTGGAGACTGGGTACACTGGACGGACTCGCCGAGAACTCCCAGATGGTATTATACCTCACGTCAGATGGCAGTTCTCAGGTGACACTTGTACAGGTTAGTCTGTAGACCCGAGATCGTCATAGAGTCTTGTGTGATTCCCACTGTGCTTTGATCTCCACCTTACCATGCCCATGAGGGCGTGGAAAACGGTGGTCTTTGGGTACAGTCCCGAGTCACATGGAGGCGATGAGCGATAGGAGGGGTTTCGTCTCTCCCGGTATTGGGGGTTGATGTTGCGCTGTGCTCGATTGGCCGTAACAGGGAAGTCCCTGGCCAGGGCTGATCAGAGATTTGCTGGTAAGTGTTACCAGTAGTTTCTCGACCCGTTATGAGCCTCACATCGGCACGACTTATCGGTTATTGGGGTCTGACGTTTACCACCCCTAGACTTGATATGCGACAGATCAGACGGACAGACCGGACTGTACGATAAGTGTTACGGGTTGGATTCACAGGAGTGTGAGCGGGCTAGCTCGTCGATCTTCTGATCGCTCAATACCCGGATGGCCGTTACGTTTAGCAGACCGCTTGCGGCTTGTGGATGTTTGATATGATCATCATCTGCTACCGGCGTATTGACGAGTCTTTAGAGTCCTACACAGAGGTTTCCTGGCTCAAGCAAAACGAAATAGGAGCGCATATGAGATATGCGCAGGACCGAGAATAATGCATGTATGTGATACCGTATTCCATTCTCGCGATGAATGTATCGACTGGTTATATTCGATATAACCTAGATATCGAATCAACGATTGATTCGATAAGCCGATACATAGGTGACTAGTCGGTTATATGCGATATGACCGGATCGTTAAGTCAAGTGTTGATTTAATGATTTAATGTAAAATTATATATTTGATATATTAATTTGCATTAACTAGTATTGGTTCATTTTAAAAGGATTTTCTCACTTGATGCACATTGTATATGTGATATATTTTTTGTGCACTTGTTTGTATCACGTTTGTTGATACTTGCTCACTAGGGTTTGTGTAAAGATTAAACCATGGTTATATGAATGGTTAGGGTTTTGATTATTTACTTAGTTATTTATTTATATATTCATTTTGGATATTATTAAGAATGGTGGCTTATATTGTTTCTATGTTGAAGCTTCTTGAAGCTTTGAAAAAGTCCACCATTCTTATCTCATCCTTAACCCTAACCATTCCAACTAACCTTAGTTTAATCTCTACACTTGACCATGGTTTACTGTTGGAGATAGTGCCCTCAGAGTCAATTATTGGATCACAGGCACGTGATTGCAATGATTGAGGGAGGACCTATCCCGGTAGGACAGTCTTACTCGAGATGATAGTATGCTATCTAGTTTATCTTTATCATCGTGTACTGCTTTAGGTGACCTGACATGTCGCTATTACACGTTGATAAAGCCCCTAGGATTCTTGCTTGACTACCAGCAGTATGATGGCGATCATATACGTGGGAGCTGGTAGTCTATAAGCACATCCTTAAAAGGTCCCTAGTCGTAGGAGTTTCGAGACAGGGCATCGATACTCCATTAGTAGACTAGTGTATACAGTCGAGACCCCGACGAGGGGCGGTAGCCGGTCTCAGAAGCCACTGGTGTCAGTTGGTTCACCTAAGATGTATACAGGTGCTCATTCGGTTATGGGTACACCGGACAGGACTCGCCGGGAACCTGCTAGTTGGTCTTATACCAGATGTCAGATAGCAGTTCCCTGGTGACATGTGTACAGGTTAGTTCATCGACCTGAGATCGTCATTTGTCTCGTGTGAGTTCCCACTGTGCTTTGATTACTACCCTACCACGGCTCAAAGGAGTCGTGCAAACAGGTTTTAGTTGGGTACAGTCCCGAGCCACATGGAGGCAGTGAGCGGATCTTCAGGGGTTCGTCTCTCCCGGTATTGGGGGTGAGGTCACGCTGTGTCTAGGAGAGCCATTACACAAAGCCCTCGGCCGAGGCAGGAGATTTACTGGTAGGTATTCCAGTAGTATCTCAGGGTGTTCTGGGCTACGCTCCGACACGACTAGTACCGCTTTTGGGGGTCTGACTTTTACCAACCCCCTAGGCCCGCCATGCGATACTCATAGACGAACGGACCGGACTGTACGGATATTGTCACTGACAGGCTCAGTAGGGTGTCAAGATGAGTTCGCTCATCGACGTCCCTTTTGGTCAATAGCTGGTGGCCCGTCACGTATTGGCTAATACCTCTGACGTGCTAGTGGTTAAATCCACAGCCATAGTATTGACAAGTCTTTAGAGTCCACCACACTTACAGTTACTCATGCTTTCGGGCGAAACGCTGTAGAGGTCGTATGGAGATATGGCAGGGTCCGATCAGATACGTGCGGTATTGCACGGATCAGGATCGGACAGTTTTGTACTAGTAGCCGTATAGTTATATGGCAGGGTTCGATCTGATACGTGCGGTATTGCACGGATCAGGATCGGACGGATATTACTAGCCGGCTTTGGTTTAAGCCGGATCCTAGTTTAGTACAGTGTAGATTTTGTCTCATTGCATTTGTATCCGGTCGGTATACAGATGCGGGTGTGTATGCACAGTATCGGGGTTTTCCTGTAATTTATTACGGGACCAGTTTTCTGGAATTGCCAGTTTGCATTCCGTTCCGGCCGGTTTTCCTTTGTTCCTTCCCGGCCGGACTTTTCCGATGGAGGGGGTAATTTGCAGTTTTGCAAATTACATTTGTGGAAAGGGGTATCTTGCATATTGGTGGCATCATGATAGTTTTTCATGATGAGATGCTTTCTTAGTCTTTTCCTTGCTTTATGAGATTAGAAAGATTAGGATTGATTTGTGTTATGATGAGAGGTTTACCTTTTTGGATGTGGTCACCCATTCCTTTTTACTACACTTACCTTCCTTCTTGTTTTGTGATTTCTCTCCACCAATTCCACTCATATAGGCCGGCCACTTTGGGAGAAGGAGATGAGGGGATTTTTATTTTGTAGAGTGGGAAAATTATCATCTCATTTAGATACACCAAAGTTCATCTCCATTTTGTTCTTCACTTCCCTCCATCCAATGGCAACTTCATTACCCCATATGAGACAAGCATCACCTACACTACATTCTACAGCAAATCTTGGGCATGTCGACTTGCCGGCTTCATGTCACGACCCGAAAGAGCACGTGACTGGCCCTTGAACCCTATGAAGCCTATAGGACTCCATCTGATCCAAGTAAGCCAAAAGCCCAGAAATCTAAAACCATTTAAAAAGTAAATAAGGAAAACTGGTTTTTAGAAGTAAAGAAATCGTGTTTCAAAAATCCAAGTTTTTAAATAACTAAGCCGAATATGTATTTTAAAAATGTGTAACTTTTCCTGAAAATTTCGGCAAAGTTTCCTTTGTAAAAACTGGCCCCGAACGGGGTACAACAAGAATAATATATATAACATGATAAAAGACATCCCCAAGCGGGAGCTAGCTCTTCGTCAATCGACGGTCACAACCACGCAAGCAATAATAATATACAACGCCAAAGGGCGAGGATCAAACTCAAAAGAAACTCAAAACAGCCAGAAAACCGTAATACTACAAGCGCGACTCTAAGGTCGAAATAATACAACACTGTTTTCTAAGTCTGAAACAATATACAAGTTTTGGTTGATGGAAATTCTAGATACAATAAATGATACATGAACAATGGTGGATCTGATACAAAAGAACCCACCTATCCAAGCAAGTCACCCATAAGGAAGCGGTGTGCCAGAAATGCCGCAATGGAATCTGTACGGCAACCTGCAAGAACTGGGGCACAACGGGGCTGAGTTGCCAACACGTGAATAGAAAATATCTACAAGCAGAGATCGAATGCATGACCCATCCTAGGTCAATACTGTTAGTTATATGTATGCCCTAGAGGCCATTACTGTACATTGGATGTATATTGTAGTGGATGCTGGGACATATATAGGGAGGACTTTCTTGCTCGACATGATAGTATGCTATCTGGTTACTCTTTACCTTAACGTGTATACTGATTGTCTCTTTGTTACATGTTGGTAAAGCCCTTAGGATGTGTACTTGACTACCTGGACTATGATGCGGATCATACTAGTGGGACATGGTAGTCCATAAGTACATCCTTCAAAGTCCCTAGTCGTGGGTGTATCGAGATGGGGCATCGATATACCAGAGTAGACTAGCGTGTACCTTCTCGACCCATACAGATGGGCGATGGATGATCCCATATCCATCGGTGTTTGACATCAGAGATGATATGCGGGTGCTCAGTAGAGACTGGGTACACTGGACGGACTCGCCGAGAACTCCCAGATGGTATTATACCTCACGTCAGATGGCAGTTCTCTGGTGACACTGGTACAGAGTAGTCTGTTGACCCGAGATCGTCATAGAGCCTTGTGTGGTTCCCACTGTGCTTTGATTTCCATCTTACCACGTCCAAAAGGGCGTGCAAAATGGTGGCTTTTGGGTACAGTCCCGAGTCACATGGAGGCAATGAGCGATAGGAGGGGATTCGTCTCTCCCGGTATAGGGAGTTGATGTTGCACTGTGTTTGATTGGCTATAACAGGAAATCCCTGGCCAGGGTTGCTGAGATTTACTGGTAAGTGTTACCAGTAGTTTCTCGAATTGTTATAAACCTCGTATCGACACGACTTATCGAGCTATTGGGGTCTGACGTTTACCACCCCTAGGCGAGATATGCGACATATCAGACGACGAGACCGGACTGTACGGTAGTGTTACTGGTCGGATTCACTGGAGTGTGAGCGGGCTTGCTCGTCGATCTTCAGATCGCTCAATACCCGGGTGGCCGTTATGTTTAGCAGACCGCTTGCGGCTTGTGGGTGTTTGATATGATCATCACCTGCTGCCGGCGTATTGACGAGTCTTTAGAGTCCTACACAGAGGTTTCCTGGCTCAAGCGAAACGAAATAGGAGCGCATATGAGATATGTGCGGGACCGAGAATAATGCGTGTATGTGATACCGTATTTCATTCTCGCGATCAATGTATCGATTAGGTTATATGCGATATACCCTAGTTATCGAATCAAGGGTTGATTCGATAAACCGATGCATTGCATACTAGTCGGTTATATACGATATGACCGGATCGTTAAATCAAGTGTTGATTTAATGATTTGATGCATAATTATATATTTGATATATTACTTTGCATTAACTGGTATCGGTTCACTTTAAATGGATTTTCTCGCTCGGATGTGCGCATTACATATGCGATATGATTTTGTGCACTTGATTGTATCATGTTTGATGATACATATCTTTTTGGTTAAGTGTAAAGATTTAAACCATGGTTAAGTGGATAATTAGGGTTTTACTTATTCATTTATTTATCCTTTTATTTTTGGAAAAAAAGGAAATGAAATGAGAGAAAAAATGGTGGCTTATTTTGTTTGCAACATGAAGCTTCATGAAGCATTCATGAAGTGACCATTTTTGTCTCATCTCCTTAACCCTAACCATTCTTTAACCTTGGTCAAATCTCTACACTTAACTTGGGTTAATATTATGATAAGAATAAATGTATTATTCTTTTTATCATAACTTATCATAACTATTATCTTCTTCTTCTTCCTTTCTTCAAGTGAAAAAAGCAAGGTCCATCAATGGTGATTGATGGAAATGAGTGAGAAATCCAAATCTAAAGTCTACCCACTTCCTATTTCTTCATCCTCTACCTCTTGCCAAGTAGTAGAGTGTGTTTACTTCACAAGTTTCTTGACTTGATGAAGTCGGAGCTTGATTTAGCGATGCCTCGACGTAGATCATCTTCGGCATGGACATCGACGACCTAGCTCGCCATTTCTCCGACGAAGCGACACTAGAGCCCGGATTTTGATTTGGACAGCGGAGACGACTTCGTTGCGGAGCCGTGGAGGTGGAGCACCGGATCTACAAAGGTTGTATTTCCGTTAAACTCGTAGTTAAGTGTTAACTAGTTTCTATTTCTCCTAGACATCTAGCAAACGATCCGTAGTCGGGTCTCTCGGCACCTAGAATTTTTGAATTTGGCATGTTCGATGCCTTGTGAGACCTCAATTGAGTGCCTAGGATCCCTACAGTGGTATCAGAGCCTAGCTAGAGCCTTAGGCGAAGTCCCGACGGAGTTTGAAATCCGAACGAACCCGAAACCCATATTCAAAAATGCTCTCTGTCCAGATTTTAAAATTGTGGATTTTTCAAGATTAAAAATATCCAGAAAATCAAGCAGGGTTTTATAAGAATTACTGTAAATTTCGTGGACCTAATTCCACTTTCCCACCGCGGTTCCGCGGCATGAGCAGGGCTCACGCGGCGGATCCGCGGCCGTACGGCCCCAGTATTTAAATTTTTTAGCACAGTAATTCTTAGTTTCCAGTGCTGAGTTTTCTGGGAATTTTTAATATGCAGTTTACAGTTGAGCATTTTTGGGTTGTATTGGGAATCAAAGATTCGATTGGATTATCAAATTTTGTCTGTGTGGCTTTCCGGATAAATTTTAGAATATGTTAAAAAGTTCGACCGGATATAAATACCCAATTTTTCCCCTGTCGGGAAATTTCCAAGTGTTGGATTTTTCCGTAGTTTAACGACGTTCTAAGTAGTGCAAGTAACGCGATGGACCCTCTAGAAGACAACAAACCTTAACTCGATTATGTGACCGTCTTGAACTGCCCTTTGAACCTTCGGGTTTGGGGCAGTACGGCGTGCCACATGTGAGGCGTTGGCTTGACCCTTCTACGGCTGGACCGTTGGTACTGATGCTCGAACTGAATGTTGTTAGACTTATTTCATGTGTTGATCTGTATCGGGAAAACTTGGGTATTCGACTGTTCGATCGGAAAGTTTAACATTTTCTGTTTATCTGGAATGTGATACAACGATTGGAATTCACAAAAGTTATGTGATAACTGGATGAATGTTATAAACATAGCAATTTAGTCTCACTTGATCGGTTGCCACGGAATTTTGATGTGATCAAAAGTCCGTCGCAATCACGTAGCGTACGCGGATACTCGCCGGATAAACTTAATAGACAGCCTCGCCCCATAGCCCCGACCAAGTGACTGTAGGAGAACCCCGTCGCCGAAAGCATCCGTCCGGGTGCTCGCGGCAGCGGTGTTCCGCCTTGGTGCACTTCATCGACGGTATCGGGGGTGCGGCCGTCTACTGAAGTTTGCGACGAGCATTCGATCAGGATGTCGGGAATCCTGTTGAATTGCCCGACTTGATATTGAAAAGAGTTTTCGATAATGAGACTAAAATGCGGAGTTTATAATTGTTAGGCATGCGATGTCTAAGTAATTCATTTGATTAGGCATGCGATGTCTATGCAGATTGCGGATTCCAACTGTTGTAGTTTTACACTTTCTTTTCTGTGACCGTAAGTGTAATATGTGATATCGCCGGTTTCGTTGCTATATGTCAACGACAATTGGGATGCGTATATTTACTTACGTTGATGACATGTGATGTTATGTGTTGCTGGATATGTTATATTGGATCGTCGGGTTGAATAGCCGGGGGTTTTTATGTGAGATGAGTGTTTTTTCATTTTCATTCATGTAAAAACTTGTATGTAATATTCTTTTTATTGGGGCGCTTCCAGGTTGCGGAAGTTGTCACCGTTTGTATATTATTTACTTTTCTGCACTAGGATAGACCCAAGGAGGAGGGCACAAGTAACCGGGTTCTGGAGTCCAGTGGGAGACCAACTCGAGGAGTCGAGTCCGGGTCTCCTAACTCTAGAATTGGTAGGGTTGCTTGCCGCTCTCGTAGGGGTCTAGGGGTGTGGGATCGGCTATTCATCACGACCGTGGAATCCGTGTTTTATACTGGCTCGTATTGAAAACACGGAGTCCTGGTATATCCAATATTTCATATGATTCTTCTGCTGCGATATCTGTGATGTGATCATGTGATGTTCTGTGATAGATACAGTATATAGTATATATGATATATTATATAGCCGTTACTTATGTTTTACACCTGCGCTAGCCCTGCCCCGCTCTGTCGTTAGTTACCTAACCTAACGGTGCACGAGGGGACATCGAGGCGAATGCGGATGGCATAAGTGTACGTCTTATTTATCTGTGATGATTAGGTAATTAAATGATGGGACTTCATTAATGAGATTAATGAAATAAAAGAAACCTAAGATGTTGTAGAATCGAATTTCAAAATAAAACAGGTAGCTACAGTTCTTGCTTTGCACAGCGGTATATATGATATATCCTGCACCTTATTCGATGAGGAAAGGACCGAGATCCCTTCACCGGGAGTGACTCCTTTAGCAATAACTGGCAGATGCTACACATTCGGTTTGTTTTTTGATTGCTTTTAAGTGTTTCTGCTTTGCACAGTGATATATATGATATATCCCGCACCTCATTCGACGAGGAAAGGACCGACGATCCCTTCACCGGGAGTGACTCCTTTAGCAGAACAAGAAAAGCCTCAAAAGCACTCCATTTTAAAATCATTTGATTCTACAACGATATCAAGTTCATTACGCAATGGGTTTTCAGAAAAACCTGTCGTAGCCCTCCGTCATTTCAGATAAGTACTAGTTAGTATTCGTGCTGCGGTTGTTTGGCATGCGTCAAGGCGTAGTGTACGGTAGCTAACTAGTGCTTATCTGCTAGCATACGATGCGATTGGATTAGGGTATTCGTACGGCGTTGTTTGGCATGCGTCAAGGGTCGTGCGGGTGGGTTTAATTCAATTAGGAAATGACGGGTTGAACTTGACTAGCAGACTATGGGTTGTTTGGCATGCGTCAAGGTCATAGCGAGCTAGGGGCAAAATATTATTGGGAATTTCAAGTGTTGAAATTTGCAATGAGATTGCATACCTTCTATGAGATAGTTGGATCCCGATACCCGCTGCGAGTAAGAGTTACTCCTGGGAGAGTTTTATACATTACAAATAGCCGATCAAGTAGGTGTCTAGAAAGGTGTTAACGGGGTTACGCCTCTGGGAAAACGAGGTTTACATTAATTAGGTTCGTGCGAAAGCATGGGGGACCTCCCTCAAAGTACCGACACTGGCCTGGCTGAAAGATTGGCGAACTTATAGTGTGTAATTAATCCCGGCTAGTCTTTCCTTTTAGGGTTTGAAGGAAGATTTGATAAAAAGCAGTGGGAGCCATCCTGATTAGATAAAATAATAACCAATCTATTCTTGCAAGAGCGCACGCTGAGTGTTTTCTTCTCTCTCTCTCCTGGTAGCGACCATATCACGCCTTAATCAAGATAATAATACGGATTATTGACCGAACCCGCTTGTTATACTGAGCTGGGGAACGTTGGTCCCGCTCCAACTTATAATTGTTATAAGACAGAGCAGGAAATTGGGGAATACCAAGATTCCCGTGCCGCCCAAACGAAGAGAGTGCATGCTGATGCATCATCTTCGGGTGTGTTCATTATACAGAACTGTTTCTCAGTATCCTCTGTATCCTGGGTATTTGATACCGGATCAGGATCCCAGATGTGTAAGATGTTACATAGGGCTACAAAAGGGTAGAAAAACTGAGAACGGGTGATAAGTTTCATGAGGCAGAAAACGGGGCAAGTGTTGCAGCCAAGTCTGTCGGTCACTGTCACCCTGTATTGTAATACATTGATTCTGAACGAATGTTATTAGATACCGAACCTGATATACAAAATCATATCAGTTTCTTTATTAGTAAAGAAAGGATATAATTTTGTATTGTTGGATAATGTTTTGAACATTTCCTATATCAAAAGTTGATCGGTTCAGGCACGTTGTCTAAAAGCATTAACGTTCTAAATCAAACTACAGTTCTTAGTATACAGAACACACACAAGAGGAAGAGTTCAGAAATGAACGAATTCTTCTTAAGGTATTGTAGACTAGGTCATATCAATGCGACCCGACTAGATGGAGTTACATAAAGATGCATATTTAAATTAGTTTGAATTTACATCTTATGAAACTCGCCAGTCATGTTACATAGATAAGATGACCATAGCCCTGTTTATTGGAAACAGAGAAAGAGTTAGTGAACTCTTGGGATGATACATGTTGATGTATGTAGGTCCCCTGTCTATACATGCCAGGACTAGTTCTTTATACTTCATTACGTTCTCTGATGATCTTTCGAGATTCAGACCTATGTTCCTGTTGAAATACAAGTCCGAACCTTTTGAGATATTCACAGAATATAAGTTAGAAGTAGTGAACCAAAATACGGGTATAAGTATTATGTCCTTTGATGTGATCATGGAGGAGAATACTTGAGCACGGAAATCCTGGACTATTCTAAAGGAGAATGAGATTCTCTCTCAGCATTACTCCTCTGTATACACCATTGCACAATGGTATGTCGGGGCGGAGCAGATACACCCAATATGATATGGTGTGCTCTATGATGAGTACTACTGAGTTACCTATTTCCTTTTGGGAGTTATGCACTTATGAAGTTGCATACCTATTGAATAGGGTTTCAATCAAATCAGTTGCCTACCGCTTCATATGTGATATGGAATGGGAAGAGCCCATGTCTTAAGTTAGTTAAGATTTGGGGTTGTCCGGGCTATGTTTAAAAGCAAAATCCGGACAAGCTCGAGGCAAGGTCTGTAATGTACAACTGGAAAGGTTCCAGCTATACAATTTGCAGCCGATGATTTGGTAGAACCAAAGGATTCAATAGTAACCAACGAACCTCAGCCTCTCCGCCGATCTAGTAGGGTTCCTCACCCACCTGAGAGATACTTCGGTTTCTCTATGACAGTGGGAGCGAGGATTGCATCATGAGATGATGACCCAACTAGTTTCGAGCTGGCCATCAGGAGTGAGACTCTGTAAGAATGGATGGATGTTTAGCGATCTGAGATGGAATCCTTATACACCAACAAAGTATGGACTTTAGTTGCTATATCTGAAGGGTTAAATCCCCATCAGGAGCAAGTATATCTTGAGAAGATTACTTGGTGTAAATGGAAAGGTTGAGACTTTCAAAGCTAGACTTGTTAAAGGTTTTCATCATTGACCAGGCGTGGATAATGATGAAACCTTTTCAAGTAGCTATGCTTAAGTCCATCCAGATCCTACTTGCCACGGCTACATACCATGACTACGATATCTGGTGGTTGGGTGTCATGACTGCTTTTCTAAATGATGTTTTAGAAGAGTGCGTCTATAAGTACACAGCCAGAGGGCTTCGTAGACAGTGGGAGCAGCGGAAACGTGTGCAAGATGTTTTATAAGATAAAGCAGGCATCGCGGAGTTGGAACGTCTGTTTTGATGCGTTAGTCAAAGAAGTTGACATCATCAAAATGGTAGATGAACCTTGTATAAACAAAAAGGTAGTAGGGAGTATGGTGACGATCCTCGTAGAGTACGTGGATGACATACTCTTGATAGGGAAGGAGTTTCCTATGCTACGCTCGATCAATCTCCGCTTATCACTATGATTCTCCATATAGGATCAAATTGATACCTACTAAATCCTGGATTTTGGATCTATGAGATAGATCTAAATGGATGTTAGGCTTCTCACTAGTTGTAGTGAGATGGTATCAATCGATCCTGGGGAGAATCACTGGAAGTGTTCCAGGGTGATAAAGACGACTGAATGTCAGTCGCAGGCATTGTCTTTACCCTCAGTAAAGGGAAGGTATGTTGGAAGAGTTCCAAGCTAGATACCGTGACATACTAGACGATAAAGGCAGGATAAATCGCTACTAAAGATGCTACCAAAGAGGCTGTTTGGATGTATAATGGTTCATGAGATGAACTATGTTCCTCCTATTGTGTGACAATGGAGTTGTGGCTTTTGCCAAGGAACGTCCGTCCCATCAGTGATCCAGACTTATTCTAAGGCAGTATCACCTGATCATGGAGATAGTTGATCTCTAGGCTGATCGAGGTTAGGAGAGTAGACTCAGAGGACAACACGGCGGATCCACTCACGAAGGCCTATTCCCAGAGAGAGACTTTTATGGGATGGTTGAGTATGAGATACTACAACCACTGCTACAGATGGCCCTAGTGCAAGTGGGAGATTGTTAGTTATATGTATGCCCTAGAGGCCATTACTGTACATTGGATGTATATTGTAGTGGATGCTGGGACATATATAGGGAGGACTTTCTTGCTCGACATGATAGTATGCTATCTGGTTACTCTTTACCTTAACGTGTATACTGATTGTCTCTCTGTTACATGTTGGTAAAGCCCTTAGGATGTGTACTTGACTACCTGGACTATGATGCGGATCATACTAGTGGGGACATGGTAGTCCATAAGTACATCCTTCAAAGTCCCTAGTCGTGGGTGTATCGAGATGGGGCATCGATATACCAGAGTAGACTAGCGTGTACCTTCTCGACCCATACAGATGGGCGATGGATGATCTCATATCCATCGGTGTTTGACATCAGAGATGATATGCGGGTGCTCAGTAGAGACTGGGTACACTGGACGGACTCGCCGAGAACTCCCAGATGGTATTATACCTCACGTCAGATGGCAGTTCTCTGGTGACACTGGTACAGAGTAGTCTGTTGACCCGAGATCGTCATAGAGCCTTGTGTGGTTCCCACTGTGCTTTGATTTCCATCTTACCACGTCCAAGAGGGTGTGCAAAACGGTGGCTTTTGGGTACAGTCCCGAGTCACATGGAGGCAATGAGCGATAGGAGGGGATTCGTCTCTCCCGGTATAGGGAGTTGATGTTGCGCTGTGTTTGATTGGCTATAACAGGAAATCCCTGGCCAGGGTTGCTGAGATTTACTGGTAAGTGTTACCAGTAGTTTCTCGAATTGTTATAGACCTCGTATCGACACGACTTATCGAGCTATTGGGGTCTGACGTTTACCACCCCTAGGTGAGATATGCGACATATCAGACGACGAGACCGGACTGTACGGTAGTGTTACTGGTCGGATTCATTGGAGTGTGAGCGGGCTTGCTCGTCGATCTTCAGATCGCTCAATACCCGGGTGGCCGTTACGTTTAGCAGACCGCTTGCGGCTTGTGGCTGTTTGATATGATCATCACCTGCTGCCGGCGTATTGACGAGTCTTTAGAGTCCTACACAGAGGTTTCCTGGCTCAAGCGAAACGAAATAGGAGCGCATATGAGATATGTGCGGGACCGAGAATAATGCGTGTATGTGATACCGTATTTCATTCTCGCGATCAATGTATCGATTAGGTTATATGCGATATACCCTAGTTATCGAATCAAGGGTTGATTCGATAAACCGATGCATTGCATACTAGTCGGTTATATACGATATGACCGGATCGTTAAATCAAGTGTTGATTTAATGATTTGATGCATAATTATATATTTGATATATTACTTTGCATTAACCGGTATCGGTTCACTTTAAATAGATTTTCTCGCTCGGATGTGCGCATTACATATGCGATATGATTTTGTGCACTTGATTGTATCATGTTTGATGATACATATCTTTTTGGTTAAGTGTAAAGATTTAAACCATGGTTAAGTGGATAATTAGGGTTTTACTTATTCATGTATTTATCCTTTTATTTTTGGAAAAAAAGGAAATGAAATGAGAGAAAAAATGGTGGCTTATTTTGTTTGCAACATGAAGCTTCATGAAGCATTCATGAAGTGACCATTTTTGTCTCATCTCCTTAACCCTAACCATTCTTTAACCTTGGTCAAATCTCTACACTTAACTTGGGTTAATATTATGATAAGAATAAATGTATTATTCTTTTTATCATAACTTATCATAACTATTATCTTCTTCTTCTTCCTTTCTTCAAGTGAAGAAAGCAAGGTCCATCAATGGTGATTGATGGAAATGAGTGAGAAATCCAAATCTAAAGTCTACCCACTTCCTATTTCTTCATCCTCTACCTCTTGCCAAGTAGTAGAGTGTGTTTACTTCACAAGTTTCTTGACTTGATGAAGTCGGAGCTTGATTTAGCGATGCCTCGACGTAGATCATCTTCGGCATGGACATCGACGACCTAGCTCGCCATTTCTCCGATGAAGCGACACTAGAGCCCGGATTTTGATTTGGACAGCGGAGACGACTTCGTTGCGGAGCCGTGGAGGTGGAGCACCGGATCTACAAAGGTTGTATTTCCGTTAAACTCGTAGTTAAGTGTTAACTAGTTTTTCTATTTCGCCTAGACATCTAGCAAACGATCCGTAGTCGGGTCTCTCGGCACCTAGAATTTTTGAATTTGGCATGTTCGATTCCTTGTGAGACCTCAATAGAGTGCCTAGGAACCCTACAAATACGATCAGATATAAATAAACCTCAATATGAATAAAGCTGAAGCATGCTAAACTGGCAATGTAATCTCTATACATGAGTGTAGTGCCAAGTGCTCGTGCTAGTGCCTCAGGTAATAGCATGTCATGAATATGAGGTATGATCTGCATACACGTGGATCCCGTCCACTCGTCACCCAATGACAATAACCATCATGCAAGTAAATATCATGAAACCCGTACATGGAAATATGAGGATATAACCCACCCGTGTCCCTCGCGACACGTCAAAATCATGGAACCGGAGTGCCCAGCATCGGCACTCGAAAACATCATGAAAACTGTGCCCAGCATCGGCACGTAAATCCTCATATATCGGGCTCCGTCAGTCCGGATCGGCCCACAGGCTCTGTCTGCGGTATCGGCCCTCGGCCCCGGCAGGACGCCCAAATCTATCCATCGACTCTGGTCAGTATCCTCCGGATAACCGCCAGGTCCAACCAATCACCGGTAGGTACTCGCCCGCCTCCAGGCTCAATTGGCAAAGCTCATCGATCATCTTGCCGAGGGGAACCATACCGGGTCCACCATGTACCCGCAATCGGCTCATCCACTCCTCGATTCGGGTTTCACATGTCGCTCTCAGCACCGAGAAAACACATGGTGGACGCACTGAAATATCATATCAAGGGTAACCGGGTTTTTAAAGCAATGACATATTCTCTTTTGAAACACCCTCGGTTCCCAAATCCAGAAATATCATAGAAACAACATATCTCAATGCGTATAATCAAAAGCATGAAGTATGCGACATGTAAAGGAAGGTATGCATATCATCATGTCATACAAGGATCATATACTGAATGCAATAGTACTACAGTGTAGTGACATGGCAATTATCGATGATGAGTGTGTGAGCCGGCAACAGTGTACGTGGAACATACACATCATCGATAATGGTGCTGGTGTCCTAGCAGCATGACTGAAATATATCAACAATATAAGCGATGCAATACAAACAGCATGAATGTACGGAATCAAGTAATCAACGCAAAAGTAAAGAATCTACACCAATCTGTACAAGTCTTGCAGGGGTGCCATTTGAAATACGACGAATCAGGGCTTTTGGAAAAACAAGGGCTACGGTGTTTTAAGAAAAGATACATCATTTGAAAATATCTGTATGACCCTTCTGCCTATCTTTAAAATATCCCTGATTCGTTAGTTTGAAATAGGTATGACTCGGTCCAGTCTAATGTCTACTAAGTAATCTAGACAGGAGGGGTAAGAAACCACCTAATCTGAGTCAATATAAATAGATATGATAGTCGTTGATCCCGCCTCAATAACATATCGTAAGATATCCTCGAGTCATGAGTGCGGATCTATCATCAATATCGGATCGTACGGTAGATCGTCGTACGACATCCCAATAGCTGGGTAGGGGTCAATATCACACTACCTCATCACATATCAGGTAACACTATCATCAGATCGCATAATCTGGGGTACTACTCTAAGTCTAGTACAAATCGATACCATCTATAAAAATATGAATGCGGGTAAAGCACATGTCCAAAGGCCCGCTAAAGCTATCATATCGCACCTCGAAGACAAGCTATGTCACATCGCCGATCTCACGGCCTCACATCAAATATCATCTCAAACCACGTATCATCCTCAAATCCCGTATATAAACACATAGTCCCATACCCATGTGTAGATATACGCACCATCATATGCACTCTAATAAATGAAAGAATGAATGTAAGTATGTGTGTAAATGTATGTGTGAGTGCAACCACTACTCTAGGGTTCGCACTACTCAACCAATACATCCTTATCACCAATAATCCATTATTACCACCAATTACCCTAAACAACACATAATAAATATATGTGTGTATACGTATTCGTATACATCACCACGGACTGCGGGGGTGCTATACGCCATCCACCCGACTTCTCCCCGTAGATATAAATCTACTCACCTTGCTTCTCATGTGTCGGTGCCGATGTCGCCATCTTCATCTTCTTTGCCTCAACATCTCGTAGGGTACCTACAAGTACATCACAATGCTAAAGCACATGAAAATCACATCGGAAACCAAAATAGCACACGCTACCCGCATAGGTAAAAACCTATCGACTCGCATGTAAACACAATCAATATCCACTTGTCGTTGATGTCCAAACGCCACCCGACAGGAATGAATCACAAAACACTAAAATCCATGCTAAATCAAGTCGTAAATCATACACCAACATAGGAAAATCAACCCAGATTTCACCCTAGATGGAATCAGTCAAAACTAGAACTACCCAATACTAGAGGAAATGGGGGCATGCACAGAAAACGAGGCAATTCCACCCTGCTCTGGCCGCAAATTGCGGCCAGAATGGGAGAATTGGCGGCCTGGTAGGGGAGGTGGGAGCTAGGGTTTGGGGTGGTGGTTCACTGGTGCCTGCACATCTCACTGTTAACTCAGTTTCATTTTTAGGGTCTCGGGGTAATAGCAGATTCTTAAAAACAGTGACAGATTTCCAGTTTTCCCTGATATCGATTCCGTAATTCCGTATTTTGTTTTCAAGTTCAGGTTTGGGTTCAAATTAGCATCACACAAGGGATTCTAAGGTCACCACGATCCTCAATTTCATCTTAAGTTTCAGTTTTACCCTAAACCCTAACTTGAATTCTCTAAAATCCACAACCATCACAATATCGATACAAAACTAGTATGGATGCACAAGGAATTGAAATACTACTCTATAGGTGCAGGAATTACCTCCTTTGGCAATTCAAGAAAATTCTTGAGTTGCTCAAAGTCCACCAAATCCAATCTTGCTAGGTTCAAAGTGTAGCTAGTGAGCTCGGGAACATTTTTTGTGAAGGGGGAATGAGGTTTTGGCTTGGTTTTCATTGTGGATCTAGGATTTTATGAAGAGGGAGAGAGAGGGAAAGAGAGAGCAGCAGCAAGAGGAAAGAGAGGAGAGAGAATGAGAAAGGGAAAATGATGAAGGATGGCTCAAAAAGGTGGGGTTGACTTGGTCTCTCTCTCTCTCACTCATTACCTACCCTTTTTCCTTTTTCTTTTCTTTTCTTTTCTAACACTTCTCACTTGAATAGTGAACCCAAAAGAAAACCATGGCAAAAGAAATGTAACACAAGTGTAACAAGTGTGGAAAATGATATGTGCACATTTTTGCTCAAAAGTGCTAAAAATCCAATTAGCGATTTTTAATCGCGATTAGCACTAAATTAGCATATAACTAATCTTAAAAACTTTAAAATGGCATAATTCCTTAAAATACCTTATTTTAGAATTTTCCATAATTTTTCCCCATTTATTTGTATTTAATTATACCAGAATATTAAAATATTCATTAAAATAATATTAAATTATAAAATTTCCCAAAAATCATATTTTATTATTTTGAAGACGTTACAATCTACCCCCCTTAAAGAAATTCGGTCCCCGAATTTAAATTTAAAACCCCCCAAATGCTGAATTATTTCAATACAAATTCTAAGTCATCGGGGCTCCGAAATCATCTATACATAAAACATCATAGCGCAATGCATGCGCATGAGTACTGAGCAGATAACTCAAAAGCAACAGTCCATCAAGCATCCGCAATCATCGGAGTCATGGTAAAGACACAAATGTCAAATCCAATACAAAATCAATATGATATAAATCAGAACTATACATGTAGACATCCAATCTATACATGTGAATAGCTGATGCAAATGTATGCCAAATCTTTTTAAGTCGCTGTGCGATGCGCGTAACACTGCACAGTGGCGGACGTTTCTCATAAGAAAATAACTATATATGTGTATATATATCCAGGTACTGTCCTCTGACTAGTCCTGCTCAGTATGAAAACAAATATCCAATATCATAAAAGTGTACTGCTCCAAAAGGAATAAATCCCAAAAATCACATAACACCACCCTGTGCATCTGGTGCGCACGGAAATCAAAATCCATATATGTGCTAAACATGTGCACAAAACAACATCTAGGTGCAACGGGTGTGCACGAAGCATCTATCATAGGCAACGGGTGTGCCTGACAACCAGAAATCCGGTGCATCTGACATGCACGAAGAATCTCGATTTAGTGCATCTAGTGTGCCCCAAAATCATATCTCAAAACATGCGCCCAACATGCGCGAAAATCCAAATCGATGCATCCATCGTGCACGAATGAAAATCCAAACCCTGTGCACTCAATATGCACGGAATCACAAAATCCAATAGCAACGTCGAATATGCGTAAGTCCAGTCAAAAGCACGGAGTGCAAGAATCCACATCAATATCACAATCAAAATCGACATACCGAAAGGCATCAAATCGAAGTCAGGTGCAATCGTAATGCACAAAATATAAATCCGGTGCAACAAAGGCACGAAATATAAATCTGATGCGATAAACGCAAGAAACATAAAACTGGTGCGACAAACGCACGAAGTATAGAACTGGTACATCCCATGCACAAATACCAAGCAATAACTCAAATACGTAAGCAGCAACACCAAGTGTATCCAGATATGAAGAAAATCATAAACGTGTGCAGCTGCGTGCACAAAACACATATCGATGCACTACAAGCACATATAAGCTATACCGAGTGCAAAATCAAAACACTAAAAGTACATGAAACTCTGCTGGAAGCGTAAATCAAATCACCGGCATAAAATAGGCATGAAATCACAATCAACACCTCAAGAGTAATAACTATGTACAAGGTATAAATACCCAGTAAGTGCAACCATGGTGCACAAAATCAAATATCATGAAACTCAGTCATCAAGACTAAATCATGCGAATAGATCGCCCAAGATACCGAAATCCAATGCAACGGATACGTGATAATCAAATCACAAAATCAAAAATCATAATTACCGTCGTCGGTATACCCTCCTTCAGGGTCGAGAAGGTACCGGTACATCCGATGCTAGCGGCGCAAGATATCTACTTGCCTCTTGCTCGCGGCTGGCGTCCTCTGCCTCTGGTTCCTGATCTTTCCTGTAGATTACCAACTCGCAATCCATCGGCTCATCGGCCCGGTCAGGTGTGCTGACAGGAACGATTCCGTTCTTGCACTTCCCTGGTCATCTCTCGGTCAATCCTCACGACCGCTCGTAAAGCAGCACATCTCTGGCGCCGACCTCGGGTCCTCTGAATGCACATCACACATCCGATCCTGGATGCAATTCTTATTGCAGCAGTGTACTGGAAGGAATCCTACTCAAGGTCTCTTCTGATCTTGCCTAAGCCAAACTGTAAGGAGGCTGGTACTCTGGCGTAATCTTTTCTCGCTCTCTGGACCTCTGCGTCCTTAGTACAACATCTCCTCGGAAGCTGGTCGCATCTCTGCGCCTCTGTATGCATGTCCGGCCTTTAATCTTAACGGGGTGTAGTAACAGCTCGTCTGCCTCTCGCGCGAACTTCTTGTCCCGCTTGTCTGTATCATCGACCATTCGACGTCGCGTCTTTATCTGCACACTGCAATGTCCTCGGCTACGGTCCACCCGAAGTCTCTAACACGGACTCGAAATCACGAACTCAGTATCTTCATCACTCAGTAGAAGATATCTAGCCGAACACGTCCTCAGCGTGCATATCGCATCTCTGATGTCAGCGGAGTGGAACGTCATCTCGTCGAAATCTCGTGCAAACTCTTTACTCCACCTTGCTCCAATATCGATTGATTCGGACTCATCTCATCATGGCTACACGGACTGCGCTCCGACGGCTATGCTCGTATCTGGAGTCTTCCAAGCAGTGTCCCATCACAATATCCGAAAGATGTCGAACCATCCGATCGACTCGTCAGAACCTCATAATCCCCCAAGAGATCAACATCTCGGGTACAGTTTAATAGTATCGAGTACATGCCACAGCGTCGGTGGTCCAGCCGTAGAAGGGCAAACCCAAGCCTCACTAATGGCGCTGAGGAACTGCCGCAAACCCTAAGGTTCAAAGGCTTTCACACGGTCATTAAGTCGAGTTAGGGTTTCATTCTTCTAGAGGGTCCATAGAATCACCTGCATGTCTTTCCGTATACTTTAAACTTGGAAAATGGGTTCCTGACATTCGATCGTCTCAATCGACTCTCAACGAACCTGCGTGAATTCATCTCTAGCTGGAATCAATCTATCTGATGACCTCGCATCGGGGTAAGCGAACGAACCGCATGTCCTAGTCATTAATCCTCGGTGACTAGCGACTCACTATCACATCTCTAAGAATATGCTCATGCTGCAGTAGCTCCAATCATCTAGGCGATATCTCATCACTCGCAGCAGCAACTGGCTCATTCGTCGGTACGCTAAGCAGCGCCTCAACCATCATGAATAAGCGATACATCAACGGTCATCACATCCTGGCTGGCCTCTATCAGTGGCTCAATCCTCTGGTACCGTCCGGTACATCCTAGAAATCTCACAACAGCGATCTGTCAAACGCCTATAGTGCGGAAACACAAAATACGAAGCCTCAATGCAACCGTATGTCTCTGGAATCACGCCCCGGTCAGCCCTCGTCCCCGACGAGCTCATGCTGACACAACTCGGGCTGTAGCTCACTCTGCCAGTGCAATCGCGGCAGCAAAACCACAACCAGTATCGATGAAGATAGATCATAGGAAGGAATATGACACAATGCAAGGAAATGTACAACCTAAGGTTTCTTAAGCGGAGTGGCGTGTCGTAAGTATGCCGCGGAACATACCAACGGTACGTCACTCTACTTTAGTCACCTATTCCATCAACCAAAGGTCATCCTACGCGAAGAAAGTTCGGGTCTAATACCCCCTCGACCAAGTCTAAGTTCCGTAAGGTCAAGCCTAAGTTCCGTATATAAATAACGCCCTAGGCTCCACATAGTCAAACTCAGACTCAAACCAAGGTCTACCTAGCGTTCTGATACCAACTTTGTCACGACCAGAAAGAGCACGTGACTGGCCCTTGAACCCTATGAAGCCTATAGGACTCCATCTGATCCAAGTAAGCCAAAAGCCCAGAAATCTAAAACCATTTAAAAAGTAAATAAGGAAAACTGGTTTTTAGAAGTAAAGAAATCGTGTTTCAAAAATCCAAGTTTTTAAATAACTAAGCCGAATATGTATTTTAAAAATGTGTAACTTTTCCTGAAAATTTCGGCAAAGTTTCCTTTGTAAAAACTGGCCCCGAACGGGGTACAACAAGAATAATATATATAACATGATAAAAGGCATCCCCAAGCGGGAGCTAGCTCTTCGTCAATCGACGGTCACAACCACGCAAGCAATAATAATATACAATGCCAAAGGGCGAGGATCAAACTCAAAAGAAACTCAAAACAGCCAGAAAACCGTAATACTACAAGCGCGACTCTAAGGTCGAAATAATACAACACTGTTTTCTAAGTCTGAAACAATATACAAGTTTTGGTTGATGGAAATTCTAGATACAATAAATGATACATGAACAATGGCGGATCTGATACAAAAGAACCCACCTATCCAAGCATGTCACCCATAAGGAAGCGGTGTGCCAGAAATGCCGCTATGGAATCTGTACGGCAACCTCCAAGAACTGGGGCACAACGGGGGTGAGTTGCCAACTCATGAATAGAAAATATCTACAAGCAGAGATCGAATGCATGACCCATCCTAGGTCAATACGATCAGATATAAATAAACCTCAATATGAATAAAGCTGAAGCATGCTAAACTGGCAATGTAATCTCTATACATGAGTGTAGTGCCAAGTGCTCGTGCTAGTGCCTCAGGTAATAGCATGTCATGAATATGAGGTATGATCTGCACACACGTGGATCCCGTCCACTCGTCACCCAATAACAATAACCATCATGCAAGTAAATATCATGAAACCTGTGCATGGAAATATGAGGATATAACCCACCCGTGTCCCTCGCGACACGTCAAAATCATGGAACCGGAGTGCCCAGCATCGGCACTCAAAAACATCATGAAAACTGTGCCCAGCATCGGCACGTAAATCCTCATATATCGGGCTCCGTCAGTCCGGATCGGCCCACAGGCTCTGTCTGCGGTATCGGCCCTCGGCCCCGGCAGGACGCCCAAATCTATCCATCGACTCTGGTCAGTATCCTACGGATAACCGCCAGGTCCAACCAATCACCGGTAGGTACTCGCCCGCCTTCGGGCTCAATCGGCAAAGCTCATCGATCATCTTGCCGAGGGGAAACATACCGGGTCCACCATGTACCCGCAATCGGCTCATCCACTCCTCGATTCGGGTTTCACATGTCGCTCTCAGCACCGAGAAAACACATGGTGGACGCACTGAAATATCATATCAAGGGTAACCGGGTTTTTAAAGCAATGACATATTCTCTTTTGAAACACCCTCGGTTCCCAAATCCAGAAATATCATAGAAACAACATATCTCAATGCGTATAATCAAAAGCATGAAGTATGCGACATGTAAAGGAAGGTATGCATATCATCATGTCATACAAGGATCATATACTGAATGCAATAGTACTACAGTGTAGTGACATGGCAATTATCGATGATGAGTGTGTGAGCCGGCAACAGTGTACGTGGAACATACACATCATCGATAATGGTGCTGGTGTCCTAGCAGCATGACTAAAATATATCAACAATATAAGCGATGCAATACAAACAGCATGAATGTACGGAATCAAGTAATCAACGCAAAAGTAAAGAATCTACACCAATCTGTACAAGTCATGCAGGGGTGCCATTTGAAATACGACGAATCAGGGCTTTTGGAAAAACAAGGGCTACGGTGTTTTAAGAAAAGATACATCATTTGAAAATATCCGTATGACCCTTCTGCCTATCTTTAAAATATCCCTGATTCGTTAGTTTGAAATAAGTATGACTCGGTCCAGTCTAATGTCTACTAAGTAATCTAGACAGGAGGGGTAAGAAACCACCTAATCTGAGTCAATATAAATAGATATGATAGTCGGTGATCCCGCCTCAATAACATATCGTAAGATATCCTCGAGTCATGAGTGCGGATCTATCATCAATATCGAATCGTACGGTAGATCGTCGTACGGCATCCCAATAGCTGGGTAGGGGTCAATATCACACTACCTCATCACATATCAGGTATCACTATCATCAGATCGCATAATCTGGGGTACTACTCTAAGTCTAGTACAAATCGATACCATCTATAAAAATATGAATGCGGGTAAAGCACATGTCCAAAGGCCCGCTAAAGCTATCATATCGCACCTCGAAGACAAGCTATGTCACATCGCCGATCTCACGGCCTCACATCAAATATCATCTCAAACCACGTATCATCCTCAAATCCCGTATATAAACACATAGTCCCATACCCATGTGTAGATATACGCACCATCATATGCACTCTAATAAATGAAAGAATGAATATAAGTATGTGTGTAAATGTATGTGTGAGTGCAACCACTACTCTAGGGTTCGCACTACTCAACCAATACATCCTTATCACCAATAATCCATTATTACCACCAATTACCCTAAACAACACATAATAAATATATGTGTGTATACGTATTCGTATACATCACCTCGGACTGCGGGGGTGCTATACGCCATCCACCCGACTTCTCCCCGTAGATATAAATCTACTCACCTTGCTTCTCATGTGTCGGTGCCGATGTCGCCATCTTCATCTTCTTTGCCTCAACATCTCGTAGGGTACCTACAAGTACATCACAATGCTAAAGCACATGAAAATCACATCGGAAACCAAAATAGCACACGCTACCCGCATAGGTAAAAACCTATCGACTCGCATGTAAACACAATCAATATCCACTTGTCGTTGACGTCCAAACGCCACCCGATAGGAATGAATCACAAAACACTAAAATCCATGCTAAATCAAGTCGTAAATCATACACCAACATAGGAAAATCAACCCAGATTTCACCCTAGATGGAATCAGTCAAAACTAGAACTACCCAGGGTCAATACTAGAGGAAATGGGGGCATGCACAGAAAACGAGGCAATTCCACCCTGCTCTGGCCGCAAATTGCGGCCAGAATGGGAGAATTGGCGGCCTGGTAAGGGAGGTGGGAGCTAGGGTTTGGGGTGGTGGTTCACTGGTGCCTGCACATCTCACTGTTAACTCAGTTTCATTTTTAGGGTCTCGGGGTAATAGCAGATTCTTAAAAACAGTGACAGATTTCCAGTTTTCCCCGATATCGATTCCGTAATTCCGTATTTTGTTTTCAAGTTAAGGTTTGGGTTCAAATTAGCATCACACAAGGGATTCTAAGGTCACCACGATCCTCAATTTCATCTTAAGTTTCAGTTTTACCCTAAACCCTAACTTGAATTCTCTAAAATCCACAACCATCACAATATCGATACAAAACTAGTATGGATGCACAAGGAATTGAAATACTACTCTATAGATGCAGGAATTACCTCCTTTGGCAACTCAAGAAAATTCTTGAGTTGCTCAAAGTCCACCAAATCCAATCTTGCTAGGTTCAAAGTGTAGCTAGTGAGCTCGGGAACATTTTTTGTAAAGGGGGAATGAGGTTTTGGCTTGGTTTTCATTGTGGATCTAGGATTTTATGAAGAGGGAGAGAGGGGGAAAGAGAGAGCAGCAGCAAGAGGAAAGAGAGGAGAGAGAATGAGAAAGGGAAAATGATGAAGGATGGCTCAAAAAGGTGGGGTTGACTTGGTCTCTCTCTCTCTCACTCATTACCTACCCTTTTTCCTTTTTCTTTTCTTTTCTTTTCTAACACTTCTCACTTGAATAGTGAACCTAAAAGAAAACCATGGCAAAAGAAATGTAACACAAGTGTAACAAGTGTGAAAAATGATATGTGCACATTTTTGCTCAAAAGTGCTAAAAATCCAATTAGCGATTTTTAATCGCGATTAGCACTAAATTAGCATATAACTAATCTTAAAAACTTTAAAATGGCATAATTCCTTAAAATACCTTATTTTAGAATTTTCCATAATTTTCCCCATTTATTTGTATTTAATTATACTAGAATATTAAAATATTCATTAAAATAATATTAAATTATAAAATTTCCCAAAAATCATATTTTATTATTTTGAAGACGAATGATGTATGAATGCATGAAAACAGAATACATGTAAATGAAGAAATTGTTTTCAAAAATTAGTGAGATTTCCTTCGTATTTTTAAATTGAGGTATCATAATGAAATCAGTATCAACAGTGTCTAGCATCGACACAAAACATAAATCTCACTGTCTCGAAATATCAATGTCTCAATCTCAATATCTAGGGCGCCGTCAGTCCAGACCGGCCCCTACCATCCATCTCAAGACCACGACGGTATCCTCCGGATATCCGACGCGTTAGGTAAAATCAAATCGGCACGCGTATCACCTCTCTGATGTCGGCCTCTGGCTCTCTGAATGTACGTGACACATACGCATCATCGGTAATGGTGCTGGTGTCCTAACAGCATGATATATTAAAATATTCATTAAAATAATATTAAATTATAAAATTTCCCAAAAATCATATTTTATTATTTTGAAGACGTTACACTTCATGCCCGAGTTGCCTCAGCATTGAGGTGGGAGCCCGTAAAAGATACAGACGATGTGGTGCCCTTCCGGCAAAGAGGCGACGACCGGAGTTTCCGCGGGGGATCGGGACGATGACGAGAAGACCGCAGGACTCGGATCACTCGGTATATCTCTCACCCTTTCTCTTGATAGCTAGTATCGGTTAATGGTTACGATCCGGGTATATTGTCCGCGGTAGCGCCAGTTTAAAGTTAAGAAAAAATTTTGATTCCGCATTTTGGCCTCGGATAGACGGCCGGGGCGCTGCCGTGGCGCAACATGGTATCAGAGCCACGCCATTAACCTTGCCTAGCTTGTTCTAGTGTGTTTTACATTTCCGATCGAACAAAATCCCAAAAACCACATTTCGTGTGCATCAGTTTTCTGTCGATTTTTTCCGAGCTCTAAAATTTTTTCAGGTTGTTGCAGAATGATGTACAGAGAATCCTAAGAATACTGGAAAAATTTGGTAACCCAATTCTTCCGTACGACCGCGGAACCGCGGCCTTAACCCCTATTTGGCCGCGGTTCCGCCGCAGGAAGTTGGGATCACCTTGCCATATTTTTACAGTGGGCTTGTGGGATGAAAATAAGGGTTTTGGAATATTAATTTTGGGCCCAGAATTTCTGTGAGTGCTACAGTAGTACTTGGGGGCCCACTTGTTAATTTTTGATCGATTGGATATTTTAAACACATTATTTCACAGTATTTACATTATATCTGCGACCGTGAATGTCACTTGATCGGTAAATCCCGTCTAACTGCTATAGCCCGGTTAGACGGATTTGCGAACGTGACTTTCACGTTGATGTTCTGTGTTTATGCTGTGTTGTTGCGGATCGGTCGTGGGGGATAGCCTGGATGTAATGTTAGTACAGTTTTGTTTTATATGTACATTTGATATTGCGGGGCGAGCATCCGACATGTGGACTGCCGTCACTGCCTGTTTGTATTATTCTTTTGGGGCACGACCTGGTTGCGGTCGATGTACCCGGTGTATGTATATTTTACTTTCTGTACTAGGATTACCCCGCGGAGGGGTGCACGGATAGCCGGGTTCTAGAGGGCAACGGGCCCGCATCTCATGGCATTGAGACGGAGGGGGCTTCACTCTAGGATTGGCGGGCTATTCGCCGCACTCGTAGGGGGTACAGGTTGACCCAGGAGGGGTGCCCAAGTTACCGGATTCTATGAAGTGCTGGGTGGTCCATTCACGGTGCTGAAGGGGGCTGCCTCGCTTCAGGTTTTGGCGGGTGACTTTCCGCGCCCGTAGGGGTCTAGGTTTTCATTGCACAGGCTATCCACATGACCAGGGGAACGTCGGGTTTCAGCAGCGGCTCTGTGAAACCCGGGGCTTCCAGATATCTGTATTGTTCTGTGATGCTGTACATTTCTGTGATGTTGCATTTTATCACGCCTTGAGTGAAATATAATATATTGGTATATATATTAGTAGATGTTGTATATGTTTTGCATCCGCGCTAGTCCAGTCCCCGCTCTGTCGTTAGTTAAGTAACCTAACGGGTGATGACGGGACCCAGTGGCGAATGCGGATGGCACATACGTACATCAGTATATTTTCATTCTTTGTGGTGTGATCAATTGATGGGACTGCGTTGATTCGGATCAATGCAAGATAAACAAACCTATTCTGATGTTGTTGGAACATTTTTCAAAAAGCTGTTATTGCAAGGACGTTCTCTTTTGTTTTGCATCGTGGTATTCAGTTGGAATATCCTGCTCCTCAGTCGACGAGGCAAGGGCCGAGAGCCCTTCACCGGGAGTGACCCCTTGGACAAAAGTTTGCGTCAGGGCAATAACTTCACTATAGCCGATTACTTTTGCTTTGCATCGTGGTATTCAGTTGGAATATCCTGCACCTCATTCTACGGGGAAAGAGCCGAGATCCCTTCACCGGGAGTGACCTCTTTAGTAAAGGTTTTCGTCACTATATTTTTTATAAAAAGTTATCCAGTTCCTTCAATGATATCAAGTTCATTACGGTAAAAGGTTTTTCGCCAAAAACCATTCGTAGCCCTCCGTCATTTCAGATTAGTATTACCTAGTATTCGTGATGCGTATGTCGTGCTTAGCCGAGGCGTAGTGTTCGGTAGCTATGTAGTGCTTTTCTGTTGCATGGATATGAGATTGGTTAGGACAGTCGTGCGGTCATTTTGGCTCAGTCAAGGACTCGTGCGGGTGGGTCTAATTCAATCAAGATAATGACGGGTTGAACTTGACTAGGATCCTTTGATATGTTGGCTCAGTCAAGGTCACTTGGGTCCTAGGGGTAAAAATCACATCGGGAGTTTCAAAAGAACTGAAACTTGCCAGGCATGCGCATACCATCTGGAGTGTGGTGACTTGAGTGGATTCCGTCAAGTTATCATGCGATGATAGTGTTGGAGATAGTGCCCTCATAGTCAATTATTGGATCGCAGGTACGTGATTGCAATGATTGCGGAGGACCTATCCCGGTAGCACAGTCTTACTCGAGATGATAGTATGCTATCTGGTTTGCCTTTATCAGTCGTGTACATGTTCAGGTGACTGATTGCATGTTACACTTTGATAAAGCCCTTAGGATCTTGCTTTACTACCAACAGTATGATGGCGATCATATACGTGAGAGTTGGGTAGTTTATATGCATATCCTTAATTGTGGTCCCTAGTCATGGGAGTTTCGAGACAGGGCATCGATACTCCGGAGTAGACTAGTGTGTACAGTCGAGACCCCGACGAGGGGCGGTGGCCGGTCTCACAAGCCACTGGTGTCAGTTGGATCACCTAAGATGTATACAGGTGCTCATTGGGTTATGAGTACACCGGACAGGACTCGCCGGGAATCTGCTAGTTAGTACTATACCTATCGTCAGATAGCAGTTCCCTGGTGACATGTGTACAGGTTAGTTCATCGACCTGAGGTCGTCATTTGTCTCGTATGAGTTCCCACTGTGCTTTGATTTCTACCCTACCACGGCTCAAAGGAGTCGTGCAAACAGGTAGCTTTTGGGTACAGTCCTGAGCCATATGGAGGCACGTGAGCGGATCGGCAGGGGATTCGTCTCTCCCGGTATTGGGGGCGAGGTCGTGCTGTGTCTAGGAGAGCCATTACACAAATCCATGGCCATGGTAGGAGATTTACTGGTAGGTACTCCAGTAGTATCTCAGGGTGTATTGGGCTTCACTCCGACATGACTTATACTGCTATTGGGGGTCTGACGTTACTAGCCCCCTAGACAGATATGCGATACTCATTGACGAACGGACCGGACTGTATATACATTGTCACTGTTAGGCTCAGTAGGGTTTTCCGGATGAGTGCGCTCATCGGCATCCCTTGAGGTCAGTCCATGGGCAGCCGTTACGCATTGCTAGTGCCGCTGACGGTTTGTGGTTAAACCCACTGCCAGGGTGCTGACGAGTCATTAGAGTCCCCCACAGACAGTTTCCCAAGTTCGGGCGAAACGTTGTAGAGGCCGTATGGTTTTATGGCAGGGTTCGGAAAATGCACGTGCGTTTACGCACGTGTCGATTTTCGGACAGGTGATACTGGTCGGCTTTGGTTTAAGCCGGATCCGAGTATTATATTGAGTAGGTATAATATCTTTGTCTCAGTTGCATTTATATTCGGTCGTAATATAAATGCGGGTATATTTATACAGTTTCGGGGTTATCCTGAAAGTCGTTTCAGGATCACTTTTGGAAGTTGCCAGTTTCCAGTTTTCTATCAGCCGTCTTTTAACATTCGGTTAAAGACGGATTTATCTTTTCTTCAGATATGGTGAGTCAGTGCTTCTAGAAGTTTCTAGAAGGTTCTAGAATTTGTGACAAGGATTATGACACATGCTTTGTATTCAACCATTTCTTGTTTTGGTTAAGATCTTTATGCTAGATATTATTATGTGTTCACATATGATATTTATCCTATGGTCACCCCCCCTCTCCTACGGTCACCTCCCTCTTCACTATAAGAGGCCGGCCCCTCTCTCTCTCTCTGACTTCACTTGAGTTTTCATTTCGGTTAGAAAAGATATGATAGTATTTGGGGTGCATGGAATTTTACAGTTCATTCCATCACCCGATTTCCACGGCAACTTCATTAACCGATCGTCCACGGATTTGGACGAAGTGAGACAAAGTCATCTACTCATTCTCTACATCAATCTTGGTCGTCTCTTTTAGCAAACTTGACGATCGAGTTGCCTCGAGTCAGAGGCGGGAGCCCGTTTAAAGAACCGATCATGTGGTGCCACCTCGACGAGGATATCGGAGATCGACGAGATCGGAGCAGCCGCAACGGAGCGTGGGATGATGGTTGAAGAACGAAGGACTCGGATCGTTCGGTATAACCATTCTACACTCTTTACAATTTGTTAGTTTAGCATTAATGGCAGATCCGGGTTAAAGTATACGATAGCGCCAGTTAAAAGTTTTTTGTTCCGCATTTTGGCATCTGTAGACTGCCGGGGCGCTAGCGTAGACTTACAGTGGTATCAAAGCCTAACCATTTTGCTATACTAACTTGTGCTAACGCGTTTAAAACATCGATCGAACCGGAAATCGAAAACTACAAAATCCATGCCCGACAGTTTCTGTTGATTTTAAACGGTCTGATAAAATTATTCTACACATCTCAGAATACTGTGCAGGCTTTTCTAAGAACCACGGCAAAATTTGGGCACGTGACCCCACCAAAGCGCCGCGGAAACGCGGTCAAACCCATGGTTTGACCGCGCTTCCGCGGCCATGTGGTGAGCTCGTGCTCCCAAATTTTTCCAGTGGCTTCTCTGTTGGATTTTGGGGTTTTTGGTATATATAGTTTTAGCCCAGATTTTGTTACTGTTCACCAGTAAGCAGTGGGGCCCACTTTTTGATATATGGTCTTTGGTCGATCGAAATTTAAACACGTTAGTTTACAGTGCTTACATTATATCTCCGACCGGGAATGTCATTTGATCGGTAAACCGTGTCTGATTGCTACAGTTCTTTTAGACAGGTTTGCGAACGTGACATTCGCGTTGATGTTCTGTGTTGTGCTGTGATGTTGCGGATTTGTCGTGGTGGATAGCAGTGTGCAATGATAGTACAGTTTGTGTTTATTTGTACATTTGATATTGCGGGGCGAGCGTCCAACTTGTGGACTGCCGTCACTGCCTGTTGTATAATATTCTTTTTTGGGGCACGACCAGGTTGCGGTCGATGTACCTATTGTACTATTTTTCATTACTGTACTAGGTTTTACCCCGCGACGGAGTGCACGGATAGCCGGGTTCGGGAAAGCAACGGGTCCGCATCTCATGGCTTTGAGAGGCAGAGGGACCCCACTTCAGAATTGTTAGACTATTCGCCGCACTCGTAGGGGGTACAGGTTGACCCAAGGAGGGGTGCTCAATTTACCGGATTCCGTGAAGTGCCGGGTGTTCCATTCACTATGCTGTGGGGACTACCTCGCTTCAGGTTTTGGCGGGTAACTTGCCGCACCCGTAGGGGTCTAGGTTTCATTGCACAGGCTATCCACACGACAGGGGAACGTCGAGTTTCAGCAGCGGCTCTGTGAAACTCGGGGATCCCAGATTATCTGTATTGTTTTGTGATGCTTATTACTTTTCTGTAATGTTGCATACTATCACGCCTGGAGCGATTATGTATATTGGTTTATATACTATTAGATGTTGTATATGTTTTACACCCGCGCTAGTCCAGCCCCCGCTCTGTCGTTAGTTAAGTAACCTAACGAGTGATGACGGGACCCAGTAACGAATGCGGATGGCATATATGTACATTTTATTTTCGTTCTTTTCTGGTGTGATTAAATGATGGGACTGCGTTGATTCTGATCAATGCAAAGTTAAAACAAACATGTTTACAGTTGTTGGAACAATTTAAAAAGTATTATTGCAAAGACATTTCCTTTTGTTATGCATAGTGGTATTCAGTGGAATATCCTGCACCTCATTCGACGGGGCAAGGGCCGATATCCCTTCACCGGGACTAACCCCTTGGGCAGAAGTTTGCGTCAGAGTAATAACTTCACTATAGTCGATTACAAGTTGCTTTGCATAGCGGTATTCAGTGGAATATCCTGCACCTCATTCCACGAGGAAAGAGCCGAGATCCCTTTACCGGGAAAGACCTCTTTAGCAAAAGGTTTTCGCCACTATATTTTAAAAAGCTATCAGGTTCCTTCAGCGATATCAAGTTCACTACGCTAAAGGTTTTTCGCCAAAAACCAGCCGTAGCCCTCCGTCACTTCTTTTGGGTATTCAGTAGTATTCAAGCTACGCATTTTGACCAACGCCAAGGCATAGTGTTTGGTAGCTGCTGGGTATTCAATTGTTGCATAGATAGATGAGTTAGTTTGGGACAGTCATTCTGCCGATTGGCCAACGTCAGGGGCATGTGCGGGTGGGTTCAAATTGGCAAGATAGTGACGGGTAGAACTTGGCATGTGACTTATGACATTTTGACCAACGCCAAGGTTATAAGAGCATGGGGGCAAAAATAATATCAGGAGTTTCTAAAAAACTGAAACTTGCCGAGTATGCGCATACCTTCTGGAGTATGAGTAACGTGGATGCATTCCATCACGTTATCATGCGATGAGAGTTGGATCCTGATTCCCACTGATGAGTTGGTTTACTCTTCGGGTGATCCCGATTGATTCTTCTTTAGGTTTGGAGGAGAATTTGACAGGACAGTGGGAGGTTTCCGGATTAGATAAAATGATGACCATTCTGATCTAGGTTAGAGTGCACGCAGAGTATTTCTTTTCTCTCTCTCTCTTTGGCAGCGACTTTTGACCGACCCTAGACTATGACTCAGTGACCAGGTTGACCGAACCTTCTTAAAATACTGGCTTTTGGATTGTCTGAGTTGCATAAGTCATTGCCACTCCTTCTTTTACCCTTTGCATTTCTCAGAACACCCGTATAACTACGGATATCCACTTCCATTGGATAGATCCATCATATGGTTATATACGAACTCGAAGGGACTTCTTCGGGGATGGATCCAGGTTCAGGAGAAATAGAATTGGTTTATTCAGTTGTCTTTTATTATCACCTTCTCTCAGGTTGCGAGAGCTCCTTGGTTTAGGAGAGTACACCTATTACGCCTATTGGATAGTCTTATTCCAAACCATAGGCTGGTGCCGAAAGGTAGGGAATGAAGAAAACCAATTAGCCTAAGTAGGGTGTGCAGAAGGTAATATGGAAAGACAAAATAAAGGGATTAGAAAGAGGGCAAAGTAAATTGCGACTGATATCATTCACGACCAAAACCGCGTACTTCATAGCCACTCCTATTTCACCTTTAAAAGGAATAAGGTATTATTCAGTTGTCTTTTATCGTCACCTTCTCTCGAGATGCGAGTACTCCTTGGTTTAGGAGGGTACACCTATTATGCTTACTGGATAGTCTTCTTCCAAACCATAGGCTGGTGCCGAACGGTAGGGAAGGAAGAAAACCATTTAGCCTAACGATGGTGTACAGAAGGTAACGACTAAAGACAAATAAAGGGATTTGGAGAGATGGCAATAAAATATACGGTTGAAGTCATGAATTGGATTATGGAAGAGGCATTGCTATGAATACCAGGATACCCCTACGAAACATTTTCATGTTTCAGTGCATTGTTAAAGGAAAAACTGTTTTCCCAATTAGACACTTACTCCAAGGGTATGTATTTACCAGGTTTCATTCTCATATCTGTATGGTTTTACAGATGATGAGTGGCAGTAAGATATTGGGAATTAGGTGATCATCCTCATTATATCGGAATTCGTTGTAATTGGTGATATTTGAGGAAATCGCCAGGGTACAGTTTTCAACCTACGACGCACAGGTTTTGAGTTGTTTAACTCAGCGGACTTATACAGAGTATTGTATGTTGTCCAAGTGTCCATCAGGACAAAGGGGTAGGTCCTCGTACTATGTTCTATTTACTTATAACTTCACTAGTATTTAGACGAGTGTTTCGTAGAAATACAAGGTCTAAGTTTTGAGAAGTTGTGGGTATAAGAATAAAGTAGAGAACCAGGTATCACAAGTATCGGGATTCTTCAAAGAGATCGAAGATGTAGATTCTTGTGATTGGTATTCAGATTATAGTGATGGTTTTGAGAAACGTGTTTCTCTTTCAGGTTACTCATAATTGGATGGATTCCTAAGTTGAGTAACGCTGATTAGCCTCTTTCCATTAAGTTGATATGCACTGGAGACAGCTGCATGGATTGAATATGGTTCCAATTAAATAAGTGCCAAAGTTTCTATATTGGATATAGAATAGTTCGTACCTTAAAAGAAACTAAGGTACGGGGAGTTGTCCAGCTTATGATTAAAACCAGACACTGGATAACTCAGGGCACGTTTCTGTAATGGCTGTTTGTGGGTTGACCCTGGCTATGACAAGGGTTGATATTCTACCATTTGGAAGATCAATAGTGATATTGTTCTTGACTCGCCACAGTTTTAGTAAAAATGGATCTTTTTCAGAAAACAATAGTGGGAGTATGGTAGAACTGGAAGTGATTCCAGAACCGCGAACGATTACGGAAAATTTAATAGGACCTATACATTCAATCAGGTTTGACATTCCAATAGCCACTCCGCAGGTATGGTAGGTAACCTCAGACGCCCGAGAGGTACTTCGGTAGCCTCAGAGACGGTGACAGGGAGGTTCTTATCTACCAAGACTTGACACTACTGTTGTTCCAGGATATGAGACCCGGTAGGAGGGTTGTCATAGTCAGTGGGAGCAGCGGAAGCATAGTGGGCAAAACGCTTATATCTATTTATAGACTTGAGCAGTTATAGCGGAGATAGATCATCTAATTTTGATGTGACAGTCATGGGTTTGACTTCAGTCAGAATAGGGGATGGATCAGTTAAGGAGGTAGTAGGGTGTGATGTCATAGTATCTGGATGACATACACAGAGTAGGAAGTAAAATTCCTATACTACGATCGGTTGTACTGTAGTCGTCACACAGTTGTTTCTCCAGACAGGATATGGATATAATATTTGACATTCTGGTTTCTGGATCTATGGCTTTAGATCTGGATTTGGGTAGTTTCCCAATGTGGGTACTTTGACAGATATTCTAATGGTTTTTGGAATAGTTGACTCCTAGCATGGTAGTGTACCTGCAGGTGATGGAGTCACCCTCTCTAAAGGTGTCGTACAGACTAAAGGGGAGAGGGATGGGCATGATTGGCAGATCACTTGCTTAGGCAATTGAGTCAATCATGTGATGTCAAGTACCGCACCAAATGTTGTTTTTGCACTAGATGCAATAAGTTTGTATTAATCCAATCCTGGAGAAACATAAGGAAGCAGTTTTAGAACATTGGTACATGTTCTAAGGATTTGATAACGGCAGCCTCTTTCGGGAGACGGTTATCATTCCAGGCTTCAAAGGTGACATGGATGACAGAGTGATTGTCAGAGTTTTTAGTTTTCCCTCTGACGAAGAGGGACAGTATTATGGACAGGTGGTCCAAGAGGATACTGTGGGAAGCAAGGTGCCCGATACTGATTAGGTTCAGTGATCGATTCAGTCTAAGAAGTTTGGATATGGAGTTCATTTATGAACTAAGGTCCCATCAGATATCCAGACATATTCTAAGACAGGTACTACTCAATTCGGGAGATGGTTTTCTCCGCGAACTTGAGATTAAGAGAGATATAGAAAGATACTTCTAGGCGGATCCACTCACCGAGGCTATTTCTCGAACACAATAGTTTTACAAACGGGCTTTGTGAAACTGATTAGTAGAGGAGTTGGATGTTCGGTTTCACACGGGCTGTGAGTAGTCGACATCGCAATATTAGCCTTGAGTGCAAGTGGGAGATTGTTGGAGATAGTGCCCTCATAGTCAATTATTGGATCGCAGGTACGTGATTGCAATGATTGCGGAGGACCTATCCCGGTAGCACAGTCTTACTCGAGATGATAGTATGCTATCTGGTTTGCCTTTATCAGTCGTGTACATGTTCAGGTGACTGATTGCATGTTACACTTTGATAAAGCCCTTAGGATCTTGCTTTACTACCAACAGTATGATGGCGATCATATACGTGAGAGTTGGGTAGTTTATATGCATATCCTTAATTGTGGTCCCTAGTCGTGGGAGTTTCGAGACAGGGCATCGATACTCCGGAGTAGACTAGTGTGTACAGTCGAGACCCCGACGAGGGGCGGTGGCCGGTCTCACAAGCCACTGGTGTCAGTTGGATCACCTAAGATGTATACAGGTGCTCATTGGGTTATGAGTACACCGGACAGGACTCGCCGGGAATCTGCTAGTTAGTACTATACCTATCGTCAGATAGCAGTTCCCTGGTGACATGTGTACAGGTTAGTTCATCGACCTGAGGTCGTCATTTGTCTCGTATGAGTTCCCACTGTGCTTTGATTTCTACCCTACCACGGCTCAAAGGAGTCGTGCAAACAGGTAGCTTTTGGGTACAGTCCCGAGCCATATGGAGGCACGTGAGCGGATCGGCAGGGGATTCGTCTCTCCCGGTATTGGGGGCGAGGTCGTGCTGTGTCTAGGAGAGCCATTACACAAATCCATGGCCATGGTAAGAGATTTACTGGTAGGTACTCCAGTAGTATCTCAGGGTGTATTGGGCTTCACTCCGACATAACTTATACTGCTATTGGGGGTCTGACGTTACTAGCCCCCTAGACAGATATACGATACTCATTGACGAACGGACCGGACTGTATATAAATTGTCACTGTTAGGCTCAGTAGGGTTTTCCGTATGAGTGCGCTCATCGGCATCCCTTGAGGTCAGTCCATGGGCAGCCGTTACGCATTGCTAGTGCCGCTGACGGTTTGTGGTTAAACCCACTGCCAGGGTGCTGACGAGTCATTAGAGTCCCCCACAGACAGTTTCCCAAGTTCGGGCGAAACGTTGTAGAGGCCGTATGGTTTTATGGCAGGGTTCGGAAAATGCACGTGCGTTTACGCACGTGTCGATTTTCGGACAGGTGAAACTGGTCGGCTTTGGTTTAAGTCGGATCCGAGTATTATATTGAGTAGGTATAATATCTTTGTCTCAGTTGCATTTATATTCGGTCGTAATATAAATGCGGGTATATTTATACAGTTTCGGGGTTATCCTGAAAGTCATTTCAGGATCACTTTTGGAAGTTGCCAGTTTCCAGTTTTCTATCAGCCGTCTTTTAACATTCGGTTAAAGACGGATTTATCTTTTCTTCAGATATGGTGAGTCAGTGCTTCTAGAAGTTTCTAGAAGGTTCTAGAATTTGTGACAAGGATTATGACACATGCTTTGTATTCAACCATTTCTTGTTTTGGTTAAGATCTTTATGCTAGATATTATTATGTGTTCACATATGATATTTATCCTATGGTCACCCCCCCTCTCCTACGGTCACCTCCCTCTTCACTATAAGAGGCCGGCCCCTCTCTCTCTCTCTGACTTCACTTGAGTTTTCATTTCGGTTAGAAAAGATATGATAGTATTTGGGGTGCATGGAATTTTACAGTTCATTCCATCACCCGATTTCCACGGCAACTTCATTAACCGATCGTCCACGGATTTGGACGAAGTGAGACAAAGTCATCTACTCATTCTCTACATCAATCTTGGTCGTCTCTTTTAGCAAACTTGACGATCGAGTTGCCTCGAGTCAGAGGCGGGAGCCCGTTTAAAGAACCGATCATGTGGTGCCACCTCGACGAGGATATCGGAGATCGACGAGATCGGAGCAGCCGCAACGGAGCGTGGGATGATGGTTGAAGAACGAAGGACTCGGATCGTTCGGTATAACCATTCTACACTCTTTACAATTTGTTAGTTTAGCATTAATGGCAGATCCGGGTTAAAGTATACGATAGCGCCAGTTAAAAGTTTTTTGTTCCGCATTTTGGCGTCTGTAGACTGCCGGGGCGCTAGCGTAGACTTACAGATAGTTGGATCCCGATTCCCACTGATGAGTTGGTTTACTCCTCGGGTGATCCCGACTAATTCTTCTTTCAGGTTTGGAGGAGAATTTGAGGTTACAGTGGGAGGTTTCCAGATTAGACAAAGTGATAACCATTCTGATCTAGGTTAGAGTGCACGCTGAGTGTTTCTTTTCTCTCTCTCTGGCAGCGACCTTTGACCCGACCCTAAGACTATGACTCAGTAACCAAGTTGACCGAACCTTCTTAACACAGGCTTTTGGATTGTCATAGTTGCAAACCTCATTGCTACTCCTACTTTTACCCTTTTCTCCAGGACACCCCGTATTACTACGAACGTCCACTTCCATTGGACAAAACCATCGTATGGTTATATACAAACTCGAAGGAATTCGAGGATGGTTTCCGGTTCTGGAGAAAACGGATAGGATTATTCAGTTGTCTTTTCCCTTTTACCTTCTCTCAAGATGTGAGTACTCCATGGTTTAGGAGATAGCACACCTATTACGCAAATTGGATAGTCTTCTTCCAAACCTTAGGCTGGTGCCGACCGGTAGGGAATGAAGAAAATCAATTAGCCTAAACGGTGTGCAGAAGGTATTAAGATTAAGACAAAGCAAGGGATTAGTAAGAGGGCAAAGTAAATTGCGACTGCTATTCACGACCGAACCAAGTATTTCTTCGCCAATCCTAAATCACCTTTGTATTTCTCCAGGACACTCCGTATCACTACGAAGATCCACAGTTTATTTGGATACTCCATCGTATGGTTATATACGAACTCGAAAGGAACTTGTTCCAGTTCGGGGATGGATTCTGGTTCAGGAGAAATAGGAATAAGGTTTATTCGGTTGTCTTTTATCTTCACCTTCTCTCGCTTTGCGAGTGCTCCTAGGATTAGGACAGTACACCTTTTATGCTTATTGGATAGTCTTCTTCCAAACCATAGGCTGGTGCCGAACGGTAGGGAAGGAAGAAAACCATTTGGCCTAAGGGGTGTGCAGAAGGTAATGACTAAAGACATATAAAGGGATTTGGAGAGGTGACAAAGAATTATACGGTTATAGTTGTGAATCTGGATAATGGAAGAGGCATTACTAAGAATACCAGGATACCCCATCGAAACATTTCAGTGTTTCAGTTCAGCTGTGTACTGTTAAAAGAAAACTGATTTCCCGATTGGACACTTGCTCCAGGGTATGTATTTACCAGGTTTGATTCTCACGTCTGTATGGTTTTACAGATAATGAGTGGGAGTAAGTTATTGGGAATAGGGTGATCATCCTCATTATATCGGGATTCGTTGTAATCGGTGATATTTGAGGAGATCATCTGGGCTGTTTGCCGGTCGGCAAATATTTGGTTTTGAATATCCGCTGTTGTGCACCAATTTCAAATTGATATATCTGTACGTCTATTTTCATAGAGTGAGATATACCTTTTGATATTATGTCAATGACATTTACCTATATCAGTGGATGGTTAGGTAAGGAGCATTAAACAGCGGTGTAATTCTTCTTAACCATAAGTACAGTTTTCAACCTACGACGCACAATGAAAGAGTTGTTAGACTCAGCGGACTTATACAGAGTATTGTATGTTGTCCAGTGTCCATTAGGACAGAGGGGTTGGTCCTCATACTATATTCTGTTTACTTTTAACTTCTCTAGTTCTTAGACATGTGTTTCGTAGGAACACAGGGTCTAAGTTTTGAGGAGTTATAGGTATTTGAATATAGTAGAGAACCAGGTGTAGCAAGTATCGGGATTCTTCAAAGTGATCGAAGATGTAGATACTTGTGTATGGTGTTCAGTTGATAGTAATGATTAAGAGAACTAGCTTCTTTTTCAGGTTACTCATAATTGGAAACATTCCTAAGTTGAGCAACGCTGATCGGCCTCCTTCCATTTAGTTGACATGCACTGGAGACAGCTGCATGATTTGAATCCGGTTCAATTAAATCAGTGCCTCTGTTTCTATATTGGATATAGAATAGTTCATATCTTGACATTGTTAAGGTACGGGGAGTTGTCCGGCTTATGATTAAAACCAGACACTGGACAACTCAAGACACGTTTCTGTAATGGCTGTTTGTGGGTTGACCCAGGCTATGACGAGGGTTGACTTTCTACCATCTGGGAGATCAATAGTAATATTGTTCTAGACTCGCCACAGTTTTAATAAAAATGGATTTTTTCAGAAAACAGTAGTGGGAGTATGGTAGAACTGGAAGTAATTCCAGAACCACAAACGATTACTGAAGATTTGATAAGGAACCTAAAGATTCAATCTGGTTTGACATTCCATTGGCCACTCCGCAGATAAGGTGGGTAACTTCAGACACCCGAGAGGTGCTCCGGTAGCCACAAGGACGGTGACAGGGAAGTTCTTGTTTACCCACACTTGCCTTTGCTATTGTTCCAGGCTGCGAGACCCGGCAGGAGGATGAGTATAGCGTCGTTCTAAACTAGCTTTAGAAGTGCACGTCTATATGACTCTGCCAGAGGGTTGTCGTAATCGGTGGGAGCAGCGGAAGCATTGGTGGAAATCAGGCTTATGTCTATTTATAGACTAAAGCAGATATAGCGGAGATAGATCATCTATTTCTGATGTGACAGTCATAGGTTAGACGTCATCAAAATAGGGGATGGATCTGTTAAGAAGGTAGTAGGGTGTGATGTCCTGGTTTTTGGATGACATACACAGAGTAGGAAAGGAAACTCCTATACTACGATCGGTTATACTTTGGTTGTCACACAGTAGTTTCTCCACACAGGACTTGGATATTATATCAGACATTCTGGTTACTAGATCTATGGTTTTAGATCTAGATTTGGGTAGTTTCCCAATCTGGGTACCTTGACAACATTCTATGAGTATTTAGAATGGACGACTCCTGGCACGGTAATGTACCTGCAGGTGATGGAGTCACCCTCTCTAAAGGTGTCTTACAGACTAAAGGGGAGAGGGATACGCATGATTGGCAGATCACTTGCTTAGGCAATTGAGTCAATCATGAGATGTCAAGTACCACACCAGATGTTGTTCTTGCAGTAGGTGCAATAAGTTGATATTAATCCAATCCTGGAGAAACAGTCGGAAGCAGTTTTAGAACATAAGTTGATGTTCTAGGGATGTGATAACGACAGGCTCTTTTAAGAGACGGTTATCATTCCAGGCTTCCAAGGTGACATGGATGGCAGAGTGGCTGTCAGAGTTACAGTTTCTCCTTCTGACGAGGGGCAGTATTTTGGACAAGTGGTCTAAGGCGATACTGAGGGAGGCATGGCGCAGGATACTGATTAAGTTCAGTTGACGATACAGTCTAAGAAGTTTGGATTTGGAGTTCATTTATGAGCTAGGTCCCATCAGACATCCATACATTCTAAGACAGGTATTGCTCATTTCGGGAGATGGCTTTCTCCGCAAACTTGAGATATAGAGAGACATAGAAAGAAACATCACAGCGGATCCACTCACTGAGGCTATTCCTCGAACGCAATAGTTTCGCAAACGAGCTTTGTGAGACTGACTAGTAGAGGAGTTGGGTGTTCGGTATCACACGGGCTGTGAGTATGCGACATCGCAATAATTAGCCTTGAGTGCAAGTGGGAGATTGTTGGAGATAGTGCCCTCAGAGTCAATTATTGGATCACAGGCACGTGATTGCAATGATTGAGGGAGAACCTATCCCGGTAGGACAGTCTTACTCGAGATGATAGTATGCTATCTGGTTTATCTTTATCATCGTGTACTGCTTTAGGTGACCTGACATGTCGCTATTACACGTTGATAAAGCCCCTAGGATTCTTGCTTGACTACCAGCAGTATGATGGCGATCATATACGTGGGAGCTGGTAGTCTATAAGCACATCCTTAAAAGGTCCCTAGTCGTAGGAGTTTCGAGATAGGGCATCGATACTCCATTAGTAGACTAGTGTATACAGTCGAGACCCCGACGAGGGGCGGTGGCCGGTCTTACAAGCCACTGGTGTCAGTTGGTTCACCTAAGATGTATACAGGTGCTCATTGGGTTATGGGTACACCGGACAGGACTCACCGGGAACCTGCTAGTTGGTCTTATACCAGATGTCAGATAAGAGTTCCCTGGTGACATGTGTACAGGTTAGTTCATCGACCTGAGATCGTCATTTTTCTCTTGTGAGTTCCCACTGTGCTTTGATTACTACCCTACCACGGCTCAAAGGAGTCGTGCAAACAGGTTTTAGTTGGGTACAGTCCCGAGCCACATGGAGGCAGTGAGCGGATCTTCAGGGGTTCGTCTCTCCCGGTATTGGGGGTGAGGTCGCGCTGTGTCTAGGAGAGCCATTACACAAAGCCCTCGGCCGAGGCAGGAGATTTACTGGTAGGTATTCCAGTAGTATCTCAGGGTGTTATGGGCTACGCTCCGACACGACTTGTACCGCTTTTGGGGGTCTGACTTTTACCAACCCCCTAGGCCCGCCATGCGATACTCATAGACGAACGGATCGGACTGTACGGATATTGTCACTGACAGGCTCAGTAGGGTGTCAGGATGAGTTCGCTCATCGACGTCCCTTTTGGTCAATAGCTGGTGGCCCGTCACGTATTGGCTAATACCTCTGACGTGCTAGTGGTTAAATCCACAGCCATAGTATTGACGAGTCTTTAGAGTCTACCACACTTACAGTTACTCATGCTTTCGGGCGAAACGCTATAGAGGCCGTATGGAGATATGGCAGGGTCCGATCAGATACGTGCGGTATTGCACGGATCAGGATCTGACAGTTTTGTACTAGTAGCCGTATAGTTATATGGCAGGGTTCGATCTGATACGTGCGGTATTGCACGGATCAGGATCGGACGGATATTACTAGCCGGCTTTGGTTTAAGCCGGATCCTAGTTTAGTACAGTGTAGATTTTGTCTCATTGCATTTGTATCCGGTCGGTATACAGATGCGGGTGTGTATGCACAGTATCGGGGTTTTCCTGTAATTTATTACGGGACCAGTTTTCTGGAATTGCCAGTTTGCATTCCGTTCCGGCCGGTTTTCCTTTGTTCCTTCCCGGCCGGACTTTTCCGATGGAGGGGGTAATTTGCAATTTTGCAAATTACATTTGTGGAAAGGGGTATCTTGCATATTGGTGGCATCATGATAGTTTTTCATGATGAGATGCTTTCTTAGTCTTTTCCTTGCTTTATGAGATTAGAAAGATTAGGATTGATTTGTGTTATGATGAGAGGTTTACCTTTTTGGATGTGGTCACCCATTCCTTTTTCCTACACTTACCTTCCTTCTTGTTTTGTGATTTCTCTCCACCAATTCCACTCATATAGGCCGGCCACTTTGGGAGAAGGAGATGAGGGGATTTTTATTTTGTAGAGTGGGAAAATTATCATCTCATTTGGATACACCAAAGTTCATCTCCATTTTGTTCTTCACTTCCTTCCATCCAGTGGCAAATTCATTACCCCATATGAGACAAGCATCACCTACACTACATTCTACAGCAAATCTTGGGCATGTCGACTTGCCGGCTTCATACCCGAGTTTCCTCGGCATTGAGGTGGGAGCCCGTAAAAGATACAGACGATGTGGTGCCCTTCCGGCAAAGAGGCGACGACCGGAGTTTCCGCGGGGGATCGGGACGATGACGAGAATACCGCAGGACTCGGATCACTCGGTATATCTCTCACCCTTTCTCTTGATAGCTAGTATCGGTTAATGGTTACGATCCGGGTATTGTCTGCGGTAGCGCCAGTTTAAAGTTAAGAAAAAATTTTGATTCCGCATTTTGGCCTCGGATAGACGGCCAGGGCGCTGCCGTGGCGCAACATTTACATTATGATAAGTATTCATTTTCTTTTCATTTTTAAAAAAACTTATCATAATATTTCCTTCTTGATCATCTTCTTCTTCAAGAAAGAAAACTTGATGCCATCAATAGCAACTTGAGTTCTAAAGTGAGAAATCCAATTCTAAAGTGAACCCACCTCCTATTTCTTCACCCTCTACCTCTTGCCAAGTTGTTTTGGGTGTTTTCTTCACAAGTTTCATAAATTTGTGAAGTCGGAGCTTGAACTTGTGATGCCTCGACGTAGATCATCTTCGGCACGAAGCCGACGACCTAGTCCGCCCAATTCTCCGATGAAGCCGACGTTTGAGTTCGGGATTCGAGATCGACAGCGAGAGGACGACTACATGGAGCTAAGGAAGTGGATAACTGGATCTACAAATGTTGTAGCCTCTCTCCATTAGTTAAGATGTTAACTAGTTTCGTTTTTCGCCTAAAAATTCTAGTTAACGATCTAGTCTAGGGTTTATCGGCACCGTAAAATTTGAAATTGGCATGGTTGATGCCTTGTGAGACCTCATTAGTGTGCCTAGGAACCCTACAAATCACACAAGACTCTATGACGATCTGGGGTCGATAGACTAACATGTACCAGTGTCACCAGAGAACTGCTATCTGACGATAGGTATAATACCATCTAGGAGTTCTCGGCGAGTCCATTCAGTGTACCCATTCTCCACTGAGCACCCGTATACCTTCTCTGATTTCAAACACCAATGGATATTGGATCATCCATCGCCCATCACATGGGTCGAGAAGCGTATACGCTAGTCTACTCTGGAGTATCGATGCCCTGTCTCGATATTCCCATGACTAGGAACAATCTAAGGATGTACTTACCGACTACCACTGCCCCACTAGTATGATCCGCATCATAATCCTGGTAGTCAAGTACTCATCATAAGGGCTTTATCAACATGTAATAGAGAGGCAATAAGTGTACATGTTAAAGAGGAAGCAGATAGCATACTATCATGTCGAGTAAGAAAATCCTTCCTATATATGTCCAAGCATCCACTACAATATACATCGCATGTACAGTAATGGCCTCTAGGGCATACATATAACTAACAAAAAACATATACGACATCTACTAGTATATATATAACAATATATAATGATCGCTCCAGGCGTGATAAATGCAATGTCACAGAAAAGCAATAAGCATCACAGAACAATATAGATAATCTGGGAGCCCCGGGTTTCCTTTGAGCCGCAAGTGAAACCCGACATTCCTCTAGTTGTGTGGATAGCCTGTGCAATGAAAACCTAGACCCCTATGAGCATGGCAAGTTACCCACCAAAACCAGAAGCGAGGCAGCCCCCTTCATCAAAATGAATGGGCCACCCGACACTTCACAGAATCCGGTAACTTGAGCACCCCTCCTTGGGTCAACCTGTACCCCCTACAAGTGCGGTGAATAGCCCGCCAATTCTAGAGTGAGGCCCCCTCCTTCTCAACGCCATGAGATGTGGACCCGTTTGTTGGCTATAGTGCCCTCAAGGCAATTATCATAATCGCGGACTTGTGATTATGATGATTGAGAGAAGACCTATACCGATAAAACAATCTTACTCAAGATGATAGTATGCTATCTGATTTATCTTTATCATCATGTACATGTTGATAGAGCCCATAGGATTCTTGCTTGACTGCCAGCATTATGATAGCGATCATATATGTGGGAGCTGGGGTCTATAAGCACATCTTTAAATGTCCCTTGTCGTAGGAGTATCGAGACCGGGCATCGATACTCCAGTGTAGACTAGTGTATACTGATCGAGACCCCGACGAGGGGCGGTGGCCAAGTCTCACAAGCCATTGGTGTTAGTTTGTTCACCTAAGATAGTATACAGGTGCTCATTGGGTTATGAGTACACTGGACGGACTCGCCGGGAACCTGCTAGTTGGTATTATACCTATTGTCAGATAGCAGTTCCCAGGTGACATGTGTACAGGTTAGTCTGTCGACCTGAGATCGTCATTTGTCTCGTGTGAGTTCCCACTGTACTTTGATTACTACCCTACCACGGCTCAAAGGAGTCGTGCAAATAGGTTTTAGTTGGCTACAGTCCCGAGCCACATGGAGGCAGTGATCGGATCGTCGGGGATTCGTCTCTCCCGGTATTGGGGGTTGATGTTGCGTTGTGTAAGGATGGCCATCACCATAAATCCGTGGCCACGGTGGACAAGAACTATCGATCCAGGATCGATAGTTTCTCAGGTGGTGATGGGTTTCATACCGACACTAAATATCGCGTTGTTGGGGTCTGACTTTATCCACCCCCCTAGACTCGATATGCGATACTCTTAGACGAACATACCGGACTGTACGGATATTGTCACTGACAGGCTCAGTAGGGGTTCAGGATGAGTTTGCTCGTCGGCCTCCCTTTCGCTCAATACCTGGGTAGCCGTTACGTACAGCTAGTGCCGCTGACGTGCTTGTGGTTAAACCCACTACCAGCGTATTGACGAGTCTTTAGAGTTCCACACAGAGGGTTTCCCTGGTTCTGGCGAAATGATGTAGTATCCGTATTGGATACGAGCAGGGTTCCGATCGATTGATGTACATTGCACTCGGACTTTCGATTGGACAGTTGATAATACTAGCCGGCTCGGGTTTGAGCCGGATTATTCAATCAGGTATTGATTTAATAATTTACATATATGTATTTCGGTACGTATATTCTAGTATTATATTCTTTGTATTATGCTATCTTTTTGGGTATTCGTATTTCGGTATGAATGCAGATATATTTACAGGTGAATGTAATCCGCATTTTTTACCGGATAACATTCTAGAAGGTGCCACCTCATTTCTTGATTTGACCATTTTATTAAAATGGTAAATGAGGTAGATATTAGCATGATGAGGTGTGGAGACAACCATGCTTGCAATAGTGCACACAAATGAATTGTTAATTCATTTGTGTTCACTATTCAAGTATGATAGGATTTTAAAATTGAAAAAATGCATTTTACAAAACCTTGCATGCGATTTTCTCTTTCCAAGGAAAGCTCATTTTTGAAGGATGAAGGTTTTGTTCATTGTTTTTCTTCTTGAGCTCCTCCTTCACCATTTGTGTTTCACCTCCACTAGCTTTCACGCTTTTCTTCCACCTTCATGAATTGAGATAGATAACACTAAGAAACATTCACACTACATCCTAGGCTCTCTAGGGTAGCATCCAAGAGACCCTAGTTGCTCCGTATGCATCATGTCGTGGAGCAAGAGCCAGAGTTATATCCCTCGGGTGGATCATCGGAGATGGAGGAAGACCGGCAACCAAACATCGTCAAAGGATCACGAGGAGCTTGGAATGAAGACCGAAGGACATGGATCAACTCGGTATAACGATTCTAACCTCTTCTTAGTTTTCTAGTTTAGGGTTTAAGGTCGATCCGGGATTCGGGTAGCGGTAGCGCCGGTTTAGAAAAATTTTGTTCCGCATTTTGGCCATGTTTCGACGGCCGGGGCGCTGCTATGACCCAACATGGTATCAGAGCCACCCTTTAAACCCCTTACTAGCTTGTTTAAACGTGCTTAAAAGATTGATCGACGGAATTTACCGAAATCACGATTCCATTTTCACAGTTTCTGCCGATTTTCAATAGTGTTCAAAAAATATTTTCCAGTGGCTTAAAAATCCGTGCAGGCTTTTCTAGGAGTACACAAAAAATTTGGGCTCATAATGCCTCCAAAGCGCCGCGGAACCGCCGCAATTACCCCCTATTGGCGGCGGTTCCGCGGCCATTTATTGGCGACGGGCCTTCAAATTTTCATTATAACTCATATAAATGGAATTGTGATTTTTAAGATATTCTGTTTTGGCCCAGATTTCTGTTGGAGTGCTGGATTTGCATTTGGGCCCCATTTAGGAAATTTAGTCGATCGATATTTTAGGCATGCGTTTGACAGTACATACATTATAATCTGCGACCGTGAATGTCACTTGATCGGTAAACTCGTCTGATTGCTATATGTCTTTTAGATGGGTTTGCGAACATAACATTCACGTTGATGTTCTGTGTTGTGCTGTGATGTTGGTTGGATCGTCGTGGTGGATAGCCTGGGTGCAGTGGTAGTACAGTTTAGATTTATTTGTACATTTGATATTGCGGGGCGAGGGTCCGACATGCGGAGTGCCGTCACTGCCAGTTTGTATATTATTCTTTTGGGGCACGACCGGGCTGAGGTCGATGTCACCCTTGTATATCATTTTATTTTCTGTACTAGGATTACCCCGAGGTGGAGTGTATGAATAGCCGGGTTATAGAGGGAAACTGGTTCGCATCTTAAGGCATTCAGACGGAGGGGACCTTACTCTAGAATTGGCGGGCTATTCGCCGCACTCGTAGGGGGTATAGGTTGACCCAGGAGGGGTGCTCAAGTTACCGGATTCCGTGAAGTGATGGGTGGTCCATTCACGTTGCTGAAGGGGGCTGGCTCACTTCTGGTTTTGGCGGGTAACTTGCCGCGCTCGTAGGGGATTGCACAGGCTATCCACACGACAGGGAACGTCGGGTATCATTTGCGGCTCAAGTGAAACCCGGGGCTCCTGATTATCCACCATTCTATGTTGCTTCTGTGATGTTTCTGTGATGTTGCTTTATATTATGCCTGAGACGATTGTTATATATATTTATATATACTAGTAGATGTTGTATATATTTTGCACCAGCGCTAGTCCAGTCCCCGCTCCGTCGTTAGTTAAGTAACCTAACGGGTGATGACGGGACCCAGTGGCGAATGCGGATGGCATATACGTACATTTTATTTTCGTTCTTTTCTGGTGTGATTAAATGACGGGACTGCATTGATTCTTATCAATGCAAGAATAAAACAAACCTATATATGATGTTGTTGGAACCAAGTTTTTTTTAAAAACTGACACTACAGACGTTCTCTTTTGCTTTGCACAGTGGTATTCAGTTTGGAATATCCTACACCTCATTCGACGAGGCAAGGGCCGAGATCCCTTCATCGGGAGTGACCCCTTGAGTAAAATTTTGCGTCAACGTAATAACTTTACTATAGTCGATTATTTTTGCTTTGCATCGTGGTATTCAGTTTGGGATATCCTGCACCCCATACGACGGGGAAAGAGCCGAGATCCCTTCACCGGGAGTGACCTCTTTAGCAAAAGTTTTCGCCACTATATATTTGTAAAACCACTTCAGTTCCTTCAACGATATCAAGTTCATTACGTTAAAGGTTTTTCACCAAAAACCAGCCGTAGCCCTCCGTCATTTCAGACTAGTATTGCTTAGTATTCTTACTGCGTATATTGTGCATTAGCCAAGGCGTAGTGTTCGGTAGCTATGTAGTGATTTTCTGTTGCAGAGATAATGAGATTGGTTAGGACAGTCATACGATCATTTTGATCTTTAGTCAAGGCTCGTACGGGTGGGTCTAATGCAGTCAAGATAATGACGGGTAGAACTTCACCAGGACCTTTTGACATTTTGATCTTTAGTCAAGGTCACTTGGGTCCTAGGGGTAAAAATCACATCGGGAGTTTCAAACATACAGGAAACTTGCCAGGCATGCGCATACCTTCTGGAGTGTGATGAATTGGGTGGCTTCCATCAAGTTATCATGCGATGATAGTTGGATCCCGATTCCCACTGATGAGTAGCATTACTCTTCGGGTGATTTCGACTAATTCTCATTTTGGGTTTGGAGGAGAATTCGAGGAAACAGTGGGAGCCATCCAGATTAGATAAAATGATTAACCATTCTGATCTAGGTTAGAGTGCACGCTGAGTGTTTCTTCTCTCTCTCTCTCTGGCTGCGACTATGACCCGACCTTTGACTAAAACTCATGAACCCAATTAACCGAACCTTCTTAAAACATTTTGGCTTTTGGAATGTCACGGTGTCGCATATATCATTGCCAGTTCTATATCACCTTTGCATTTCTCCAGAACACCTCATATCACTACGAACGTCCACTTCCATTGGATAAATCCATTGTATGGTTATATACGAACTCGAAGGAACTTTTTCGAGGATGGATTCTGGTTCCGGAGAGATTGAATAGGATTATTCGGTTGTCTTTTCCCTTTACCTTCTCTTAGGTTGTGAGGGCTCCTAGGATTAGGAGAGGGTACACCTATTGAGCTTATTGGATAGTCTTCCTCCAGACCAAAGGAAGGTGTCGAACGGTAAGGAAGGAAGAAAACCAACAAGCTTAACTGTGGTGTACAGAAGCTAATAAGTAAAGACATATAAAGGGATTAGAATAATGGCAAAGGAAATTGTGATCACCATCATTCACGACAAAGACAGTGTATACCCCTGCCACTCCTATATCCACTTTGCTTTTCTCTAGAACACTCCATATCACTACGGATATCCACTTCCATTGGATAAATCCATCGTATAGTTACATACAAACTCGAAGGAAGTTTTTCGAGGATGGATTCTGGTTCAGGAGAAAAAGAATAGGATTATTCAGATGTCTTTTCTCTTTACCTTCTCTCAGGTTGCGAGGGCTCCTAGGATTAGGAGAGTACACCTATTACGCTTATTGGATAGTCTTCTTCCAAACCTTAAGCTGGTGCCGAAGGGTAGGGAAAAAAGAAAACCAATTAGCGTAAAGAATGTGTACAGGAGGTAATAAGTAAAGACATAATAAAGGGATTAGAATGAGGGCAGGTAAGTATATGGTTACTGTCATGATTCTGGATAATGGAAGAGGCGTTACTAGGAATACCAGTTAACCCTTTTGAAACATTTTCATGTTTCAGTTTTACTGTGCGATGTTAATTGAAAATTGTTTTCCCAATAAGAATCTAACTCCAGGGTATGTATTTACTAGATCAGTTTCTCACATCTGTATGTTATTACAGATGGTGAGTGGGAGTAAGATATTGGGAATTTGGTGATTAGATCCTCTTTATATCGGAATTCATTGTAATTGGTGATATTTGAGGAAATCATCTGAATTTTGCCGGATGACAAATATTTGGTTTTGAATATCCGTTGTTATGCACCAATTTCAAACTGATATATCTGTACATTTATTTTATAATGTGAGATGTAAATTTTTGATATTATGTCTATGAAATTTACCTATATCAGTTGGTGATTAGGTAAGGTGCATTCAACAGCGATGTAATCCTTCTTAACCATACTACAGTTTTTCAACCTACGACGCACAGAGTTTGAGTTATTGAACTCAGGGGACTTATACAAAGTATTGTATGTTGTCCAGTGTCTATTAGGACAATGGGGTTGGTACTCGCACTGCATTCTGTTTACTCATAACTTATCTGATTCTAGACATGTATTTCGTTGAAGTGCAAGGTTCAGATTTTGAGAAGTTATAGGTATAAAAATAAAGTAGAGAACCATTTGTTGGAAGTATCAGGATTCTTCAGGGAAGTCGAATATGTAGATACTTGTGTTTGGTATTCCGTTGATAGTAATGGTTTTGAGAACTTGCTTCTCTTTCAGGTCACTCATATATGGATGCACTCCTAGAAGAGTAATATTGATTGTCCTCTTTTCATTTGGATGATATGCACTGGAGACAGTTGCTTGATTTTGAATCTGGTTCAAATTAAATTAGTGCTTTTGTTTCTATATCAGATATATATATAGAATCAATTTGTATCTTGACGATGTTAAGGTATAGGGAGTTGTCCGGCTGATGCTTAAAACCAGAATCCGGATAAACTCAAGGCACGTTTCAGTAATAGCTGTTTGTGGGTTATCCCGGGCTTTGTCGAAGGATAACTTTCTACCATCAGGAAGATCAATATTTATATTGTTCTTGACTCGCCACAGTTTTGGTAAAATGGACTTTTTCAGAAAACAAAAGTGGGAGTATGGTAGAACTGGAAGTGATTCTAGAACCACAAACGATCACTGATGATTTAATAGAACCTAAGGATTCAATTAGTTTGGACGTTCCATTAGCCACTCCGCAGATTTGGTAGGTAACCTTAGGCACCCGAGAGGTACTTCGGTCTTCTCAGAGACGGTGATAGGGAGGTTCTTGTTTACCCATACTTGCCATTGCTGCTGTTCTAGACTATAAGACCCGGCAGGAGGATGAGTATAGCATCATTCTAAACTAGCTTTAGAAGTGCACGTATATATGACTCTGCCAGAGGGTTGTTGTAGTCAGTAGGAGCAGCGGATGCATAGTAAGTAAGTAGCTTATGTCTATTTATAGACTAAAGCAGGTATAGCGGAAATAGATCATCTATTTTTGATGTGACAGTCATAGGTCTTGAACTCATCAGAATAGGAGATGGATCTGGTAAGAAGGTAGTAGAGAGTGATGTCCAGGTATTTGGATGACATGCACTTGATAGGAAGAGATATTCCTATACTACGATCGGTTATACTATGATTGTCAAAAAGTTGTTTCTCCACATAGGATATGGATATAATATCAGGGTTTCTGGTTACTAGATCTATGGTTTTAGATCTAGATTTGGGAAGTATCTCAATCTGGGTACTTTGACATTATTCTAAAGGAATTTTAGAATGGATGACTCCTGGCATAGTGGTGTACCTGCAAGTGATGGAGTCACCCTCTCTAAAGGTGTCTTACAGACTAAAGGGGAGAGGGATCCGCATGATTAGCATATCAATTGCTTAGGCAATTGAGTTAATCATGAAATGTCAAGTACCACACTAGATGTTGTTTTTACACTAGCTGCAATAAACATATCCAATCCTGGAGAAACATTGGAAAGCAGTTATTGAACATAAATGGATGTTTTTGGAAATGATTACGGCAGCCTCCTTCGGGAGACGGTTATCATTTTAGGCTTCCAAGGTGACCTGGATGACAGAGTGACTGTCAGAGTTATAGTTTTTCCCTATTTTGAGGGACAGTATGTTAGACAGGTGGTCCAAGCGGATACTGTGGAAGGCATGGCGCATGTTACTGATTAAATTCAGTGGACGATACAGTCTAAGTGTTTTGCTGGATTTGGAGTTCATTTATGAACTGGGTCCCATCAGATATCCAGACAAATTCTAAGACAGGTATTGCTCATTTCGGGAGATAGTTTTCTCCGCGAAGTTGAGATTTTGAGAGATACAGAAAGAAACAATGGAGCGGATCCACTCACTGAGGCTATTTGTCACGACCCGCAGGGTACGGAACGTGACTGGCACTTAAGTTTACGAAACGTCTAAAGACGTCCGTAAAATAAGTAAGCCAAAGCCCAGAAAACAAAACCAATTAAGCAAAAGAGTGAAGAAAACCCAAACATTTGAAAGCAAGTTTATCAAATAAGTCATGTAAAACACTTTTTAAAAACAATACCAATTTTTCCGAAAATTTCGGCAGAGTCTTTTTTGTAAATACTGGCCCCCAAAATGGGTACAACAAAAATATACATGAATCCAACAAAATAGGGCATCCCCAAGCGGGAGCTAGCTCTTCGCCACAAGGCGGTCACAAATCCCACGCAATGTAAATGACAACAAGCATAATAAAGCATAAGAAAACTTCATGTCGACTCGAGTGAGTTCGACCCCAAAATACAGCATAAAAGTCCACAAACCTCACAGTCTCATCTCTAGGTCAATATACAATAAATCTGGTAGAAACAGTAGATGGAGTACACTAGATACAAGAATATACAAGGTGGTACAAAATAATAACATAACCCACCTATGAGCAAATCTCGAGCTCAGGCAAAAGAGGCAAAAGGACAAGTGCGCCCGCCGCTACTGAACTGACGGAGCGGACCTGCAAAAGACTGTGGCACAACGGGGGTGAGTTGCCAACTCGTGAGTAATAAATAACATCTACAAAGGCTATCGTATGCATGCACACAAGCATCCTAGCATCTAAAATACAGGTATGACGGGATGCACTAGCAGGTGTGTATACAACATCAGTGTACTAATATATATGCAACATGAATATCTGAGGTCTCAATAGGTATATATAAGAAACATTTTATCTCTTTTTGTTTTTGAAACTCTTATAGAATGCCAGCATAATACTCAAAGAATCGACGAGAACCGGTGTCCAGCAACGACACCCCAAAAGCTGTCTCAAATCTCATAAATGTATCTCTGGCCTCAGCCGTCCGGCTGACCCATCTCAAATATCAATATCTCATCATCTAGCGGCCACGGTCGGTATCCTCTAGATATCCGCCATCCCAAACAGTCACCGGTAGGTAATCCGTCCCCTGCCAGGCTCAACGTCATCACCACATTCCTCTTGCCTCGGGGTACCTTACCGGGCCCACCATGTACCCGTGCCGGTTCCTCCACTCCTCGACACGGATTTCCAAATCCACAGCAAACTCATGGTGGACGACACTTACATCACTAGAAAACCGCAATTTACATATTTTAAAAATATAATAAGTTTAGAAATTTTGCGGCTTTCCCCCGAAATCCAGCAATATCATAAAATCTCAAAAAAATCCTCATAAGTGCAAATATCAATGATAATGAATGCGTATGATATCAATAATCAAGTTGCGATGTGTGATTAATGTATTAAGCATGAACAATTAATATGATGAAGTACATGCACATGAATAGCAATACTACGGTTTCATTTTTAAGGAATTAAAGGCAATAGTACCAGTTTAAGTATCAATTAGTAAAAGGTTTCAATTTAAAAGTTATCTAGTGTGGTGGCATGGCAATTACCAGGGTGTGTGTGTAAGCATGAATAGTGCTCGTGCTGCATATAAAAACCCTGGTAATGGTGCAGGTGTCCTATGAAATGGTTTCGTATAGGTATGTCAATATAATGCATGGATGCAGCAAATTGTCAATTAAGTATTTCACCCCTAATTATTAACATTACTAAGGATCTTGTAAGTTACTAAAACTATCGGGCGGCTTGCGCCATCCAACGATAGTCCCCCGTAGATGTTACATCTACTCACCGGAATCCCTGGCTAGCTGTGTCCAATCACCGCCTTTCCCTTTCGCGCCGCGTCTGACGTCTCCGCGGCCGAACCTGGAATTTACATCAATACCAAACATAAGGTTACATATCAAGAACGACGCAAAATCCAAACGAAACTACTAACGTTCGCTAGCTAGGTACAACGTGCACAAAGTGCGCGGAACACACGCGAAAATCGCAAAAACTGCCAAAAAACGCCGATTTGGTCGCCCGGCAAAACTAAAACCCGACTACCCAAAAATCCGCACTCACGCATCCTAAAAGTCGTAGGACAAGCCATTACAATCATCAAGATATCCAAAAATAATTCATCACAAAATTTTATAACAAAACTAGTAAGCATTTGCGTTCCAAAATCGGTGCAAAAATCGCCGATTAGCGACAAAACGACTACAATCTAGCACAATCACCCAACCACACTACAAGCAATCTACAAACACTAAATACAACACAACAACAATGATTCCAATCCTATTTTCCCTAAACAACCATTTCTTGAATTTATTACCTAGCAAATTCCAAATCAATTTCCACACTTGCAAACTTAAATTAACACAACAAAAGCCCACATAAGAAGATTAATCTCATAGATTAGGTTAGCAAAATACTAGATAACAAATTGGGTTTAAATCAACTAAATAATGTTTTCTAACCCTAATCAACTCATTATCATGTTTCACAAACCATTTCCATACATAACCCTCTCTTGAAAATCCTAAAACAACAATTTACAACTAAAATCAAACTTCTAAAATTACCTAAATTAGCAAAATTGAAGACTACATAACAAGGTAACCATATAGATTAGTTCATTAACAACTATATTAACTATAAAACAACCTAATTAATTATCATGGTTCAAAACCCTAGTTTAAACAAACTACTCTCTTTTTTTTTTAAACTAGATTAGAAATTAGTTAACTTTTAACACTAAACCATACAATTAAAGGAATTTTTGCAAAAGAAAGTAACTTGATGAGAATTATACCTCAATTTGGGATCTAGCAAGAACAAATTGCTCCAAGTGATGGCCTCAAGCACCAAGATTCAAGCAAGAATGGCTAAGGATAATGATAGCATAAGGATTTTGTTTGGATTTTTGAATAAAGTGTGGATTTTGATGTGTTTTCTTGAAGAATTTGAAGAAAAATGAAAAGAAAAGAGATGAAGAAGAGGAGGTTCAGGTTTCGGTCAGAGGAGGGCATGGGGAGGGGTGTGGGCAAGTGGGGAAAGTCAATGGTCAAGTCTCCAAAGTCAAATGCACCATACTTTATCCATTACATTTAAAATAAATCCATAACTATCAAATTCAACTCAAGAAAGCAACCCAAGAAATGAGGCCAGAAATTTCTGGACTTGCACAAGGTGGGGCTGTCCTAGGGCTGAGGGAAAAGAGAGAGGGGTTTTACAAAAGAAATTTTATGCAAAAAGGCCCCCTACAACTCAAAAATTGCAAGTTTTAGCCCAAAATTCAATAAATTCGTTTCATATCAAAAAAATTTGTTAAAAATCAAAATAAATTACTAAAAATTTATGTTATCACTAGATTTTAATTATCATAATTTTAGAGATTAAAATTAGCCCGGAAAAATTTGTATTTATCGCTAATTTACTGTATTTTCTTACCGGCTTAAAATAATATTAAAAAATTGAAAAGTTAGGGAAAATTTTTAAACGACCAGAATTTCATAATTAACTCATTAGCTACTAAAAACAAGCAATTACCTATCCATTTTAGGTATAATTAGCCCTAAACTGCAAAATAACAAGAAAGACGGTTTTCGGAAAAATACCGAATTTTCACCGAATTTCAGGAAAACACCAAAACGACTTTTCAAGACGCTACACTATTTCTCGAACGCAATCATTTTCTCAAACGGGCTTTGCGAAGCTGATTAGTAGAGAAGTTGGTTGTTCGGTATCACACGGGCTGTGAGTATGCGGCATCGCAATAATTGGCCTTAAGTGCAAGTGGGAGATTGTTGGCTATAGTGCCCTCAAGGCAATTATCATAGTCGCGGACTTATGATTATGATGACTGAGTGAGGACCTATACCGATAAAACAGTCTTACTCAAGATGATAGTATGCTATCTGGTTTATCTTTATCATCATGTACATGTTGATAGAGCCCATGAGATTCTTGCTTGACAGCCAGCATTATGATGGTGATCATATATGTGGGAGCTGGGGTCTATAAGCACATCCTTAAATGTCCCTAGTCGTAGGAGTATCGAGACAGGGCATCGATACTCCAGTGTAGACTAGTGTATACTGATCGAGACCCCGACGAGGGGCAGTGGCCAGGTCTCACAAGCCATTGGTGTTAGTTTGTTCACCTAAGATAATATACAGGTGCTCATTGGGTTATGAGTACACTGGACGGACTCGCCGGGAACCTGCTAGTTGGTATTATACCTATTGTCAGATAGCAGTTCCCAGGTGACATGTGTACAGGTTAGTCTGTCGACCTGAGATCGTCATTTGTCTCGTGTGATTTCCCACTGTACTTTGATTACTACCCTACCACGGCTCAAAGGAGTCGTGCAAACAGGTTTTAGTTGGGTACAGTCTCGAGCCATATGGAGGCAGTGATCGGATCGTCGGGGATTCGTCTCTCCCGGTATTGGGGGTTGATGTCGCGTTGTGTACGGATGAACATCACCATAAATCCGTGGCCACGGTGGACGAGAATTATCGATCCAGGATCGATAGTTTCTCAGGTGGTGATGGGTTTCTTACCGATACTAAATATCGCGTTGTTGGGGGTCTGACTTTATCCACCCCCTAGACTCGATATGCAATACTCTTAGACCAACAGACCGGACTGTACGGATATTGTCACTGACAGGCTCGGTAGGGGTTCAGGATGAGTTTGCTCGTCGGCCTCCCTTTCGCTCAATACCTGGGTAGCCGTTACGTACAGCTAGTGACCTGACGTGCTTGTGGTTAAACCCACTACCAGCGTATTGACGAGTCTTTAGAGTCCCACACAGAGGGTTTCCCTGGTTCTGGCGAAATGATGTAGTAGCCGTATTGGATACGTGCATTGTTCTGATCGAGTGATGTACATTGTACTTGGACTTTCGATTGGATAGTTTATAATACTAGCCGGCTCAGGTTTGAGCCGGATTATTAAATCAGGTATTGATTTAATAATTTATATATAGATTATGGTTAAGGGAACATATAATAGGAAACTATAGATAGAGTTAATGATAATTAGAAACTATAGGATAGTTAGAAGCGATATGATATGGTTGATATGTGATGACGAGATTCGAGGATGATGTTCGACAATATTGCCGTATTGGATACTATAGGACTAGATAGCCGACGTAGGTGTGTCATCCGAACCATACCTGTTTTAAAATGAAGAATCGTATGTATCTTTTAAACAAATACCTTAAGGGGCGCTATGGATTTTTAAATGATATCTTTTTCTTGTAAACACTGTAGCCCCTACTTTCAAAACTACGATTCGCCCCTTTGGAAACTGATTGTATGGTTCGGGTATGTATGTTAGATTAGATACGTATGCTTAGAGTAGAGGTAGAATGTATGGTAAAATTGACTTGATATGGGAGATAAATGCGATGAAAAGATAAGACGGTGTAATATGATGATTGATGATATGTTGGTATACGGATGTGAGTCGATTGAGATGATTGATACCTTCGCCGGTCCCCTGATATGAGATTGTTATGGATGTGACCTGGGATATAGGTATATATAGATAATTATAATGTATGAATCTTGATTGATATGCCGTACGAGACGTTGGGTCCGTACCCTCATTGTCGTAAAAGTTGATAGGATCCTTATTGGTTTTATGCCGCCGTACGATGATTTTCCGTACGTGATGAGTTTGACTTCATAATTGATCCATACCCTTGACTAGAGGATGTCGTACGATGGATTATACCGTACGTGATGCTGTGAGGCTAGATGCCGATTGATAGATTCACCGACTCAGACAAATGATAGATACGTATACCTGTCTGCATTTGCATATGTTTTACCTTATGCTGCATTCATGTTATTCGCATTGCATTGTTTATACATGTGCTAGTACACTTACACCATTATCGATGATGTGTATGTTACACGTACGCAGATTTGCCGGCTCACACACTTCATCATCGATAATTGCCATATCACTACACAGTAGAACTGGTGCATCATGACATGACTCCTCGCATAGTTTACTTGCTATAGTTACATATGCACCTTAGACGATGTTGCATTTGACTTGGAGAATTTGGGAACCACAAGGTATATTTTAAAACTGGATTCATTTAAAAAGAGCGGTTTTCCCTCGACATGTTCACATCACTATTTCATATTGCATGATATACGGGTATGCTTACATTTCTGATATATGTCGCATACATCATGCTTTACGATATTACGCATTGAGACATGCTGTTTTCATGAGATTTCTGGATTTGAGAACCGTGGCTATTTCGAAAGAAAGCATGTACTGTTTTAAAAACTCGGTTTCTCTTGATATGATATTTCAGTGTGTCCACCATGCGTTTTCTCGGTTCTGAGACGTGTGACATGTGAAACCCGATTCGAGGAGCTGGATGAGGCCGATTGTGGATACATGGTAGACCCGGTATGGTACCCCGGGGCAAGAAAGGGATGATGTGCAGTAGACGGTGAGCCTGGCAGAGGGACTACTACCTACCGGTGACAGTATTTGGGCTCGGCGGATATCCGGAGGATACAGACCAGAGTCGAGAGATGATATAGGCCGATCCGGACTGACGGAGCCCGAGGGCCGATCCGGACTGACGGAGCCCGAGAGATATAAGGATTTACGTGCCGATGCTGGGCACGGTTTTCATGATGTTTTCGAGTGCCGATGCTGGGCACTCAGGTTCCATGATTTTGATGTGTCGCGAGAGACACGTTGATTTATATCCTCATATTTTCATGCATACATATATTGATGATATAGTTGGACGAGATCCGCATTCATACAGACATTTATCATATGGTTGGATGATATCCACATACACATAGGTGTTGAATTCATTGTTGGCACACATACAGATACGGTCACCCTAGATATCATAGTTTTACCTTTATGATATAGTTGACCTAGGAGTCGTTATTTATTCGATTTCTATCTGTTGATATTTATCTATTCACAAGTTGGCAACTCACCCTTGTTGTGCCACAGTTCTTGCAGGTTGCCCGCATGGATCAGTAGCGGCATCGCTGGCACACAGTTGCATTCGGGTGTTTTGCTTTGGTAGGTGGGACATTTGTATTGTACCCCTCTTGTATTTATATTTCATATTGTATCTAGTCAACTCCATCAAATCAAAACTAGTATTTGTATAAGAAATGAGACTTAGCAAGACTTGTAGTGTGAGACTTGAGCGATGGATTTTATGTCTTGTTTTTCCTTATCTTTGGTGGTGAACTTCGCCGTTGGGCGTCGTATACTTATATTTATACTTTGCGTGGTTGTGGATCCGCCGTTTGGCGAAGTGCTAGCTCCCGCTTGGGGATGCCTTTATTATTATGTGTATTTGTAGTTTTGGATCATAATATACAAAGGAGGTGCTGTCCAAATTTTTAAAAAGACGAAACACGTTTTCAAACTAGTAAACTTCACTTGCATTTTTCATGTTCCTTTTCTATGCATTAAGAAAACTTGATTTCATTATACCTTTATTTCAAAACTTCACCTCCTTTATTTTCTTAAAAAAGTTTAGATTTCTGGGTTTCAGCTTACTTGAATTACGTTACGCCTTTAGACGTTGCGTCATTTAAGTGCTGGTCACGAGCTAATATTTCGGATCGTGACAAAGTTGGTATTAGAGCGCTAGGTTTAACCTTGGTTCGAGTCTACGTTTGACTATGCGAAGTCTAGGGCGGGTATGTATTTCGGAACCTAGGCTTGACCTTACGGAACTTAGACTTGAACGGGGGGTATTAGACCCGAACTTTCGTTTCATAGGCTGACCCTGATTGATGGAGTAGATTGACGTACCATACGTATATTCCGTGGCATATTTACGATACGATACTCCACTTAAGAAACCTTAGGATGTATATATTTTGAGATCTATGATTTTCTTCGTACCCATGATTATACATCCATTTGAGATCCTTGATTCTATTCGTTTCAATGATCATACTCTCATTGATGTTGTTCCTTCTTATGATCATGTATCCATTCTGGATCTGTCGTTTCCTTTCATGTCGTTGATCTGCTTTCTTCGATACTCGATAGAGGTTCCTGTCACTAAGGTTTGAGTGCAGATTGAGCTGCTGCTAGTGATGCGGTCAGGGCGAGCCCGTCATGGACGAGGACTGACCATTGTGTTTTCTGGTGACATGGGAACGTTTCTATGTAGTGTTTGTGTTGTGACCTCTTGTTGAGGCGAGTGTTTTGTTTTACACCGGATGATCAGGCCATTGTTAGAGCTTCCAGTTGCGAGAGGACTGTTGATGTACAGCCTACCTTAGGATTGTGATGCCATCTACCGTGTGGATAGATAACTCAGCTGTTGCTGAGATTGATGGGATGTCGCTTCCAGAGCGTACGAGCTGAGATCGCCGGAGCTTCCAGGCAGAAATGAGGCAGATGATAGCTAGTCTGTAAGTCTACGGTAGCGCCCCGGCCGTCTACAGACGCCAAATGCGGAATAAAAACTTTTTAACTGGCGCTATCGTATACTTTAACCCGGATCTGCCATTATTGCTAAACTAACAAACTGTAAAGAGTGTAGAAAGGTTATACCGAACGATCTGAGTCCTTCGTTCTTTAACCATCATCCCACGCTCCGTTGCGTCTGCTCCGATCTCCGATCTGCTCGTCCAGGTGGCACCACGTCACCGATTCTTTAAACGGGCTCCCGCCTCTGACTCGAGGCAACTCGGTCGTCAAGTTTGCTAAAAGAGACGACCAAGAATGATGTAGAGAATGAGTAGATGACTTTGTCTCATTTCGTCCAAGTCCGTGGACGATCGGTTAATGAAGTTGCCGAGGGAATCGGGTGATGGAATGAAATGAGCTGTGAATTCCATACACCCCAAAATCTATCATAATCTTTTCAAGTGAAACATCAAGTAAGTGTGGAGGAGGAGAGGGGGCCGGCCATATAAATGGAGGAGGAGGGTGAGTGTAGGAGCAAAGGGGGTGAGCATAAGGATAAATATCAACAACAAATATCCTTAAGCAAAACAAAACTCATTAATGAAATGAATGACTCACTAAACCTAGTCATCCATTCATTAATTCAACCAATGAAAACACAACACCAATTAACCTAGTCACCATCTTCTAGAACCTTCTAGAAGCATGACTCACCCTCATCCAAGAAAAGATAAATCCGTCTTTAACCGAATGTTAAAAGACGGCTGATAGAAAACTGGAAACTGGCAACTTCCAAAAGTGATCCTGAAACGACTTTCAGGATAACCCCGTAACTGTATAAATACACCCGCATTTGTATTACGACCGAATAAAAATGCAACTGAGACAAAGATATTATATCTACTCAATATAATACTTGGATCCGGCTTAAACCAAAGCCGACCAGTATCATCTGCCCGAAAAATAACACGTGCGTAAACGCACGTGCATTTTCCGAACCCTGCCATAAAACCATACGGCCTCTACAACGTTTCACCCGAACTTGGGAAACTGTCTGTGGGGGACTCTAATGACTCGTCAGTACCCTGGCAGTGGGTTTAACCACAAACCGTCAGCGGCACCAGCTATGCGTAACGGCTGCCCATGGACTGACCTCAAGGGAGGCTGATGAGCGAACTCATCCAGAAACCCTACTGAGCCTAACAGTGACAATGTATATACAGTCCGGTCCGTTCGTCAATGAGTATCGCATATCTGCCTAGGGGGCTAGTAACGTCAGACCCCCAATAGCAGTATAAGTCGTGTCAGAGTGTAGCCCAATAACACCCTGAGATACTACTGGAGTACCTACCAGTAAATCTCCTGCCACGGCCGTGGGCTTTATGTAATGGCTCTCCTAGACACAGCACGATCTCGCCCCCAATACCGGGAAAGACGAATCCCTTGCCGATCCGCTCACGTACCTCCATATGGCTCGGGACTGTACCCAAAAGCTACTTGTTTGCACGACTCCTTTGAGCCGTGGTAGGGTAGAAATCAAAGCACAGTGGGAACTCACACGAGACAAATGACGACCTCAGGTCGATGAACTAACCTGTACACATGTCACCAGGGAACTGCTATCTGACGATAGGTATAGTACTAACTAGCAGATTCCCGGCGAGTCTTGTCCGGTATACTCATAACCTAATGAGCACCTGTATACATCTTAGGTGATCCAACTGACACCAGTGGCTTGTGAGACCGGCCACCGCCCCTCGTCGGGGTCTCGACTGTATACACTAGTCTACTCCGGAGTATCGATGCCCTGTCTCGAAACTCCCACGACTAGGGACCACAATTAAGGATATGCGTATAAACCACCCAACTCTCACGTATATGATCGCCATCATACTGTTGGTGGTAAAGCAAGATCCTAAGGGCTCTATCAAAGTGTAACATGTAATCAGTCACCTGAACATGTACACGACTGATAAAGGCAAACCAGATAGCATACTATCATCTCGAATAAGACTGTCCTACCGGTATAGGTCCTCCGCAATCATTGCAATCACGTACCTGCGATCCAATAATTGACTCTGAGGGCACTATCTCCAACAATCTCCCACTTGCACTTAAGGCTAATTATTGCGATGTTGACTACTCACAGCCCGTGCGAAACCGAACATCCAACTCCTCTACTAATCAGTTTCACAAAGCCCGTTTGTAAAACTATTGTGTTCGAGAAATAGCCTCAGTGAGTGGATCCGCCAAGATGTTTCTTTCTATATCTCTCTTAATCTCAAGTTCGCGGAGAAAGCCATCTCCCGAATTGAGTAACACCTGTCTTAGAATATGTCTGGATATCTGATGGGACCTAGTTCATAAATGAACTCCAAATCCAAACTTCTTAGACTGTATCGATCACTGAACCTAATCAGTATCCGGCACCATGCCACCCACAGTATCTTCTTGGATCACCTGTCCATAATACTGTCCCTCTTCGTCAGAGGGAAAAACTATAACTCTGACAATCACTCTGTCAACCATGTCACCTTTGAAGCTTGGAATGATAACCGTCCCCCGAAGGAGGCTGCCGTCATCAAATCCGTAGAACAAGTACTTATGTTCTAAAACTGCTTCCTTATGTTTCTCCAGGATTGGATTAAAACAAACTTATTGCATCTAGTGCAAAAACAACATCTGGTGTGGTACTTGACATCTCATGATTGACGCAGTTGCCTAAGCAAGTGATTTGTCAATCATGCACATCCCTCTCCCCTTTAGTCTATACGACACCTTTAGAGAGGGTGACTCCATCACCTGCAGGTACACCACCATACTAGGAGTCAACTATTCTAAAAACCATTAGAATATCTGTCAAAGTACCCACATTGGGAAACTACCCAAATCCAGATCTAAAACCATAGATCTAGAAACCAGAATGTCAAATATTATATCCATATCCTGTCTGGAGAAACAACTATGTGACGACCACAGTACAACCGATCGTAGTATAGGAATTTTACTTCCTACCCTGTGTATGTCATCCAAAAACCATGACATCACACCCTACTACCTTCTTAACAGATCCATCCCTTATTCTGATTGAAGTCAAAACCATGACTGTCACATCAAAAATAGATGATCTTTCTCCGCTATAACTGCTCTAGTCTATAAATAGACATAAGCTACTTGCCCACTATGCTTCTGCTGCTCCCACTGACTACGACAACCCTCCTACCGGGTCTCATAACCTGGAACAACAGTAGTGTCAAGTCTGGGTAGATAAGAACCTCCCTGTCACCGTCCTTGAGGCTACCGAAGTACCTCTCGGGTGTCTGAGGTTACCCACCATATCTGCGGAGTGGCTAATGGAATGTCAAACCTGATTAAATATATAGGTCCTATTAAATTTTCCGTAATCGTTCGCGGTTCTGGAATCACTTCCAGTTCTACCATACTCCCACTACTGTTTTCTGAAAAAATCCATTTTTACTAAAACTGTGGCGAGTCAAGAACAATATCACTATTGATCCTCCCAATGGTAGAATATCAACCCTCGTCATAGCCAGGGTCAACCCACAAACAGCCATTACAGAAACGTGCCCTGAGTTATCCAGAGTCTGGTTTTAAGCATAAGCTGGACAACTCCCCGTACCTTAACATCTTTTAAGGTACGAACTATTCTATATCCCATATAGAAACTTTGGCACTTATTTAATTGGAACCATATTCAAATTATGCAGCTGTCTCCAGTGCATATCAACTTAATGGAAAGAGGCTAATCAGCATTACTCAACTTAGGAATCCATCCAATTATGAGTAACCTGAAAGAGAAACACGTTTCTCAAAACCATCACTATCATCTGAATACCAATCACAAGAATCTACATCTTCGATCTCTTTGAAGAATCACGATACTTGTGATACCTGGTTCTCTACTTTATTCTTATACCCACAACTTCTCAAAACTTAGACCTTGTATTTCTACGAAACACTTGTCTAAATACTAGAGAAGTTATAAGTAAACAGAACATAGTACGAGGACCTACCCCTTTGTCCTGATGGACACTGGACAACATACAAAAACCTGTATAAGTCCGCTGAGTTTAAGCAACTCAAAACCTGTGCGTCGTAGGTTGAAAACTGTACCCTGGCGATTTCCTCAAATATCACCAATTTCAACGAATTCCGATATAATGAGGATGATCACCTAATTCCTAATATCTTACTCACACTCATCATCTGTAAAACCATACAGATATGAGAATGAAACCTGGTAAATTCATACCCTTGGAGTAAGTATCTAATCGGGAAAACAGTTTTCTTTTAACAATGCACTGAAACATGAAAATGTTTCGTAGGGGTACCCTGGTATTCATAGCAATGCCCTTTCCATAATCCAATTCATGACTTTAACCATATATTTCACTGCCATCTCTCCAAGTCCCTTTATTTGTCTTTAGTCGTTACCTTCTGCACACCATCGTTAGGCTAAATGGTTTTCTTCCTTCCCTACCGTTCGGCACCAGCCTATGGTTTGGAAGAAGACTATCCAGTAAGCATAATAGGTGTACCCTCCTAAACCAAGGAGTACTCGCTTCTTGAGAGAAGGTGATGATAAAAGACAACTGAATAATACCTTATTCCTTTAAAGGTGAAATAGGAGTGGCGATGAAGTACGCGGTTTTGGTCGTGAATGATATCAGTCGCAATTTACTTTGCCCTCTTTCTAATCCCTTTATTTTGTCTTTACATATTACCTTCTGTACACCCTACTTAGGCTAATTGGTTATCTTCATTCCCTACCTTTCGGCACCAGCCTATGGTTTGGAATAAGACTATCCAATAAGCGTAATAGGTGTACTCTCCTAAACCAAGGAGCTCTCGCAACCTGAGAGAAGGTGATAATAAAAGACAACTGAATAAACCAATTCTTTTTCTCCTGAACCTGGATCCATCCTCGAAGAAGTCCCTTCGAGTTCGTATATAACCATACGATGGATCTATCCAATGGAAGTGGATATCCGTAGTAATACGGGTGTTCTGAGAAATTCAAAGGGTAAAAGAAAGAGTGGCAATGACTTATGCAACATAGACAATCCAAAAGCTAGTATTTTAAGAAGGTTCGGTCAACCTGGTCACTGAGTCATGGTCTAGGGTCGGTCAAAGGTCGCTGCCAAAGAAAGAGAGAAAAGAAACACTCTGCGTGCACTCTAACCTAGATCAGAATGGTTATCACTTTATCTAATCCGGAAACCTCCCACTGTCCTGTCAAATTCTCCTCCAAACCTAAAGAAGAATCAATCGGGATCACCCGAAGAGTAAACCAACTCATCAGTGGGAATCGGTATCCAACTCTCATCGCATGATAACGTGATGGAATGCATCCACGTTACTCATACTCCAGATGGTATGCGCATACTTGGCAAGTTTCAGTTTCTTTAGAAACTCCCGATAAGATTTTTTCCCCATGCTCTTATAACCTTGGCGTTAGGTCAAAATGTCATAAGTCACATGCCAAGTTCTACCCGTCACTATATTGTTAATTTGAACCCACCCGCACATGCCCTTGGCGTTAGGTCAAAATGGCAGAACGGCTGTCCCAAACCAACTCATCTATCTATGCAACAATTGAATACCCAGCAGCTACCAAACACTATGCCTTGGCGTTAGGTCAAAATACATAGCTTGAATACTACTGAATACCCAAAAGAAGTGACGGAGGGCTACGACTGGTTTTTAGCGAAAAACCTTTAACGTAGTGAACTTGATATCGCTGAAGGAACCTGATAGCTTTTTAAAAAATATAGTGGGGAAAACCTTTGCTAAAGAGGTTACTCCCGGTGAAGGGATCTCGGCTCTTTCCTCGTGGAATGAGGTGCTGGATATTCCACTGAATACCGCGATGCAAAGCAACATGTAATCGACTATAGTGAAGTTATTACCCTGACGCAAACTTCTGCCCAAGGGGTCAGTCCCGGTGAAGGGATATCGGCCCTTGCCCCGTCGAATGAGGTGCAGGATATTCCAACCGAATACCACTATGCATAACAAAAGAAAAAATCTTTGTAATAACACCTTTTAAATTGTTCCAACAACATCCAAACAGGTTTGTTTTACTTTTCATTGATCAGAATCAATGCAGTCCCATCAATCGATCACACCAGAAAAGAACGAAAATAAAATGTACGTATATGCCATCCGCATTCGTCACTGGGTCCCGTCATCACCCGTTAGGTTACTTAACTAACGACAGAGCGGGGACTGGACTAGCGCGGGTGTAAAACATATACAACATCTAATAGTATATAAACCAATATACAATAATCGCTCCAGGCATGATAATATGCAACATTACAGAAAAGTAATAAGCATCACAGAATAATACAGATAATCTGGGATCCCCGGGTTTCACAGAGCCGCTGCTGAAACCCAACGTTCCCCTGTCGTGTGGATAGCTTGTGCAATGAAACCTAGACCCCTACGGGTGCGGCAAGTTACCCGCCAAAACCTGAAGCGAGGCATCCCCCTACAGCAAAGTGAATGGACCACCCTGCACTTCATGGAATCCGGTAATCTTGGGCACCCCTCCTTAGGTCAACCTGTACCCCCTACGAGTGCGGCGAATAGTCTGCCAATTTTAGAGTGGGGCCCCTCTTCCTCTCAAAGCCATGAGATGCGGACCCGTTGCCCTCCAGAACCCGGCTATCCGTGCACTCCGTCGCGGGGCAAAACCTAGTACAGTAATGAAAAATAGTACAACAGGTACATCGACCCCAACCTGGTCGTGCCCCAAAAGAATATTATACAACAGGCAGTGACGGCAGTCCACATGTTGGACGCTCGTCCCGCAATATCAAATGTATAAATAAACTCAAACTGTACTACCATTGCACACTGCTATCCATCACGACAAATCCGCAACATCACAGCACAACACAGAACATCAACGCGAATGTCACGTTCGCAAACCCGTCTAGAAGAACTATAGCAATCGGACGCGGTTTACCGATCAAATGGCATTCCCGGTCGGAGATATAATCTAAGCACTGTAAACTAACATGTTTAAATTTCGATCGACTAAATATCAAGAAGTGGGCCTCACGAACATCTGTTGAACAGTAACAAAATCTGGGCCCAAAAGATATATACCAAAATCCCCAAATTCCAACAAAGAAGACACCGACCAAATTTGGTGCACTGATCCCATAGAATGGCCGCGGATGCGCGGCCAAACCATGGGTTTGGCCGCGATTCCGCGGCAGTATGGTGGAATCACGTGCTCAAATTTGGTCCGTGTGCTTATAAAACCCTGCACAACTTTCTGTGATATGTAGAATAATTTTAGGACTTCATTTAAAATCGACAGAAACTGTGAAGCTAGAATTTTGCAGTTTTTGATTTCCGGTTCGATCGATATTTTAAACGCGTTAGCACAAGTTAGTAAAGCAAAATGGTGAGGCTCTGATACCACTATAAGTCTACGGTAGCGCCCCGGCCGTCTACAGACGCCAAATGCGGAACAAAAAATTTTTAACTGGCGCTATCGTATACTTTAACCCGGATTTGCCATTATTGCTAAACTAACAAACTGTAAAGAGTGTAGAAAGGTTATACCGAACGATCCGAGTCCTTCGTTCTTTAACCATCATCCCACGCTCCTTTGCGTCTGCTCCGATCTCTTCGATCTCCGATCTGCTCGTCCAGGTGGCACCAGGTCACTGATTCTTTAAACGGGCTCCCGCCTCTGACTCGAGGCAACTCGGTCGTCAAGTTTGCTAAAAGAGATGACCAAGAATGATGTAGAGAATGAGTAGATGACTTTGTCTCACTTCGTCCAAGTCCGTGGACGATCGGTTAATGAAGTTGCCGAGGGAATCGGGTGATGGAATGAAATGAGCTGTGAATTCCATACACCCCAAAATCTATCATAATCTTTTCAAGTGAAACATCAAGTAAGTGTGGAGGAGGAGAGGGGGCCGGCCATATAAATGGAGGAGGAGGGTGAGTGTAGGAGCAAAGGGGGTGAGCATAAGGATAAATATCAACAACAAATATCCTTAAGCAAAACAAAACTCATTAATGAAATAAATGACTCACTAAACCTAGTCATCCATTCATTAATGCAACCAATGAATACACAACACCAATTAACCTAGTCACCACCTTCTAGAACCTTCTAGAAGCATGACTCACCCTCATCCAAGAAAAGATAAATCCGTCTTTAACCGAATGTTAAAAGACGGCTGATAGAAAACTGGAAACTGGCAACTTCCAAAAGTGATCCTGAAACGACTTTCAGGATAACCCCGTAACTGTATAAATATACCCGCATTTGTATTACGACCGAATACAAATGCAACTGAGACAAAGATATTATATCTACTCAATATAATACTTAGATCCGGCTTAAACCAAAGCCGACGAGTATCATCTGCCCGAAAAATAACACGTGCGTAAACGCACGTGCATTTTCCGAACCCTGCCAAAAAACCATACGGCCTCTACAACGTTTCACCCGAACTTGGGAAACTGTCTGTGGGGGACTCTAATGACTCGTCAGTACCCTGGCAGTGGGTTTAACCACAAACCGTCAGCGGCACCAGCTATGCGTAACGGCTGCCCATGGACTGACCTCAAGGGAGGCTGATGAGCGAACTCATCCAGAAACCCTACTGAGCCTAACAGTGATAATGTATATACAGTCCGGTCCGTTCGTCAATGAGTATCGCATATCTGCCTAGGGGGCTAGTAACGTCAGACCCCCAATAGCAGTATAAGTCGTGTCGGAGTGTAGCCCAATAACACCCTGAGATACTACTGGAGTACCTACCAGTAAATCTCCTGCCACGGCCGTGGGGTTTGTGTAATGGCTCTCCTAGACACAGCACGATCTCGCCCCCAATACCGGGAGAGACGAATCCCTTGCCGATCCGCTTACATGCCTCCATATGGCTCAGGACTGTACCCAAAAGCTACCTGTTTGCACGACTCCTTTGAGCCGTGGTAGGGTAGAAATCAAAGCACAGTGGGAACTCACACGAGACAAATGACTACCTCAGGTCGATGAACTAACCTGTACACATGTCACCAGGGAACTGCTATCTGACGATAGGTATAGTACTAACTAGCAGATTCCCGGCGAGTCCTGTCCGGTGTACTCATAACCTAATGAGCACCTATATACATCTTAGGTGATCCAACTGACACCAGTGGCTTGTGAGACCGGCCACCGCCCCTCGTCGGGGTCTCGACTGTATACACTAGTCTACTCCGGAGTATCGATGCCCTGTCTCGAAACTCCCACGACTAGGGACCACAATTAAGGATATGCGTATAAACCACCCAACTCTCACGTATATGATCACCATCATACTGTTGGTGGTAAAGCAAGATCCTAAGGGCTCTATCAAAGTGTAACATGTAATCAGTCACCTGAACATGTACACGACTGATAAAGGCAAACCAGATAGCATACTATCATCTCGAGTAAGACTGTCCTACCGGTATAGGTCCTCCGCAATCATTGCAATCACGTACCTGCGATCCAATAATTGACTCTGAGGGCACTATCTCCAACAATCTCCCACTTGCACTTAAGGCTAATTATTGCGATGTTGACTACTCACAGCCCGTGTGAAACCGAACATCCAACTCCTCTACTAATCAGTTTCACAAAGCCCGTTTGTAAAACTATTGTGTTCGAGAAATAGCCTCAGTGAGTGGATCCGCCTAGATGTTTCTTTCTATATCTCTCTTAATCTCAAGTTCACGGAGAAAGCCATCTCCCGAATTGAGTAATACCTGTCTTAGAATATGTCTGGATATCTGATGGGACCTAGTTCATAAATGAACTCTAAATCCAAACTTCTTAGACTGTATCGATCACTGAACCTAATCAGTATCCGGCACCATGCCACCCACAATATCTTCTTGGATCACCTGTCCATAATACTGTCCCTCTTCGTCAGAAGGAAAAACTATAACTCTGACAATCACTCTGTCAACCATGTCACCTTTGAAGCTTGGAATGATAACCGTCCCCCGAAGGAGGCTGCCGTCATCAAATCCGTAGAACAAGTACTTATGTTCTAAAACTGCTTCCTTATATTTCTCCAGGATTGGATTAAAACAAACTTATTGCATCGAGTGCAAAAACAACATCTGGTGTGGTACTTGACATCTCATGATTGACTCAGTTACCTAAGCAAGTGATCTGTCAATCATGCACAGCCCTCTCTCCTTTAGTCTATACGACACCTTTAGAGAGGGTGACTCCATAACCTGCAGGTACACCACCATGCTAGGAGTCAACTATTCTAAAAACCATTAGAATGTCTGTCAAAGTACCCACATTGGGAAACTACCCAAATCTAGATCTAAAACCATAGATCTAGAAACCAGAATGTCAAATATTATATCCATATCCTGTCTGGAGAAACAACTGTGTGACGACCACAGTACAACCGATCGTAGTATAGGAATTTTACTTCCTACCCTGTGTATGTCATCCAAAAACCATGACATCACACCCTACTACCTTCTTAACAGATCCATCCCTTATTCTGATTGAAGTCAAAACCATGACTGTCACATCAAAAATAGATGATCTTTCTCCGCTATAACTGCTCTAGTCTATAAATAGACATAAGCTACTTGCCCACTATGCTTCTGCTGCTCCCACTGACTACGACAACCCTCCTACCGGGTCTCATAACCTGGAACAACAGTAGTGTCAAGTCTGGGTAGATAAGAACCTCCCTGTCACCGTCCTTGAGGCTACCGAAGTACCTCTCGGGTGTCTGAGGTTACCCACCATATCTACGGAGTGGCTAATGGAATGTCAAACCTGATTGAATATATAGGTCCTATTAAATTTTCTGTAATCGTTCGCGGTTCTGGAATCACTTACAGTTCTACCATACTCCCACTACTGTTTTCTGAAAAAATCCATTTTTACTAAAACTGTGGCGAGTCAAGAACAATATCACTATTGATCTTCCCAATGGTAGAATATCAACCCTCATCATAGCCAGGGTCAACCCACAAACAGCCATTACAGAAACGTGCCCTGAGTTATCCAGAGTCTGGTTTTAAGCATAAGCTGGACAACTCCCCGTACCTTAACATCTTTTAAGGTACGAACTATTCTATATCCCATATAGAAACTTTGGCACTTATTTAATTGAAACCATATTCAAATTATGCAGCTGTCTCCAGTGCATATCAACTTAATGGAAAGAGGTTAATCAGCATTACTCAACTTAGGAATCCATCCAATTATGAGTAACCTGAGAGAGAAACACGTTTCTCAAAACCATCACTATCATCTGAATACCAATCACAAGAATCTACATCTTCGATCTCTTTGAAGAATCCCGATACTTGTGATACCTGGTTCTCTACTTTATTCTTATACCCACAACTTCTCAAAACTTAGACCTTGTATTTCTACGAAACACTTGTCTAAATACTAGAGAAGTTATAAGTAAACAGAACATAGTACGAGGACCTACCCCTTTGTCCTGATGACACTGGACAACATACAAAAACCTGTATAAGTCCGCTGAGTTTAAGCAACTCAAAACCTGTGCGTCGTAGGTTGAAAACTGTACCCTGGCGATTTCCTCAAATATCACCAATTTCAACGAATTCCGATATAATGAGGATGATCACCTAATTCCCAATATCTTACTTCCACTCATCGTCTGTAAAACCATACAGATATGAGAATGAAACCTGGTAAATTCATACCGTTGGAGTAAGTATCTAATCGGGAAAACAGTTTTCTTTTAACAATGCACTGAAACATGAAAATGTTTCGTAGGGGTACCCTGGTATTCATAGCAATGCCCTTTCCATAATCCAATTCATGACTTTAACCGTATATTTCACTGCCATCTCTCCAAGTCCCTTTATTTGTCTTTAGTCGTTACCTTCTGCACACCATCGTTAGGCTAAATGGTTTTCTTCCTTCCCTACCGTTCGGCACCAGCCTATGGTTTGGAAGAAGACTATCCAGTAAGCATAATAGGTGTACCCTCCTAAACCAAGGAGTACTCGCTTCTTGAGAGAAGGTGATGATAAAAGACAACTGAATAATAACTTATTCCTTTAAAGGTGAAATAGGAGTGGCGATGAAGTACGCGGTTTTGGTCGTGAATGATATCAGTCGCAATTTACTTTGCCCTCTTTCTAATCCCTTTATTTTGTCTTTACATATTACCTTCTGCACACCCTACTTAGGCTAATTGGTTTTCTTCATTCCCTACCTTTCGGCACCAGCCTATGGTTTGGAATAAGACTATCCAATAAGCGTAATAGGTGTACTCTCCTAAACCAAGGAGCTCTCGCAACCTGAGAGAAGGTGATAATAAAAGACAACTGAATAAACCAATTCTTTTTCTCCTGAACCTGGATCCATCCTCGAAGAAGTCCCTTCGAGTTCGTATATAACCATACGATGGATCTATCCAATGGAAGTGGATATCCGTAGTAATACGGGTGTTCTGAGAAATTCAAAGGGTAAAAGAAAGAGTGGCAATGACTTATGCAACATAGACAATCCAAAAACCAGTATTTTAAGAAGGTTCGGTCAACCTGGTCACTGAGTCATGGTCTAGGGTCGGTCAAAGGTCGCTGCCAAAGTGAGAGAGAAAAGAAACACTCTGCGTGCACTCTAACCTAGATCAGAATGGTTATCACTTTATCTAATCCGGAAACCTCCTACTGTCCTGTCAAATTCTCCTCCAAACCTAAAGAAGAATCAATCAGGATCACCCGAAGAGTAAACCAACTTATCAGTGGAAATCGGGATCCAACTCTCATCGCATGATAACGTGATGGAATGCATCCACGTTACTCATACTCCAGAAGGTATGCGCATACTTGGCAAGTTTCAGTTTCTTTAGAAACTCCCGATAAGATTTTTGCCCCATGCTCTTATAACCTTGGCGTTAGGTCAAAATGTCATAAGTCACATGCCAAGTTCTACCCGTCACTATCTTGTTAATTTGAACCCACCCGCACATGCCCTTGGCGTTAGGTCAAAATGGCAGAACGGCTGTCCCAAACCAACTTATATTTATGCTTTGCGTGGTTGTGGATCCGCCGTTTGGCGAAGTGCTAGCTCCCGCTTGGGGATGCCTTTATTATTACGTGTATTTTTAGTTTTGGATCATATTATACAAAGGAGGTGCTGTCCAAATTTTTAAAAAGACGAAACACGTTTTCAAACTAGTAAACTTCACTTGCATTTTTCATGTTCCTTTTCTATGCATTAAGAAAACTTGATTTCATTATACCTTTATTTCAAAACTTCACCTCCTTTATTTTCTTAAAAAAGTTTAGATTTCTGGGTTTCAGCTTACTTGAATTACGTTACGCCTTTAGACGTTGCGTCATTTAAGTGCTGGTCACGAGCTAATATTTAAGATCGTGACAAAGTTGGTATTAGAGCGCTAGGTTTAACCTTGGTTCAAGTCTATGTTTGACTATGCGGAGTCTAGGGCGGGTATGTATTTCGGAACCTAGGCTTGACCTTACGGAACTTAGACTTGAACGGGGGGTATTAGACCCGAACTTTCGTTTCATAGGCTGACCCTGATTGATGGAGTAGGTAGCTTGAGTAGAGTGACGTACCATACGTATATTCCGTGGCATATTTACGATACGATACTCCACTTAAGAAACCTTAGGATGTAAATATTTTGAGATCTATGATTTTCTTCGTACCCATGATTATACATCCATTTGAGATCCTTGATTCTATTCGTTTCAATGATCATACTCTCATTGATGTTGTTCCTTCTTATGATCATGTATCCATTCTGGATCTGTCGTTTCCTTTCATGTCGTTGATCTGCTTTCTTCGATACTCGATAGAGGTTCCTGTCACCATGGTTTGAGTGCAGATTGAGCTGCTGCTAGTGATGCGGTCAGGGCGAGCCCGTCATGGACGAGGACTGACCATTGTGTTTTCTGGTGACATGGGAACGTTTCGATGTAGTGTTTGTGTTGTGACCTCTTGTTGAGGCGAGTGTTTTGTTTTACACCGGATGATCAGGCCATTGTTAGAGCTGCCAGTTGCGAGAGGACTGTTGATGTACAGCCTACCTTAGAGATTGTGATGTCATCTACCGTGTGCATAGATAACTCAGCTGTTGCTGAGATTGATGGGATGTCGCTTCCAGAGCGTACGAGCTGAGATCGCCGGAGCTTCCAGGCAGAAATGAGACAGATGATAGCTAGTCTACCCCGAGTTGAGAGACGAAGGTGATTCGTCAGGTTGATGCGCCGACGCAGGCCCAGTTGAGTTGAAGATTTTCAGTGTGGAGAGTCTTACTCAGATCTAGAGCAGACCGATCCAGAGATGACCGTTGATGTATCGTCTTTCCTGGAGGATTGAGTCATTATTTAGCATGCGGGCGAAGAGTATTCACATGTTGTATAGGCGAAGCTAAAAAATTCGAACGAGTGTCAAAAACCCATTTTTCCAAGTTTAAGTGTTCGGAGGAACATGCAAGTAATTCTGTGGACCCCCTAGAAGAATAAAACCCTAACTCGACATGATGACCATGGAACCGCTTTTGAACCTTAGGGTTTGCGGCAGTTAGCGGTGCCATCAATGAGGCTTGGGTTTGCCCTTCTACGGCTGGTCCAGAAGTATTGTGGTATGTACCAGATATTTTTAGACTGTGCTCAGGTGTTGAGCTTTCGGAAATTATGGGACTTTGACAAAACGATCGAAACGTTTAACGTAGTCAGGATATCATATGATGAGAGATCAGTAAGCTGACCAGCTACGGATAGAGGACCTCACCCAGATGCGTTGTGAGTTGATCGAGAACGGACGAGTATTGAGTATTCCTCCGATGGTTGGGACAAGTTCCCGAGGACATGTTCGGCTAGAGATCTTCTATAGAGTGATGAAGATACCGAGTTTGTAACTTCGAGTCCGTGTGAGAGACTCCGGATTGACCGTGGCCAAGAACAGTTGCAGTGAGCAGATAGCATGACGTGATGTCAAAGTGGACGATGATACAGACGAGTGGAACCAGAGGTTCGTGCGAGATGCTGACGAGCTGTTGTTACTCCCCGTTGATGCCAGAGGATCTGATATGTATACCGAGGCGTTGGGATGCGGCCAATTCCCGAGGAAATGTTGTGCTGAGAACGCAGATGTCCAGAAAACAAGAACAGATTATGTAAGAGTACCAGCCTCCATACAGTTCGGCGTAGGCGAGATCAGAAGAGACCTTTAGCAGGATTCCTTCCAGGACACTACTGCAATGAGATTTGCACCCAGGATCAGTTGTGCCATGTGTATTTAGAGGGCCAGAGGCCGACGCCAGAGACGTGCTGCTTTACGAGTGGTCGTGATAATTGGCCGAGAGATGACCAGAGGAGTGCCAGAGCGGAATCGTTTCCGTTAGCATACCAGACCGGGCCGACGAGCCGATGGATTGCGAGATTGGTAATCCACGGTGAAAATGAGGACCCAGAGACGGAAGATGCCAGACCGTGAGCAGGAGGCAAGCGGATGTTCTTGCTCTGCCACTTTTAGGCGCACCGATATTTTTCGACATTGTAGGAGGTGTACCTCGATGTCAATTATTGTGATTTGCGTTGTGATCCGAGTATCACGTTTATATCGCTTGGATTTGAGTTTGGATGGTTGAGTTTCATGATATTGTTTCCGTGCACCATGGATGCACCTACTGGGTATTTACATTTTTGTGCCTAGTTATTGCACTTGATATATATTTATTACACCGTTTGTAAGTGCACGGCAGCGCCCCGGCCGTCAATCCGACGCCGGAATGCGGAAACGAAACTTGTAAACCGGCACTACCGCGCACTATAAAACCCGGATCGGGACATTAACCTAATGCTAGCAAACAAGAGAAAGGGTAGAGAGCTATACCGAGCGATCTGTGTCCTTCGGTCTTCGGCCTCCACTCCGATCTCCTCGCGGAATCTCCGGTCTTCATCTCCTCGTCGGAACGGGCACCACATCGCCAGGTTCTTTTATGGGCTCCCACCTCTGAACCGAGGCAACTCGGGCACGAAATTGGCGAGCCGACGTGTCCAAGGATGTTGTAGATGAAGTGTAGAAAGCTTGTCTCAATGGGGTAATTGAAGTTGCCATTGAAGGAGGGAAGAGGAAAGATGAACTTTGGAAATGGCTATGGAATTTTTGTGGCAAGCTAAGTGAGATGAATAATTCCCCCACCAAAAATGAATCCCTCATTCTCTCCTAAATGTGGCCGGCCATATCAAATTGGTGGAGGGAAAAATCAACAAAAGTGGGTGAGCATAAGAAGAGAAAATGGTGAGCATAAGGGAAAAAGCAAGTCTCACATCCATAAACCAAATCAATCTTCTCACCATTAATGCTAGCCATCATGAAAGAAGAAAAGCAAAGATGCTAGATTTATCATAATCCCTCATTAACAAATAAACCCTCCGCAATTGCTAATTTGCAAATATGCAAAATAGCCCCTCCATCAGAAAAATCCGGCCATGAAGGAACAAAGGAAAATTGGCCGAAACGGAATACAAACTGGCAACTTCAAAAAACTGGTCCCGTAATAAATTACAGGAAAAACCCCGCGACTGTATATACATACCCGCATTTGTATTCCGACCGAATACAAATACAAAGAGACAAAATCTACACTGTACTGTAAGTCTACGGTAGCGCCCCGGCCGTCTACAGACGCCAAATGCGGAACAAAAACTTTTTAACTGGCGCTATCGTATACTTTAACCCGGATCTGCCATTATTGCTAAACTAACAAACTGTAAAGAGTGTAGAAAGGTTATACCGAACGATCCGAGTCCTTCGTTCTTTAACCATCATCCCACGCTCCGTTGCGGCTGCTCCGATCTCGTCGATCTCCGATATCCTCGTCGAGGTGGCACCACGTCGACGATTCTTTAAACGGGCTCCCGCCTCTGACTTGAGGCAACTCGATCGTCAAGTTTGCTAAAAGAGACGACCAAGAATGATGTAGAGAATGAGTAGATGACTTTGTCTCACTTCGTCCAAGTCCGTGGACGATCAGTTAATGAAGTTGCCGATGGAAATGAAATGGAACAAGAAATGAACTATGAAATTTCCATACACTTTAAACCATAGTCTTTTTTACCAAAAATGAAATCAATCTCTCTCTCTCTTCTCAAGGGTGGCCGGCCACTTCATATAGAATGAGGAGGGTGAGTGTAGGAGCAAAGGGGGTGAGTGTAAGCAAAAAGATCTAAATCAAAATATCAAAGCAAAAACAAAAGGAATTAATGTAAAGAATGACTCATTAACCTTAGTCATCCTTTCATTAAAAGCACAATTAAAGCTCTAATGACTCACCATGTCAAGTCACCCTTTCAAGAACTTTCTAGAAGCATGACTCACCCTCATCCAAGAAAAGATAAATCCGTCTTTAACTGAATGTTAAAAGACGGCTGATAGAAAACTGGAAACTGGCAACTTCCAAAAGTGATCCTGAAACGACTTTCAGGATAACCCCGAAACTGTATAAATATACCCGCATTTGTATTACGACCGAATACAAATGCAACTGAGACAAAGATATTATACCTACTCAATATAATACTCGGATCCGGCTTAAACCAAAGCCGGCCAGTATCATCTGCCCGAAAAATAACACGTGCGTAAACGCACGTGCATTTTCCGAACCCTGCCATAAAACCATACGGCCTCTACAACGTTTCGCCCGAACTTGGGAAACTGTCTGTGGGGGACTCTAATGACTCGTCAGTACCCTGGCAGTGGGTTTAACCACAAACCGTCAGCGGCACTAGCAATGCGTAACGGCTGCCCATGGACTGACCTCAAGGGAGGCCGATGAGTGAACTCATCCGGAAACCCTACTGAGCCTAACAGTGACAATGTATATACAGTCCGGTCCGTTCGTCTATGAGTATCGCATATCTGCCTAGGGGGCTAGAAACGTCAGACCCCCAATAGCAGTATAAGTCGTGTCGGAGTGTAGCCCAATAACACCCTGAGATACTACTGGAGTACCTACCAGTAAATCTCCTGCCATGGCCATGGACTTTGTGTAATGGCTCTCCTAGACACAGCACGACCTCGCCCCCAATACCGGGAGAGACGAATCCCCTGCCGATCCGCTCACGTGCCTCCATATGGCTCGGGACTGCACCCAAAAGCTACCTGTTTGCACGACTCCTTTGAGCCGTGGTAGGGTAGAAATCAAAGCACAGTGGGAACTCACACGAGACAAATGACGACCTCAGGTCGATGAACTAACCTGTACACATGTCACCAGGGAACTGCTATCTGACGATATGTATAATACCAACTAGCAGGTTCCCGGCGAGTCCTGTCTAGTGTACTCATAACCCAATGAGCACCTGTATACATCTTAGGTGATCCAACTGACACCAGTGGCTTGTGAGACCGGCCACCGCCCCTCGTCGGGGTCTCGACTGTACACACTAGTCTACTCCGGAGTATCGATGCCCTGTCTCGAAACTCCCACGACTAGGGACCACAATTAAGGATATGCGTATAAACCACCCAACTCTCACGTATATGATCGCCATCATACTGTTGGTGGTAAAGCAAGATCCTAAGGGCTCTATCAAAGTGTAACATGTAATCAGTCACCTGAACATGTACACGACTGATAAAGGCAAACCAGATAGCATACTATTATCTCGAGTAAAATTGTCCAAACGGTATAGGTCCTCCGCAATCATTGCAATCACGTACCTGCGATCCAATAATTGACTATGAGGGCACTATCTCCAACAATCTCCCACTTGCACTCAAGGCTAATTATTGCGATGTCGACTACTCACAGCCCGTGTGAAACTGAACATCCAACTCCTCTACTAATCAGTATCACAAAGCCCGTTTGTAAAACTATTGTGTTCGAGAAATAGCCTTAGTGAGTGGATCCGCTTAGAAGTTTCTTTCTATATCTCTCTTAATCTCAAGTTCGCGGAGAAAGCCATCTCCCGAATCGAGTAATACCTGTCTTAGAATATGTCTGGATATCTGATGGGACCTAGTCCATAAATGAACTCCAAATCCAAACTTCTTAGACTGTATCGATCACTGAACCTAATCAGTATCCGGCACCATGCCACCCACAGTATCCTCTTGGACCACCTGTCCATAATACTGTTCCTCAAAATCAGAGGAAAAAACTATAACTCTGACAATCACTCTGTCATCTATGTCACCTTTGAATCCTGGAATGATAACCGTCATCCGAAGGAGGCTGCCGTCATCAAATCCATAGATTATATACTTATGTTCTAAAAATGCTTCCTTATGTTTCTCCAGGATTGGATTAATACAAACTTATTGCATCTAGTGCAAAAACAACATCTGGTGTGGTACATGACATCTCATGATTGACTCAATTGCCTAAGCAAATGATCTGCCAATCATGCACATCCCTCTCCTCTTTAGTCCGTAAGACACCTTTAGAGAGGGTGACTCCATCACCTGCAGGTACACCACCATGCTAGGAGTCATCTTTTCTAAAAACCATTAGAATACTGTCAAAGTACCTACATTGGGAAACTACCCAAATCCAGATCTAAAACCATAGATCTAGAAACCAGAATGTCAAATATTATATCCATATCCTGTCTGGAGAAACAACTGTGTGACGACCACAGTACAACCGATCGTAGTATAGGAATTTTACTTCCTACTCTGTGTATGTCATCCAGATACCATGACATCACACCCTACTACCTTCTTAACAGATCCATCCCCTATTCTGATTGAAGTCAAAACCATGACTGTCACATCAAAAATAGATGATCTATCTCCGCTATAACTGCTCAAGTCTATAAATAGACATAAGCTACTTGCCCACTATGCTTCTGCTGCTCCCACTGACTACGACAACCCTCCTATCGGGTCTCATAGCCTGGAACAACAGTAGTGTCAAGTCTAGGTAGATAAGAACCTCCCTGTCACCGTCCTTGAGGCTACCAGAGTACCTTTCGGGTGTCTGAGGTTACCCACCAAATCTGCGGAGTGGCTATTGGAATGTCAAACCTGATTGAATGTATAGGTCCTATTAAATTTTCCGTAATCGTTCGCGGTTCTGGAATCACTTCCAGTTCTACCATACTCCCACTACTGTTTTCTGAAAAAGATCCATTTTTACTAAAACTGTGGCAAGTCAAGAACAATATCACTATTGATCTTCTAAATGGTAGAATATCAACCCTCGTCATAGCCATGGTCAACCCACAAACAGCCATTACAGAAACGTGCCCTGAGTTATCCAGAGTCTGGTTTTAAGCATAAGCCGGACAACTCCCCGTACCTTAATATCTTTTAAGGTACGATCCATTCTATATCCAATACAGAAACTTTGGCACTAATTTAATTGGAACCAGATTCAAATCATGCAACTGTCTCCAGTGCATATCAACTTAATGGAAAGAGGCTAATCAGCATTACTCAACTTAGGAATCCATCCAATTATGAGTAACCTGAAAGAGAAACACGTTTCTCGAAACCATCACTATCATCTGAATACCAATCACAAGAATCTACATCTTCGATCTCTTTGAAGAATCCCGATACTTGTGATACCTAGTTCTCTACTTTATTCTTATACCCACAACTTCTCAAAACTTAGACCATGTATTTCTACGAAACACTTGTCTAAATACTAGAGAAGTTATAAGTAAACAGAACATAGTACGAGGACCTACCCCTTTTTCCTGATGGACACTTGGACAACATACATTACTCTGTATAAGTCCGCTGAGTTAAACAACTCAAAACCTGTGCGTCGTAGGTTGAAAACTGTACCCTGGCGATTTCCTCAAATATCACCAATTACAACGAATTCCGATATAATGAGGATAATCACCTAATTCCCAATAACTTACTCCCACTCATCATCTGTAAAACCATACAGATATGAGAATGAAACCTGGTAAATACATACCCTTGGAGTAAGTGTTTAATCGGGAAAACAGTTTTTCCTTTAACAATGCACTGAAACATGAAAATGTTTCGTAGGGGTATCCTGGTATTCATAGTAATGCCTCTTCCATAAACCAATTCATGACTTCAACCGTATATTTTATTGCCATCTCTCCAAATCCCTTTATTTGTCTTTAGTCGTTACCTTCTGTACACCATCGTTAGGCTAAATGGTTTTCTTCCTTCCCTACCGTTCGGCACCAGCCTATGGTTTGGAAGAAGACTATCCAATAAGCATAATAGGTGTACCCTCCTAAACCAAGGAGCACTCGTATCTTGAGAGAAGGTGATGATAAAAGACAACTGAATAATACCTTATTCTTTTAAAGGTGAAATAGGAGTGGCGATGAAGTACGCGGTTTTGGTCGTGAATGATATCAGTCGCAATTTACTTTTCCCTCTTTCTAATCCCTTTATTTTGTCTTTACATATTACCTTCTGCATACCCTACTTAGGCTAATTGGTTTTCTTCATTCCCTACCTTTCGGCACCAGCCTATGGTTTGGAATAAGACTATCCAATAAGCGTAATAGGTGTACTCTCCTAAACCAAGGAGCCCTCGCAACCTGAGAGAAGGTGATAATAAAAGACAACTGAATAAACCAATTCTATTTCTCATGAACCTGGATCCATCCTCGAAGAAGTCCCTTCGAGTTCGTATATAACCATACGATGGATCTATCCAATGGAAGTGGATATCCGTAGTAATACGGGTGTTCTGAGAAATGCAAAGGGGAAAAGAAGGAGTGGCAATGACTTATGCAACTCAGACAATCCAAAAGCCAGTAGTTTAAGAAGGTTCGGTCAACCTAGTCACTGAGTCATAGTCTAGGGTCGGTCAAAGGTCGCTGCCAAAGAGAGAGAGAAAAGAAACACTCTGCGTGCACTCTAACCTAGATCAGAATGGTTATCACTTTATCTAATCCGGAAACCTCCCACTGTCCTGTCAAATTCTCCTCCAAACCTAAAAAAGAATCAATCGGGATCACCCGAAGAGTAAACCAACTCATCAGTGGGAATCAGGATCCAACTCTCTTCGCATGATAACGTGATGGAATGCATCCACGTTACTCATACTCCAGAAGGTATGCGCATACTTGGCAAGTTTCAGTTTCTTTAGAAACTCCCGATATGATTTTTGCCCCATGCTCTTATAACCTTGGCGTTGGTCAAAATATCATAAGTCACATGCCAAGTTCTACCCGTCACTATCTTGTCAATTTGAACCCACCCGCACATGCCCTTGACGTTGGCCAAAATGGCAAAACGACTGTCCCAAACTAACTCATCTATCTATGCAACAATTGAATACCCAGCAGCTACCAAACACTATGCCTTGGCGTTGGTCAAAATACATAGCTTGAATACTACTGAATACCCAAAAGAAGTGACGGAGCGCTACGGCTGGTTTTTGGCGAAAAACCTTTAACGTAGTGAACTTGATATCGCTGAAGGAACCTGATAGCTTTTTAAAATATAGTGGCGAAAACCTTTTGCTAAAGAGGTCACTCCTGGTAAAGGGATCTCGGCTCTTTCCTCGTGGAATGAGGTGCAGGATATTCCACTGAATACCGCTATGCAAAGCAACTTGTAATCGACTATAGTGAAGTTATTACTCTGACGCAAACTTCTGCCCAAGGGGTCAGTCCCGGTGAAGGGATATCGGCCCTTGCCCCATCGAATGAGGTGCAGGATATTCCACTGAATACCGCTATGCATAACAAAAGAAAACGTCTTTGCAATAACACTTTTTAAATTTTTTCCAACAACTGTAAACAGGTTTGTTATCCTTTGCATTGATCAGAATCAACGCAATCCCATCAATTAATCACACCAGAAAAGAACGAAAATAAAATGTACGTATATGCCATCCGCATTCGTCACTGGGTCCCGTCTTCACCCGTTAGGTTACTTAACTAACGACAGAGCGGGGACTGGACTAGCGCGGGTGTAAAACATATACAACATCTAATAGTATATAAACCAATATACAATAATCGCTCCAGGCGTGATAGTATGCAACATTACAGAAAAGTAATAAGCATCACAGAACAATACAGATAATCTGGGATCCCCGGGTTTCACAGAGCCGCTGCTGAAACCCGACGTTCCCCTGTCGTGTGGATAGCCTGTGCAATGAAACCTAGACCCCTACGGGTGCGGCAAGTTACCCGCCAAAACCTGAAGCGAGGCAGCCCCCCTACAGCATAGTGAATGGACCACCCAGCACTTCACGGAATCCGGTAAGCTTGGGCACCCCTGCATGGGTCAACCAGTACCCCCTACGAGTGCGGCGAATAGTCTGCCAATTCTAGAGTGGGACCCCTCTGCCTCTTAAAGCCATGAGATGCGGACCCGTTGCCCTCCAGAACCCGGCTATCCGTGCACTCCGTCGCGGGGCAAAACCTAGTACGGTAATTTAAAATAGTACAATAGGTACATCGACCGCAACCTGGTCGTGCCCCAAAAGAATATTATACAACAGGCAGTGACGGCAGTCCACAAGTTGGACGCTCGCCCCGCAATATCAAATGTACAAATAAACTCAACCTGTACTACCATTGCACACTGCTATCCACCACGACAAATCCGCAACATCACAGCACAACACAGAACATCAACGCGAATATCACGTTCGCAAACCCGTCTAAAAGAACTATAGCAATCAGACGCGGTTTACCGATCAAATGACATTCCCGGTCGGAGATATAATGTAAGCACTGTAAACTAACGTGTTTAAATTTCGATCGACAAAATATCACAAAGTGGGCCCCACGAACATCTGTAGAACAGTAACAAAACCTGGGCCCAAACGATATATACCAAAAACCCCAATTTCCAATATAGAATGCACTGTAGAAAATTGGCCAAGTGATATCACTTTTCTGCGGCGGATCCACGGCCAAACCCATGCTTGGGCCGCGGATCCGCGGCGGAACAGTAGAATCACTTTGTCGAATTTCTCCAGTATTCCTAAAAAACCCTGCTTGATTTTCTGGTATGGTCAAAATGACATTTGGACCAGTTTTAAAATTAACAGAAACTGTCAAGCTTGGATTTTGCAGTTTTTGATTTCCGATTCGATCGATATTTTAAACGCGTTAGCACAAGTTAGTATAGCAAAATGGTGAGGCTCTGATACCACTGTAAGTCTACAGTAGCGCCCCGGCCGTCTACAGACGCCAAATGCGGAACAAAAACTTTTTAACTGGCGCTATCGTATACTTTAACCCGGATCTGCCATTATTGCTAAACTAACAAACTGTAAAGAGTGTAGAAAGGTTATACCGAACGATCCGAGTCCTTCGTTCTTTAACATCATCCCACGCTCCGTTGCGGCTGCTCCGATCTCGTCGATCTCCGATATCCTCGTCGAGGTGGCACCACGTCGACGATTCTTTAAACGGGCTCCCGCCTCTGACTTGAGGCAACTCGGTCGTCAAGTTTGCTAAAAGAGATGACCAAGAATGATGTAGAGAATGAGTAGATGACTTTGTCTCACTTCGTCCAAGTCCGTGGACGATCGGATAATGAAGTTGCCGATGGAAATGAAATGGAACAAGAAATGAACTATGAAATTTCCATACACTTTAAACCATAGTCTTTTTTACCGAAAATGAAATCAATCTCTCTCTCTCTCTTCTCAAGGGTGGCCGGCCACTTCATATAGAATGAGGAGGGTGAGTATAGGAGCAAAGGGGGTGAGTGTAAGCAAAAAGATCTAAATCAAAATATCAAAGCAAAAACAAAAGGAATTAATGTAAAGGATGACTCATTAACCTTAGTCATCCTTTCATTAAAAGCACAATTAAAGCTCTAATGACTCACCATGTCAAGTCACCCTTTCAAGAACTTTCTAGAAGCATGACTCACCCTCATCCAAGAAAAGATAAATCCGTCTTTAACTGAATGTTAAAAGACGGCTGATAGAAAACTGGAAACTGGCAACTTCCAAAAGTGATCCTGAAACGACTTTCAGGATAACCCCGAAACTGTATAAATATACCCGCATTTGTATTACGACCGAATACAAATGCAACTGAGACAAAGATATTATACCTACTCAATATAATACTCGGATCCGGCTTAAACCAAAGCCGGCCAGTATCATCTGCCCGAAAAATAACACGTGCGTAAACGCACGTGCATTTTCCGAACCCTGCCATAAAACCATACGGCCTCTACAACGTTTCGCCCGAACTTGGGAAACTGTCTGTGGGGGACTCTAATGACTCGTCAGTACCCTGGCAGTGGGTTTAACCACAAACCGTCAGCGGCACTAGCAATGCGTAACGGCTGCCCATGGACTGACCTCAAGGGAGGCCGATGAGTGAACTCATCTGGAAACCCTACTGAGCCTAACATTGACAATGTATATACAGTCCGGTCCGTTCATCTATGAGTATCGCATATCTGCCTAGGGGGCTAGTAACGTCAGACCCCCAATAGCAGTATAAGTCGTGTCGGAGTGTAGCCCAATAACACCCTGAGATAGTACTGGAGTACCTACCAGTAAATCTCCTGCCATGGCCATGGACTTTGTGTAATGGCTCTCCTAGACACAGCACGACCTCGCCCCCAATACCGGGAGAGACGAATCCCCTGCCGATCCGCTCACGTGCCTCCATATGGCTCGGGACTATACCCAAAAGCTACCTGTTTGCACGACTCCTTTGAGCCGTGGTAGGGTAGAAATCAAAGCACAGTGGGAACTCACACGAGACAAATGACGACCTCAGGTCGATGAACTAACCTGTACACATGTCACTAGGGAACTGCTATCTGACGATATGTATAATACCAACTAGCAGGTTCCCGGCGAGTCATGTCCGGTGTACTCATAACCCAATGAGCACCTGTATACATCTTAGGTGATCCAACTGACACCAGTGGCTTGTGAGACCGACCACCGCCCCTCGTCGGGGTCTCGACTGTACACACTAGTCTACTCCGGAGTATCGATGCCCTGTCTCGAAACTCCCAGGACTAGGGACCACAATTAAGGATATGCGTATAAACCACCCAACTCTCACGTATATGATCGCCATCATACTGTTGGTGGTAAAGCAAGATCCTAAGGGCTCTATCAAAGTGTAACATGTAATCAGTCACCTGAACATGTACACGACTGATAAAGGCAAACCAGATAGCATACTATCATCTCGAGTAAGATTGTCCTACCGGTATAGGTCCTCCGCAATCATTGCAATCACGTACCTGCGATCCAATAATTGACTATGAGGGCACTATCTCCAACATGTACAATACTAGGATCCGACTTAAACCAAAGCCCGCTAGTATTATCCGTCCGATCATGATCCGTGCAATACCGCACGTATACGATCGAACCCTGCCATATCTCCATACGGCCTCTACAGCGTTTCGCCCGAAACTTGAGAAACTGTCTGTGGGGGACTCTAAAGACTCGTCAATACTTTGGTTGTGGATTTAACCACTAGCAAGTCAGAGGTATTAGCCATACGTAACGGGCTACCAGGTATTGACCAAAAGGGACGTCGATGAGCGAACTCATCCTGACACCCTACTGAGCCTGTCAGTGACAATATCCGTACAGTCCGGTCCGTACGTCTATGAGTATCGCATGGCGGGCCTAGGGGGTTGGTAAAAGTCAGACCCCCAAAAGCGGTACAAGTCGTGTCGGAGTGTAGCCCAAAACACCCTGAGATACTACTGGAATACCTGATTGAATGAATTTCTCGTTGTGTCGGTTTATAGAAAATTGTATAGAAATCACAACCAAAAATATTTTGACCGCAATCAATAACGTTGTTGAATGTAGCGCGTTAGTAAGTGTGGATCGTCCACAGGGAAAGTGAGATCCGTTCAATTTTTGAATTAAATGAGTCAAAAATTTAAAGAAAAGAAAAGAAACAATTCATGATTTGTAAAATTGAATTTCAAGAATTAGAAAAATCTTGATCTAAGAAAACATTAAAATCAAGAATTGAGATGTGATGATTTTCAAACCAACAATCAAGATTCGAAGTGTGGCTCGTAGGAGTAGATCGGATCTATAGATGTGATGAGATCTAATGATTACATACTCTTATCCATTAGCGAATTGATACTAGATCGATGACGATTTATCGAGGTTTAAGGATCTTGCGAAGAAACTAGGGATTCCTCATCTCATCCTTTGTCCTTTCGATGAATCTCATTCACAAACTAGCTTCTAGTAAATCTAATGATCGATCGTTGATCTCTAGTTCCGAGCGAAAATAATCATGAAAACATTTCGCATCGAAACTAGATCGTGGATCATTCGATTTACAAGAATTTACAAACATTATAGGACTTAAGAATCGTAAAAGAGTCTAAATCATCATCATCTATTGATCGTCACAACTCCTACACGAGCGGAGTTTTACTCAAACATCATAATAACAAACACAATCACAAATTGAGATCGAATCATAATGCTTGAATTAAAAGATAAGCAAGATATAGAAATTTCACCTTTATTTATCGACAAATTCGTTACAACTCTCTTGAAATTTACAAAAGGAAGGAACTAGATCGTCGATTTAGGCTTCGCTCGGCTCCTTGAATCGCGGATCTCCTTAGATCTCTGGCTCCGATGAAGTCCGGCGTCGCTTTCTAAAGGATCGAAGGCTTCAAGCTTGATGTGGTACTCGGAATTCTTGATCTTAGTTTTGGAATTGGAATTAGGGTTAGGGTTTTGAGGCACAAGTTGTGTCACTCAACTTGTGGGTGGAAGATGAAGGATAAATTCTTGAACATTCTCAACCCTAGATCTAGGTTCCCTTTTATAAGCCTCATAACCCTAGATCTAGGATTTCAAATTTCAAATTTCCCTCCAAAAGTTTGTTAAAGAGAGCCTTCTAGAAATAGTTTGTTAAGCCGAGCCTTCTAGATAAAGCCACGTGGAGTTTCTCAAGAGTTCTGGAATCTTGGCCGTTATAAATAAGCACATGGGGAAAATTCGCTTCTCTGATGATGTCATCATGCCGCGGATCCGCGGCACGTGCCTGCTCCCGCCGCGGATCCGCGGCTCTTTTGAAGCCTTGGGCTATGAAAGTCTCTGGTGTCTCTTGGGCTGACATTTGGGACTTTCTAAAACATGTGAAACCTTATTTGGCTTTCTGTATCACTGCCAGATCTCAAATCTTTGAGTTGGTGCATTTTTAACAGCACCTTTCATTGATTTAGCTTCTTCTCCTGGAATTTCCTGCACAGACTTCGAAACAAGTGTTGTGCTATACAAGGATGATGCAATGCCATGATAAACACTCAATTTCCCTCATAAATGTCGGTTTTAATATATAACACATGTTATTTGGTATTTTACAGATGTTTTGCTAATATGTGCTATATTAATACCGAACACCTCTAGATGAGTGCAAATGGTAGGGAAATTGATGTGTTAAAAATGCAGTATTTTCGACTGATCAAATTCCCCCAAACTTATTTTCGGTCGTGTCGAGCGAACTGTTTTATTAAAAAGAGAAGGAGAAAATAAAGAAGGAGAAAAACTAACTAGCACACTTTCGTAGGCAACACGATTGCACTGAGCACGTGCAACAAGCCTTTAAACCTCTAGGTGTCCCTAGTAGGAGGAGTGTTGTCTCCTGAGGGTTTTCAGCGGATTGCACCCAAAAAATCCAATAATAAAAGAAAGATCATGAATATTACATTTAAAGACGAGAATTGTAAAAGAAAGGCCTTGAAAATTAGGGTTTCCAACTAAGCTAGCTTTTCGGTTGTCATGAGCCCTATCTTAATAGTCATGAAAAGATGTCAGAAATCACGTCCTCCCTCAATAAAACATCGTCTTATTCTTCATTCCTATCTTTCTTCCAAACATCGATCATATAACCCTACGTGTGTGTAAAGAACATCCCTACACCCGGAGAATTCAATTCAAGATATCATACTCTTGTCCATCCACCTCAGTACTTTTTAATTAATGAATATTTAGATGAATTTGCTCACACACTTTCATGCGACCGTTAATACTTCTTGAGGTACTAACCGACCGATTACTCATGTGCTTGCTTATTTGGTGTTTTTCCTCGTCTTGCACCACCTAAGGCTTAGCAGTGACTCCCAGACCAGTTGGCCTTAGGGCACTAGGTGAAGAGACACTCTCGCTATATTTTTTTTTATTGCTTCCTTGGCGATAACAAAACCAGTGTTCATTTTTCTCACCATTTTATATTTTATTCATTTTTTTATTTCCTTCATATTTTGGCCTTTAGACAAGAGCATTTCAAGGTATCCTCTATTATCCCGGGCTTCAAGACGTGTGTAAGTGCGAATAGTAGGGTATCGACGTTCAAAATGTTTGGCTTCCAGAATAGGAACTATTTTTCAGACTTATTTTTATCCTCAGATTAGTGACTTCCTTCATCTTACTAACCCTTGGGACAACGGCTCATAACTACTTATTACTAGTTCGTATAAGAAAACTTCTAATTTTCTAGGTTTTCTTAAATTTTTCTAATCTTTTGGATGTAATTTTTCACTATCTAATCTTTTATTATCTTATTTATGTACAAAAATGTTTAAATATTAAATATTTTTATATTTTGAATTTTTTTTAAATTTTTATGGGTTTTGAATTTTTTTTAAATTTTTATAGGTTTTTAAAGAAATGTTTTGTGCTTATGCAAATGATATGCAAATGATGCAAAAATAAGCACAAACCTCCCCCAAACTTATTTTCAACAGTGTACTCACTGTTGCCAACCGCTATATCTACAAAACCTGTAAGCCATGGAGGAATTTATTAGTGGGGGCAAAATATATAAGTGAAGATCCTCCCCCAAACTTATTCTTTTCACTCACCTCCATTAAAAAAGATGATGCAGTAATATACAGGACATGAAGGTGAGACGGAGGAATTTTAATCAAGATAAAATGGCTCCTGTAAGAACAGGAACTCCTCCGCGAGGTCAGTGGAAAAATACGGCTTTAATCTATGTCCATTTACTTTGAAAAATGTGCCGTTTTTAACATTCTCTACCTCTACTGCCCCGTGCGGGTATACAGACCGCACAACAAAAGGTCCTTTCCACCGAGATCGAAGCTTACCCGCATGAAGGTGTAGTCGTGAATCATAAAGAAGGACTTGTTGACCAGGTGTAAATGTTTTCCTCAAAATGTTTTTATCATGAAAAACCTTAGTCCTATTCTTTACGATTACAGCGTTATCATAAGCTTCATCGCGGAGTTCACTTAGCTCATTTAATTGCAGCTTCCGAAAGTTGCAGGCTTGGTTTAAGTCAAAGTTGATTTCCTTAATAGCCCACAATGCTTAATGCTCAATCTCGACTGGTAAGTGACAAACCTTCCCGAACACTAGCCTATATAGAGACATCCCTAGATCGGTTTTAAATACAGTTCGTAATGCCCAAAGAGCATCCGTCAGTTTGGTCGACCAATCTTTTCTATTCTTCGCAACAGTTTTCTCCATGATTTGTTTGATCTGTCTATTCGAAATCTCAGCCTGCCCGCTCGTTTGGGGATGATAGGATGTAGAAAGTTTGTGGTTGATTGCGTATTTCCGCATCAGAGTCTCGAAAGACCTGTTGCAGAAATGTATCCCGTTATCGCTAATGATAGAGCGTGGGTGTCCAAATCGCGAAAAGATGTTTTCTTTTAAGAACTTAATGACAACCTTTTTGTCATTAGTGCGACATGGAATGGCTTCAACCCACTTCGAGACGTAATCAACCGCAAGCAGTATGTACAAATTCCTAAAGGAGTTGGGAAAGGGACCCATAAAGTCAATACCCCAAACATCGAAAATTTCAACCACTAAGATGGGTTGCTATGGCATCTCATTTCTCCGGGAAATCCTACCCGTGTGTTGACACTGTGTACAGGTTTTGCAATGATCAAATGCGCCTTTGAATAAAGTCGGCCAATAAAAACCGCATTGCAAAACCTTCTCCGCCGTCTTTTTAGGACCGAAGTGACCCCTACAGGCCTGATCATGACTAAAAGATAGAACACTCTTGAACTCCTCATTCGGGACACACCGGCGAATGATCTGGTCAGGAGAATACTTAAACAGATATGGATCATTCCAGTAAAAGTGTTTTACTTGGGATAGAAAATGGTGTTTGTCCTGTTTTGACCAATCGATGGGTATAAGTCCCGTGACAAGATAGTTCACAATATCCCTGAACCAAGGTTCATCGGATACATTCAAGAGTTGTTCGTCCGGAAACGAATCATTGATCGGCAGGGTCACAGGTGAAGAAGAGATGCATGAAAGATAGTTGGCTACAACTTTTTCACATCCTTTCTTATCTTTGATAACAAGATCAAATTCTTGTAATAGAAGGATCCAACGTATTAGCCTACCTTTAGCATCTTTCTTCGCCAAAAGATGTTTTAAGGCGGAGTGGTCAGTGTACACAACTATTGGTGAGCCAATCAGGTAAGGCCTGAATTTTTCTAATGCAAATACAACTGCCAAAAGTTCTTTTTCGATAGTTGTATAGTTAATTTGAGCATCGTTCTGGGTCTTACTCGCATAATAGATCACGTGTGGTATCTTTTCAATGTGTTGTCCTAAGACCGCACCAACTGCAAAATCTGATGCATCACACATAAGCTCAAAGGGGTAGTCCCAATCTGGAGACGATAGAACGGGGGCTGTAGTGAGGGAGTGTTTGAGTGAGTCGAATGCTGCCTCACAATCCGAGACAAAGTGGAAGGTCGTATCCTTGGCCAAGAGAAGAGTTAAAGGTCTAGCAATTTTGCTAAAATCCTTAATGAATCTCCTGTAAAAGCCCGCATGGCCAAGAAATGATCGGATATCCTTGACGCTTTTAGGATGAGGAAGGTTTTGAATGACATCTATCTTAGCTCTGTCAACCTCAATGCATTTTCGTGAAATAACATGTCCAAGCACAATTCCCTCTTGGACCATGAAATGGCATTTTTCCCAATTCAAGGTTAAGTTCTTCTCTTTGCAACGAGTAAGAACCGCGTCAAGATTCGATAGGCAGTCAGAAAAAGAGTCTCCGAAAATCGAGAAATCGTCCATAAAAATCTCCAAAAAATTCTCGACCATGTCAGAGAATATCCCCATCATACACCGCTGAAAGGTAGCGGGAGCATTGCATAACCCAAAGGGCATGCGTCTATAAGCAAAGGTACCAAAAGGACAAGTGAATGTGGTTTTATCTTGATCCTTTTTGGCTATGGGGACCTGATTATAGCCAGAGTATCCGTCCATAAAGCAATAATACTCACGTCCAGCTAAGCGTTCCAGCATCTGATCAATGAAAGGTAGAGGAAAGTGGTCTTTCCTCGTGGCGGCATTGAGTTTTCTGTAATCATTACATACACGCCACCCAATTTGGGTGCGTGTCTGAATTAACTCATTTGCCTCATTGGTAATAACAGTGATGCCATATTTCTTAGGGACGACATGTATTGGACTCACCCATTGGCTATCGGAGATTGGGTATATAATACCATTATTAAGGCATTTGACGATCTCTTTCATCACCGCTTCCTTCATGACGGGGTTCAACCGTCTCTGTGGTTCTCGGGTCGGTTTGGCATCATCCATCACATGTATATGATGTTCTACAATCAAGGGACTAATCCCTTTGATGTCCGCCATGGTCCAATCAAACGCCTCCTTATTAGATCTCAATACCGTCAAAAGTGCATTCTCTTGCTCGGATGCTAGAGAAGCGGATATGATAACCGGTAAAGACTCATTCTCACCTAAATATGCATATTTAAGATGAGAAGGTAAAAGTTTAAGATCTAATGTTTGCGGAGAAATAATATGTCACGACCCGAAAGAGCACGTGACTGGACCTTGAATCCTATGAAGTCTATAGGACTCCATCTGATCCAAGTAAGCCAAAAGCCCAGAAATCTAAAACCATTTAAGGAGTAAATAAAGGAACTGGTTTTTAATAAGTAAAGAAAGCATGTTTGAAATCAAAGTTTTCAAATAACTAAGCCGAAATGCATTTTAAAAATGTGTAGTCTTTTCTGAAAATTTCGGCAGAGTTTCCTTTGTAAAAACCGGCCCCAAACGGGGTACAACAAGAATAATATATATGAAATGATAAAAGGCATCCCCAAGCGGGAGCTAGCTCTTCGTCGATCGACGGTCACAACCACGCAAGCAATAATAATATACAACGCTAAAGGGCGAGGATCAAAACCCAAAAAGAAACTCAAAATAGCCAGAAAACCATAATACTACAAGCGCGACTCTAAGGTCGAAATAATACACCACTGTTTTTCTAAGTCTGAAACAATATACAAGTTTTGGTTGATGGAATTTCTAGATACAATGAATAATACAAGAATAATGGCGGTTCTGATACAAGAGAACCCACCTACCCAAGCAAGTCACCCATATGTAAGCAGTGTGCCAGAAATGCCGCTATGGAATCTTTACGGCAAAAACCTGCAAGGACTGTGGCACAACGGGGGTGAGTTGCCAACTCGTGAATAGAAAATATCTACAAGCAGAGATTGAATGTATAACCCATCCTAGGTCAATACAATCAGATAAATATAAACCTCAATATGAATAAGTCGGAAGCATGCTAAACTGGCAATATAATCTCTATACATGAGTGTAGTGCCAAGTGCTCGTGCCAGTGCCTCAGGTAATAGCATATCATAAATATGAGGTAAAATCAGTGTAATCAAATCTGCATGTACGTGGATCCCGTCCACTCGTCACCTAATGACAATAACCATTATGCATGTAAATATCATCAGCATATGCATGGAAATATGAGGATATAAACCACCTGTGTCCCTCGCGACACGTCAAAATCATGGAACCAGAGTGTCCAGCATCGACACTCGAAAACATCATGAAAACTGTGCCCAGCATCGGCACGAAAATCCTCATATAACGGGCTCCGTCAGTCTGGACCAGCCCACGGGCTCCATCTGCGGAATCGGCCCTCGGCCCTAGCAGTACGCCCATATTCATCTATCGACTCTGGTCGGTATCCTCCGGATAACCGCCAGGTCCAACCAATCACCGGTAGGTACTCGCCCACCTCCAGGCTCAATCGGCAAAATCCTTCGATCATCTTGCCGAGGGGAACCATACCGGGTCCACCATGTACCCGCAATCGGCTCGTCCGCTCCTCGAATCGGGTTTCACATGTCTCTCTCAGCACCGAGAAAACACATGGTGGACGTACTAAAATATCATATCAAGGGTAACCGGGTTTTTAAAGCAATGACGTATTCTCTTTTGAAATACCTACGGTTCCCGAAATCCAGAAATATCATGGAAACAACATACCTCAATTCATATCATCAGAAAGCATGATGTAGGCGACATGTAAAGGAAATGTAAGCATATCATTATGTCATGCAAGAATCATATACTGAATACAACAGTACTACAGTGTAGTGACATGGCAATTATCGATGATGAAGTGTGTGAGCCGGCAAACAAGTGTACGTGGAACATACGCATCATCGATAATGGTGCTGGTGTCCTAACAACATGACTGTAATATATCAACAACACAAGCGATGCAATGCAAATAGCATGAATATGCGGAATCGAATAATCAACGCAACAGTAAAGAATCTACCTCAAAAACTATATCATGAAGCCCTGTCTTTTAAAATAAGACGAATCGGGGTTTTTGGTAAAATAAGGGCTACGGTGTTTTAAGAACAGATGCTACGTTTGAAAATATCCGTAGAATCCCTTTTGCCTATCTTTAAAATATCCCCGATTCGTTAGTTTTGAAATAGGTATGACTCGGGTCTAGTCTACGCCTACTATGCGAACTACGGACCCAACTATCAAGCCAATCGGGAGGGGTATGAAAACCACCTAAATCTGAGTCGATATACACATATATATACAATAGTCGGTGATCCCGCCTCAATAGTATCACATACGATACAGTATATCATATAACATCCTCGAGTCATGAGTGCGGATCTAACATCAATATAAAGCTCGTACGGTAAATCATCGTACAGCATCCCAATAGCTGGGTACGGGTCAATATCAACTTGACGAAACTGAAAGTGAAGTCAAGTAAACTCAGTTCCAGCAACTCTTTCTTTACTCAATCGAATGTTATCAGGTATCACTACCATCATATCACATAATCTAGGGTACAACTCTAAGTATAGTACCATCGATACCATCTATATAAATATGAATGCGGGGTAAAACACATGCCCAAAGGCCCGCTAAAACCATCATGTCGCATCTCAAATACGAACTCTGTCATATCGCCGAATCTCACGGCCTCAGATCAAATCTCATCGACTCATCGTAATCCCACGTATCACCCTCAAATCCCGTATATGAACACATAGTCCCATACCCATGTGTAGATATACACACCTCCAAATGCGTACAGATAAAAGAAAGAATGTATGCAAGTATATGTGTACGTGTATGTGTGGGTGTGCAACCCCTACTCTAGGGTTTCGCACTACTAAACCAATACATCCTTATCATCAATAATCCGTTATTACCATCAATAATCTTAACCAACACATAATAAATATATGTGTATACGTATTCGTATACATCACTACGGACTGCGGGGGTGCTATACGCCATCCACCCGACTTCCCCCGTAGATATAATCTACTCACCTTGCGTCTTTATCTGCCGACGTCGCCACGCGTTTGCTTGTCATCCCGAAGTCTTCATGGGGTACCTACACATTAACGTATCGCAAATGCGTATCAAAACCAATTCAAAACTAAAACGGCTTACGAAACCCAAAACAATACGCTACGATCTATAGGTTAGAACCTATGGACAACGCTTCCAAAACCATCAACAACCCTCGATATCGTCGTATAAACGCCAAGTAGTCGAGTACGCAAACTCAGAATTCACAATACGGAAACACGAATCCAAAACAGCAACTTAGGAAATAGGCTCCAGATTTTACCCTAGGTCAAATTAGACAAATCTATACATACCAGGGATCAAGTTTACTGGAGAAAGGGCCCTGCACCAAAAACGAGGCAAAACCCTCCTGCTCTGGCCGCAAATTGCGGCCAGATGGGTTAAATCTGCAGCCTGGGGAAAGAGATAGGGGCTAGGGTTTTGGGTGTTGGTTCCAGGGTGCCTGCACATCTCTCTGTCAAGTCAATTTTATTTTCAGGTGTCTCGGGTTAAAGCAGATCAATAAAAACAGTGACAGATTTCCAGTTTTTCCCGATATCGATTCTATAAATCCGTATTCTGGTTCTAGTTCCAGGTTTGGGTCTAAAATAACATCACACCAGGGGTTCTAAGGTCTCAACAAGTCTCAATTTCACCTTTGATTCAGATCCAACCCTAAACCCTAACTTGGAATTTCCAACATCCATAAAACTACGCAATATCGATATGAAACTTGAATCGAAGCTTAAGCACAAGAAATACCACTCTAATTGTGAAGGAATTACCTCATAAAACCCACGTGAATCCTCAACAACGCCAAAATAAAACCTTTCTTGGTCCATCCTATAGCTTGCAAGCTTGTGCACATTTTTTGTAAAAAGGAAGTGAGGTTTTGATGAGATTATCATGGTGTTTTGGAGGATTGAAGAAGGGGGAGGAGGGAGAGGCAGCAGCTTCAGCAGGAGGAGAGGAAGAGGGAGAGAGAAATAGTGAAGAATAATGGAGGAGGGTTGCACACAAGTCAAAGGTCACACACCCCCCTTTCTCTCTCTCACCCATACCTTATATTTTATTCCTTTTTCCCTTTTCTTTTTCTTTTCTTTCTCTTTTCTAAAACCTAGTGAACCCAAAAGAAACATGGTGGAAAAATGAACAAGTGTAAGAAAAGAGATATGTGCATGTTTTGCACAAAACTACCAAAAATCCGATTAGCGATTTTTGATCGCGATTAGCACTAAATTAGTGTCAAACTAATCACAAAAACTTTAAAATGGTATAATCCCATAAAATACCCTATTTTGGAATTTTCCATAATTTTCCCCCATTAATTTGTATTTAATTATACCAGAATATTAAAATATTCATTAAAATTATATTAAATTATAAAAATTTCCAAAAATAATATTTTATTATTTGAAACGTTACATAATAGAAGGTGGGATCATCGACTGATTTTCGGAATCACAAAGAAGCTCATAGCCTGTAAAAGATACAGACTCGAATGGTGATGAGTCAGGAGTGTCGGACTCAAGCGTGGAAATGGTGTCCTTGCTAAGATAGTGTGCAAGATCAAACAGTGATGTGGTAGTGTCGTCGAGATCTTCAAAGCAAAGTTCATCAACTCTGCAACTTTCGGGAGCAATCTCATGGACAGAGCACACATCAAGAATATGAGCAGAGGGTTCTGATGGCTGACTTCCAATTTTGTAGATGTTTAGTTCAATGGTCATATTTCCAAATGATAAGTTCATTGAACCATTTCTACAGTTAATGATAGCATTGGAAGTGGCAAGGAATGGTCGACCCAAAATCACCGAAATTTGGCTCCGGGGGTTCGCTACAGGTTGTGTATCGAGTACAATGAAGTCCACAGGGAATACAAATTCCCCGACCTTTATCAACACATCCTCTAGTTCACCCCTAGGTTTGGTGATTGAACGGTCTGCCATTTGGAGAGTGCAGTGAGCTGGTTTCAACTCTCCAATCCCTATCTGGTCGTATACAGAGTATGGAAGTATGTTAACACTTGCGCCAAGGTCTAAAAGAGCGCGGTTGATGTTTTTACCCCCAATATAAATCGATATCGTAGGACATCCTGGGTCCTTACGTTTCTTTGGTAGCTGTGGGATAAAAACAGTGCTAATATTATTAGATATTAAGACCTTCTTTGGCACTTGAGTCTTCCTCTTCCTAGTGCACAAGTCCTTAAGAATTTTTGCATAAGCGGGGACTTTTTGAATAGAATCTAGGAGAGGGATGTTGATGTTAACCTGTTTGAACATTTCCATAATTTTCTCCATATGTGGACTCGATTTGTTAGCCCTTAACCGATTAGGATAAGGTGCTTTAGCAATAAGCGCTGGGTCCATCATAGGAGAAGGAAGTGGGGGTAAACGTGATCCTAAAAGAGGAGTGGGGATCGTCTGTGGAGGACTAGAAGAGCTGTGCTGAGGTGTCGAGCCTAGTGGGAAACAGAGAATAGGCTCGTGAGAAGGCGGTGGGGTAGAAGAACAAGGATCAGAAGTAGAAGTGTGTGTGTGAGGAAAGGTCTCAGCCGGGGTGTTAATGATAGGATTTTCAATATCATCAATTTCTTCCCCAACATGGTTACTCAGCACTCTTCCTGATCTCAACGTTGTGACGGCATTTACATTGTAATGCCCAGGATTCGGTAGGGGTTGAGACGGAAGTTTCCCTTTTTCTCTCGCACTCATTTCGGCTTTAAGTCGTGCAATTTCTGCTTCCATCGATCTGATACTCTCAGCTTGGGACGCTGAGTTTTTCTTTATCTCACTAACGAAAGACCTAACCTCAGCCGACACTTCCATGAAATTTGACAAGAGTGACTTCATGGTTTGTGTGAATTGAGAGAACTCGTCAGAACAGGTCAACTGCATAGGATTATACGGTGCAGGAGGGTTGACCTGGTTTTGAAAATTTTGTGACTGGTAGGGGTGCTGAGTGAGTTGAAGTGGTTTCTGTTGTGGTGGAAGAGCCCTTTGGAAATTATTTTGGCTTGGAACCGTGTTTTGATATTGTTGTTGTTGGTTACAAGCAAAATTCTGGTGATTCCTCTAACCCTGATTATACGTGGAAGAATATGGATTATTTCTAGGTCTTTGAAATGCGGCATTGATATGCTCTTGACCTTGAAACGGAGAATTCAATGGACATTCTTCCGTCAAATGAGAAAGATCAGAACAGCATCCACATACAGTTTTGGAGAGCGACATCGGATTTAGGGAGGCTGCTAAAAATTTATGTTCCATAGCTTCGAGCTTCTTTTGCATTGCTGCCATTTCAGCTCGAACACCTATGGACACATCAATTTGGTGTACGCCACCCCTAGACGATGAATGGGTTCCACTCTCCCACTGTAAGGATTTTTCAGCGAACTCTTCTAAAAATTTCCAAGCTTCCCCATCATCCTTGGTCATAAAAGTGCCTTGACACATGTTTTCAAGGTTTTGTTTAGTGGTAGGGTTAATGCCCTCATATATGATTCGACAAAGATCCCATCTCGGGATGCCGTGATGTGGACATTGAACTAACAGATCCTTAAAGAGTTCAAGACATTGTGAAAATGTTTCATTTGGAAGCTGGGTGAATTGATTGATTTCGCTACGGACTCGAGCTGTCTTATGATTTGGGTAGAATTTCTTAAGGAATGCTTTGACGAATTCTTCCCAATTTGAAATGGAATGTGCGGTTGTGTTGTAAAGCCACTTCTCGGCTATATCGCACAAGGCAAATGGGAGAAGACGTAGACGCATAGCATCCATAGAAAGCTGTGAGGTATCCATCATTGCGCATACATTTTCAAATTTGGTGATAAAGGCAAATGCTTCTTCAGTCTCGAGACCGTGATATTTGGGTAGAAGGTTGATGTATTGGGGTTTAATTTGAAAATTGTCCCCGTTGGCTGGTGGAATGGAGAGACAGGTCGAAAGAGGATCTCGTGTAGGATAGCACCTCTCTTGGAAAGAGATGCGGGGTGGATTCTGCGCACCAACGGACGGCGGCAGAGTAGTGGTAAAGAAGTTTGATGGAGAAGGATCCATCGATGTGGGTGTGGTGGTGGGTAAAGAAGAAGTAAATGTAGAAATACTGACTTTAGGGTCGATCGGGAGGACGCGGACTAAACAGGCACTAGAACCCGTGTCCAGCCTATCTTGCACTAAAAAGGGTTAGTACAAGTGGCAGCGTGAATTATAATTAGGGAAAAGAATGAATGTGGTGTTTGTTTTGAAAAAGATACGGATTTTTAAAAAAATGATGCGATCACAACAAATGCAACAAGCAAAACCCTAATTCTAGTGGTCGCCTAGGTCAAAGCTCTAGACCGCTCCTAACTGCCAAAAGACAAGTCGTGGGATAAATCCTCCACTGCCTCTTTGTCTCTCCTGTGGCCAGGTAAGTGCCAGGTAAGTGGGAGGTTCTCCACTACGTAAGTAGTGGGCCTAATTAAGTAACCACTAGCCTTCGACACACTTGCCTTAGACACCACAAAAGAAACGTGGATAAGCAATGAATTACCCACGGACTTCTTCTGTCCTAAGTGAGCGCGACGGTCCTTAGAGTCATCTCTAGATATTTTTTAGTTAATGAGGGTAATGCGGATGCAAGTTTGTGATTTTTTGGGGCTTAGGAAGGGTAATGAACTCCCCACCTAATCTGGATTTGGTCTTTGCCCCTTAATTTCCGTATTAATATGCAAACAACTAAAAACCAAAAACACGCACAATTTATTTTGCTTTTTGCGGCGCTGCGATTTATTTGCAAAGAAACCTGCAGCAAATTGTTATTTGGAGCAGATTTAGGAGAAGATAAGAAAGCAGAGGATTCACCAGAGAATTTGGGTACAATGATCAATCAGAAGAGCCACGAAAACGCGGTGTGAGTCGACTATTGCCGCGGAAACGCGGTGGGATCTTGGGATCACTGCACAGAAATTTGTGCACAAGCTCCTGTTCACCTTTTTGGCTCTCTGGAATGATCAGAAATTTTTTTCCGCAGCTCCAATGATTCCAGATTTCCTCACAACAAATCACAACAACACGTTTAGGGTTTGTGCGAATTTAGATCTAAAAATATAGATGGAATAAACTTTTCAACTTAAATTTCAAAATACGAACAATTAGCGCACTATCCCCGGCAACGGCGCCATTTGATTGAATGAATTTCTCGTTGTGTCGGTTTATAGAAAATTGTATAGAAATCACAACCAAAAATATTTTGACCGTAATTAATAAAAGTGTCGAGTGTAGCGCGTTAGTAAGTGCGGATCATCCACAGGGAAAGTGAGATCCGTTCAATTTTCGAATTAGATGAGTCGAAAATTTAAAGAAAAGAAAAGAAACAATTCATGATTTGTAAAATTGAATTTCAAGAATTAGAAAAATTTAGATCTAAGAAAACATTAAAATCAAGAATTGAGATGTGATGATTTCCAAACCAACAATCAAGATTCGAAGTGTGGCTCGTAGGAGTAGATCGGATCTATAGATGTGATGAGATCTAATGATTACATACTCTTATCCATTAGCGAATTGACACTAGATCGATGACGATTTATCGAGGTTTAAGGATCTTGCGAAGAAACTAGGGATTCCTCATCTCATCCTTTGTCCTTTCGATGAATCTCATTCACAAACTAGCTTCTAGTAAATCTAATGATCGATCGTTGATCTCTAGTTCCGAGCGAAAATAATCAAGAAAACATTTCGCATCGAAACTAGATCATGGATCATTCGATTTACAAGAATTTACAAACATTATAGGACTTAAGAATCGTAAAAGAGTCTAAATCGTCATCATCTATTGATCGTCACAACTCCTACACGAGCGGAGTTTTACTCAAACATTATAATAACAAACACAATCACAAATTGAGATCGAATCATAATGCTTGAATTAAAAAATAAGCAAGATATAGAAATTTCACCTTTATTTATCGATAAATTCGTTACAACTCTCTTGAAATTTACAAAAGGAAGGAACTAGATCGTCGATTTCGGCTTCGCTCGGCTCCTTGAGTCGCGGATCTCCTTGGATCTCATGCTCCGATGAAGTCCGGTGTCGCTTTCTATAGGATCGAAGGCTTCAAGCTTGATGTGGTACTCGGAATTCTTGATCTTGGTTTTGGAATTGGAATTAGGGTTAGGGTTTTGAGGCACAAGTTGTGTCACTCAACTTGTGGGTGGAAGATGAAGGATAAATTCTTGAACAATCTCAACCCTAGATCTATGTTCCCTTTTATAAGCCACATAACCCTAGATCTAGGATTTCAAATTTCCCTCCAAAAGTTTGTTAAAGAGAGGCTTCTCGAAATAGTTTGTTAGGCCGAGCCTTCTAGATGAAGCCACGTGAAGTTTCTCAAGAGTTCTGGAAGCTTGGCCGTTATAAATAAGCACAGGGGGAAAATTCACTTCTTTGATGACATCATCATGCCGTGGATCCGCGGCACGTGCCTGCTCCCGCCGCGGATCCGCGGCTCTTTTGAAGCCTTGGGCTATGAAAGTCTTTGGTGTCTTTTGGGCTGACATTTGGGCCTTTATAAAATATGTGAAACCTCATTTGGCTTTCTGTATCACTGCTAGATCTCAAATCTTTGAGTTGGCATATTTTTAACAGCACCTTTCATTGATTTGGCTTCTTCTCCTGGAATTTCCTGCACAGACTTCGAAACAAGTGTTGCGCTATACAAGGATGATGCGATGCCATGATAAACACTCAATTTCCCTCATAAATGTCGGTTTTAATATATAACACATGTTATTTGGTATTTTACAGATTTTTTGCTAATATGTGCTATATTAATACCGAACACCTCTAGATGAGTGCAAATGGTAGGGAAATTGATGTGTTAAAAATGCAATATTTTCGACTGATCAATACCTACCAGTAAATCTCCTGCCTTGGCTAAGGACTTCGTGTAATGGCTCTCCTAGACACGGCACGACCTCACCCTCAATACCGGGAGAGACGAACCCCTGCAGATCCGCTCACTGCCTCCATGTGGCTCGGGACTGTACCTAACTAAAACCTGTTTGCACAACTCCTTTAAGCGTGGTAGGGTAGTAATCAAAGTACAGTGGGAACTCACACGAGACAAATGACGATCTCAGGTCGATGAACTAACCTGTACACATGTCACCAGGGAACTGCTATCTGACGTCAGGTATAAGACCAACTAGCATGTTCCCGGCGAGTCATGTCCGGTGTACTCATAACCCAATGAGCACCTGTATACATCTTAGGTGAACCAACTAACACCAGTGGCTTATGAGACCGGCCACCGCCCCTCGTCGGTGTCTCGACTGTATACACTAGTCTACTCTGGAGTATCGATGCCCTGTCTCGAAACTCCAACGACTAGGGACCTTTTAAGGATGTGCTTATAGACCCCAGCTCCCACGTATATGATCGCCCTCATACTGCTGGCAGTCAAGCAAGAATCCTAGGGGATCTATCAACGTGTAATAGCGACCTGTAAGGTCACCTAAAACAGTACACGATGATAAAGATAAACCAGATAGTATATTATCATCTTGAGTAAAACTGTCCTACTGGTATAGGTCCTCCCTCAATCATTGCAATCACGTGCCTGTGATCCAAGAATTGACTCTGAGGGCACTATCTCCAACACCGTTGAGTTGATTCGCGATTTGTGCGTATCTATTGCACTTGAGTGAGATTGTACTCGTGCATGTTGGATGCACTTAATTTAGATTTCTTTTGTGCATGTCAGATGCACTTGATTGGATTTTCGCGCATGTTGGGCGCATAATATGAGATGTGATTTTGTGCACATCGGATGCACTCGATAGGGATTTTCATTCGTGCATGATAGTTGCACTGGTTTGAGATTTCGTGCACTCTAGATGCACTTGATATTGTTGTCGTGCATACTCGTTGCACTGGACAGATGCTTTCGTGCACAACCGTTGCACTTAGTTTTACTTGTAGGGTTCCTAGGCACACTAAAGAAGTTTCACAAGGCATCAAACATGGCTAATTCAAATTTTACGGGTGCCTACAAACCCTAATACGGATCGTTAACTAGATATTTAGGCGAAACGATGCAAATAAACAACTTTATCTAAAAGGAAAGTGGCTACAACCTTTGTAGATCCGGTCCACCACTTCCTAAGCTCCGCGATGATCTCCCTCCGCTGTCCAAATCGAACCCATGACTCTAGCATCGGCTTCATCGAAGAATGGGCGGGCTTGATCGTCGGTTCGATGCCGAAGATGATCTACGTCGCGGCATCACAAGAACAAGCTCTAACTTCACCAAGCCATGAAAACTTGTGAAGGAAACACCCTATACAACTTGGCAAGAGGTAGAGGATGAAGAAATAGGAAGTGGGTAGACTTTAGATTTGGATTTCTCACACTTTTTCATCACTTGCCATTGATGTAGCAAGCTTTCTTCATGGAAGAAGAAGATGAAGAAGAAGAAGATGATATGATAAGTGTTATTTAAAAATAAAAAACAATATGATACTTATCATGTCAACAACCATGGTTTAGTGTAGAGAATCAACTAAGGTTAGTAGAATGGTTAGGTTTAGGAGATGAAGACAAAATGGTCATTAGGTCAAAGATGCTTGAAGCATCCAAAAGAAACCATTTTGTTTTCTTTATCTTTTAAAAATAAATAGATAAATAAATAAGAGAAAAGAAACCCTAACCATTCACTAAACATGGTTTAATTCTTTACACAAACCCAAGTGAGCTTGTATCATCAAACATGATACAAGCTAGTGCACAAAACTATATCATATATACAATGTGCACTTCAAGTGAGAAAATCCATTTAAAGTGAACCAATAGTAGTTAATGCAAAGTAATATATCAAATATATAATTATACATTAAATCATTAAATCAACACTTGATTCAATGATCCGGTCACGTCGCATATAACCGGCTAGTATCCAATGTATCGGCTTATCGAATCAATCCTTGATTCGATAACTAGGTTATATCGCATATAACCAATCGATACATTCATCGCGAGAATAGAATACGGTATCACATACACGAATTATTCTCGGTCCCGCACATATCTCATATGCGCTCCTATTTCGTTTCGCTTGAGCCAGGAAACCTCTGTGTAGGACTCTAAAGACTCGTCAATACGCCGGCAGCAGATGATGATCATATCAAACACCCACAAGCCGCAAGCGGTCTGCTAAACGTAACGGCCACCCGGGTATTGAGCGATCAGAAGATCGACGAGCAAGCCCGCTCACACTCCTGTGAATCCAACCAGTAACACTTACCGTACAGTCCGGTCTGTTCGTCTGATATGTCGCATATCTCGCCGAGCGGTGGTAAACGTCAGACCCCAATAGCTCGATAAGTCATGCCGACGTAAGGTCCATAACATTCGTGAAACTACTGATAACTCTTACCAGTATATCACTGCAACCCTGGCCAGGGATTTCCTGTTATGGCCAGTCGAGCATAGCGCAACATCAACCCCCAATACCGGGAGAGACGGATCCCCTCCTATCGCTCGTTACCTCCATGTGAATCGGGACTGCACCCAATAACCACCTGTTTGCACAACTCAGTAGAGCCGTGGTAGGGTGGAAATCAAAGCACAGTGGGAGACACACAAGACTCTATGACGATCTCGGGTCAACAGACTAAGCTGTACCAGTGTCACCAGAGAACTGCCATCTAACGTGTGGTATAATACCATCTGGGAGTTCTCGGCGAGTCCGTTCAGTGTACCCAGTCTCCACTGAGCACCCGCATACCATCTCTGATGTCAAACACCAATGGATATGGGATCATCCATCGCCCATCGCATGGGTCGAGAAGATATACGCTAGTCTACTCTGGAATATCGATGCCCCGTCTCGATATTCCCTCGACTAGGAACATTGAAGGATGTACTCATGGACTATCTAGGCCCCACTAGTATGATCTGCATCACAGTCCTGGAAGTCGAGTATACATCCTAAGGGCTTTATCAACATGTAACAGAGAGACGGAAAGTATACACGTTAAGATAAAGAGCAACCAGATAGCGTACTATCATGTCGAGCAAGAAAGCCCTACCTATATATGTCCCAGCATCCACTACAATATACATCCAATGTACAGTAATGGCCTCTAGGGCATACATATAACTAACAATCTCCCTCTTGCACTAGGGCCATCTGTAGCAATGGTTGCAGTATCACATACTCAACCATCCCCTAAAAGTCTCTCTTTGGGAAAAGGCCTTCGTGAGTGGATCCGCCGTGTTGTCCTCTGAGTCTACTCTCCTAACCTCGATCAACCTGGAGATCAACTATCTCCATGATCAGGTGATGCTGACTCAGAATTTGTCTGGGTCACTGATGGGACCAGGGTTCTAGGGCCGAAGCCACACTTCCATTGTCATACAATGGCAGGAACCTAGTTCATCTTATGAACCAATATACACCCAAACTTCCTCTTTGGTAGTATCTTCAATAGCCAGCCTTTATCGCCTAGTTTGCCACAGTATCTAGCTTGGAACTCTTCCAACATACCGTCCCTCTACTGAGGGTAAAGACAAAGCCCGTGACTGACATTCAGTCGTCTTTATCACCCTGGAACTCTTCCAGTGATTCTCCCCAGGATCGATTGATACCATCTCACTACATCTAGTGAGAATCCTAGCATCCAATTACATCTATTTCATAGATGAAAACTCAGGATTTAGGAGGTATCACTTTGATCCTATTTGGAGAATCCTAGTGATAATAGGAGATTGACCGATCGCTGTATAGGAAATTCCTTTCCTATCAAGAGTATGTCATCTACGTACTCTACGAGGATCATTACCATACTCCATACTACCCTTTTGTACATACAAGGTTCATCTACCATTTTGATGAAGTCATACTCCTTGACTACCACATCAAAACAGATGTTCCAACTCCGCGATGCCTGCTTTATCCTGTAAAGAAACTTGCACATGTTTCCGCTGCTCCCACTGTTTACGAAGCCCTCTGGCTGTGTTCTTATAGACGTTCTCTTCTAAATCAGTATTTAGAAAAGCAGTCAGGGCACCCAACCACCAGATATCATAGTCATGGTATGTAGCAATGTTAAGTAGGATCCGGATGGACTTAAGCACAGTCCCTGGAAAAAGGGTTTCATCATTATCCTCTCTTGGTCGATGACGAAAACCTTTAACAAGTCTAGCTTTGAAAGTCTCAACTTTTCCATCTACACCAAGTAATCTTCTCAAGATATACTTGCTCCTGATGGGGATTTAACCCTTCAGATATAGCAACCAAAGTCCATACTGTGTTGGTGTATATGGATTCCATCTCAGATCGCTAAGCATCCAGCCATTCTTACAGAGTCCCTACTCTTGATGGCCTGCTCGAAACTAGTTGGGTCATCATCTCATGATGCAATCCTCGCTCCCACTGTCATCGAGAAACCGAGGTATCTCTCAGGCAGGTGAGGAACCCTACCAGATCGGCGGAGAGGCTGAGGTTCGTCGGGGACTATAGAATCCTTTGGTTCTGTCAAATCATCAACTGCAGTTTTGTATAGCTGGAACCTTTCCAGTTCTACAGAACTGACCTTGCCTCGATCTTGTCCGGATTTTGCTTTAGACATAAGCTGGACAATCCCAAATCTTAACTTACTTAAGAGATAGGTTCTTCCCATACCATATCTCATATGGAATGGTAGGCACTGATTTGATTCGAACCTTATTCAATAGGTATGCAGCTTCTCAAGTGCATAACCCCAAAAGGAAATAGGTAACTCAGTAATGCTCATCATAGAGCACACCATATCTAATATTGTGCAATTGCTCCGCCCTGATACACCGTTGTGCTTTGGTGTATTCAGAGGAGTAATGCTGAGAGAGAATCACATTCTCCTTTAGAATAATCCATGAATTCCATGCACAAGTATTCTCCTCCTTGATCCCATCAAAAGACATAATACTTATACCCGTATTTTGGTTCTCTACTTCCAACTTATATTCTGTGAATACCTCAAAAGCTTCGGACTTATGTTTCAACAGGAACATATGACTGAATCTTGAGAGATTATCAGAGAATGTAATGAAGTATAAAGAACCAGTCCTGGCATGTGTAGACAGGAGACCTTACATACATCATAATGTATCAGTCCCAAGAGTTTACTAACTCTTTCTCTGTTTCCAGTAAACGGAGCTATGGTCATCTAATCTTTGTGACATGACTGGCAAGTTTCATAAGATGTAAATTCAAACTGATTTAAATATGCATCTAAAATGTAACTTCAGCCAGTCGGGTCGCATTGATGTGGCCTAGTCTACAATGCATCAAGAAGGATTCGTTCATTTCTGAACTCTTCCTCTTGTGTGTGTTCTGTATACTAGGAACTGTAGTTTGATTTAGAACATCAATGCTTTTAGATAACGTGCCTGAACTGATCAACTTTTGATATAGGAAATGTTCAAAACATTATCCATCAATACAAAATTTTATCATTTCTTTACTTGTAAAGAGACTGATATGATTTTGTATATCAGGTTCGGTATCTAATAGCATTTGTTCAGAACTATTGTATTGGTAATACAGGGTGACAGTGACCAACAGACTTGGCTGCAACACTTGCCCCGTTTTCTGTCTCATGAAACTTATCACCCGTTCTCAGTTTTTCTACCTTTTTGTAGCCCTATGTAACAGCTTACATATCTGGGATCCTGATCCGGTATCATATACCCAAGATACAGAGGATACTGAGAAACAGTTCTGTTTAACGAACACACCCGAAGAAAATGCATCATATGCACTTTCTTCGTTTGGACGGCATAGGAATTCTGGCATTCCCCTATTTCCTGCTCTGTCTTATAACAATTATAAGTTGGAGCGGGACCAACGTTCCCCAGCTCAGTATAATAAGCGGGTTCGGTCAATACATCCATATTATTATCTAGATTAAGGCATGATATGGTCGCTACCTAGAGAGAGAGAGAAGAAAACACTCAGCGTGCGCTCTTGCAAGATCAGATTGGTTATTTATTTTATCTAATCAGGATGGCTCCCACTGTTTTTATCAAATCTTCCTTCAAACCCTAAAAGGAAAGACTAGCCGGGATTAATTACACTCTACAAGTTCGCCAATCTTTCAGCCAGGCCAGTGTCGGTACTTTGAGGGAGGTTCCCCGTGCTTTCGCACGGACCTAATTACAGTAAACCTCGTTTTCCCAGAGGCGCAACCCCGTTGACACCTTTCTAGACACCTACTTGATCGGCTAATTGCAAAGTGCAAAACTCTCCCAGGAGTAACAATTACTCGCAGTGGGTATCGGGATCCAACTATCACATAGAAGGTATGCAATCTCATTGCAAGTTTCAACACTTGAAACTCCCGATAATGGTTTTTACCCCTAGCACCTATGACCTTAACTATGGTCAACAAATCATAAGTACTAGTCAAGTTCTACCCGTCATTTCGTGATTAATCAGACCCACCCACATGACCCTTAACTAAGGTCAACAAAGTCACGCGACTGTCCTAACTAATCGCATCATATGCGGTGTAGGAAGACATCACTTAGCTACCGTACACTGTGCCTTGACTATGGTCAACAAACACAGCACGAATACTAAGTACTCTACTTCCTAAAATGACGGAGGGTTGCGAATGGTTTTTATGAAAACCTTTAATGCTTTGAACTTGATCTCGTTGCGGAATCAAATGGTTTTTAAATGGAATGTTTTTTAGGCTTTTCTAGTTTTGCTAAAGAGGTCACTCCCGGTGAAGGGATCGTCGGCCCTTTCCTCGTCGAATGAGGTGCGGGATATATCATATATATCACTGTGCAAAGCGGAAGCTATAGAAGCTATCAAAAGACAAACCGAGTGATGTAGCATCTGCCAGTTATTGCTAAAGGAGTCACTCCCGGTGAAGGGATCTCGATCCTTTCCCTATCGAATAAGGTGCAGGATGTTCTACAAGGAACACCGCGATGCAAAGCAAGAACTGTAGCTACCTATTTATTTTGAAATTCGATTCCACAACATCAATTAGGTTTATTTTCTTTCATTAATCTCATTAATGAATATCCCATCATTTAAGTCCACCTAACCATCACAGATAAATATAACGTACGCTTATGCCATCCGCATTCGCCTCGATGTCCCGTCTGCACCGTTAGGTTAGGTAACTAACGCCAGAGCGAGGCAGGGCTAGCACGGGTGTAAAACATAAGCAACGTCTATATAATATATCATATATACTATATACTATATCTATCTCAGAACATCACATGATCACATCACAGATATCGCAGCAGAAGAAACATATGAAATATTGGATATACTAGGACGTCCGTGTTTTCAATACGAGCCAGTATAAAACACGGATTCCACGGTCATGATGAATAGCCAATCCCACACCCCTAGACCCCTACGAGAGCGGCAAGCAACCCTACCAATTCTAGGGTTAGGAGACCCGGACTCGACTCCTCGAGCTGGTCTCCCTTTGGACCCCAGAACCCGGTTACTTGTGCTCCCCTCCTTGGGTCTATCCTAATGCGGAAAAGTAAATAATATACAATGGGTGACATCTTCCGCAACCTGGAAGTGCCCCAATAAAAGAATATTACATACAAGTTTATACATGAATGAAAATGAAAAACACTCATCTCACATAAAAACCCCCCGGCTATTCGAACACGACGATCCAATATAACATATCCAGCAACACATAACATGACATGTCATCAACGTAAGTAAATATGTCCATCCCAATTGTCGTTGACATATAGCAATGAAACCGGCGATATCACATATTACACTTACGGTCACAGAAAAGAAAGTGTAAAACTACAACAGTTGGAATCCGCAACCTCTTTAGACATCGCATGCCCAATCAAATGAATTCCTTAGACATCACATGCCTAACAATTATAAACCCCGCATTTCAGTCTCATTATCGAAAACACTTTTCAACATCAAGTCGGGCAATTCAACAAGATTCCCGAAAAACTGATCGAATGCTCGTCGCAAACTTTAGTAGGCGGCCGCACCCCCGATACCGTCGGCGAAGTGCACCAAGGCGGAACACCTCTACCGCGAGAACCCAAACGGATGCTTTCGGCGACGGGGTTCTCCTACAGTCACTTGGTCGGGGCTATGGAGTGAGGCTGTCTATTAAGTTTACCCGGCGAGTATCCGCGTACGCTACGTGATTGCAACGGACTTTTGATCGCATCAAAATTCCGTGGCAACCGATCAAGTGAGACTAAACTTCTATGTTTATAACATTCATCAAGTCATCTCATAACTTTTTGCGAATTCCAAGTATTGTATCACATTCTGGATAAATAGAAAATGCTAAACTTTTCGATCGAACAATCGAACACCCAAGTTTTCCCGATACAGCTCAACACATGAAATAAGTCTAACAACATTCAGTTCGTGCCTCAGTACCAACGGTCCAGCCGTAGAAGGGTCAAGCCAACGCCTCACATGTGGCACGCCGTACTGCCCCAAACCCTAAGGTTCAAAGGGCAGTTCAAGACGGTCACATAATCGAGTTAAGGTTTGTTGTCTTCTAGAGGGTCCATCGCGTTACTTGCACTACTTAGAACGTCGTTAAACTAAGGAAAAATCCAACACTTGGAAATTTCCCGACAGGGGAAAAATTGGGTATTTATATCCGGTCGAACTTTTTAACATATTCTAAAAATACCCGAAAAAGCACACCGACAAAATTAGACAGTCCGATCGAATACACCGAGTGCCCAATACAACTCAGAAAATACAACTCTGGAATAAAAATTAAAATATTCCCAGGAAAACCAGCACCAGAAAGAATGAATTACTGTGCAAAGTTTGAAGGCCAATCAAGTCACGTGACCGCGGAACCGCCGCAGAAGCCAAGCTTCTGCCGCGGTTCCGCCGCTCATTAGAGGTTTCATGGACAAATTTTTGCATCGTAATTCTTAGAATTCCCTGCTGGGTTTTCTGCATATTTTTAATTTCGAAAAAACCACGATTTCAGAAAAAGTCCAGAGAGCAATATTAGGGTTTGGGTTTTGATTCGATCGGAGTTCTAATTCCATCTAGACTTCGCCTAAGGCTCTAACCTGGCTTTGATACTACTGTAGGGTTCCTAGACACACTAAAGAAGTCTCACAAGGCATCAAACATGGCTAATTCAAATTTTACGGGTGCCTACAAACCCTAATACGGATCGTTAACTAGATATTTAGGCGAAACGATGCAAATAAACAACTTTATCTAAAAGGAAAGTGGCTACAACCATTGTAGATCCGGTCCACCACTTCCTAAGCTCCGCGATGATCTCCCTCCGCTGTCCAAATCGAACCCATGACTCTAGCATCGGCTTCATCGAAGAATGGGCAGGCTTGATCGTCGGTTCGATGCCGAAGATGATCTACGTCGAGGCATCACAAGAACAAGCTCTAACTTCACCAAGCCATGAAAACTTGTGAAGGAAACACCCTATACAACTTGGCAAGAGGTAGAGGATGAAGAAATAGGAAGTGGGTAGACTTTAGATTTGGATTTCTCACACTTTTTCATCACTTTCCATTGATGTAGCAAGCTTTCTTCATGGAAGAAGAAGATGAAGAAGAAGAAGATGATATGATAAGTGTTATTTAAAAATAAAAAACAATATGATACTTATCATGTCAACAACCATGGTTTAGTGTAGAGAATCAACTAAGGTTAGTAGAATGGTTAGGTTTAGGAGATGAAGACAAAATGGTCATTAGGTCAAAGATGCTTGAAGCATCCAAAAGAAACCATTTTGTTTTCTTTACCTTTTAAAAATAAATAGATAAATAAATAAGAGAAAAGAAACCCTAACCATTCACTAAACTTGGTTTAATTCTTTACACAAACCCAAGTGAGCTTGTATCATCAAACATGATACAAACTAGTGCACAAAACTATATCATATATACAATGTGCACTTCAAGTGAGAAAATCCATTTAAAGTGAACCAATAGTAGTTAATGCAAAGTAATATATAAAATATATAATTATACATTAAATCATTAAATCAACACTTGATTCAATGATTCGGTCATGTCGCATATAACCGGCTAGTATCCAATGTATCGGCTTATCGAATCAATCCTTGATTCGATAACTAGGTTATATCGCATATAACCAATCGATACATTCATCGCGAGAATGGAATACGGTATCACATACACGAATTATTCTCGGTCCCGCACATATCTCATATGCGCTCCTATTTCGTTTCGCTTGAGCCAGGAAACCTCTGTGTAGGACTCTAAAGACTCGTCAATACGCCGGCAGCAGATGATGATCATATCAAACACCCACAAGCCGCAAGCGGTCTGCTAAACGTAACGGCCACCCGGGTATTGAGCGATCAGAAGATCGACGAGCAAGCCCGCTCACACTCCTGTGAATCCAACCAGTAACACTTACCTTACAGTCTGGTCTGTTCGTCTGATATGTCGCATATCTCGCCTAGGGGTGGTAAACGTCAGACCCCAATAGCTCAATAAGTCATGCCGACGTAAGGTCCATAACATTCGTGAAACTACTGATAACTCTTACCAGTATATCACTGCAACCCTGGCCAGGGATTTCCTGTTATGGCCAGTCGAGCATAGCGCAACATCAACCCCCAATACCGGGAGAGACGAATCCCCTCCTATCGCTCATTGCCTCCATGTGAATCGGGATCGCACCCAATAACCACCTGTTTGCACAACTCAGTAGAGCCGTAGTAGGGTGGAAATCAAAGCACAGTGGGAGACACACAAGACTCTATGACGATCTCGGGTCAACAGACTAAGCTGTACCAGTGTCACCAGAGAACTGCCATCTGACGTGAGGTATAATACCATCTAGAAGTTCTCGGCGAGTCCGTTCAGTGTACCCAGTCTCCACTGAGCACCCTCATACCATCTCTGATGTCAAACACCAATGGATATGGGATCATCCATCGCCCATCGCATGGGTCGAGAAGATATACGCTAGTCTACTCTGGAATATCGATGCCCCGTCTCGATATTCCCTCGACTAGGAACATTGAAGGATGTACTCATGGACTATCCAGGCCCCACTAGTATGATCTGCATCACAGTCCTGGAAGTCGAGTATACATCCTAAGGGCTTTATCAACATGTAACAGAGAGACGGAAAGTATACACGTTAAGATAAAGAGCAACCAGATAGCGTACTATCATGTCGAGCAAGAAAGTCCTACCTATATATGTCCCAGCATCCACTACAATATACATCCAATGTACAGTAATGGCCTCTAGGGCATACATATAACTAACATTACTTTCATGCATGTTCGTAGCACTTGTGTTTGTATTTGATTTTCGTACGCAATAGACACACGTGATTGTTGGATACGCCTTTTGAGGCTGATTTTTCTCTTGAGCGCTTTGTTTTCATGATGGGCACTATGTTACGTAGTAGCCGAACGAGACTTATCTAAGGACAGTACCTGAGTACTTTGCATGCATTACAAGTTAACAAGAGGTTTTCAAAAAGGATCTATAGTCTCGCTATTTCCTATGTGTCCGTGAGTGACACGAACGTTTACAAAGGAAAACCTTTTGAGATATTTCAAAAACGGCGGAACGTATATTTGAGCAAAACATATATGGACATATATTATTACTTTACAAATGAACGTCCGTCACTTGTGCCGTGATTTACGCATCACACGGTAATTCAGAAAAGATTTTGCATGTATTTTATTCAAATTTTGGAGTTTTCAAGGATGCGTACTATACACATATTATAGTATTTGACTAGTGTATATTGGATTTCAGTAGTGGAATTCGAGATCTGTATCTTTATTGTAACTCCGAGGATATGCGTGCAAATCCGATGATTTGCGTGACGCTTGACGGAGTTCGGTTTTTTAGTTTTGTATTCGTTTTCAGGTGAACGCGATGCGCTGAGTTATTTCTATATCTTCCGTGATTTCGGAGCTCCGTTGATTTGAGCTGATTATTGAAATGTTTTAGATTTTGGGTGTTCAAATTTAAATTCGGGGACCGAATTTATTTAAGGGCGGAAGATTGTAACATTTCTGAAAATATAAAATATTATTTTTTGGAATTTAATATTAAAATAATATTTTTCCTGAAAACTGCCCGATTTGCGAAATTGGGGTTTTCGAAAAAAAAGGTATAAATATATACCAATAATTGTAAAATAAATGGAAATTAAAATGATTTATTCATTTAAAAATATATTTAAAGGATTTGGCAATTTTTTTTGATTTATTATATGCAGTTCAAATGAAAACCCGATTAGTGCACTGATAATCGCGATTAGGCCAAATCCGTGTTTTTACAGTTTTTCAAGGCTACTGCACCATGGCATGTCTCATTCTGGTTACATGTTGTTTCTTGTGTTGTTTTGGGGTATTATATGGTTTGGTTTTAAATAAATAAGAAAAGGTTAAAAAGAGAAAGGGTAAAAGGGTAAATAGTGAGTGAGGGTGAGAATAAGAGAGGAAAGAGAGTGAAAGGGCAGCCATCTTCATCCTCCCCCATTTGTTTTCTTCTCTCCTTCTTCATCTTCTCATTCCCTCCACCTCTACCCCAAGATCCATTTCCAAACATTCACCTAAACCCTATACTCCCTTCACAAAAGTTGATCCCCTTCTTCTCCTCTACACATTGGACCAAGAAAAGTGGGATTTTGATAGCATTGGCAAACTAGGGGTTTTCTTGGGTTGCCCAAATGAGGTAATTTCTGCACCATTTGTATTGTATTTCATTCACCTTAGCACCTATACATATTTAGAAGTGTTTAGATGTTGTTTAGTGAGGTTTGGAAATTTCAAGTTAGGGTTTGAGGGAATCTTGAGTGGTGATGTGAAATTGAGGTTAGTAGAGACCTTATAACCCCTGTAAGGATCGTATACTAACCAAAACCTGAGACTTAACCCCGAGAATACGAACTTAGAAACCCCGACATCGGATAATTGTGTGAATTGTGAGGGTATTTTGGAATCTACTAACACCCGGGGACCCTAAAAATTATTTAGCGATTACTGTGAGTCATGCAGGCAACCTAGAACCTACCCTGAAGACCAGAGCCCCAAACCCCCTACCCAGGCTGCAGATTTAATCATTTGGGCCATAAATTGCGGCCTTGGTACTTCCAAATTGACTCGTGCTTGTTCTGTAGCTCCTATATCAGTAAATTAGACCCTCCATATGTGCAGAATTGACCAATTTGGCTTAGGGTAAAATCTAGGGGTGTTTTCTTGAGATTTATGGATTTGATAACCGCGGCTATTTCGAAAGAAAGCATGTACTGTTTTAAAAACCCGGTTTCTCTTGATATGATATTTCAGTGCGTCCACCATGCGTTTTCTCAGTTCTGAGACGTGTGACATGTGAAAGCCGATTCGAGGAGCTGGATGAGGCCAATTGCAGGTACATGGTGGACCCGGTATGGTACTCCGGGGCAAGAAAGGGATGATGTGCAGTAGACGGTGAGCCTGGCAGAGGGACTACTACCTACCGGTGACAATATTTAGGCTCGGCGGATATCCGGAGGATACCGACCGGAGTCGAGAGATGATATGGGCCGATCCAGACTGACGGAGCCTGAGAGATATAAGGATTTACGTGCCGATGCTGGGCACGGTTTTCATGATGTTTTCGAGTGCCAATGCTGGGCACTCAGGTTCCATGATTTTGATGTGTCGCGAGGGACACGCGTTGATTTATATCCTCATATTTTCATGCATACATATATTGATGATATAGTTGGACGAGATCCGCATGCATACAGATATTGATCATATGGTTGGATGATATCCGCATACACATAGGTGTTGATTTCATTGTTAGCTCACATACAGATACGGTCACCCTAGATATCATAGATTTACCTTTATGATATAGTTGACCTAGGAGTCGTTATTTATTCGATTTCTATCTGTTGATGTTTATCTATTCATGAGTTGGAAACTCACCCCCGTTGTGCCACAGTTCTTGCAGGTTGCCCGCATAGATCAGTAGCGGCATCGCTGGCACACAGTTGCATTCGGGTGTTTTGCTTTGGTAGGTGGGACATTTGTATCGTGCCCCCTCTTGTATTTATATTTCATATTGTATCTAGTCAACTTCATCAAATCAAAACTAGTATTTGTATAAGAAATGAGACTTAGCAAGACTTGTAGTGCGAGACTTGAGCGATGGGTTTTATGTCTTGTTTTTCCTTATCTTTGGTGGCGAACTTCGCCGTTGGGAGTCGTATACTTATATTTATGCTTTGCGTGGTTGTGGATCCGCCGTTGGCGAAGAGCTAGCTCCCGCTTGGGGATGCCTTTATTATTATATGTATTTATGGTTTTGGATCAAAATATACAAAGGAGGTGCTGCCCAAATTTTTAAAAAGACGAAACACGTTTTCAAACTAGTAAACTGCACTTGCATTTTTCATGTTCCTTTTCTATGCATTAAGAAAACTTGATTTCATTATACCTTTATTTCAAAACTTCACCTCCTTTATTTTCTTTAAAATGTTTAGATTTCTGGGTTTCAGCTTACTTGAATTACGTTACGCCTTTAGACGTTGCGTGATTTAAGTGCTGATCAGGAGCTAATATTTCGGGTCGTGACATAACTTCTCTACTAATCAGTTTCGCAAAGCCCGTTTGCGAAATTATTGCGTTCGAGAAATAGCCTCAGTGAGTGGATCCGCTGCAGTGTTTCATTCCGTATCTCTCTATATCTCAACTTCGCGAAGAAAGCTATCTCCCGAAATGAACAATACATGTCTTAGAATATGTCTGGATATCTGATGGGATCTAGCTCACAAATGAAATCCAAATCCAGCAAACTTCTTAGACTGTATCGTCCACTGAACTTAATCAGTATTTTGTGTCATGCCTTCCTCAGTATCCGCTTAGACCACCTGTCCAACATACTGTCCCTCAAAAGAGGGAAAAATAAAACTCTGACAGTCACTCTGTCATCCAAGTCACCTTGGAAGCCTGAAATGATAACCGTCTCCTGAAGGAGGCTGCCATTACCATATCCCAAGAACATTCACTTATGTTCATAACTGCTTCCCAATGTTTCTCCAGGATTGGACTAATATATGTTTATTGCAGCCAGTGCTAAAACAATATCTGGTGTTGTACTTGACATCACATGATTGACTCAACTGCCTAAGTAAGTGATATGCCAATCATGTAAATCCCTCTCCCATTTAGTCTGTAAGACTTCCTTTAGAGACGGTGACTCCATCACCTGCAAGTTCACCACCATGCCAGGAGTCAACTATTCTAAAACACCTTCAGAATAATGTCAAAGTACCCAGATTAGGACACTTTCCAAATCTAGATCTAAAACCATAGATCTAGTCACCAAAATCCCTGATATTTTATCCAGATCCTATGTGGAAAAACAACTTTGTGACAACCACAGTATAACTGATCGTAGTATAGGAATTTCACTTCCTATGAAGTGCATGTCATCCCAAATACCAGGACATCACACCCTACTACCTTCTTACCATATCCATCTCCTATTCTAATGAAGTCAAAGCCTATGACTGTCACATCAAAAATAGATGATTTATTTCCGCTATACCTGCTTTAGTCTATAAATAGACATAAGCTACTTGCCCACTATGCTTCCGCTGCTCCCACTGACTACAACAACCCTCTGGCAGAGTCATATACACGTGCACTTCTAAAGCTAGTTTAGAACGACGCTATACTCATCCTCCTGCCGGGTCTTATAGTCTAGAACAGCAGCAATGACAAGTTTGGGTAAACAAGAACCTCCATGTCACCGTCTCTGAGAAGACCGAAGTACCTCTCGGGTGCCTGAGGTTACCCACCAAATCTGCGGAGTAGCTAATGGAATATCAAACCTGATTGAATCTTTAGGTTCTATTAAATTTTCAGTAATCGTTTGTAGTTCTGGAATCACTTCCAGTTCTACCATACTCCCACTAATGTTTTCTGAAAAAATCAATTTTATTAAAACTGTGGCGATTCAAGAACAATATCACTATTGATCTTTCTGATGGTAGAAAGTTAACCCTCGTCAAAGCCCGGGATAACCTACAAACTTCCATTACTGAAACGTGACTTGAGATTGTTAAGATTCTTGTTTTAAGCATCAGCCGGACAATTCCCTATATCTTAACATCGTTAAGATACAAATTGATTCTATATACCATATAGAAACAAAGGCACTAATTTTATTGGAACCAGATTCAAAATCATGCAGCTGTCTCCAATGCATATCAACCAAATGGAATGAGGCCAATCAGCATTTCTCAACTAGGAGTGCATCCATATATGAGTAACCCGAAAGAGAAGTAAGTTCTCAAAACCATTACTATCAACGGAATACCAAACACATGTATCTACATCTTCGACTACCTCGAAAAATCCTGATACTTCTAACAAATGGTTCTCTACTTTGTTCTTATACCTATAACTTCTCAATATCTGGACCTTGCATTTCAACGAAATACTTATCTAGAACTGGAGAAGTCATGAGTAAACAGAATATAGTACGAGTACCAATCCCATTGTCCTAATGGACACTGGACAACATACAATACTTTGTATAAGTCCCCTGAGTTCAATAACTCAAACCTTGTGCGTCGTAGGTTGAAAATTGTATTATGGTTGAGAAGAATTACACCGCTGTTGAATGCACCTTACATAACTATCAACTGATATAGGTAAATGTCACAGACATAATTTCAAAAAGTTATATCTCACTTTATAAAATAAACGTACAGATATTTCAGTTTGAAACTGGTGCATAACTACGGATATTCAAAACCAAAAATTTGCCATCCGAAAAAACCCAGATAATTTCCTCAAATATCACCAATTACAACGAATTCCGATATAATGAGGATCTAATCACCCAATTCCCAATATCTTACTCCCACTCACCATCTGTAATAAAATACAGATGTGAGAAACTGATCTGGTAAATACATACCCTGAAATTAGATTCCAATTGGGAAAACAGTTTTCAATTAACATCGCACAATGAAACTGAAACATGAAAATATTTCGAAAGGGGTAACCGGGTATTCCTAGTAATGCCTCTTCCACTATCCTAATTCATGACTGTAACCATATACTTACCTGCCCTTACTCCAATCCCTTTATTATGTCTTTACTTTTTACCTTCTGTACACCACGTTTAGGCTAATTGGTTTTCTTCCTTCTCTAGATTTTGGCACTAGCCTATGGCTTGGAAGAAGACTATCTAATAAGCGTAATAGGTGTACCCTCCTAGTCCTAGGAGCCCTCGCATCCTGAGAGAAGGTAAAAGGAAAAGACATCTGAATAATCCTATTCTATTTCTCCTGAACTGAAAACCATCCTCGAATCTGGAACGAATTCCTTCGAGTTCGTATGTCTCTATACGATGGCATGTCCAACCTTTATGGACGTTCGTAGTGATACGAAGTGTTCTGGAGAAATCCAAAGTGGATGTGGGAGTGGTAGGGGTATACACGGTTTTGTCGTGAATGATAGAAGTCGCAATTTTCTTTTCCGTTATTCTAATCTCTTTATATGTCTTTACTTATTACATTCTGTACACCATCTTTAGGCTAATTGGTTTTCTTCCTTCCCTACCCTTTGACATTAGCCTAAGGTTTGGAAGAAGACTATTCAATAAGCTCAATAGGTGTACTCTCTCCTAATCCTAGGAGCCCTCACAACCTGAGAGAAGGTAAAGGGAAAAAACAACCGAATAATCATATTCAATCTCTCCAGAACCAGAATCCATCCTCGAATCTGGAAGAAGTTCCTTTGAGTTCGTATGTAACTGTACGATGGATTATCCAATAAGTGCGGATCTTCGTAGTGATATGGGAGGGTTCTGGAGAAACGCAAAGGTGATATAGAAGGGAAAATGATATATGCGACACCGTGACATTCCAAAAGCCAAAGTGTTTTAAGAAGGTTCGGTTATCTTGGTTCATGAGTTTTAGTTTTAGGGCGGGTCATGGTCGCTGCCAGAGAGAGAGAGAAAAGAAACACTCAGCGTGCACTCTAATCTAGATCAAATTGGTTAATCACTTTATCTAACCAGGGTGGCTCCCATTGTTTCCTCGAATTCTCCTCCAAACCCAAAAGGAGAATTAGTCAAGATCATCTAAAATCACCCGAGGAGTAATCCTACTCATCAGTGGGAATTGGGATCCAACTATTATCGCATGATAACTTGATAAAATCCACTCAAGTTACTACACTCCAGAAGGTATGCGCAAGCTTGGCAAGTTTCCTATGTGTTTGAAACTCCAGATGTGATTTTTACCCTTAGGATCCAAGTGACCTTGACGAGGTCAACAAGTCAAAGGGTCCTAGTCAAGTTCAACCCGTCACTATCTTGATTGCATTAGACCCACCCGCACCGACCCTTGACGAGGTCAACAAGGTCGAACGACTGTCCTAACCAATCCATATATCCATACGACAGAAAAGTATTACAGAGCTACAGCACACTACGCCTTGGCGAGGTCAACAAACGCAGCACGAATACTAAGCAACACTAATCTGAAATGACGGAGGGCTACGGCTGGTTTTTGGAGAAAAAACCTTTAACGTAATGAAATTGATATCATTGAAGGAATCGAGTGGTTTTACAAATATATAGTGGCGCAAACTTTTGCTAAAGAGGTCACCCCGGTGAAGGGATCTCGACTCTTTCCTCGTCGAATGAGGTGCAGGATATTCCCAAATGAATACCACGATGCAAAACAAAAGAATCAACTATAGTGAAGTTATTACGTTGATGCAAAGTTCTGCCAAAGAGGTCACTCCCGATGAAGGGATCTCGGCCCTTGCCTCGTGGAATGAGGTGCTGGATATTCATAACCGAATACCGCTGTGCCAAGCAAAAGAAAAAGTCTGTAATATCATTTTTAAAATTGGTTCCAACATCATATATAGGTTTTTTTTATCCTTGCATTGATCAAAATCAACGCAGTCCTATCAATTAATCACCCTAGAAAAGAACGAAAATATGATGTACGTATATGCCATCCGCATTCGCCACTGGACCCCGTCATCACCCGTTAGGTTACTTAACTAACGACAGAGCGGGGGATGGACTAGCGCAGGTGCAAAACATATACAACATCTACTAGTATATATAAATATATATATAACATTCGTCCCAGGCAGGATATAAGCAACATTACAGAAGAATCACAGAAGCAACACAGAATGGTGGATAATCTTGGAACCCCGGGTTTCACTTGAGCCGCAAATGAGACCCGACGTTCCCCTGTCGTGTGGATAGCCTGTACAATGAAAACCTAGACCCCTACGAGTGCAGCAAGTTACTCGCCAATCCCAGAAATGAGGCAACCCCAATGAACAACGTGAATGGGCCACCCAGCACTTCACGGAATCCGGTAACTTGGGCACCGCTCCGTGGGTCAACCTATACCCTCTACGAGTGCGGCGAATAGCCCGCTAATTTTAGAGTAAGGTCCCCTCTGTCTCAACGCCATGAGATGCGGACCCATTGCCCTCTAGAACCCGGCTATTCGTGCACTCCACCCCTGGGTAATCTTAGTAAATAAAAGAAAATAATATGTACAAGGGTGATATCGACCTCAACCCGGTCGTGCCCCAAACAAATAATATACAAACTGGTAGTGATGACAGTCCATATGTCGGACGCTCGCCCCGCAATATCAAATGTACAAATGAAACTAAATTGTACTAACATTGCACCCAAGCTATCCACCACGATGATCCAACCACAACAAAGCACAATACAGAATATCAACGTGAATGTCACGTTCGCAAACCCGTCTAAAAGAACTATAGCAATTAGATAAGTTGTACCGATCTAATGACATTCACAGTCGCAGATAGTAATGCATGTACTGATAAACATTTAAACAGTGCTAAATTATCGACTTCGAAACACCCTGAATTGCCCCTGAACAAAAGATAACACTATATCCAAAATGGGCTAAACAAACAATACCACTAAACCAATATTCCAGAGACTAGACCACACCCAAAATTCCAAGTCCTAACCCCTCTACAAAACCGACCAGCTTGGAAATTTCAAGCATCTCACCGGGTCAATTTTGTTGGAATGGGCTCGTATTTGGGGTGCAGTCTAGTTGTCATTAGAGTAGTCTTTTGCAGTTCCAAAAAAAATTTTGAAGACTTAGAAAAATCGACAGGAACTAGAATATATCGGGGTGTTGTTTCAGAGTTGTTTCGATTTCGATACTTTAACATTGTCTAAACTGCTAGTAACGGGTTGGCTCTGATACCATGTTGGGTTACGGCAACGCCCCGGCCATCAAACCGTGGCCAAATGCGAAACAATTTTTTTCTAAACTGGCGCTATCATGACCCGATGCCCGGATCTACCCTAAACCCTAATCTAGCAAGCTAATAAAAGAGATATGAATGGTTATACCGAGTTGATCCGTGTCCTTCGATCTTCAACCATCTTCCTGTTAGTGTTATATACCCTAGAGGCCATTATTGTATCATACTGGCTTGTATATTACTTAATGGGAGCTTGGGATATACACGAATATAGTAACAATTTTGCTCAAAATGGTAGTATGCTACCTGGTTTGTTTCTACCTCAATATGTGTATATGTTTCTTAGAATATCGGTTATACATATTGGTAGAGCCCTTAGGATCTTTTCTTGATTACCAGCGTTGTGATGGCAATCACACTAGTGGGGGCTGGGTAGTCTATAAGCACATCCTTATACAGGTCCTTAGTAGTAGGATTATCGAGACGGGGTATCGATACTCCAGAGTAGATGATTGATCTTTTTCCGGTGTGTATATAAGAAAAGTGTAAGAAATCACAACCAAAGAAATTTTTGACCGCAATCAATAACGGTGTCGTATGTAGCGCGTTAGCGAGTGCGGATCGTCCACAGAGATGTGTGTTTTGCTTGCTATTGTTTTAGATGAGTCGAAATGAAAAGAAGAAAAGAAAATGATTCATGAACTTTGAAATTTAGTTTCAAGAATTTTAAAGAAATACTAAAGATCAAGAATCGAGAATCAAGAATTATCCAAATTGAATTAGTAATCAAGATTTGTAATGAGGCTCGTAGGAATCGATCGAATCTATAGAAGTGATGAAAACTAGGTATTACGTTTTCTTATCCATTGATGATTTGATACTAGATCGATGATGATCAACGAGAATTAGGGATTTCTTGCAGAAACTAGGGTTTCATCATCTATCCCTTGTCCTTTCGTTGATTTCATTCACATTCTAGCCTTTAGTAAATTCATGAATCGATCGTGGATCACTAATTAAGAGCGAACACATTCAAGAAAGCATCGCTCGAAACTAGGTTGTCGATGCTTCAATTTACTAGAGTTTACAAAACTCATAGGACTTAAGAATCGTTTCAAGATTTGTAATATCATCATCTATTGATTCTCTCGACTCCTTCACGAGCGGAGTTTTTACTCAAGCATCATATCAAAGAACACAATCAAGAATTGAGATTTAATCATAAAGCTCAAATATAAAAGTAAGCAAGATAAAGAAATTTCACCTTTTATTTATCAACAATTTTGTTACAATTCTCTCAAGATCTACAAGATTCGAGGAAAGAACTAGATCGTCGATTTCGCTCCGCACCGTCTCCGTGAGTCGCGGATTGTCTTGGATCACTTGCTAAAGATCGGCTTCGCTTCTAAAAGGTTGATGGCTTCTTGCTTGAATTGTACTCGGTGATCTTGATTTTGGCTTTGGATTTTGGATTAGGGTTAGGGTTTGAATGCAAAAGTTGTGTCACTCAACTTGTGGGATTTTGGCTCAATTTTCAACCACCAACAATGAACAATTAATGAACTAATTAACCCCTTAGTGAACAACCCAAAACCCTAGATCTAGGTTTCCTTTTATAACCATCTCAACCCTAGATCTAGAATTCAAAATTCAAATTTCCCTCCAAAAAGTTTGTTAGAGAGAGGCTTCTAGAAGAAGTTTGTTGGAGGGAATATTCTAGAATAAGGTATATTCTATGGCTGGGTTGTTAGGCCGAGCCTTCTGGATGAAGCCACGTGTTATTTTGGAGTCTTCTGGAAGCTGAGACCGTTACAAGAAGGCACGCGAGGAAATATGCAGCGATGACATCACTATTGCGCCACGGATCCGCGGCGGGAAGGGCCTATTGGCCGCGGATCCGCGGCCCATTGGAGGCTTTAATGCATGGAACTTCTGGGCTTTTCTTGGGCTGACTTTATGGCACTTTTCTAATATATGGAATCTCATTTTGCTTTCTTCATTTCTGCCAGATCTCAAGTCTTGGACTTGGCGTATTTATCTCAGCACTTTTCACAGTTCCGGCTCTTTTCCTGGAATTTCCTGCACAGATTCTCGAGACAAGTGTTGCGCTATACACAGATGTCACGACCCAAAATTGGCCCGTGACGGCCCTAATACTACGCAACGCCCTGAGACGTAACGTAGCAAAAGAAAGCCAAAACCCAGAAGTCTAAACCATAAAAATACGGAAAAGATAATATAAGTTTTGAAACATTTTAAATCGCAACCCAAATTCTTTAAAATTCTTACTTTCTTTCTTTAAAATTTTAGCAACACCCCCTTTTTGTAAAAACTAGCCAAGAAGAATACAATACAAATATACGACGCCGTAGCGAAGAAATAAGGACAATAGAGAGAAGCTGTATATAAAAGACAACAAATCCACAAGGATACACATTAACGTCCTCACCAAGTCTCTAAGTCAATAATACAATAATAGATGGAGAGTACAAAATACAACGAATGTACAATATGAAATACAGATAACCACCAACCCACCTAAGCAAAATAGTACTGTGAGCTGATGCGGTATCTGGAGCAAAAGATGATAGCTGAAAGCGGAATAGAGGAATAGCCTGCCTCGACTACTCTGGGGAAAAACCTGAAACACCTGTGGCACAACGGGGGTGAGTTGCCAACTCGTGAATAGTATAAAACATATACAGGTAATCGAAGGAATGCACGTACAGCATGAATCTAAGATATGCGATTACAGTAATAACATGTCATGCAAATGCTGAATAAAGGAGAGTACACTAGCAGGTACAATCAATATGTGAAGCAATATTAACATGACAATAATATGCAGAAACTATGCAATAAGGATATGAAAATGTAGATATGCAACTTATCATAAGGGTACACTGACAGGTACTACCACTATATGAATCTGCATAAAATAGATAAGGGTGAGGTATAGGGTGGAATATGTCATTTCCACGGAAACCTGACATCGTGGCAGGATCACAATCCATCAAGACACTCCAATCCCAAATCCTTAAATCAGCCCCCACATTGGGCTCTCACAACATATAAGTCTCACATCACCTCAATGTACAATATCGAATGTACAAATCAACAATCTCATTCATATCCAATATCCAATGTCAATGAATCACCTATATCCCAAGTCGAATCTCAAGTAAGAATCTAACATCCTAAAGGTAAATACACAGAAATAAGTATGATGGGGGCAATACACATATATTAGCGTCCCATTCCACTAATATTGGTGTAAGGGTATATATAACAACGGCTAAATCCCCTGTTATATATACAAAGGTGTTAAAGAAATATCATGAAAACAGTGTGCCAAGCATCGACACAGAAAATCCTGACCACGTATCATACGCTATCCCGAAAGCACGAGTGCCTAGCTCTGACCCTCGCCTTTCGACGTATGCATACGTACATGACTCCAAGCGGTGTCTCCGTGATCCCCCGCCGAGTCATCAGTACTGTCACCGGTAGGTACTCGCCCGCCTCCAGGCTCAATCGGCAAAATCCATCGATCTTCTTGCCGAGGGGAACCATACTGGGCCCCACCATGTACTCTCATACGGCAACCACACCTCGTATGGAGTATATAATCAGCACCGATAAAACTCATGGTGGACGCGCAAATATCATCTCAAGGAAACCGGGTTCTTCAATGTATGCATAATTTCATGAACTCTCGCGGTTCCCAAATCCAAAAATCATCATGTGAAACTCAAATAACAATGCGCAAATCCAGGAATACATATATGCGATATATCAGAAATACGAGCATATAAATAAGAATATGTAGCTGAAACCAGATGTATGCGAAACCAATAAGGTACAGCTAAATAACATCAATAACTGTAAATATGCGACAGCAACTGAATATGTGTATGACATACAGGTGTAGCAATGTATAGGTATCTACCTATAAGAACTGATGTCGTATACCCCCTGGGTATAAGAAGAATATGAGTAAGATATCCCCCGGTATAACTAAAATATCTAAAAGGTATACCTGTAGCTGTATCGCAAGGTGTAACTGTACCTATCACTAAAGGCATGATACACTATAGGTATATCGGTAAGCTAGATGTCCTGTGTGACAAGCAATAGTAGCTATAAGAGGTAGTGTGTGACATGGCAATTATTGACGGTGTGTGTGTAGCATACAATCCGTGCTCGTGCAACATGAACCGTCAATAATATGTGCAGTGTCCTACGGCTGCTAGTCACAGTATAACTATATCAAGGAAATAAAGTAAAGGCGCAATTCTACAATGACGTAGAATGTGCGACAGGTATTTGAATCCTAGCCCAGACGCAAAACGCCATGAGGGCGATTCCCCTGTAGATGTTAAATCTACTCACCTACACTCCACGCTAGGTGAATCCTACCATCTGCTCCCCCTGTAGCCGTGTCCGTAGTTCCTGCCTGCAAACCTGCAAATACGACAATGAAATCATATATAAGTCAAGATATTCCGCGAAACGCGATATCGAACCAAAACGAGAAACTCGCGTCGCGAACTAAACGCGCGCGTGCACGATACGCTGAATCGTGTGCGTACGCGTCTAAAACCATCACGACACACCGCGATACGCTGGATCACAGAACCCACTCACGTATCGCGCGTATCGCGCAAACACAACGGACACAAAAACAATATATAGTCCCAGATTTTCCTACAGGTCAAATATTACAAAACTAGACATGCCAAAGCCCTAAAATACACTGCAGACTACCCTACCCAAAACCTCAAGACCCAACACCCTACCCTGGCCGCAATTTGCGGCCAAAAAGATGAAATTGGCGGCCAGGATTTTGAATGAGGGGCTCGTGTTCTGGTGGTGGTGTCTAGACCTAACAAGCATGCTCCAGTTTTCTCAGTTTTGTTCTGTAGGGTCCGGGTCAATAGCAGATCACAGATATCCAATAAAACACTTTAAAAACACCAAATTGCACAATTTAGAAACCTTATGGTATTTTAGTGTAATCTGGGTTATTTCTCAGTGAAGTGACCCTAATAACACTTAAATAGGTAGGGTTATCTAACACAATCATCAATTTATCACCACATCTCACAAATCACCAAAACTAGCACTAAATTAGCTATTTTAACACTAATCGAAGCAATCGATGCACAACTAAGCAAACCATGAAATGGGGTTAAGGAAATATACCCAAAAGGGACCCTAGAGAGCAGGAGAAGAAGTGGAGAAGAGCTTCTATAGGTTGCTGGAGCTCCTGCTACTGCTGTTGCTTCCTGCTGCTCCTGCTGCTGATGATGATAATCATGATGGAGCTGATGATGGTGATGCTGGTGTTGGAGCTGTTGCTGCTGCTGAAGCTTTTGGTGTTGCTGTTGCTTCTGCTGCTGGGGCTACTGTTGTTATTGTTGTTGTTGTTGCTTGCTTCAGCTGCTGCTGAAGCTGCCTGCTGCTGCTGCTGATCTTCTCTCAGGTGAGTGTGTGTGTGTGTGAGAGTGTGAGGGAAATGAGAGTGAGAGTGAGAAATGAGAGAAACAAACAACCCCCCCTTCTCACTCTCTCTCACTTCACTAAAGAGGCATGGCTCACCATGAAGCCCATGCTCCTTCTCTCTCTCAAAAGTCAACATTTCAACCAAATCAAATAAAACCCCTTTTAAATACAAATCATAGTTCATTTCCTAATAACAACCATAACACACCTAACAACCCAAAACACCTAAACCAAACTTAACACTAGATTAAGCAATGGTTAAACCACAATTAACATCCTAGTTATCATGCACAAGTGTGTGTGTGCCTAACAAAAATCTAATAAAATACACATTAAATAGGATAAAATATTTAAAACTTAATTTGGTAAACTTTTTATTAAAAACCACACATTAAAATATAATTAGCTACAAAACACATTCTAAGGTGTTACAACAGATTATGCGATGCAATGATAAACACTCAATTTCCCTCAGAAATGTCGGTTTTAATATATAACACAAGTTATTTGGTATTTTACAGTCAATTTGCTAATATGTGCTATATTAATACCGAACACCTCTAGATGAGTGCAAATGGTAGGGAAATTGACGTGTTAAAAATGCAATATTTTCGACTAATCAAATTCCCCCAAACTTATTTTCGGTCGTCTCGACCGAACTGTTTTATTATAAAGAGAAGGAGAAAATAAAGAAAGAGAAAAACTAACTAGCACACTTTCGTAGGCAACACGATTGCACTGAGCACGTGCAACAAGCCTTTAAACCTCTAGGTGTCCCAAGTAGGAAGAATGTTGTCTCCTGAGGGTTTTCAGCGGATTGCACCTACAAAATCCAATAATAAAAGGAAGACCGTGAAAGTTACATATGAAGATAAGAATTATAAAAGAAAGACTTTGAAAATTAGAGTTTCCAACTACACTAGCTTTTCGGTTGTCATGAGCCCTATCTTAATAGTCATGAAAAGATGTTAGAAATCACATCATCCCTCAATAAAACATTGTCTTTATTCTTCATTCCTACCTTTCTTCCAAACATTGATCATATACCCCTACGTGTGTGTAATATACATCCCTACACCCGGAGAATTCAATTCAAGCTATCATACTCTTGTCCATCTGCCTCAGTACTTTTTAATTAATGAATATTTATATGAATTTGCTCACACACTTTCATGTGATCGTTAATACTTCTTGAGATACTAACCGACCGATTACTCATGTGCTTGCTTATTAAGTGTATTTTCCTCGTCTTGCACCACCTAAGGCTTAGCAGTGACTCCCAGACCAGTTGGTCTAAGGCACTAGGTGATGAAGCACACTCGCTGTATTTCTTTATTGCTGTCTTGGCGATAACAAAACCAGTGTTCATTTTTATCACCATTTTATATTTTATTCAATTTTTTAATTTCCTTCATACTTTATCTTTTAGACAAGAGCATTTCAAGGTATCCTCTACTATCCCTAGTTTCAAGACGTGTCTAAGTGCGTATAGTAGGATATCAACGTTCAAATGTTTGGCTTCCAGAATAGGAACTATTTTTCAGACTTATTTTTATCCTCAGATTAGTGACATCCTTCATCTTACTAACCCTTGGGACAACGGCTCATAACTACTTATTACTAGTTCGTATAAGAAAACTTCTAATTTTCTTGGTTTTCTTAAATTTTTCTAATCTTTTGGATGTAATTTTTCACTATCCAATCTTTTATCATCTTATTTATTTACAAAAAAATTTATTTTTTTGAAATTTTTGAAATTTTTATTGGTTTTAAAATTTTAAATTTTTTATAGGTTTTAAAAAATTTAAATGATATGTTTTGTGCTTATGCGAAGTATGCGAAGTGATGCGAAAATAAGCACAAACCTCCCCCAAACTTGTTTTCAACAGTGTCCTCGCTGTTGCTATCTTCTAAACCTCAAAAAACCTGTAAGCTTGGGAGGACATTTATTAACGGGGGAAAAATATTTAAGTGAAGATCCTCCCCCAAACTTATTTTTGGCTCTCAATATTGAGGACAACAGTTATTTCAAGAGCCAAAAATACAAAACCCCCCCCCCTCAAACATGAGTTAGAAAATTTGAAGCATTTTAAGAGAGAGTGAGTCATTTGGTCAAAGTAAGACCTTACAAAGACCAAAAGTTAACACCAACCATTCAAAGATTTTGTCGGTAAAGCGTATAGGTTGGTGGAAGAATATGTTGTATCGTGTCAAGAAAAATCGGGGAAGGGATAAGAGATGGTCTGAAAAGGATTTGAATTTTAAATTAGAGAAAAGAAAGAATGAGGATGCATGTGAATGATCAGGAAGAAGGAATGGTGGCGGTTCAACTTCTCTAAGTGGAGGTCGATTAATCACAAAATACGTGTTGTTTAAAAACTCAAGTTCGTCAGCAAAAAGTTCTTCAAAACTTTCATCAATGATGTGATCGAACATTTTGCTGTCAAAAAGTTTTGTGCCAGAACTTATTCTACTTGATTTGTCAAAATATGTGGAGGTGAAGAACTCATCTACCTCATTTTCAAAAATATCCAAATCAAGTGATCTTTCTGGGCTTGTTGAACTTAAACTATCGGATTGTGATTCATCAACACTCACTATCATTTGAGGAACGGAAGAAGAACCAGAGATAGTGGAAGATGAAATGGGTGAACCTATTGATGTGTCGAGTGTCGGTAAACCAGATGTGGGAGATGAAGGCTGGATTTCGGTCTGCTCTTCGGGTATACAAATATCAACAACTTCAAGACGTATTTGGGGTTCGGGAAGAATTAAAGGCTCAAGATGATGACCACAAGGAAGTGAAAGGATTTGATGAATTGGTGGGACAAAATCATCCAAAATTTCAGGTTCATCAATCAATATATCCCCAACGTCAATCACCTCATTCAAGTGAAGGTTAAAATTCTCAAACACCTCATCAAAAGAATGGTTTTCAATCTGTTTTGGTTCAAGAGTGGAGGTGCAGAGATTACAAGGTTTTGGCATGGTTTCACTTGAAATGGACCCTTCGCAGTCGGGTAAATCAAACATCGCATTATTTCACAACTTGTCATACATTCTATCGTCAATTGGTGTATCCTTTGGTGCACTCGATGAATCTGTGAAACTGGAGTTGTGGATTTCAGTTTGGAAAGGGAATGTTTGATTGGGAAAGGTGTACATCTCTCTCTCACTACCCAAATTCTCGTTTTGTCCCATGCCCGAATTATGTACTGAGAAATTTTGGGCTGGTTCGAGATTATTTGCTTGCATCCAAGCTGTTACCTTCCTAAATTGGTTCGTCAATTCTACAAATTGCTCTAATGTCTGCTCAAGACTAGACTTCGGTCGTAAGGAGTTTCGGGATAAGATTGAAATTCTTGTGGACAGTTAAAACTTCCGAATGACCGATCAGAAGGACTGTTTAGAGAAGGTGGAAAAGTTGGATTGGATTGATAGGAACAGAATGGTTGGGAAAATTGGGTAGGAGTAGGGTCAACGTTATGATAAGAAGAATTTTGATATTGGTTCGTCGGTTGGTTATTGGACATCATACATTCTACAAACCGCCTATCAAACTCTTCTTTGGAAAGTGGAGGTGATGGTTGATTTTGGTCCGGGTTGAAACTTTGGCCTCTAGCCCTAGCTATATGCTCAGCAATTGAAATTCGTCTCGGGACTTCCTCACTCGGGGTATCAACTGAAACAGATGTGGAATTAGGGTATGGTTGATATTGGTTCGGATTGAAACTTTGGTTTCTAGCCCTAGCTATATGCTCAGCAATGGACATTCGTCTCGGGGCTTCCTCACTCGGGGTATCAACTGGAACGGGTGTGGAATTAGGATACGGTTGATAGGACCTAGATTGAGGTGGCCAACTGTTTCTTCCCGCTTGTTCTATATGATCTCTTATGGACATGGAAGAGCAGGACGGTATACCGAAAGGATTACGAAAACATTTAATATCTGGTTGTGGACACCAAAGCTCGGCAAGAGATTTTCTATTTGGGTCACCCATTGTAAGAAGAGAAAAGGGGAAAAGGGTAAAAAGGTAAAAAGAAGGGGGAGAAATTAATTGGTTTGTTTGAAAAAAAAAAAGACGGATTTTTGAAAATTCACACAAACATGCACAATCAACCCTATTATCTAATGCTCACCTAGGTCAAGTCTCTAGACCGCTCCTAACTGCCAGAAGACAAATCGCAGGATCAATCCTCTACTGCCTCTTTGTCCCTCATGTGACCAGGTAAGTGCCAGGTAAGTGGAAGGTTCTCCACTACGTAAGTAGTGGGCCTAATTAAGTAACCACTTGCCTTAGACACACTTGCCTTAGACACCACAGAAGAAACGCGGATAAGCAATAGATTACCCACGACCTCCTTCTGTCCTAAGTGAGCGCGACGGTCCTTAGAGTCATGTCTAGATATTTTTTAATTAATAAGGGTGATGCGGATGCAAGTTTGTGATTTCCGGGGCTTAGGAAGGGTAATGAACTCCCCACCTAATCTGAATTTGGTCGTGCCCCTTAATTTCCGTATTAATATATACAAACAACCAATTTCAAGAACGCAACAAATTTATTTTTTAGCGGCGCTGAATTTTGCAAAGAATCCTGCAAGAAATTGATTATTGGACAAGATCAGAGAGAAGAGGGGAACACAGAGAACATACCTGAGAATTTTGGAAAAGAGCAAGCCCTAAACGGCGGCGGTTCCGCCGCAAAAACCACACAACGGCCGCGGATCCGCGGTGCTCTGGGGAGATTAGGGTTTGGAAAAATTCCTGTAGATCCCTGTACTTCTCTGTATTCTGTAAAACTCCACTGAATCTTGATTCCCTCAGTAGAATAATTCCAGATTCCCTCGCAAAAATTCAAACGCTAAAGTTAAGCACACGATGCGAATCTTGAATGAAAATTTGATGGAATAATAATTTTTCAACTCAAATAACAACAACAAACAAAATAGCACACATCCCCGGCAACGGCGCCATTTGATTGATCTTTTTCCGGTGTGTGTATAAGAAAAGTGTAAGAAATCACAACCAAAGAAATTTTTGACCACAATCAATAACGGTGTCGTATGTAGCGCGTTATCGAGTGCGGGTCGTCCACAGAGATGTGTGTTTTGCTTGCTATTGTTTTAGATAAGTCGAAATGAAAAGAAGAAAAGAAAATGATTCATGAATTTTGAAATTTAGTTTCAAGAATTTTCAAGAAATACTAAAGATCAAGAATCGAGAATCAAGAATTATGCAAATTGAATTAGTAATCAAGATTTGTAATGAGGCTCGTAGGAATCGATCAAATCTATAGAAGTGATGAAAACTAGGTATTACGTTTTCTTATCCATTGATGATTTGATACTAGATCGATGATGATCAACGAGAATTAGGGATTTCTTGCGGAAACTAGGGTTTCATCATCTATCCCTTGTCCTTTCGTTGATTTCATTCACATTCTAGCCTCTAGTAAATTCAAGAATCGATTGTGGATCACTAATTAAGAGCGAACACATTCAAGAAAGCATCGCTCGAAACTAGGTTGTCGATGCTTCAATTTACTAGAGTTTACAAAACTCATAGGACTTAAGAATCGTTTCAAGATTTGTAACATCATCATCTATTGATTCTCTCGACTCCTTCACGAGCGGAGTTTTTACTCAAGCATCATATCAAAGAACACAATCAAGAATTGAGATTTAATCATAATGCTCAAATATAAAAATAAGCAAGATAAAGAAATTTCACGTTTTATTTATTAACAATTTTGTTACAATTCTCTCAAGATCTACAAGATTCGAGGAAAGAACTAGATCATCGATTTCGCTCCGCACCGTCTCCGTGAGTCGCGGATCGTCTTGGATCACTTGCTCGGTTGAAGATCGGCTTCGCTTCTAAAAGATTGATGGCTTCTTGCTTGAATTGTACTCGGTGATCTTGATTTTGGCTTTGGATTTTGGATTAAGGTTAGGGTTTGAATGCACAAGTTGTGTCACTCAACTTGTGGGATTTTGGCTCAAATTTCAACCATCAACAATGAACAATTAATGAACTAATTAACCCCTTAGTGAACAACCCAAAACCCTAGATCTAGGTTTCCTTTTATATCCATCTCAACCCTAGATCTAGAATTCAAAATTCAAATTTCCCTCCAAAAAGTTTGTTAGAGAGAGGCTTCTAGAAGAAGTTTGTTGGAGGGAATATTCTAGAATAAGGTATATTCTAGGGCTAGGTTGTTAGGCCGAGCCTTCTGGATGAAGCCACGTGTTATTTTGGAGTCTTCTGGAAGCTGAGACCGTTACAAGAAGGCACGTGAGGAAATATGCAGCGATGACGTCACTATTGCGCCGCGGATCCGCGGCGGGAAGGGCCTATTGGCCGCGGATCCGTGGCCCATTGGAGGCTTTAATGCATGGAACTTCTGGGCTGTTCTTGGGCTGACTTTATGGCACTTTTCTAATATGTAGAATCTCATTTTGCTTAAGAGATTTCTGCCAGATCTCAAGTCTTGGACTTGGCGTATTTATCTCAGCACTTTTCACAGTTCCGGCTCTTTTCCTGGAATTTCCTGCACAGATTCTCGAAACAAGTGTTGCGCTATACACAGATTATGTGATGCAATGATAAACATTCAATTTCCCTCAGAAATGTCGGTTTTAATATATAACACTCAGTCAATTTGCTAATATGTGCTATATTAATACCGAACACCTCTAGATGAGTGCAAATGGTAGGGAAATTGACGTCTTAAAATGCAATATTTTCGACTGATCAGTAAACTAATGTATACGCTTCTCATCCCAGCAGGGGAGATGGTCTGTTCCATAGCTATTAGTACGTCGTACTGGAGATAGTATGTAGGTGCTCATTAGGTTATGAGTACACTGGACATGACTCATCGGGGACTGCTGGTGGGTATTATACCTATCGTCGGGTAGCAGTTCCCAGGTGACATGAGTACAGCTTTGTCCGTTGACTTGAGACTGCTGCTTCTCCTTGAGTGTGTTCCCACCGTACTTAGATTACTACCCTACCATGGCTCAAAGGGGTCGTGCAAACAAGTAGTAGTTGGGTGCAGCCCCGAAGCACTTGGAGGCAGTGACGGTTAGATAGGATTCGTCTCTCCTGGTATTGGGGGATGATGTCGCGCTGTGTTCGGAAAGCCATTACACAAAGTCCTTAGCCAAGGCAAGTGATATTTACTGGTATGTACTCCAGTATTTTCTCAGGGTGTTTTGGGCTACTCTCCGACACAACTTATTGCGCTATTAGGGGTCTGATGATTACCGCCCCCTAGGCCCGATATGCGATACTCTTAGACGAACAGACCGGACTGTACGGAGATTGTCACAGATAGGCTCAGTAGGAGTTCAGATGAGTTTTCTCATCGGCCTTCTCATCGACACATACCTGGGGGCCGTTACGTAGAGCTAGTGCCGCTTGCGGCCTGTGGTTAAACCCACTGCCAGCGTAATGTCAAGTCTTTAGAGTCCCACACAGTGGGTTTCCCTGCATCGAACGAAAGATGTAGAGGTCGTATGGTTTTACGACAGGGTTTGATCGCGTACGTGTACTTGTGCACGGATGATGATTCAGACGGACAATACTAGTGGGCTTTGGTTTAAGCAAGATCCTAGTATTGTATTGATGGATGTTTTCGTCTTTTGTATCCGCATTCTTTGGAATACGGATACATGTATGTATATACAGACGAGGGGAATTTTTGTAAATTGGTCAAAGATGCTTCTAGAAGGTGCTATGTCATAATGGTATTTTTCATTTTAGTCTAAATGAAAACACTTTGTGACATGGAGAAAAAGGAGGTGTAAATTGCATAATGTTGAGTAAAGCTTTGGATGACACTTGTGGGGTTTTTACCCCATGACTCACCAAATTGGAACTTGAATCATAATTCCTTTTCTAATGTGATTTATTCATATTAGAAAGTTTATGGTTCAGTTGAGAACAAGAGAGGCTCTCTCATTTTCTTTATGCAATTTTTCTCACTAGCTTTTTCTCCATTACCATCTTCTTCCTCAAAACCCTAGTAACTCATGTGTTGAGTAATCTAGTGTAAGAAAAGACCATCCATTCCATCTACACACTCCATATTGTCTACGGCATCATGAGTAGCGATCTTGATGCCCTAGTTGCCTCCGTTGAGGTGGGAGCTCGATGTACATACTCTCGGGTGGATCATCTTCAGCAAGAGAGGTCCGACGAGGAAGCTCGATCCGAACGATCCGAGGAGGCTATGACGAGGTGGAGGACAGTAAGGAATGAAGACCCGAAGGACATGAACGTGAGGTATTAACTTCTGCACTTATGGTTTACCTCACATCTAGTTAGCTAGTTAGGGTTTAGCACCGATCCTGGAGTTCAAGTCCGTGTCGCGATCTTTGTAAAATACTTTTTTTGAAATTCCGCCTCCCCGCGAACACGCGGGGTGCGTGACATGGACTTACAGTGGTATCAGAGCCTACTAAACCCTTACTAGCTCGTTAGCAAGTTATTAAAACGTCAATCGTCGGAAAAATCGAAAACTATACACTTTGCACTCTCACGGTTTCTGTCAATTTTTAAACTGTTCTAAAAATTATTTCACGGGCTTGAAAATTCTGTGCAGGGAATTCTAAGAACACAGAAGAAAAACGAGTCACTAACTCGTCACAACCGCCGCGGAACCGCAGCGAATCGGTGGATTTGCCGCCATTCCACGGCCGAGTTGTGGCCGAGTTGGCCCGTTCTTCTTTTGTTTGTCTTATTTTTGGGTGTATAGTTATTTGGAACATTTGGTTTCTACCCAGATTTTTTTGGAGTGTTGGTTTGGATTTGGGGTAGATACGGAAAATATATTTCAATCAAAATTCTAATGTACTTGGCTAATCGAGTTTTATCTGTTTTGTTTATATGTGTTTTTAAACTTCATCTAATTGCTATATGTCGGTTAGTTTGAAGTTGCACATATCTGATGGTTTGTGTATATGGACTTTATTGGATCGTCGTGGATGAATAGCCGGGGATGTGAGATAAGTGTTTTTTTATCTTTCATTCAATGTAATATTTGTAATTTGATGTAATATTATTTCGCGGGGCACATCCGGGTTGAGGTTGCCTGTTTGTCTTAATCAAAACTTGCGAAAAATACCTCCATCCCAGAAGCTCAGAAGAGGGTCTGCGTTAAGCCTGGGGAACGAAGGGTAAAGGCAACTTTGGCACTTTCCCCTTGGGAGGACTGGTAACAAATAGTCCTTGGTGTCACTGTCCCTGAGCTTACTCCAAGTCAACTTCTATCCTATCAGGTCGCCTGTAATCGGTCTTTTGAGAATCAGTTGCCCACTGCCCGCCTATTTCATTGAGACTGCTAGAAAGAAGAAAGATCAATATAGCGCTTGTCTTTCAGTCACTGACACAACAGACGAGCTGACAAGAGCACTAGCATCAAGATTTTGAATCATGAACAAAAGCAGGAAAGTGAAGGTCAAAGTTTCGGAAAGTGCTTTTTGAACGAGATTTCTTTCTCCACTTTGCACATACATAAAGGGCTTAGGATGAACGCTAGCGGCATGCTTAACACATGCAAGTCGGACGGTCGACCAGGTCAGGCCAGATCATGAGTGAATAGAAAATCGAAAACGACGGGTAATCATCATTTTCATTCAATATTGAGATCTTGACTTGGTCTTCGTTCCACTCGGGTGCCTCGCTTCACTCGCCTTCGAACAACTCAATCGTTAAGAAGGAGAGATTCGGTGGATAAGAAAGATTTGCAGTTAAAGCTCCAAGGATAGACCCAAGGTGGGGTGTACAAACTACCGGGTTCTTTGAAGTGCCGAGTGACCTACTCACTTTGTTGAGAGAGGTTGCTTCACTTCTGGAATTTGGCGGGTAGTTTGCCGCACCCGTAGGGGTCTGGGGTGGGTTTTGGCTATTCATCACGACCGTGGAATCCGTCTTTTCTTACAGGCTTAAACGAAACGTGGAATTCCTAGTATATCTAATATGTTCTTCTGTGATCTGGAATGCCTATTATTGTGTCAGACGAATGTCTATTATTATATATATGTTATATAATAGACGTTACTTATGTTTTACATCCTCGCTAGTCCAGCCCCCGCTCTGGCGTTAGTTAAGTAACCTAACGGTGTTAGACGGGGCCCAGTAGCGAATGCGGATGGCATAAGTGGAAATTGTATTTTCGTCTTTTTCTGTAATGATAGGTGTAATTGATGGGACTGCATTAAATTAATGCAAAGAAAATAAACCAAAGCTGAATCGTTGGAACAATTTTAAAACCACTCGGTTTTTCAAAACTTCAAACTTTTTGCGGAGCTTAAACCAGTCCTTTTAAAAGCAATCAGGTTCCTTCGATCAAGTTCACTACATTCACAGTTTCGCCAAAACCATTCGTAGCCCTCCGTCGTTTCATATGAATATTCAATAGTATTCAAGCTATGTATGTTGGCCTTCGTCAAGGCATAGTGATTGGTAGCTGCTGGGTATTCATATGTAGCATTGATAGATGCATTGGTTTGGGACAGTCGTACTACTATGTTGGCCTTCGTCAAGGGTATATACGGGTGGGTTCAAATTAACCTGGACAATGACGGGCGGAACTTGACATGTGACTTATGATATGTTGGCCTTCGTCAAGGTCATAAGAACATGGGGCAAAAATCCACATCAGGAGTTTCTAAAGAAACTGAAACTTGCTAGTGCTGCATACCATTTGGAGTATGATAAAATTGGTAGGATTCCTTCAGCTTTATCACACAATGATATTTGGATCCCGATCCTACTGTGAGTATATGCTACTCCTCGGTATATTTCTTCACTAACACAATCAATGCTATAAACCAAGTAGGTGTCTAGAACGGTGTTAGCGGGGCTACGCCTCCAGGGGAAAAAGGTTTTGTAAGGAACTTCGCGAAAGCATTGGAAAACCTCTCTCGAAGTACCAACACCAGCCAGGTTGAAAGGTTAAGCAAGTATTGTAGGGTTAGATTAATCCTGACTAATTCTTCTTTTATGGTTTTAAGAGGGATTCAAGAAACAGTGGGAGCCATCCTGTTTAGATAAACTAAAAACCAATCTAAACTTGCAAGAGCGTCATGCTAAGTGTTTTCTTCTCTCTCTCCTAATTGCAACAACCATGTGACCAGACATAGGTTACAGCTAGATAATATTTTGACTGAACCAGACTATATTGGAAAAGGTCTGTCCAGATGTCCATTACCTATGACAAACTGGGCCACCTCCTTACTACTCATGCCCCGCCGTCCCAGGTCCAGTTTCCACCGTCGCGGAGGATATCCGTAAGACAAAGGAAAAATAAAGTATGAATGCCAAATGCCTCATGTTAGCCTCAGTAGATGGTGTAAACCAGAGGCAGTACAAGAAGATGGACTTAGTTTCTATCTTCCTCCATAAACAAAGTTTTAAATGGAGAGCAATCTCGTATCTCAAGATATGAGACCTCAAAGGAAATTTCTTCAAGCGAGCTTGGCTGTCGGGTCATTTGTATGGGACCACGTCCCTACAATGACCAACTGTATTAAACAACTCACGGACCTGGAGACCGCGTTGGAGAACGAGTCGAGTACTGACTTGATTTTATAGTCCCTATCTTCTACTTACGTCCAGGGGAAGAAAGTTATAATTCCAGTTGAGGGCACCATGTAGGAAACCAGGGAGACACCCGCTCTGCTTATTGGGGAAATCATCCTCTTCTGGATCCAAGGCGAAAGCCAAGGGTAAGGAGAAGAAGACCTCTACAAAGCCGATAGGCGATGTCAGTAAGGCAGAATGAAAGGGAAAGGCAAAAGTTTTACAGCTAACAGTAGGGAAGGAGGGTTGTTCCTATTGTCATGGGAAAGGGAATTGGTAGAAGGGATGCAGGGCTTAGAAAGCCAGAATCCAGGATCCGAAGCACGTTGTGGCTTCGACTTCGGGTGTGTTAGTAATTAAAAACTGTGTGTCAATTAACTCTACTTTCTGGGTACAAAATACCATATCAGGATATCATTCCTTTTAGGCTTTGAGAAACCGTAGAGTTATCAAGACAGGTGATATGACTCTCAGGGGTTGCTAACGGAAGGAGCGTGGACGCTGTATCCATAGGGGAATATCACCTAAGATTGACAAGTGAGCAGATGTTTCATAACTGTTTGTGTGTACCTAGTCAAGTTTGTAATATCATATCTGTATCCTTAAGTTCTAAGGAAGAATATGATTTTACATATATAGGCAATGTGGTCCACATCCACCTTAATCATAGTTTTGATTGGGTTGGGTACACTAGAGGACAGTATATATGTGTTAAATTAAGATCAAGTTTTTCAACGTCCAGAACACGCTTATAAGAAAGTATCCAGAATTATACATGGCTTTCTTATGGCATTGTAGACAGGGTCACATCAATGAAACACGGTTGTCGAAGTTACATAAAGAGGGATATTTGAATACGTTCGAATATTATCTTATGCAACTTATCAATCTTGTCTCATAGGAAAGATGACAGTAACTCCGTTCAATGGACATAGAGTAAGAGCTAGCGAGCTCTTGGGACTCATACACAGCGACGTGTGTGGTCCAAAGTCTACAGATGCACGAAGTGGTATATTCCTAGTTCATTACTTTTTCGGATAAATTCTCTAGGAAAGGACGTATCTTCTTGATGAAGCATTAATCCAAGGCCTATGAGAAATTCCGAGAATATAAAAATGAAATGGAAAAACAAACAGGCAAAAGTATCAAGACACTGAGATCTGATCGATGTGATTAATACTAAATTGCCGAGTTCCTGGATTACCAAAAAGAGAATGGAATTCTCTCTCAGATTACTTCTCCATACAAACCTCAACACAACGGTGTATCAGAAAGGCGGAACAGAACCCTATTGGATATAGTTCGTTCCATACTGAGTAAAAGATGAGTTTTCACGATCCTTCTAAAGTTATGCACTAAGAATTAGCTGGATATCTTTTGAATTAGGTTCATACCAAGACTGTGCCTACCACACCATATCAGATGTGGTGTGGGAAGAAACCCTATCTTTAGTATCCGAAGATAAAGGGATGTCCAGCTTTTGTCGAAAAGCAGTATGCGGACAAGTTCGAGGCACGCTCGGTATTGTGATAACTTTGTGGGATACCCAAAAGAACTCCAGGGGGTATCTTTTCTATTACGTAGAGAAACAAAAGGTTATTTGTTTCTCGTTATGCCCACATTTTGGAAAATCTTATTTTAAAGAAAATAGTGGGAGCGCAGTAGAAACTGGAAGAAATTCCAGAACCACAAACTTTTACTGAATGTTTGGTAGAACCAAAGGTTTCAAAAGAAAAGGACATTCCCACGCCACTCCGCAGAACTAGTAGGCAGCCTCATCCACCCAAGAGATACTGCGACTATCTCATAGACGGGGATAGAGAGGATTGCATCATCAACAATGATGAGCCAACAAGATTCAAGATAGCCATTTAGAGCGGCGACTCGGTAAAATGGTTGGATGCATTACAGACCGAGATGGAGTCTATATACACCAACAAAGTATGCACTTTGAACTTTGCTCCAAAAGGGATAAAACCCAAAGGCTGCAAATGGAGCTTCAGAAAGAAGATTGGTGTAGATGGGCAGGTTAAGACCTATAAGGCTAGACTTGTTGAAAAGGTCTTTAGTCAAAGACCTGGTTTGGACTATGATGAAACCTTTTCTTCAGTGGCTATGCTTAAATCCACTCAGATCCTTCTTGCCATTGCTGTCTTCCACGGATGTGAGATCGGAAGATGGACATAGAGACGGTTTTTCTAAATAGTGATTTGGAAGAGTGGGTCTATATGGATCTGCCATAGGGTTTTCAATCAAAGTGGGAGCAGCGGAAAGGTGTGCAAGTTACTTAAGTCCACTTATGGACTAAAGAAGGCATCGCGGAGATTGGAACATCTGTTTGGAGATAAGACGGTCAAAGAAATTGAGCATATCAAAGATCTAGATGAACCATGAAAATATAGTAAAATTGTAGCGAGAACTGTGGGATTCCTCTTCTAGTACGTGGATGACATTCTCTTGATAGGAAAATCCATTCCTATACTACAATCAGTCAAAGGATTCTTATCACAGAGGTTCTCCAAGAGAAACCTAGGTGATACCAACAACATTCTGGGGATCCAGATTTATTGTGATAGATCAAAGAGGATAGTGGGACTTTATAGTCAAGGTACATCAACTCCATACTTAGAAAAAATAGTATGGAAGATTTCAAAGTACGGTAGTCTACCGGCTTATCACGGAATCACCCTCTCCAAAGAGATGTCCTAAAAAGAATGATTTGGTAAGGGCTCGCATGTCAATTATACCCTACGCTTCTTCGGTAGGCTCTATAATGTATGTGATATTGTATACCAGACCAGATGTTGCTTACGCACTAAGCGCGATAATCCGGTATCGGTCAAACTCAGGGGAGAAGCAACTGGGAAGTAGTAGTGAACATTCTCAAGTGCCTGAGAAAGACTAAGGAGATGTTCTTGGTGTATGGCAGAAAAGGACCTCCAGATCGAGGCCTTTGCTGACTCCAGTTTCCAGAGTGACAAGAATGACTCTAAGTCCATGTAGGGTTAAGTCTTTACCCTCAGTGGAGGGGCAGTTTGTTGGAAGAGCTCCAAGCAGAACACCGTTGCTGACTCGATGATGGAAGCGGAGTATATCGCTGCTTGTGACACCGCAAAAGAAATGGTCTGGATGAGGAAGTTCTTAACAGAACTTCAGGAGGTTCCTTTCATTGTTGGTCGAATACTTTAGTATTGCGACAACAACGGCGCTATAGCCTTAGGGAAGGAACCTACGTCCCATCAGAGATTCAGACAAATCTTGAGGCGGTACCACCTGATCGGGGAGATCATTGATCCTCAGGAGAGATCCCTAGGAGATCGAGGTGACGAGAGTAGATTCGGAGAACAACACAGCAGATCCACTCATTTGAGCCATCCCTCAGATATGTTCGAGTGGCTATTCGAGATCATTGGTCTACGATACGCCAATATATATCCTTAGTGCAAGTGGTAGATTGTTAGTGTTATATGCCCTAGAGGCCATTATTGTATCTTACTGGCTTGTATATTTCTTAATGGGAGCTTAGGATATACACGGATATAGTAACAATCTTGCTCAAAATGGTAGTATGCTACCTGGTTTGTTTCTACCTCAATATGTGTATATGTTTCTTAGAATATCACTTATACATATTGTCACGCCCCGCTTCCCAAAATACGGAATACGAGGGATAGACAAGGCCAGACATGCTCCTACGGTCAAGGAAAAGTCCTGCCGTAGTCACACTTCGACTTCTAGTTTATCATGGTAAACAGTAAATAATGCGCAGGTAATGAGAAATGCAGTAACTGGAATAAAACAATAAAATGAACTGACCTGATGGGAAACAAAAGATATAACTCTGAATAGCTAAACAAGATGTCCGTGAAGTGCGTCTAGTCCTGGTCCAGGCTAAATCTTCTCCTCACACTGAGCATGCATACTCAGGTCATCAGAGCGACACAATAGCAATATAATATATAAAATCAAGTGACAGTTCTAACAGTAGTAATAGATATGAATAACAGTAAATCAATGACAGCATGAATATGAATGTGCAGTAATCAATGCAGCGGAGCGGTAAAGCAGTAGAACGATATATCACGTATGTCAACACAGTATATAAGGTATATAAATGTCCGTATCCCTATCAGTCTCTAAGTCTCACTGTACAGGTCACTAAGCCTATCGTCAGTCCAAGTGTGAGAATCAACCACTCGCGAGTGTCTTCCATCCAAGGGTAGAACCCAAGGGCAAAGGACCACGGGCCCAACATGTAACATGTATATCACGGTGCATATCACATACCCTGTAAATCTCCATATAACTCCCTAAATATATAAGCCGGCATGGGACTCCCGAGATTCTGTTGAACTCACACTTAAACTACCCCCACACCCCGTGGTCTACATCAAACGCTAACCATAACCCCAAATACTAATCGATCCGTGACAAGTCTGCGCGAGAATTGGAGGCAGGACCTCCATCAAGCACGTCCCGACTAATACCTAAGATAAATGGCAGTGTCGGATGCCTTATCTGTGACACCCGTGCAAGCGCTTCCATAAGTGTCCCATACCACTTATAGTCACACGTACATGCATCCCACAAACGTCGACAATGCAATAAAATAATAGGGCCACTGATTGTGTACAAGTACGTATCACCTTCACTTATTCACGGATACACGAACGCTGACGTACTTGCCACAATCATCACTAAAATCTAACACTGGGTAAATGCACAATATCACTAAGTAATCTCTGCGATGATATGGGTATGATATGATGCATGGACAGTATATAAGCGTGATTAGGATGTTATGAAACAGTAATTTATCACTTGCACGATTTATCATGGAACGTACGTGCACAATTTAGCGAAACGATAAACAGGTAATAATTAGCATGTTCAGTTATCTATCCATCTAATTTGGTTTCATGCCAATCGAATTCTAGGATCATTAATTATAACCATTTCATTTTAAGCGCTCGCGGCTGGAAATCCGGTTTCAAAATCAGAAGTCCGTTTTGCAACGCATTTTAATCTCAGTTGGGATTAGATTTTAGCGACGCTACAGTTGGATGAATTCTAGGGTTCTCAGTAAGGTTTTCAACATAATAGACGGATCTTCAATCGCATCTGCACGTCAGGAGATATACAATGTTTAACTCTAATATGTCAATTCTGATTCTGTTGGGACTGCTATGCGTCCCGATCTTTTAAATTACAGAATAAATAAAAAATGATAACGAAACAGGATGAAACTAATTGTGTTCTCTAAATAACAGGTTCTCATAAAAGTAACAGCAGAGTTCCGCAATCTACGAGTTAAGTAAACCATGTGGTACCCATTACGGAACAGCAACCAATAACTGGAGTCGCTCTGGACTGCAGTCTAGAGTCGCACTCCGATCCGAATATCATTACAATTTAAGTATAGGAATGTCCGGAAACTGGTATAGGGTTAAAGTTCGTCGAGTCTTCTTCGAATTGAGCCCTCGAGCACACCATTCTAGTATGTATATGATTTATGGTGAATTTAACGGTTTTCAGGTACAATAGAATTCCAGTTTTACGGTTAAACTTAGGGGTAGTCGTTTTAATCTTTAATGGTCATAATTTCCAGCGAAACTTGCACAAAGTATTCGTCACAGCAAGGGCAAAAGTAATTTATCCAGTTCCACCAATTTAGAAAAATATTTCCTTTGGGAACACGCGTCGAGCAGGTTATGGCACATAATTAGTTTAAACTGTAACTTATAATCTATATACTTAGCGATTGTAACTTAAGTAAAATAGAATGTAAGCAAGTAAGAACTTGCCTGGGAACGTCTCGGGGATGGACGGCAGCGACGCGGTCTATTGTGATGGCCCGACGCGATCACGACAAGGATTGGCCTCGGCTAGATCTTGGCTCGGCCTCGGAGCTTGGACTAGGCTAGAAGCTCGAGCATGGCATCAAAGCCTCGGTTGCTGGGGTCTTGACGGTGAGGGTGGTGGTTGATAGAGCGGGTGTTAGAGAGAGAGAGAGAGAGAGAAAGAGAATTGAGAGGGAATTGAGAGAGGGGAAGTGAGAGTTAGTGACAGAGAGTGAGTTAGAGATAGAGAGTTAGATTGAGAGCAAGAGAGAGGGAAAACAGAGAGTGGGAAACTGAGAGATGTGTGAGAGAGACTAGAGTTAGAGAGTGAGGGACTGAGGGAGAGAGAGGGAGTACTGGAAAATGAGAACAGAGAGAGATCACAGAGGGGAGAGTGAGAGAGACAGACTGAGAGAGAGTAGAGAGAGAGAGGAACGAGAGAAAGAGAGAGAACTGATGATGATGATGATGATGACGAGGCGGTCGACGAGATGTAGGTACGTCGACGATGAGACGAGGAGCTCGCCGGCGTTGGGGCAGGAGTGGTCGAGCTCGGGTGCAGGGGGTTCGAGCTTGGCAGTGGGTTTTGGGTGATGGTGGCAGGGTAGAGTGAGGGACGGTGGTGAGGAGAGGAGGTGAGGAGTGAGTTGTAGCGGGAGAGCGAGGGAGGAGCGAGAAGAGGGGTGATGCCGGCGGTGGCAGCGGTTGCGGGTGCGGGTCGAGAGGGGAGGAAGAAGGAGAACGAGAGAGATGGAGATAGTGAGGTGAAGAAAACATGAGTGGGTAAGTACGAAAGGAGAGATATGGAGACGGGGTCGCGCGTCGTGGGGAGTAACGGCGCGCGAGCGAGGACGGAGGAGGCGGCGTGGGCTACGGCGGGGAGAGCGGATCTCGCGCGGGTGAAGGGGGTTACCGTTGGGGAATTTAAAGGAGATGAACAGTAGAGGGGGTCGGGTCGGGTTGAGGGCGAAGCGGGCGCGGCAAGGGTGAGGAGAATGGGCCGGGCCTGCTGCCAAAAGAAAATGAAATGAATTCTAAAAGAGGGGATGGGCTCAAGTGGGAATGGGCAGGCCAAGAAAATTAAATGGAAAGAATTAATTGAGGTAAAGAAACGGGCCATGGCTTGGAAATAACATGATGGGAAAAATGGGCCGGCTAGGTAGGCTCTGAGAAATAAGGAAAAGTATTTTAAATAAATAAAGAGGGCTGGGCCGGGAATTTGTAAGGGGATAATATAGGATTAGGGAATTCGGATTGGGTTGAAATAAAAGAAATATGCAGTTTAGAAGAAATAAAATTATAGATAAAATGAATACAATTATAACTGAGAATACATAGAATTCTAAAGTAATAAAATACGAACTTTGGTATAAAAGGGGCCGGGTGTTACACATATTGGTAGAGCCCTTAGGATCTTTGCTTGATTACCAGCGTTGTGATGGCAGTCACACTAGTGGGGGCTGGGTAGTCTATAAGCACATCCTTATACAAGTCCCTTGTTGTAGGATTATCGAGACGGGGCATCGATACTCCAGAGTAGACTAATATATACGCTTCTCATCCCAGCATGGGAGATGGTCTATCCCATAACCATTAATACGTCGTACTGGAGATAGTATGCAGGTGCTCATTAGGTTATGAGTACACTAAACAGGACTCGTCGGGAACTGCTGGTGGGTATTATACCTATCTTCGGGTAGCAGTTCCTAGGTGACATGAATACAGCTTAGTCCGTTGACTTGACACTGCTGCTTCGCCTTGAGTGTGTTCCCACTGTACTTAGATTACTACCCTACCACGGCTCAAAAGGTTCATTCAAACAGGTAGTAGTTGGGTGCAGTCCCGAAGCACTTAGAGGCAGTAGCGGTTAGATAGGATTCGTCTATCCCGGTATCGGGGGTTGATGTCGCACTGTGTTCGGAAAGACATTACACAAAGTCCTTGGCCAAGGCAAGTGAGATTTACTGGTGGGTACTCCAGTAGTTTCTCAGGGTGTTTTGGTCTACTCTCTGACACGACTTATTGCGCTATTAGGGGTCTGACGATTACCGCCCCCTAGACCCGATATGCAATACTCTTAGACGAACAGACCGGACTGTACGGAGATTGTCATAGATAGGCTCAGTAGGAGTTCGGATGAGTTTTCTCATCGGCCTTCTCATCGACACATACCTGGGGGCCGTTACGTACAGCTAGTGCCACTTGCGGCCTGTGGTTAAACCCACTGCCAGCGTAGTGTCGAGTCTTTAGAGTCCCACACAGAGGGTTTCCCTACATCGAACGAAAGATGTAGAGGTCATATGGTTTTACGACAGGGTTCGATCACGTACGTGTACTTATGCACGGATGATGATTCGGACGGACAATACTAGTGGGCTTTGGTTTAAGCCGAATCCTAGTATTGTATTGATGGGGTTTTTTTTCTTTTGATCCGCATTCTTTGGAATACGGATACAGGTATGTATATACGGACGAGGGGAATTTTTGTAAATTGGTCAAAGATGCTTCTAGAAGATGCTATGTCATAATGGTATTTTTCATTATAGTTTAAATGAAAACACTTTGTGACATGGAGAAAAAAGAGGTGTAAATTGCATAATGTTGAGTAAAGCTTTGGATGACACTTGTGGGGGTTTTAGCCCATGACTCACCAAGTTGGAACTTGAATCATAATTCCTTTTCTAATGTGATTTATTCATATTAGAAATTCTATGGTTCATTTGAGAACAAGAGAGGCTCTCTCATTTTCTTTATGCAATTTTTCTCACTAGCTTTTTCTCCATTACCATCTTCTTCCTCAAAACCCTAGTAACTCATGTGTTGAGTAATCTAAGATAAGAAAAGACTATCCATTCCATCTACACACTCTACATTGTCTACAGCATCATGAGTAGCGATCTTGATGCCCTAGTTGCCTCCGTTGAGGTGGGAGCTCGATGTACATACTCTCGGGTGGATCGTTTTCGGCAAGAGAGGTCCGACGAGGAAGCCCGATCCGGACGATCCGAAGAGTCTTTAACGAGGTGGAGGACAGCGAGGAATGAAGACCCGAAGGACATGAACGTGAGGTATTAACTTCTGCACTTATGGTTTACCTCACATCTAGTTAGCTAGTTAGGGTTTAGCACCGATCCTAGAGTTCAAGTCCGTGTCGCGATCTTTGTAAAATACATATTTTGAAATTCCGCCTCCCCGAGAACACGCGAGGTGCATGAGATGGACTTACACTTTCCAAGCTCCTAGTAGTCGTCTGGATCGAGTTTGGTTGCCGGTCTTCCTCCATCTACGATGATCCACCTGAGGGAAACGGCGCAAGCTCCAGACTCGCCAAGCGAAGCAACCGACGCTCCAAGGTTGCTTGCAATGGAGAGTGGATGATTGGTACATTTTTACTTTGTCGTATTTAGAAAGAATTTTGAAATTACCGCAATAAAAAACGGTGTCGCGTGTAGCGAGCCGTGATGAGTACGGGTCGTCCGTAGGGAGATGGTAAGTTTTTAGGCTTGTTTTAACGAGTTAACACCTTGTTTTGAGTTTGTTGTTTATGCTAAGTGTTGCAACAATGTTATATTTAATAAAAAGACTTGTTAAGGGTAGTTTTAGGTTAACTTGCATGAAGATGATGTTTGCTGATTCCTTATAGGCCGAATTTTGATATTGACACTAAGGCAATAGGCAACAATGTGGATTAGGGAACTTGAAATACGGTATTTGCAGTTTTTCGCTAAATCCGTATTCCTTGTCCCTTGTCCTTCCGTTGTTATCTCTTGACCTTAGCCTTCGGCAAACCACTCGCAGTCCGGTCACGATTAGGAATCACCGCTACCGCGGTAGGATAGGGTGCCTATCGGAGCGGAATTACGAGTGGTTTGCTCGGAGTTTCAATTGCAAAGTTAAGGTTTTTAAGGTTTTAGCAAGCATATCTCCTAACACAAACTAACCATATTCTACCCTTAACAAGTAAATCAACCACTCACGCATATTTACAATAACAAAATAAAAAGGAAAAGAGTAAGGCAACATAATAAGAAATAGCAAGAAAAGAAAAGACAAAGAGAGAACCGATAAAACATGCAAATTCCTTCACTTTTTCTTTAATCCTGTATAATCATGAAATCAAAATACCAAACTTTAAGGTTGCAAGCTCACTAAAGTGGTTGCAAGATCAAAGTAAAGCAATGATTTAAAAAGTTCCAAATATGTAGAAGGCAAGACATATGTAATAAAATGAGAACTTTATTGAATTTCAAACAAGATACAACTATTCTTGAAGTCAAGAACCTAAACCTTAAGCTTGCAAGTTCAATGGAGAAGTTGCAAGGTCAAGACAAAGGGACAAGACCTCAAGAGTTCAAAGGAAAACAAGTTACAAATTACAAGAGTTCTAAAACAAAACTAGAGAGAAAGTATCCCCTCCCCTTGCCCCTTGGTCTGGTATTTATAGGCACAAAAGAAATTTAAACAAGTAATAAAAATAGGATGATGTGACTGCAAGAGATCAACAGAACAAAATGGGGCCCATTAGAGTTAGGGGGCCGGCGAGCTCGGCTATAGTGGGCATGTGGCCGGCCAAAATCCGAGCGTCCAGGCTCGTGTTGATGTGGTGGTCTTGTGTGCTCTCCAATATCACTCTGGTGCTGCTTGATTTGTCTATGTGAACCTGGGTTGTACTCAGGGATTTGGAGGGAAACCTTGATGCTTCAAATCACATCAACTCTTTTTGCATTAAACACACATCACTTCTCATGTGCCCACTTGCACCAATTCATCATGTCATGTAGCCTAGGCGGCCCCACCATGGTCCATGTGTACACTTGTATTGTGTTGGACCAAAATTGTGTGCACACATCTATTTGCAAAAAGAACTCTTTGGACAATGATTGGTTTTCTGTTCTGTTTGCAGTGTCGGCTTCTAAACATTATATTCGTGATTTTGAGTGTGTTTCCAGTATTTTATCACGAACGCCTGTAATCTGTATTACTGAGCAGACACTGGTTAATAGTACCGATATATAACAAAATAGATAATGAATGAGCGGTATTAAAATGCGGTTTTTAGTGATGAACAGTGGATGTGTAGGAATGTCTCATTATAATTTTTCTCTCATCACAATGCTCAAAGAGCAACTCAAGAAGATGAAGAGGAGGTGGTGAAACAGGTGGCGTGAGCAACTCAAGAAATGTGCTAAACCTTTTCCAAGTGAGAAAAAATGAGTGATGAAGTGAAGGGAAGAAAGTCAAGAAAAATGAGCAAGGCTCACCAAGAATGTGGCTGCCCCCCCCCCTCTCTCTCTGTCTTAATCAAGCACACACAAAATATCTCTTTTCATTTTACAATAAACAAATGCAAACCATACCTCTCTACATGATTTCACCCATGCTCATGCCAACTCACCCTTCACTTCATTTTCACAATCGATTTTCTAAAAAGAAAATCAATAATGAGGTGGCCATCTTCTAGAAGCAATTTCGTATAAATACGGAATACTTCCCGGTATACATATCGAAATACATATACGCATATTCGTACCAAAATATGAATAGACAAGAGAGAAAATGAATAGTGAACAATAATAGTAGAATACATATATATAAATTATTAAATCAAAACTTGATTTAATAATCCGGCTTAATCCTAAGCCGCTAGTATTATCAACCGTCTGATTAAAGTCTGTGCAGCCTGTACACATATTTAATCGGACACCTGTATGTACTAACATACGTCATCTACACCATATCGCCTGAACCATGAAAACCCTCTGTGTAGAACTCTAAAGACTCGTCAATACGCTGGCAGTGGGTTTAACCACAAGCACGTCAGCGGCAGTAGCTGTACGTAACGGCTATCCAGGTATTGAGCGAAAGGAAGGCCGATGAGCAAACACATCCAAACCCCTACTAAGCCTGACAGTGACAATATCCATAAAGTCCGGTCTGTTCGTCTAAGAGTATCGCATATCGAGTCTAAGGGGGTGGATAAAGTCAAGACCCCTAATAACACGACATTTGGTGTCGGCATGAAACCCATCACCGCCTGAGAAACTATCGATCCTGGATCGGTAATTCTCGTCTACCCCGGCCAAGGATTTCTGGTGATGGCCACCCGTGCACAACGCGACATCAACCCCCAATACCGGGAGAGGCGAATCCTCGACGATCCGCTCACTGCCTCCATATGGCTCGGGACTGTACCCAACTAAAACCTGTTTGCACGACTCCTTTGAGCCGTGGTAGGGTAGTAATCAAAGCACAGTAAGAACTCACATGAGACAAATGACAATCTTAGGTCGACAGACTAACCTGTACACATGTCACCTGGGAACTGCTATCTTACAATAGGTATAATACCAACTAGCAGGTTCCCGGCGAGTCCGTCCAGTGTACTCATAACCCAATGAGCACATGTATACTTTCTTAAGTTATCAAACTAACACCAATGGCTTGTGAGACCTAGCCACCGCCCCTCGTCGGGGTCTCGATCAGTATGCACTAGTCTACACTAGAGTATCGATGTCCAGTCTTGAAACTTCTACGACTAGGGACATTTAAGGATTTGCTTATAGATCCCCAGCTCCCACATATATGATCGCCATCATAATGCTGGTTGTCAAGCAAGAATCCTATGGGCTCTATCAATATATAATAGTGATGATAAAGACAAACCAGATAGCATACTATCATCTCGAGTAAGACTGTTCTACCGGTATAAGTCCTCCCTCAATCATCATAATCACCTGCCTGGGGCTATGATAATTATCTTGAGGGCACTATAGCCAACATCTTTATCTCAAGTCCGCGGAGAAAGACATCTCCCGAAATGAGAAATACATGTCTTAGAATATGTCTGTATATCTGATAAGACCCAGTTCACAAATGAACTCTAAATCCAGCAAACTTCTTAGACCGTGCCATCAACTGAATTTAATCAGTATCCTGCGCCATGCCTCCCTCAGTATCCGCTTGGACCACCTGTCTAAACTACTGCCCCTCAAAAGAAGGAAAACTATAACTCTGACAGTCACTCTGTCATCCAGGTCACCTTGGAAGCCCGGAATGATAATCGTCTCCCGAAGGAGGCTGTCATTACCATATCCTTAGTACAGCCACTTATATTCAAAAACCGCTTCTGAACGTTTCTCCAGGATTGGATTAATATATCAACTTATTGCATCTAGTGCAAAAACAATATCTGGTGTGGTACTTGACATCTCATGATTGACTCAATTGCATAAGCAAGTGATATGCCAATCATGCACATCCCTCTCCCATTTAGTCTTTAAGACATCTTTAGAGAGGGTGACTCCATCACCTGCAGGTACACCACCATGCCAGGAGTCGTCCATTCTAAAACACCTTTAAAATACTGTCTAAGTACCCAGATTGAGAAACTACCCAATTCTAGATCTAGAACCATAGATCTAGTAACCAGAATGCCTAATATAATATCCAAATTCTATGTGGAGAAACCACTGTGTGACAACCACAGAATAACCGATCGTAGTGTAGAAATTTCACTTCCTACAAAGTGTATGTCATCCAAATACCAGGACATACCATCCTACTACATTCTTAACAGATCCATCTCCTATTCTGAGGAAGTCAGCCTATGACTGTTACATCAAAAATAAATGATCTATCTCCGTTATACTTGCTTTAGTCTATAAATAGACACAAGCTACTTGTCCACTATGCTTTCGCTGCTTCCACTGACTACAACAACCCTTTGGCAGAGTCATATACACATGCACTTCTAAAACTAGTTTAGAACGACGCTATACTCATACTCATGCTGGGTCTCATAGTCTAGAACAGCAGTAATGGCAAGTTTGGATAAACAAGAACCTCCCTGTCACCGTCTTTGAGAATACTGAAGTACCTCTCGGTTGCCTAAAGTTACCCACCATATCCGCGGAGTAGATAATAGAATGTCAAACCCGATTGAATCTTTAGGTTCTATTAAATTTTCAGTAATCATTTTCGGTTCTGGAATTACTTCCAGTTCTACCATACTCCCGCTACTGTTTTCTGAAAAAATCCATTTTACTAAAACTGTGGCGAGTCAAGAACAATATCACTATTGATCTTCCAGATGGTAGAAAGTTAACCCTATTCATAGCCTGGGATAACCCACAAACTGCCATTACAGAAACGTGCCTTGAGTTATCCAGAATCTGGTTGTAAGCATAAGCCGGACAACTCCATATACCTTAACATCGTTAAGATATGAACCGTTCTATATACAATATAGAAACAGAGGCACTGATTTAATTGGAACCAGATTCAAATCATGCAGCTGTCTCCAGTGCATGTCAACTAAATGGAAGGAAGCCGATCAGCATTACTCAACTTAGGAGTGCATCCATATATGAGTAACCTGAAAGAGAAGCAAGTTCTCAAAACCATTACTATCAACTGAATATCAAACACAAGTATCTACATCTTCGATCACCTTGAAGAATCCTGATACTTGCAACACATGGTTCTCTACTTTATTCTTATACCTATAACTTCTCAAAACTTGGACCTTATATTTCTACGAAATACTCGTCTAAAACTGGAGAAGTCATAAGTAAACAGAATAAAGTATGAGCACCAACCCCTCTGTCCTAATGGACACTGGACAATATACAATACTTTGTATAAGTCCCCTGAGTTGAACAACTCAAACCCTGTGCGTCGTAGGTTGAAAACTGTACTTATGATTAAGAAGAATTACACCGCTGTTGAATGCTCCTTACCTAACCATCAACTGATGTAGGTAAATTTTATGGACAAAATTTCAAAAAGTTATATCTCACTTTATAAAATAAACGTACATATATATCAGTTTGAAATTGGTGCATAACAACGGATATTCAAAACCAAATATTTGCCGTCAGGAAAAACCCCAGGCGATTTCCTCAAATATCTCCAATTACAATGAATTCTGATATAATAACAATATAATCACCTAATTCCCAATAACTTACTCCCACTCATCATCTGTAAAACCATACAGATGTTGTTAGTTATATGTATGCCCTAGAGGCCATTATTGTACATTGGATGTATATTGTAGTGGATGCTGGGACATATATAGGGAGGACTTTCTTGCTCAACAGGATAGTATGCTATCTGGTTACTCTTTACCTTAACGTGTATACTGATTGTCTCTCTGTTACATGTTGGTAAAGCCCTTAGGATGTGTACTTGACTACCTGGACTATGATGCGGATCATGCTAGTGGGGACATGGTAGTCCATAAGTACATCCTTCAAAGTCCCTAGTCGTGGGTGTATCGAGACGGGGCATCGATATACCAGAGTAGACTAGTGTATACCTTCTCGACCCATACAGATGGGCGATGGATGATCCCATATCCATTGGTGTTTGACATCGGAGATGATATACGGGTGCTCAGTAGAGACTGGGTACACTGGACGGACTCGCCGAGAACTCCTAGATGGTATTATACCTTACGTCAGATGGCAGTTCTCTGGTGACACTGGTACAGAGTAGTCTGTTGACCCGAGATCGTCATAGAGTCTTGTGTGGTTCCCACTGTGCTTTGATTTTCACCTTACCACGTCCAAGAGGGCGTGCAAAACGGTGGCTTTTGGGTACAGTCCCGAATCACATGGAGGCAATGAGCGATAGGAGGGGATTCGTCTCTCCCGGTATAGGGAGTTGATGTTGCGCTGTGTTCGATTGGCTATAACCGGAAATCCCTGGCTAGGGTTGCTGAGATTTACTGGTAAGTGTTACCAGTAGTTTCTCGAACTGTTATAGACCTCATATCGACACGACTTATCGAGCTATTGGGGTCTGATGTTTACCACCCCTAGGCAAGATATGCGACATATCAGACGACGAGACCGGACTGTACGGTAGTGTTACTGGTTGGATTCACTGGAGTGTGAGCGGGCTTGCTCGTCGATCTTCTGATCGCTCAATATCCGGGTGGCCGTTACGTTTAGCAGACCGCTTGCGGCTTGTGGGTGTTTGATATGATCATCACCTGCTGCCGGCGTATTGACGAGTCTTTAGAGTCCTACACAGAGGTTTCCTGGCTCAAGCGAAACGAAATAGGAGCGCATATGAGATATGTGCGGGACCGAGAATGATACCGGTATGTGATACTGTATTCGATTCTCGCGATTTGTGACATTGATCGGTTATATGCGATATAGCCGGGTTATCGGATCAAGTGTTGATTCGATATGTTGTTACTATTGATATTGGTCGGTTATATATACGATATGACCGGATCATTGAATCAATGATTGATTTAATGATTTAATGCATAATTATATATTTGATATATTATTTTGCATTAACTAGTATCGGTTCACTTTAAAAGGATTTTCTCACTTGTTTGTATCATGTTTGATGATGCAAGATTGCTATGGTTTGTGTAAAGAATTAAACCTAGGTTAAGTAAATGGTTAGGGTTTTATTTATTCATTCTATCATTCATTTATCTATTTATTTTTGGATAAAAAGATTGAGAAAAGAAAAACAAAAGGGTTGCTTTCAAACATGAAGCTTGTTGAAGCTTTGACCAAGTGACCACTTTGTCTTCTTCTCCAAACCCTAACCATTCACCTAACTCTAGTTAACTCTCTACACATGACCATGGTTAGATTATGATAAGAATTCATTTTTATATTCTATTCTTATCATAACAATAATACTTATCATATTATCTTCTTCTTCTTCTTCATCTTCTTCAATGAAGAAAGCTTCACTTCATCAATGGTGATTGATGAAAATGAGTGAGAAATCCAATTCTAAAGTGAACCCACTTCCTATTTCTTCATCCTCTACCTCTTGCCAAGTAGTATAGGGTGTTTCCTTCACAAGTTTTCTTGACTTGGTGAAGTTGGAGCTTGATCTAGCGATGCCTCGACGTAGATCATCTTCGGCATCGTCGTCGATGACCTAGCCCGTCCATTCTCCGATGAAGCCGACACAAGAGCCCGAGATCCGATTTGTACAGCGGAGAGGACTTCATCACGGAGCCGTGGAGGTGGAGGACCGGATCTACAAAGGTTGTATTTCCGTACTCTTAGTTAAAGTTGTTAACTAGTTGCTTTTTCGCCTAAACTTCAAGCCAACGATCCGTATTAGGGTTTCTCGGCACCTCTAATTTTTGAAATTGGCATGGTTGATGCCTTGTGAGACCTCTTGAGAGAGCCTAGGAACCCTACAGTGGTATCAGAGCCTAGCTAGAGCCTTAGGCGAAGTCTAGACGGAGTTTGAAATCCGAACGAACCCGAAACCCATTTTCCAAAATGCTCTCTGTCCAATTTTTAAAAATCTGGATTTTTCAATATTAAAAATATGCAGAAAATTAAGCAGGGATTTTTATGAATTACTGTGAAAAACGGAGACCTAACTCCGTCATAACGCCGCGGAACCGCGGCCTAAGCCCACGTGGCGCGGCGGTTCCGCGGCCATATTGTTGACTCTTTGACTCCTATTTGCACAGTAATGTTTATAATTAATTCATGTGTTTTCTGGGTAATTTTAATATATACTATACAGTTGAGTTTTCTGGGGTTGTTTTGGGATTTCATGGATTCGATTGGATTGTCTAAACTTGTCTATATGTTTTCCGGATAATTTTTTGAATATGTTAAAAAGTTCGACCGGATATAAATACCCAATTTTTCCCCTGTCAGGAAATTTCCAAGTGTTGGATTTTTCCGTGGTTTAAAGACGTTCTAAGTAGTGCAAGTAACGCAATAGACCCTCTAGAAGACAACAAACCTTAACTCGATTATGTGACCGTCTTGAACTGCCCTTTGAACCTTCGGGTTTGGGGCAGTACGGCGTGCCACATGTGAGGCGTTGGCTTGACCCTTCTACGGCTGGACCGTTGGTACTGAGGCACGAACTGAATATTTTTAGACTTGTTTCATGTGTTGATCTGTTTCGGGAAAACTTGGGTGTTTGACTGTTCGATCGGAAAGTTTAACATTTTCTAATTATCTGGAATGTGATACAATAATTGGAATTCACAAACAGTTATGAGATAACTGAATGAATGTTATAAACATAGCAGTTTAGTCTCACCTGATCGGTTGCCATGGAATTTTGATGTGATCAAAAGTCCGTCGCAATCACGTAGCGTACGCGGATACTCGCCGGATAAACTTAATAGACAGCCTCACTCCATAGCCCCGACCAAGTGACTGAAGGAGAACCCCGTCGCCGAAAGCATCCGTTTGGGTGCTCCCGGTAGCGGTGTTCCGCCTTGGTGCACTTCGTCGACGGCGTCGGGGGTGCGGCCGCCTACTAAAGTTTGCGACGAGCATTCGATCAGGATGTCGGGAATCTTGTTGAATTGCCCGACTTGATATTAAAAAGTGTTTTCGATTTTGAGACTAAAATGCGGGGTTTATAATTGGTAGGCATGCGATGTCTAAGGAATTCATTTGATTAGGCATGCGATGTCTATGTAGATTGCGGATTCCAACTGTTTTAGTTTTACACTTTCTTTTCTGTGACCGTAAGTGTAATATGTGATATCGCCGGTTTCGTTGCTATATGTCAACGACAATTGGGATGCACATATTTACTTACGTTGATGACATGTGATGTTATGTGTTGCTGGATATGTTATATTGGATCGTCGTGTTTGAATAGCCGGGGGTTTTTATGTGAGATGAGTGTTTTTCATTTTCATTCATGTAAAAACTTGTATGTAATATTCTTTTATTTGGGGCGGTTCCAGGTAGCGGAAGATGTCACCGTTTGTATATTATTTACTTTTCCGCACTAGGATAGACCCAAGGAGGGGAGCACAAGTAACCGGGTTCTGGAGTCCAGTGGGAGACCAACTCGAGGAGTCGAGTCCGGGTCTCCTAACTCTAGAATTGGTAGGGTTGCTTGCCGCTCTCGTAGGGGTCTAGGGTGTGGGTTTGGCTATTCATCACGACCGTGGAATCCGTGTTTTATACTGGCTCGTATTGAAAACACGGACGTCCTAGTATATCCAATATTTCATATGATTCTTCTGCTGCGATATCTGTGATGTGATCATGTGATGTTCTGTGATAGATACTGTATATAGTATATATGATATATTATATAGGCGTTACTTATGTTTTACACCCGCGCTAGCCCTGCCCCGCTCTGCCGTTAGTTACCTAACCTAACGGTGCACGAGGGGATATCGAGGCGAATGCGGATGGCATAAGGTACTTAAATGATGGGACTTCATTAATGAGATTAATGAAATAAAAGAAACCTAAGATGTTGTAGAATCGAATTTCAAAATAAAACAGGTAGCTACAGTTCTTGCTTTGCACAGCGGTATATATGATATATCCTGCACCTTATTCGATAAGGAAAGGACCGAGATCCCTTCACCGGGAGTGACTCCTTTAGCAATAACTGGCAGATGCTACACACTGGTTTGTCTTTTGATTGCTTTTAAGAGTTCTGCTTTGCACAGTGATATATATGATATATCCCGCACCTCATTCGACGAGGAAAGGACCGACGATCCCTTCACCGGGAGTGACTCCTTTAGCAAAACTAGAAAAGCCTCAAAAACACTCCATTTCAAAATTCATTCGATCTTACAACGATATCAAGTTCATTACGCAATAGGTTTTCAGAAAAACCTGTCGTAGCCTTCCGTCATTTCAGATATGTACTAGTTAGTATTCGTGCTGCGGTTGGTTGGCCTCCGTCAAGGCGTAGTGTACGGTAGCTAACTAGTGCTTATCTGCTAGCATATGATGCGATTGGATTAAGGTATTCGTACGGCGTTGTTTGGCCTCCGTCAAGGGTCGTGCGGGTGGGTTTAATTCAATCAAGAAATGTACGGGTTGAACTTGACTAGCGGACTATGTGTTGTTTGGCCTCCGTCAAGGTCATAGGACGCTAGGGGCAAAATTATCGGGAATTTCAAGTGTTGAAATTTGCAATGAGATTGCATACCTTCTATGAGATAGTTGGATCCCGATACCCACTGCGAGTAAGAGTTACTCCTGGGAGAGTTTTACACATTACAATTAGCTGATCAAGTAGGTGTCTAGAAAGGTGTTAACGAGGTTACGCCTCTGGGAAAACGAGGTTTACATTAATTAGGTTCGTGCGAAAGCACGGGGGACCTCCCTCAAAGTACCGACACTGGCCTGGCTGAAAGATTGGCGAACTTGTAGCGTGTAATTAATCCCGGCTAGTCTTTCCTTTTAGGGTTTGAAGGAAGATTTGATAAAAACAGTGGGATCCATCCTGATTAGATAAAATAATAACCAATCTATTCTTGCAAGAGCGCACGCTGAGTGTTTTCTTCTCTCTCTCTCCAGGTAGCGACCATATCACGCCTTAATCAAGATAATAATACGGACATTTGACCGAACCCGCTTGTTATACTGAGCTGGGGAACGTTGGACCCGCTCCAACTTATAATTGTTATAAGACAGAGTAGGAAATAGGGGAATACCAGATTTTCCGTGCCGCCCAAACGAAGAGAATGCATGATGATGCATCATCTTCGGGTGTGTTCATTATACAGAACTGTTTCTCAATGTCCTTTACGTCCTGGGTATATGATACCGGATCAGGATCCCAGATATGTAATCTGTTACATAGGGCTACAGAAAGGTAAAGAACTGAGAACGGGTGATAAGTTTCATGAGGCAGAAAACGGGGCAAGAGTTGCAGCCAAGTCTGTCGGTCACTGTCACCCTGTATTATCAGTGCATTGATTCTGAACGTATGTTATTAGATACCGAACCTGATATACAAAATCATATCTGTCTCTTTATTAGTAAAGAAACGATAAAATTTTGTATTGTTGGATAATGTTTTGGACATTTCCTATATCAAAAGTTGATCGGTTCAGGCACGTTATCTAAAAACATTAATGTTCTAAATCAAACTACAGTTCTTAGTATACAGAACACACACAAGAGGAAGAGTTCAAAAATGAACGAATTCTTCTTGAGGTATTGTAGACTAGGTCAGATCAATGTGACCCGATTAGCTAGAGTTACATAAAGATGCATATTTAAATTAGTTTGAATTTACATCTTGTGAAACTCGCCAGTCATGTCACAAAGATAAGATGACCATAGCTCCGTTTACTGGAAACAGAGAAAGAGTTAATGAACTCCTGGGACTGATACATGATGATGTATGTAAGGTCTCCTATCTACATATACCAAGACCGGTTCTTTATACTTCATTACATTCTCTGATGATCTCTCAAGATTCAGACATATGTTCCTGTTGAAACACAAGTCCGAACCTTTTGAGATATTCACAGAATATGATTTAGAAGTAGAGAACCAAAATACGGGTATAAGTATTATGTCCTTTGATGTGATCGAGGAGGAGAATACTTGAGCACGGAAATCCTGGACTATTCTAAAGGAGAATGTGATTCTCTCTCAGCATTACTCCTCCATATACACCATAGCACGATGGTATATCGGGGCAGAGCAATCACACCCTATATGATAAGGTGTGCTCTATGATGAGTACTACTGAGTTACCTATTTCCTTTTGGGAGTTATGCACTTATGAAGTTGCATATCTATTGAATAGGGTTTCGATCAAATCTGTTGCCTACCACTTCATATGTGATATGGAAAGGTAAGAGCCCATATCTTAAGTTAGTTAAGATTTGGGGTTGTCCGGCCTATGTCTAAAAGCAAAATCCGGACAAGCTCGAGGCAAGGTCTGTTATGTAGAACTGGAAATGTTCCAGCTATATAAACTGCAGCAGATGATTTGATAGAACCAAAGGATTCAGTACATTCCAACGAACCTCGGCCTCTCCGCCGATCTAGTAGGGTTCCTCACCCACCTGAGAGATACTTCGGTTTCTCTATGACAGTGGGAGCGAGGATTGCATCATGAGATGGTGACCCAACTAGTTTCGAGCTGGCCATCAGGAGTAGGACTCTATAAGAATGGCTGGATGCTTAGTGATCTGAGATAGAATCCTTATACACCAACAAAGTATGGACTTTGGTTGCTATATCTGAAGGGTTAAATCCCCATCAGGAGCAAGTATATCTTGAGAAGATTACTTGGTGTAGATGGAAAAGTTGAGACTTTCAAAGCTAGACTTGTTAAAAGTTTGCATCATTGACCAGGTATGGATAATGATGAAACCTTTTTCAAGTAGCTATGCTTAAGTCCATCCAGATCCTACTTGTCACGGCTACATACCATGACTACGATATCTGGTGGTTGGGTGTCATGACTGCTTTTCTAAATGATGTTTTAGAAGAGTGCGTCTATAAGTACACAGCCAGAGGGCTTCGTAGACAGTGGGAGCAGCGGAAACGTGTGCAAGATGCTTTATAGGATTAAAGCAGGCATCGCAGAGTTGGAACATCTGTTTTGATGGATTAGTCAAAGAGTTTGACATCATCAAAATGGTAGATGAACCTTGTATAAACAAAAAGGTAGTAGGGAGTATGGTGGTGATCCTCGTAGAGTACGTGGATGACATACTCTTGATAAGAAAGGAGTTTCTTATGCTACGCTCGATCAATCTCCGTTTATCACAAAGATTCTCTGTGTAGGATCAAAGTGATACCTACTAAATCCTGGATTTTGGATCTATGAGATAGATCTAATTGGATGTTAGGATACTCACTAGATGTAGTGAGATGGTATCAATCGATCCTGGGGAGAATCACTGGAAGAGTTCCAGGGTGATAAGGTCGACTGAATGTCAGTCACAGGCATTGTCTTTACCCTCAGTAAATGGACGGTATGTTGGAAGAGTTCCAAGCTAGATACCGTGGCATACTAGAAGATAAAGGCTGGATACATCGCTACTTAAGATGCTACCAAAGAAGCAGTCTGGGTGTATATTTGTTCATGAGATGAACCTTGTTCCTCCCATTGTGTGACAATGGAGTTGTGGCTTATGCAAAGGAACATCCGTCCCATCAGTGATCCAGACATATTCTAAGGCAGTATCACCTGATCATGGAGATGGCTGATCTCCAAGGTGATCGAGGTTAGGAGAGTAGACTCAGAGGACAACACGGCGGATCCATTCACAAAGGCCTTTTCCCAGAGAGAGACTTTTGTGTGACAATGGTTGAGTATGAGATACTGCAACCACTGCTACAGATGGCCCTAGTGCAAGTGGGAGATTGTTAGTTATATGTATGCCCTAGAGGCCATTACTGTACATTGGATGTAAATTGTAGTGGATGCTGGGACATATATAGGGAGGACTTTCTTGCTCAACATGATAGTATGCTATCTGGTTACTCTTTACCTTAACGTGTATACTGATTGTCTCTCTGTTACATGTTGGTAAAGCCCTTAGGATGTGTACTTGACTACCTGGACTATGATGCGGATCATGCTAGTGGGGACATGGTAGTCCATAAGTACATCCTTCAAAGTCCCTAGTCGTGGGTGTATCGAGACGGGGCATCGATATACCAGAGTAGACTAGCGTATACCTTCTCGACCCATACAGATGGGCGATGGATGATCCCATATCCATTGGTGTTTGACATCGGAGATGATATACGGGTGCTCAGTAGAGACTGGGTACACTGGACGGACTCGCCGAGAACTCCCAGATGGTATTATACCTTACGTCAGATGGCAGTTCTCTGGTGACACTGGTACAGAGTAGTCTGTTGACCCGAGATCGTCATAGAGTCTTGTGTGGTTCCCACTGTGCTTTGATTTCCACCTTACCACGTCCAAGAGGGCGTGCAAAACGGTGGCTTTTGGGTACAGTCCCGAATCACATGGAGGCAATGAACGATAGGAGGGGATTCGTCTCTCCCGGTATAGGGAGTTGATGTTGCACTGTGTTCGATTGGCTATAACCGGAAATCCCTGGTCAGGGTTGCTGAGATTTACTGGTAAGTGTTACCAGTAGTTTCTCGAACTGTTATAGACCTCATATCGACACGACTTATCGGGCTATTGGGGTCTGACGTTTACCACCCCTAGGCAAGATATGCGACATATCAGACGACGAAACCGGACTGTACGGTAGTGTTACTGGTTAGATTCACTGGAGTGTGAGCGGGCTTGCTCGTCGATCTTCTGATCGCTCAATACCTGGGTGGCCGTTACGTTTAGCAGACCGCTTGCGGCTTGTGGGTGTTTGATATGATCATCACCTGCTGCCGGCGTATTGACGAGTCTTTAGAGTCCTACACAGAGGTTTCCTGGCTCAAGCAAAACGAAATAGGAGCGCATATGAGATATGTACGGGACCGAGAATGATACCGGTATATGATACTGTATTCGATTCTCGCGATTTGTGACATTGATCGGTTATATGCGATATAGCCGGGTTATCGAATCAAGTGTTGATTCGATAAGTTGTTACTATTGATATTAGTCGATTATATATACGATATGACCGGATCATTGAATCAATGATTGATTTAATGATTTAATGCATAATTATATATTTGATATATTACTTTGCATTAACTAGTATCGGTTCACTTTAAAAGGATTTTCTCACTTGTTTGTATCATGTTTGATGATGCAAGATTGCTATGGTTTGTGTAAAGAATTAAACCTAGGTTAAGTAAATGGTTAGGGTTTTATTTATTCATTCTATCATTCATTTATCTATTTATTTTTGGATAAAAAGAATGAGAAAAGAAAAACAAAAGGGTTGCTTTCAAACATGAAGCTTGTTGTAGCTTCATGAAGCTTTGACCAAGTGACCACTTTGTCTTCTTCTCCAAACCCTAACCATTCACCTAACTCTAGTTAACTCTCTACACATGACCATGGTTAGATTATGATAAGAATTCATTTTTATATTCTATTCTTATCATAACAATAATACTTATCATATTATCTTCTTCTTCTTCATCTTCTTCAATGAAGAAAGCTTCACTTCATCAATGGTGATTGATGAAAATGAGTGAGAAATCCAATTCTAAAGTGAACCCACTTCCTATTTCTTCATCCTCTACCTCTTGCCAAGTAGTATAGGGTGTTTCCTTCACAAGTTTTCTTGACTTGGTGAAGTTGGAGCTTGATCTAGCGATGCCTCGACGTAGATCATCTTCGGCATCGTCGTCGATGACCTAGCCCGTCCATTCTCCGTTGAAGCCGACACAAGAGCCCGGGATCCGATTTGTACAGCGGAGAGGACTTCATCACGGAGCCGTGGAGGTGGAGGACCGGATCTACAAAGGTTGTATTTCCGTACTCTTAGTTAAAGTTGTTAACTAGTTGCTTTTTCGCCTAAACTTCTAGCCAACGATCCGTATTAGGGTTTCTCGGCACCTCTAATTTTTGAAATTGGCATGGTTGATGCCTTGTGAGACCTCTTGAGAGAGCCTAGGAACCCTACAGATGTGAGAATCAAGTCTAGTAAATATGTAAGTGCACGGCGGCGCCCCGGCCGTCAATCCGACGCCGGAATGCGGAAACGGTGAATAACTTAAATTTTGCGGACTTTGCAAACCGGCACCACCGCGCACTAAACTCCGGATCGTAACCATTAAACTAGTCTAGCTAACTAACAAGAAAGGGAAGAGATGTATACCGACGATCCAAGTCCTCCGGTCTTCATCTCCACTCCGATCTCCTCGCGGGATCTCCGGTCATCGTCTCCTCGCCGGAAGGGCACCACGTCGCCTGCATCTTTTACGGGCTCCCGCCTCTATACCGAGGCAACTCGGGCATGAAGCCGGCAACTCGACATGCCCAAGATGTGCTGTAGGAAGTGTAGTGCTTTGTCTCTTTGGGGTTTGTTGCCTTTGAATGGAGGAATGAGGTTAGGAAAAATGGTGCTTTCATTTTTCCAAAACAAGAAGAAGAAGGAGATGTAGAATTCCTCACAAACAAGATGAACTCTCTCTCATTCTTTTCTTTCTCTCAAGTGTTCTTTCTTTTCTCTCATATCTTTTTCAACCATTTTCCATCAAAAAAGAGAAGAAGGGTGGAGGAAAAGATATATAACATGAAGGGAGGTGATGGTAGGAGATGAAAGAGGTGACCATATCCAAGGGACAAAGAAACATACAACCATGCTTCACTTTTTAAAACCATACCCTCATCAAATCACAAGTCAAAGCAAGTCATGGTGCAAAGAAAAGAAAGCTATCATAATCAATCCATTATGCAATAAAACCCCTCCACTAAAGTTATTTGCACAATTGCAAATAACCCCCTCCATCGGAAAAGTCCGGCCGGGAAAGAACAAATGAAAACCGGCCGGAACGGAAAGCAAACTGGCAACTCCAGAAAACTGGTCCCGTAATAAATTACAGGAAAACCCCACACTGTGCATACACACCCGCATTTGTATTCCGTCCGGATACAAATGCAAAGAGACAGAATCTACACTGTACTAAACTAGGACCGGCTTAAACCAAAGCCGGCTAGTAATATCCGTTCGATCCTGATCCGTGCAATACCGCACGTATCTGATCGAACCCTGCCATATATCTATACGGCCACTAGTACAAACCGTCCGATCCTGATCCGTGCAATACCGCACGTATCTGATCGGACCCTGCCATATCTCCATACGGCCTCTACAGCGTTTCGCCCGAAACCTGAGTAACTGAAAGTGTGGTGGACTCTAAAGACTCGTCAATACTATGGCTGTGGATTTAACCACTAGCACGTCAGAGGTATAAGCCAATACGTGACGGGCCACCAGCTATTGACTAAAAGGGACGTCGATGAGGAAGCTCACCCCGACACCCAACTGAGCCTGTCAGTGACAATATCCGTGCAGTCCGGTCCGTTCGTCTATGAGTATCGCATGGCGGGCCTAGGGGGTTGGTAAAAGTCAGACCCCCAAAAGCGGTACAAGTCGTGTCGGAGTGTAGCCCAGAACACCCTGAGATACTACTGGAATACCTACCAGTAAATCTCCTGCCTTGGCCAAGGTCTTCGTGTAATGGCTCTCCTAGACACAGCGCGACCTCACCCCCAATACCGGGAGAGACGAAACCCCCGAAGATCCGCTCACTGCCTCCATGTGGCTCGGGACTGTACCCAACTAAAACCTGTTTGCACGACTCCTTTGAGCCGTGGTAGGGTAGTAATCAAAGTACAGTGGGAACTCACACGAGACAAATGACGATCCTCAGGTCGATGAACTAACCTGCACACATGTCACCAGGGAACTGCCATCTGACGTCTGGTATATGACCAACTAGCATGTTCCCGGCGAGTCCTGTCCGGTGTACTCATAACCCAATGAGCACCTGTATACATCTTAGGTGATCCAACTGACACCAATGGCTTGTGAGACCGGCCACCGCCCCTCGTCGGGGTCTCGACTGTATACACTAGTCTACTCTGGAGAATCGATGCCCTGTCTCGAAACTCCAACGACTAGGGACCTTTTAAGGATGTGCTTATAGACTACCAGCTCCCACGTATATGATCGCCCTCATACTGCTGGTGGTCAAGCAAGAATCCTAGGGGCTCTATCAACGTGTAATAGCGACGTGTCATGTCACTTAAAACAGTACACGATGATAAAGGTAAACCAGATAGCATACTATCATCTCGAGTAAGACTGTCCTACCGGGATAGGTCCTCCCTCAATCATTGCAATCACGTGCCTGTGATCCAATAATTGACTCTGAGGGCACTATCTCCAACAATCTCCCACTTGCACTCAAGGCTAATTATTGCGATGTCGCATACTCACAGCCCGTGTGATACCGAACACCCAACTCCTCTACTAGTCAGTCTCACAAATCCCGTTTGTGAAAATATTGCGGTCGAGGAATAGCCTCAGTGAGTGGATCCGCCTAGAAGTTTCTTTCTATGTCTCTCTATATCTCAAGTTCGCGGAGAAAGCCATCTCCCGAAATGAGCAATACCTGCCTTAGAATGTCTGGATGTCTGATGGGACGTAGCTCATAAATGAACTCCAAATCCAAACTTCTTAGACTGTATCGTCAACTGAACTTAATCAGTATCCTGCGCCATGCCACCCTCAGTATTGCCTTGGACCACCCGTCCAAAATACTGCCCTTCGTCAGAAGGAAAACTATAACTCTGACAACCTCCTTGTCGTCCATGTCACCTTGGAAGCCTGGAATGATAACCGTCTCCTAAAGGAGGCAGCCGTTATCATATCCCTAGAACAGCCACTTATGTTCTAAAACTGCTTCCTACCGTTTCTCCAGGATTGGATTAATGTCAACTTATTGCATCTAGTGCAAGAACAACATCTGGTGTGGTACTTGACATCTCACGATTGACTCAATTGCCTGAGCAAGTGATCTGCCAATCATGCACGTCCCTCTCCCCTTTAGTCTGTAAGACACCTTTGGAGAGGGTGACTCCATTACCTGCAGGTATACTACCGTGCCAGGAGTCGTCCATTCTAAATACTCTTAGAATGCTGTCAAGGTACCCAGATTAGGAAACTACCCAAATCTAGATCTAAAACCATAGATCTAGTAACCAGTATGTCTGATATAATGTCCAAGTCCTTTGTGGAGAAAACACTGTGTGACGACCAAAGTATAACCGATCGTAGTAAAGGAATATCACTTCCTACTACCTTCTCAACAGATCCATCCCCTATTCTGATGACGTCAAAACTATGACTGTCACATCAGAAACAGATGATCTATCTCCGCTACATCTGCTTTAGTCTATAAATAGACATAAGCCTGATGTCCACCAATGCTTCTGCTGCTCCCACTGACTACGACAACCCTCTGGCAGAGTCATATACACGTACACTTCTGAAGCTAGTTCAGAACGACGCTATACTCATCCTCCTGCCGGGTCTCGCAGCCTGGAACAACAACAATGGCAAGTGTGGGTAAACAAGAACTTCCCTGTCACCGTCCTTGAGGCTACCGAAGTACCTCTCGGGTGCCTGAAGTTACCCACCTTATCTGCGGAGTGGCCAATGGAATGTCAAATCCGATTGAATCTTCAGGTTCCTTATCAAATCTTCAGTAATCGTTTGCGGTTCTGGAATTACTTCCAGTTCTACCATACTCCCACTGCTGTTTTTGAAAAAATCCATTTTTAATAAAACTGTGGCGAGTCTAGAACAATATTGCTATTGTTCATCCAGATGGTAGAAAATCAACCCGCGTCATAGCCTGGGTCAACCCACAAACAGCCATTACAGAAACGTGCCTATGAGTTATCCAGAGTCTGGTTTTAAGCATAAACCGGACAACTCCCCGTACCTTAACAATGTTAAGATATGAACTGTACTATATCCAATATAGAACCAGAGGCACTGATTTAATTGAACCAGATTCAAATCATGCAGCTATCTCCAGTGCATGTCAACTAAATGGAGAGAGGCCGATCAGCGTTACTCAACTTAGGAATACTTCCAATTTTGAGTAACCCGAAAAAGAAGCAAGTTCTCTTAATCATTACTATCAACTGAATACCATACACAAGTATCTACATCTTCGATCACTTTGAAGAATCCCGATACTTGCAACACCTGGTTCTCTACTTTATTCTTATACCTATAACTTCTCAAAACTTCGACCCTGTGTTTGTACGAAACACCTGTCTAAGAACTAGAGAAGTCATAAGTAAGCAGAATACAGTACGAGGACCAACCCCTCTGTCCTGATGGACCCTGGACAACATACAATACTCTGTACAAGTCCCTTGAGTCAGATAACTCATTCACTGTGTGTCGTAGGTTGAAAACTGTACTTTTGGTTAAGAAGAATTACACCGCTGTTCAATGCTCCTTACCTAACCATCCACTGATATAGGTAAATGTCATCGACATAATATCAAAAGGTATATCTCACTCTATGAAAATAGGCGTACAGATATATCAATTTGAAATTAGTGCACATCAACGGATATTCAAAACCAAATATTTGCCGACCGGCAAACAACCCAGGTGGCATCCTCAAATATCACCAATTACAACGAATCCCGATATAATGAGGATGATCACCCAATTCCCAATAACTTACTCCCACTCATCATCTGTAAAACCATACAGATGTGAGAATCAAAGCTGGTAAATACATACCCTGGAGCAAGTGTCTAATCGGGAAATCAGTTTTATTTTAACAGTACACAGTAGAACTGAAACATTGAAATGTTTCGATGGGGTATCCTGGTATTCCTAGTAATGCCTCTTCCATTATCCAGATTCACAACTATAACCGTATAATTCTTTGCCACCTCTCCAAATCCCTTTATATGTCTTCAGTCATTACCTTCTGCACACCCCTTAGGCCAAATGGTTTTCTTCCTTCCCTACCGTTCGGCACCAGCCTATGGTTTGGAAGAAGACTATCCAAAAAGCATAAAGGGTGTACTGTCCTAATCCTAGGAGCACTCGCATTGCGAGAGAGGGTGAAGATAAAAGACACCTGAATGTACTTTATTCCTATTTCTCCTGAACCAGGATCCATCCCCGAACTGGAACGAGTTCCTTTCGAGTTCGTATATAACCATACGATGGATTATCCAATAAAATGGGATCTTCGTAGTGATACGGAGTGTCCTGGAGAAATACAAAGGTGATTTAGGATTGGCGAAGAAATACTTGGTTTGGTCGTGAATATCAGTCGCAATTTACTTTGCCCTCTTACTAATCCCTTGCTTTGTCTGAACTTAATACCTTCTGTACACCGTTTAGGCTAACTGGTTTTCTTCATTCCCTACCGGTCGGCACCAGCCTATGGTTTGGAAGAAGACTATCCAATTTGCATAATAGGTGTACTACTCCTAAACTAAGGAGTACTCGCAACCTGAGAGAGGGTGAAAAGAAAAGACAACTAGATAGTCCTATTCGTTTTCTCCAGAACCGGAAACCATCCTCGAATTCCTTCGAGTTCGTATCTAACCATACGATGGTTTTGTCCAATGGAAGTGGACGTTCGTAGTAATACGGGGTGTCCTGGAGAAAAGGGTAAAAGTAGGAGTGGCAATGAGGTCTGCAACTCTGACAATCCAAAAGCCAGTGTTACGAAGTTTCGGTCAACTTGGTCACTGAGTCAAAATCTTAGGGTCGGGTCAATGGTTGCAGCCAAAGAGAGAGAGAAAAGAAACACTCAGCGTGCACTCTAACCTAGATCAGAATGGTTATCACTTTTTCTAATCAGGAAACCTCCCACTGTACCTCAAATTCTTCTCCAAACCTGAAAGAAGAATTAGTCGGGAACACCCGAGGAGTAAACCAACTCATCAGTGGGAATCGGGATCCAACTATCATCGCATGATAACGTGACGGAATCTGCTCACGGTATCACACTCCAGAAGGTATGCGCATATCTGGCAAGTTTCAGTACTTTTGAAACTCCCGATGTGATTTCTGCCCCATGCTCTTATGACCTTGGCGTGAGGTCAAAATATCATAAGTCACATGTCAAGTTCTACCCGTCATTATCCAGGTTAATTTGAATCCACCCGTACATACCCTTGACGTAGGCCAAAATAGTAGTACGACTGTCCCAAACCAACGCATCTATCTATGCAACAGATAAATACCCGGCAGCTACCAATCACTATGCCTTGGCGTGAGGTCAAAATACATAGCTTGAATACTACCGAATATTTAACTGAAATGACGGAGGGCTACGAATGGTTTCTGGCGAAAACCTTTAACGTAAAGAACTTGATATCGTCGAAGGAACGGATAGCTTTTTTTTTAAAATATAGTGACGAAAACCTTCGCTAAAGAGGTCACTCCCGGTGAAGGGATCTCGGCTCTTTCCCCGTAGAATGGGGTGCAGGATATTCCAGATGAATACCGCGATGCAAAGCAAAAGTAATCGGCTATAGTGAAGTTAATGCCCTGACGCAAACTTCTGTCCAAGGGGTCACTCCCGGTGAAGGGATCTCGGCCCTTGCCTCGTCGACTGAGGAGCAGGATATTCCAAATGAATACCACGATGCAAAACAAAAGTGAACGTCCTTGCAATAACAGCTTTTTGAAAAGTGTTCCAACAACATCAGAATAGGTTTGTTTTTAACTTGCATTGATCCGAATCAATGCAGTCCCATCAATTAATCACACCACAAAGAACGAAAAATATACTGACGTACGTATATGCCATCCGCATTCGCCACTGGGTCCCGTCATCACCCGTTAGGTTAGCTTACTAACGGCAGAGCGGGGACTGGACTAGCGCGGATGAAAAACATATACAACATCTACTAATATATATATACCAATATATTATATTTCGCTCAAGGCGTGAAAAGAAATGCAACATCACAGAAATGTACAGCATCACAGAACAATACAGATATCTGGGATCCCCGGGTTTCACAGAGCCACTACTGAAACCCGACGTTCCCCTGGTCGTGTGGATAGCCTGTGCAATGAAAACCTAGACCCCTACGGGCGCAGCAAGTCACCCGCCAAAACCTGAAGCGAGGCAGCCCCCTTCAGCTCCGTGAATGGACCACCCAGCACTCCACGGAATCCGGCAACTTGGGCACCCCTCCTGGGTCAACCTGTACCCCCTACGAGTGCGACGAATAGCCCGCCAATCCTAGAGTGAAGCCCCCTCCGTCCCAATGCCATGAGATGCGGGCTTGTTGCCCTCTAGAACCCGGCTATCCGTGCACCCCTCCGCGGGGTAATCCTAGTACAGAAAGTAAAATATACATACACCGGGTACATCGACCGCAACCAGGTCGTGCCCCAAAAGAATAATACAATCAGGCAGTGACGGCAGTCCACATGTCGGACGCTCGCCCCGCAATATCAAATGTACATAATACCACAATACAGCACTAGCATTGCATCCAGGCTATCCCCCACGACCGATCCGCAACATCACAGCATAAACATAGAACATCAACGTGAAAGTCACGTTCGCAAATCCGTCTAACCGGGCTATAGCAGTTAGACCGGATTTACCGATCGAGTGACATTCACGGTCGCAGAAATAATGTAAATACTGTGAAAAATGTGTTTAAAATTTTCCGATTGATCAAACAATTAACAAGTGGGCCCCCAAACAAAAACTGTAGCACTCACAGAAATAATTGGCCCAATTTTAATATTCCAGAAACCACATTTTCAACTCAGGAACACACTGGAAAAATTTGGGGGGGTGAACAGTAAATTCCGCGGCGGAAGCGCCGCACGAGGTGGGGTTTCGCGGCGCTTGCGCGGCGGAATAGTGAGATCATTTTGCCAAATTTTTTCAGTATGCTTCTATTTCCCTGCACATCACTCTGAGACAACCAGAAAAAATTTTGGACTCAAAAAAAATTCGACAGAAACTGATGTGCATGAAATACGTGTTTTCGGGATTTTGTTCGATCGGAAACGTAAAACACATTACACAAAGCTAGACGAAGTTAATGGCGAGTCTCTGATACCACTGTAAGTGCACGGCGGCGCCCCGGCCGTCAATCCGACGCCGGAATGCGGAAACGGTGAATAACTTAAATTTTGCGGACTTTGCAAACCGGCACCACCGCGCACTAAACTCCGGATCGTAACCATTAAACTAGTCTAGCTAACTACAAAGAGAAGGGAAGAGATGTATACCGACGATCCAAGTCCTCCGGTCTTCATCTCCACTCCGATCTCCTCGCGGGATCTCCGGTCATCGTCTCCTCGCCGGAAGGGCACCACGTCGCCTGCATCTTTTACGGGCTCCCGCCTCTATACCGAGGCAACTCGGGCATGAAGCCGGCAACTCGACATGCCCAAGATGTGCTGTAGGAAGTGTAGTGCTTTGTCTCTTTGGGGTTTGTTGCCTTTGAATGGAGGAATGAGGTTAGGAAAAATGGTGCTTTCATTTTTCCAAAACAAGAAGAAGAAGGAGATGTAGAATTCCTCACAAACAAGATGAACTCTCTCTCATTCTTTTCTTTCTCTCAAGTGTTCTTTCTTTTCTCTCATATCTTTTTCAACCATTTTCCATCAAAAAAGAGAAGAAGGGTGGAGGAAAAGATATATAACATGAAGGGAGGTGATGGTAGGAGATGAAAGAGGTGACCATATCCAAGGGACAAAGAAACATACAACCATGCTTCACTTTTTAAAACCATACCCTCATCAAATCACAAGTCAAAGCAAGTCATGGTGCAAAGAAAAGAAAGCTATCATAATCAATCCATTATGCAATAAAACCCCTCCACTAAAGTTATTTGCACAATTGCAAATAACCCCCTCCATCGGAAAAGTCCGGCCGGGAAAGAACAAATGAAAACCGGCCGGAACGGAAAGCAAACTGGCAACTCCAGAAAACTGGTCCCGTAATAAATTACAGGAAAACCCCACACTGTGCATACACACCCGCATTTGTATTCCGTCCGGATACAAATGCAAAGAGACAGAATCTACACTGTACTAAACTAGGACCGGCTTAAACCAAAGCCGGCTAGTAATATCCGTTCGATCCTGATCCGTGCAATACCGCACGTATCTGATCGAACCCTGCCATATATCTATACGGCCACTAGTACAAACCGTCCGATCCTGATCCGTGCAATACCGCACGTATCTGATCGGACCCTGCCATATCTCCATACGGCCTCTACAGCGTTTCGCCCGAAACCTGAGTAACTGAAAGTGTGGTGGACTCTAAAGACTCGTCAATACTATGGCTGTGGATTTAACCACTAGCACGTCAGAGGTATAAGCCAATACGTGACGGGCCACCAGCTATTGACTAAAAGGGACGTCGATGAGGAAGCTCACCCCGACACCCAACTGAGCCTGTCAGTGACAATATCCGTGCAGTCCGGTCCGTTCGTCTATGAGTATCGCATGGCGGGCCTAGGGGGTTGGTAAAAGTCAGACCCCCAAAAGCGGTACAAGTCGTGTCGGAGTGTAGCCCAGAACACCCTGAGATACTACTGGAATACCTACCAGTAAATCTCCTGCCTTGGCCAAGGTCTTCGTGTAATGGCTCTCCTAGACACAGCGCGACCTCACCCCCAATACCGGGAGAGACGAAACCCCCGAAGATCCGCTCACTGCCTCCATGTGGCTCGGGACTGTACCCAACTAAAACCTGTTTGCACGACTCCTTTGAGCCGTGGTAGGGTAGTAATCAAAGTACAGTGGGAACTCACACGAGACAAATGACGATCCTCAGGTCGATGAACTAACCTGCACACATGTCACCAGGGAACTGCCATCTGACGTCTGGTATATGACCAACTAGCATGTTCCCGGCGAGTCCTGTCCGGTGTACTCATAACCCAATGAGCACCTGTATACATCTTAGGTGATCCAACTGACACCAATGGCTTGTGAGACCGGCCACCGCCCCTCGTCGGGGTCTCGACTGTATACACTAGTCTACTCTGGAGAATCGATGCCCTGTCTCGAAACTCCAACGACTAGGGACCTTTTAAGGATGTGCTTATAGACTACCAGCTCCCACGTATATGATCGCCCTCATACTGCTGGTGGTCAAGCAAGAATCCTAGGGGCTCTATCAACGTGTAATAGCGACGTGTCATGTCACTTAAAACAGTACACGATGATAAAGGTAAACCAGATAGCATACTATCATCTCGAGTAAGACTGTCCTACCGGGATAGGTCCTCCCTCAATCATTGCAATCACGTGCCTGTGATCCAATAATTGACTCTGAGGGCACTATCTCCAACAAAATACATACCCTGGAGTAAGGATCTAATTGGGAAATCAGTTTTCAATTAGTAATGCACAGTGAAACTAAAACATAAAAATGTTTCAAAAGGGTATCCGGGTATTCCTAGTAATTCCTCTTCCATTATCCAGATTCATGACTATAACCGTACAATTCCTTGTTATCTCCCCAAATCCCTTTATTTGCCTTTACTCATTACCTTATGCACACCACACTTAGGCTAATTGATTTTCTTCCTTTCTTACCGTTCGGCACCAGCCTATGGTTTGGAAGAAGACTATCCAATAAGCGTAATAGGTATACCCTCCTAATTCAAGGAGCCCTCGCAACCTGAGAGAAGGTAATAATAAAAGACAACCTGAATAACCCTATTCATTTTCTCCTGAACCGGAGAAATGCAAAGGTGAAGTAGGAGTGGCGATGAACTACGCGGTTTAGTCGTGAATGATAGCAGTTGCAATTCACTTTGCCCTCTTTCTAATCCCTTAATTTGTCTTTACTTATTACCTTCTGTACACCACACTTAGGCTAATTGGTTTTCTTCCTTCCCCACCTTTCGGCACCTGCCTATGGTTTAGAAGAACACTATCCAATAAGCGCAATAGGTGTACCCTCTCCTAATCCTAGGAGCCCTCATATCCTGAGAGAAGGTAAAAGGAAAAGACAACTGAATAGTCCTATTCAATTTCTCCAGAACCGGAAACCATCCTCGAATCTGAAACAAGTTTCTTCGAGTTTGTATGTAACTATATGATGGTCATATCCAATGAATGTGGATCTTCGTAGTGATACGGAATGTTCCGGAGAAAAGAAAAGGGTAAAAGTAGGAGTGGCAATGATATATGCAACTTAGACAATCCAAAAGTCGGTGTTTTAAGAAGGTTCGGTTAACTAAATTCCTGAGTTCTAGTCTAGGGTCGGGACATGGTCGCTGCCAAAGAGAGAGAGAAAAGAAACACTCAGCGTGCACTCTAACCTAGATCAGAATGGTCAACCACTTTATCTAATCAGTATGTCTCCCACTGTTTCCTTAAATTCACTTCCAAACCTGAAAGAAGAATTAGTCGGGATCATCTAAAATCACCCGAGAAGTAAACCAACTCATCAGTGGGAATCGAGATCCAACTATCATCGCATGATAACCTGATGGAATCCACTCAAGTTATCACACTGCAGAAGGTATGCGCATGCCTGGCAAGTTTCCTGTATATTTGAAACTCCCGATGTGATTTCTACCATATGCTCTTATGACCTTGATGAAGGACAACATATCATAAGTCACATGTCAAGTTCTACCCGTCATTGCCCAGGTTAATTTGAACCCACCCGTACATACCCTTGACGAAGGCCAAAATAGTAGTACGACTGTCCCAAACCAACGCATCTATCTATGCAACAGAAAAGTAACAAATATCTACCATACACAATGCCATGACGAAGGCCAACAAACATAGCATGAATACTAAGTGTTACCCATCTGAAATGACGGAGGGCTACGAAAGGTTTTTGGCGAAAAAATTTTAACGTAATGAACTTGATATCGTTGAAGGAACCGGATAGCTTTTTATAAATATATAGTGGCCAAAACCTTTGCTAAAGAGGTCATTCCAGGTGAAGGGATCTCGGCTCTTTCCTCGTGGAATGAGGTGCAGGATATTCCAACTGAATACCTCGACGCAAAGCAAAAAGTAATCGACTATAGTGAAATTATTGTCCTGACGCAAACTTCTGTCCAAAAGGTCACTCCCGGTGAGGGGATCTTAGCTCTTGCCTCGTGGAATGAGGTGCTGGATATTCATAACCAAATACCGCTGTGCAAAACAAAAGAAAACGTTCTTGTAATAACAGCTTTTGAAAATTGTTCCAACAACATCGAATAGGTATGTTTTCTTTGCATTGATCAGAATCAATGCAGTCCCATCAATTAATCACACCACAAAAGAACGAAAATATGATGTACGTATATGCCATCCGCATTCGCCACTGGGCCCCGTCATCACCCGTTAGGTTACTTAACTAACGACATAGCGGGGGCTGGACTAGCGCGGGTGTAAAACATATACAACATCTACTAGTATATCTATAACAATATATAATAATTGCTCCAGGTATGATAAATGCAACATCACAGACAAGCGATAAGCATCACAAAATAATACAGATAATCTGGGAGCTCCGGGTTTCCTTTAAGTCGCAAGTGAAACCCGATGTTCCCATGGTCGTGTGGATAGCCTGTGCAATGAGAACCTAGACCCTTACGAGCGCGGCAAGTTACCCGCCAAAACCAGAAGCGAGACAGCCCCCTTCATCAAAGTGAATAGGCCACCCAGCACTTCACGAAATCCGGTAAATTGAGCACCCCTCCTTGGGTCAACCTGTACCTCCTACGAGTGCGGCAAATAGCCTACCAATTCTAGAGTGAGGCCCCCTCCTTCTCAACGCCATGAGATGCGGACCCGTTGCCTTCCAGAACCCGGCTATCCGTGCACTCCATTGCGGGGTAATCCTAGTACAAAAAAGAAAATATGTACAACGGTGACATCGACCTCAACCCGGTCGTGCCCTAAACAAATAATATACAAACAGACAGTGACGGCAGTCCACATGTCGGACGCTCTCCCTTTGATATCAAATATACAAATAAAACTAAACTATACTATCATTGCAACCAAGCTATCCCCCACGATGAATCCACAACAACACAGCACAACACAGAATATCAACGTGAATGTCACGTTCGCAAACCCGTCTAAAAGAACTATAGCAATTAGACAAGTTGTACCGCTCTAATGACATTCACGGTCGCAGACAGTATTGTGTGTACTGCAAACTTTAAACAGTGTTAGAAATATCGACTTTGAAATAACCCCGAATAGCCCCAAACAACTAGATAAAACCATATCCAAACTGGGCTAAACAAGTAATACCACTAAACTAATATTCCAGAGACTAGACCATACAACAAATTCCAAGTCCAAAGCCCTCACAAAAACCGGCCATGCCAGAATTTCTAGCAATCTCGCCAGCCCAGTAGAGGATTTTGGGGCTCGTGTTTGGTGTGTGTTCTAGTTGTCACATGAGTAGTCTTCCACAGTTGCTAAAATATTTTTAGAAGATTCAGAAAAATTCGACAGAGACTGGATTACTAGTTGGTGTTGTTTTGGAGTTATGTCAGTTTCGATACTTTAACATCGTCTAAACAAACTAGTATGTGGTTAATAGGTTGACTCTGATACCATGTAGTGTTACGGTAGCGCCCTGACCATCAATCCGTGGCCAAACGCGGAACAAAAACTTTTAAAAACCCGGCGCTAACGGAACCCTAATCAACGGATCGTACCATTAACCCTATACTAGTTCTACGAAAAGAGTTTAGTGAGCTTATACCGATCGATCCGTGTCCTTCGGTCTTCAACCTCTATCCTAAGCTCCTCGCGGCTTCCTCGATCAAGTTCGATCTCCGGTCTTCCTCGTTGAAGATGATCCACGTCGAGGATTAGTAATACGGGCTCCCGCCTCAAAACCGAAGCAACTCAGGTATCTAGTTTGCTAACCTAGATAGCCAAGATGAAGTAGAGAGAGTGTGTGAATATTTTGTCTCAATACACCCAAGGATTCTCAACTCATGAGAGGGTATGGTATGGGTGGAGGTTGAAGAAGTTGCCATTGGAGTGAAGAAGTGTGAGGCAAAGCTTGGCAAAAGAAAAAGGAGGTGAAGAAAATGTTCTGCTCTTTTTCTTGTGTGTGTGTGTGTGTGTTGTGAGATATTGTGTAAGCAACTAAAGAAATGCATCACATACAAGAAAAAGATCTACCATGCTCACAATAATATCTTAAAAGATCCAACACCATGAGTCACCAAGACAACATGCAACAATCAATGCACCAAACCAAAACTTGCACTCACACTTTACACCTCAACAATATTAAACATTTATAAAACCCTAAATGTTTAATACAAGAAAAATAAATGGCAACCCTAAAGTTATCTTGTAATGAATTACAAGAATAACTCTCATCCGTATATACATACCCGCATCCGTATTCCGACTGAATACAAATACAATGAGACGAAAATAATCCAACAATATAATACTGGGAGCTGGCTTAAACCAAAGCTCACTAGTACTATCCGTCTGATCATGATCCGTGCACAAGTGCATGTATATGATCGAACCCTGCCATAAAACCGTACCGCCTCTACAACGTTTCGTCCGAATCAGGGAAACCTTCTGTGTGGGACTCTAAAGACTCGTCAATACGCTGGCAGTGGGTTTAACCACAAGCACGTCAGTGGCACTAACTGTACGTAACGGCTGCTCAGGAATTGAGCGAAAGGGAGGCCGACGAGCAAACTCATCCTGAAACTCTACTGAGCCTGACAGTGACAATATCCGTACATTCCGGTCCGTTCGTCTCTGAGTATCGCATATTAAGTCTAGGGTGTGGATAAAGTCAGACCCCTAATAACTTGACATTTAGTGTCGGCATGAAACCTATTACCAACTGAGAAACTACCGATCCTAGATCGGTAATTCTCGTCTACCCCGGCCGAGGATTTCTGGTGATGGCCATCCATGCATACCGCGACATCAACCCCCAATACCGGGAGAGACGAATCCCCTGACGATCCGCTCACTGCCTCTATGTGGCTCGGGACTGTACCCAACTAAAACCTGTTTGCATGACTCCTTTGAGCCGTGGTAGGGTAGTAATCAAAGAACAGTGGGAACTCACACGAGACAAATGACGATCTCAGGTCAATATACTAACCTGTACACATGTCACCAGGGAACTGCTATCTAACAATAAGTATAATACCAACTAGCATGTTCCCGGCGAGTCCATCCGGTGTACTCATAACCCAATGAGCACCTGTATACATCTTAGGTGAACCAACTGACACCAATGGCTTGTGAGACCGTCCACCGCCCCTCGTCGGGGTCTATATCCGTATACACTAGTCTACTCTTGGAGTATCGATGCCCAGTCTCGAAACTCCCACGACTAGGGACACTTTAAGGATGTGCTTATAGATCACCCAACTCTCACGTATATGATCACCATCATACTGCTGATAGTTAAGAAAGAATCGTATGGGCTCTATCAACATGTAATAGTGATCTATAATGTCACCTGAAGCATGTACACGATGATAAAGACAAACCAGATAGCATACTATCATCTTGAGTAAGACCGTTCTACCGGTTTAGGTCCTCCCTCAATCATTGCAATCACGTGCCTGTGATCCAATAATTGACTTGAGGGCACTATAGCCAACAGCCTCTTGACCAGGGATTCGATCCTTGGCGTCGGTGGGTAGTAAACTACCAGCCATGGATGGACCTAGCAGGGAAGCTTCTTGGTGGCCTCTTAATGAGGGCTTTGATCCTTAGCGTAGATGGTTAAGAAGTTACCCGCTATGGATGGACCGAGCAGAAAAGCTGCTCGGTGGCCTCTTGACGAGGGCTTCGATCCTTGGCGTCGGTGGATAGTAAACTACTAGCCATGGATGGACCGAGCAGGGAAGCTGCTCGATGGCCTCTTGATGAGGGCTTTGATCCTTAGCGTAGATGGGTAAGAAGTTACCCACGAAGGATGGACCGAGCAGGGAAGCTTCTCGGTGGCCTCTTGATGAGGGCTTTGATCCTTGGCGTCCGTGGGTAATAAACTACCAGCCATGGATGGACCGAGCAGGGAAGTTGCTCGGTGGCTTCTTGATGAGGGCTTTGATCCTTAGCGTCTGTGGGTAGTAAACTACCAGCTATGGATGGACCGAGTAGGGAAGCTGCTCGTTGGCCTCTTAATGAGGGCTTTGATCCTTGGCATCTATGGGCAGTAAACTACCAGCCATGGATGGACCTAGCAGGGAAGCCGCTCGGTGGCCTCTTGATGATAGCTTTGATCCTTAGCGTAGATGGGTAAGAAGTTACCCGCTAAGGATGGACCGAGCAGGGAAGCTGCTCGGTGCCATCTTGATGAGGGCTTTGATCCTTGGCGTCGGTGGGTAGTAAACTACCAGCCATGGATGGACCGAGCAGTTTCCCTGCTCGGTGGCCTCTTAATGAGGGCTTTGATTCTTGGCGTCTGTGGGTAGTAAACTACCAACCATGGATGGACCGAGCAGGGAAACTGCTCGGTGGCCTCTTGATGAAGGCTTTGATCCTTGGCGTCTGTGGGTAGTAAACTACCAGCCATGGATGGAGCGAGCAGGGAAGCCGCTCGGTGGCCACTTGGTAAGGGCTTTGATCCTTAGCGTAGATAGGTAAGAAGTTACCCACTAAGGATGGACCGAGCAGGAAAGCTGCTCGGTTTTGCGAGGCATGCCCGACCTTCTTTGGTGTGTGAATATTGGGAAGGGTGACTGTTGTGGGCGGCACGTGGCAGAAACGCATAGGTGAGGCGAGGCGTTCCAAGATCTGCATCATTCCGACTTTGATTCGTCGAGAAATACGGGGTGCTCGCCACGTGGTGGTACGGTATTGGAAGAATGGAGCGAATCCTGGGATTCGCGCCCATGCGCGCACAAATTTGGGCTCTCGGGGATTCTGTGGAGGCTGTAAATAGAGAAGGAGATGAGTTTGTTTCAGCATTGCTTCTTCGAGATGGCCGGGCGTATCTACGCGATCGAAGAGATCATTACACCCGATGACGTCTACCTATACGACCAGTCCGTTTCCTAAGAGAGGTACCGAGGTGTGGTCCAGCGCCTCAAGGATCACATCGGCCGTCTACTTCCTCGCCGGTCGCCCCTCCTCCAATTGCTGATGTATGCAAATTGGAGGAGGTCCCCGGGGCTGTACAACCCCCTCTCTGAGGAGCTGCTGGATGAGGCACTCGACAAAATGCACACGATCTACATCATCGGCCTCATCTCGAAGGCCAAGCATGACCGATCTATGGCCCTCATTTTATAGTGCTTCCAAAAGAGACAGATCGCGAGCCAGGGCTCAGTAGATGGAGGGCCCGGCGTTTCCGTGGCATCCCGAGTTCGTGGGCAGCATCAGCGGGAGCGGGCTGAAGAGGCAAGGGCTCGTCTGCCGGAGATCTCCAGAGAGTATCACCAGTAGTGCTTCCTTGGCCCCGTTCCCCCTACTTTGTAATTTCAATTTTTACGTAAGGCTGAGGAGCCCACAATACCTTTTGATAAATAAATAAAGTTCTCCTTTTTGCGATGTTCTATTATTTCCTTTTGTCTTTCGGGTGCATTTGGGTATCTTGCCAACGAAATCTGTGAGCTTTGAACCGAGGAAGAGGGAAACATATAGGGGAAGTTCCTTCTTATTATTAAAATACTAAGAAAAATTTACATCGCTTCGTAAAAGGAGAAACATGTATTCATGGATATACTTTTCAAAGTTACAACTTGAGCTTCTCGGCGTTGTAAGGCCATGGAAATTTGCGACTTGCAGCGTCTTGTAGGCAATAGGCCCCACCGAGCAAGACTTTGGAGACGAGGAATGGGTCGTCCCACTTCGGAGAAAACTAATGCAACTTGCCCTGATCAACGAACTTGTTCCGCCTTAGTACCAAGTCTTCGGATTTGAAGGCGCGATACTTGACTTGTGCGTTGTAGTAGCGGGAAATCTGTTGTTGGTAAGAGGCAGCTCTGATCTTTTCCCGATCCCGCTTCTCCAACAAGATGTCCAAATTAGTCCGGAGGGCATAGGTGTTTGCTTTGTCGTCGAAATGCTCGACCCTGTAGCTAGGCAGCCTGATCTCTGCTGGGACCATCGCCTCGGCGTCAGCAGAGGCTGAAGGGGGTCTCTCCAGTGGGGGTCTTCTTCGACGTGCATAAGGCCTATAAGACCCGGGGTAATTCGTCGACCCAACTGCCCTGTCGTCCCTCCAGGTGAGCCCGAAGACCTCGAATGACGTCCCGGTTTGCGACCTCGGCCTGCCCGTTGCATTGGGGGTGCACGACCGTGGCGAACTTCATCAGTATACGGTATTCGCTGCAGAATCCTTTGACTTTTTCGTTATTGAAATTCGTCCCATGGTTGGTGATGATACACCTCGGGATCCCGAACCGGAATATTATGTTGTTCTGCAGGAACTTGATAGTCATGGTGGCGTCCGGTTTTCTGATGGGGACGGTCTCGATCCACTTCGTAAAGTAGTCCACCGCGACGAGAATGTATTTTTACCCACCCATACCAGTAAGGAATTGGCCTATCATGTCCATTCCCCACTGGGCAAATGGCCAGGGGGAAGTTAGGGTCGTTAGCTCGGTAGCTGGAAGGCAGGGTATGCTGCCATGGAGTTGGCAGCTCTTGCACTTTCTGATGAGCTTCTGAGTGTCATGATAGATGGTCAGCCAATAATACCCTTTAAGGAGTGTCTTCTGGGCTAAGGTGTGGGCCCCCTGATGTGCTCCGCCGACCCCTTCGTGAACCTCGTGGAAGACGTAGTCGGCTTTGTAGGTATCGACGCACCGAAGCAAGGGTTGAGTGAAGGATTTCTTGTAGAGGTTCCCTCTGCTCCAAACAAAATGGCGGGCTTTGGCTCAGAGTTGGTCGGCTTCCCCTCGATCGTCTGGGAGTGTAACCTCTTTCAGGAAGTCCATGAGGGGCTTCCTCCAATCCTGGCCTTCTTCCCGGGCCGTGTAAACTTGGAGTAGTGTCGCTCTGTCTTCCACACTGGGCCGTGGCAAGACCTCAAAGTGGATTTTTCTCTTGTCGTTGACCGTGTAGGAGGAAGCTAGCTTGCTCAGGGTGTTGGCCTGGGCGTTTAGGTGCCGGGGTATCTGCTCTACTTGAACTTCGTCGAAGTCATTCGGCTAAGTATTTCACCATCAGAGGTTCCCATTCCTCGAAACGGCTGGTCACTTGGCCAACGACCAGGGCGGAGTCGCTGTGGATTCGGATCGTCTTCAGCCCCACTTCGGAGGTGATTCGCAGTTCAGCGAGCAAAGCCTCGCACTCCGTGGCATTGTTTGAGGCTTTGAACCCGAGCTTTAAGGAATACTCCATCTCTGCCTCGTTCGGGCCCCAAATGATAAGGCCGGCAACACAGCCTTCCTCGGTTGATGACCCATCGACGTAAAGGACCCAGTCGGGAATGGAGTCGGGCCTCTCTTCAATTGAGAGTTGGGATTCGGTGGCCGGCACGGCCACTGCCTCCTTGTTGGGGATAGTGCATTCGACGACAAAATCGGCCAGGACTTATGCCTTGATAGCCTTCCTCGGACGGTATTTGATGTCGAATTAGGATAACTTCCACCTCCACTTCTCCAAACGACCAGACGACTCAGGGGAGGCGAAGATGGCCCCTAAAGGGTGATCGGTGAGAACGAGGATGGTGTGTGCCTGGAAGTAGTGTCGTAGTTTCCTTGAGGCCACTACAAGCGCCAAAATAATCTTCTCTATGGCCGGGTATCGTGTTTCTGTGTCCTTAAAGACGTGACTTACATAGTAAACTGTCCTCTGGACTCCCTCGACCTCTCAGACGAGCACCGAGCCTGCAGCTTGATCGGATACCGCCAGATATAGCGATAGCCCGTCTCCTTCAACTGGCTGGATAAGTAGTGGTGGAGTCGCCAGGTGCATTTTCAATTTCTCAAAAGCGATCTGATACTCCTCCGACCATTCGAACCTTGGGATCTTCCTAAGGGCTTTGAAGAATGGGAGGCACTTTTCCCCGGATCTTGACATGAAACGACTCAGAGCGGCTACCCTCCTCGTGAGCTGCATGATTTCGACGTTGGTCTTTGGCGCGGCCATGTTGAGGATAGTGCTGATTTTCTCCGGGTTAGCCTCGATTCCTCGATGGGTAACCATGAATCCGAGGAACTTTCCACTAGTGACCCCGAACGCATACTTGGCGGGATTCAGCTTCATTTTGTATTTGCGGAGGACGTCGAAAGTCTCGCCAAGATCTTTGGCATGCTCCTCTGACGAGGTTGATTTAACGAGCATGCCATCGACGTAAACCTCAATGTTCCTCCCGATCTGTGGTTTGAACATCCTGTTGACCAAGCGTTTGAATGTATCCCCGGCATTTTTCAGGCCGAAGGCCATCACTTTATAGCAGTATAACCCCTGGTCCGTTCTGAATGCGGTGAGTTCTTCTTCTGCCGGGTTCATACGGATCTGGTTGTAGCCGGAGAAAGCATCCATAAAGCTGAGTAACCCATGGCCTGCCAAGCTGTCGACAATCTGATATATCCGAGGGAGGGGATAGTTGTCTTTCGGGCAGGCCTTTTTGAGATCAGTGAATTCGATGCACATGCGCCACTTCCCGCTCACCTTTTTAGCCATTACCACATTCTCCATCCATTCTAAGCAGGCCAGGTTTTGAATGAAGTTAGCTGCGAGCAACCTGTCAACTTCATCCAAGATCGCTTTTTGTTTGATCGGAGCGAAGCATCATTTCTTCTGCCTGATGGGTCGGACCGTCGGGTCGACCCCGAGCTTATGTAAGATTACTTTGGGGTCAATCCCGGGCATGTCGGCGGGTGCCTAAGCGAACACGTCTGAGTTCTTTCTTAGGAAACGGACCAGGTCGTCACTCCGGGCCCCTGTCAAGAGTGACCCGATTTAGACGGTTCGTTCATTGTCCCCTTAGACTAGGGGAACCTCCGTTAGCGGCTCCTCCGGGGGTCCTCGGACTTCTTTCTGCTCATCTCGAGTATCCAAGGACCCCCTGAGATCCTCCATGCTTTTAAGGTCATCGCTTCGCTCCTCAGGCATAGACGTCGCTGTGAAGCAAATCTTTGCGGTTTGCTGGTTCATGTAAGCCCGTCCTATTCCTCCTTGGTCGAGTGGAAACTTGATCGCAAGGTGGTAGGTCGATATCTAGGCCCGGAGGGAGTTTAGCGTCGGGCGTCCCAGGAGGATATTGTAGGCCGATGGAACTCTGGTGACGATGAACTCCATAGGCACGGTATGTGTACAGCCTGCTTCCCCGATGTTAAGTGGGATGGTGATCACTCCTTCCGCCGGGATGGAGTGGTTAGTAAACCCCGATAGGATGTGGGCGGTCGGCCTCAGGTCCGACGGGCTAAGCCCCATACATAGGAAGCAGTTGTAGAAGAGAATGTCTGCCGAGCTCCCCGAGTCCACCAATATCCTTTGAACCTCGTAGTGGTGGACCCGCGCTGTAATCACCAGGGGGTCGTTGTGAGGTAAGGATATCCCATGGAGATCCTCGTCGGTAAAGGTGATGGGCTCGGCTACTTTGGTTCTCTTCATGGGCTGGCTGCTTGTCCCTTCGACCGGCAGGAGGCGTCGAATCTCGCCGGCTCCAGGCACACCCCCTGCTGATACGACCATGATTTGGCCGATCGTCAACTCGCCGGGAGGGGGACGTTGCTCTTGCTCTCGGTCTGCTTGCCGCTTTTCCCGCAAGTATTTTTCCAGGTGCTCCGAGCAAATTAACTCCTCGATGTAGTCTCGGAGCTATTTGCAGTTCTCGGTAGGGTGTCCATGCGGCCTGTGGAAAGCGTAATAGGGGCCTCATGTCCGTTTGGCTGCCCTATTGTTGATCTGTCATGACCCGAAAGTACGGAACGTGACCGGCACTTAGATTACGAAGCGTCTAGAGGCGCAACGTAACCTAAGTAAGCCGAAACCCAGAAATCTAAACCATATAAAAGAAGAAGAAGTAAAAGAAAACATGAAGAAAAACAAGTTTAAAAGTATCAGCAAATTTTCCCAAAAATTTCGGCAGAGTCTCCTCTGTAAAAACTGGCCCCAAACGGGTACAACAAGTACAATATACATAAACAATAAAAAAACATCCCCAAACGGGAGCTAGCTCAACGCCAACAGGCGGAAACAACCACAACAATACATAATAGTATACAACGCCAAAAGGGTGAGGCTCAAAACTCAAAAGAAAACAAAACCACCAGATCAGAATAATACATGCGCGACTCTAAGGTCGAAATAAAAGACTGGTCCAATAAACTTATCAAGTAATACAAGTATGGTTGATGGAGCTTACTAGATACAAATGAATGAATAAAATACAATGGTGGTTCAGAATACAAGTGAACCAACCTACCGTGCAAATCACCCTGAAAGAAAAGATGTGCCAGCAAGCTGCCAGGGAAACCTGTACATCGAACCTGTAATAAAATTTGGCACAACGGGGGTGAGTTGCCAACTCGTGAGTAGAAGACATCTACGAAAAGAAATCGAATGCACGACGCTATCCTAGGTCATAATAATACACTACTAAGTCCCAATCATCTAGTAATAGCAGGGTAATACTACGTGTAAGTGCAGATACTCCGTGCTCGTGTCAGTGCCTCATATAATACTATGTCATATGAATGGATATGCATGCACCATGAATGTAAAATAACCAATCCTGAAATCCAGGTATATCTGTATAAGAAATCTTTAGCTGTTATCATAGTAAAACGTGTATAGAAACCTGAAATATCAACAATGAAATCCATGGAAATCCGTGTCAAGCATCGACACAAACATGTAAATCTCAAGTCTCATAGTCTCAATATCTCGGGCTCCGTCAGTCCGGATCGGCCCATATCATCAAATCTCACAACAACGGTCGGTATCCTCCGGATATCCGCCACGCCAAACATCACCGGTAGGTAGCCTTTCCCTGCCAGGCTCATCGTCTACAACTCGATCTTCTTGCCCCGGGATACCATACCGGGCCCACCATGTACCCGAGACGGTTCATCCACTCCTCGAATCGGGTCTCGAAATCCATCAGAAAACATGAAATCTCATGGTGGACGACACATACATCACGAGAAAATCGCATCTTATGTTTTAAAAAGAGAGGAGGAGAGAGAGAGAAGTTTTTATATATTCTTGCGGTTTTCCCCCAAAAATCCAGAAATCTCATAGAAACCCAAATCTCAAAATCATGAGTAAGTATATGATAAGTGTCGGCATATGCCCATAATACTGCATGATAACATGAAAATATGAATGCATGAATGTCTAAGTAATAAATATCATGTCTATACTAACATCAGAGAGTAATCACAATATTATATCGGTCTAGTTGTTAACTGATTCTATCAATAAAAGATAATATGATCTAAAGTGTACGTGACATAGCAATTACCGATGATGATGTGTGTGAGCCGGAAAATAAGTGTGCGTGGAATATGCGCATCATCGGTAATGGTGCTGGTGTCCTAACAGTAAGGTTTATACTGATTATAGCAACATATGTAAGAACATGCACCATGATGATTACAGTACGAATGTAAAGACAGATGTGCATTATCCACCCCTCTACGACATACGAGTACAACTATCACTATATGAATCGAACCTAAACTAGTGTCCATCTAACCTCCTAAGGAACTAAACCTAAGAAACTAGTCAATAAGAAACAAGAGTCTACCTAAGGTCCGAATCAATATCTCTAATAGTCGGCGATCCAGCCTCAATAGCGTCACGTACGTAGTACGGCTTCCTCGAACCAAGAGTGCGGATCAATCATCATATTTATGCCTCGTACGGTAAAATCCATCGTACGGCATCCCAATATCGGGGTACGGGTCAAGTATCTCCTAGGTGTCTCATCATTCGTATAATATCATCACCAACACATCTCATGATCAAGGTGCTAAACTGTAGTCGCCTACATCAATCATATATCATTGCCATCATAATATGCATCATTAGTTTATCCTCAGAAGTATCATGTCATATGTATCATATTATGATTAAGTCATACTGATATCATATCGTCATCAAGTCACACCTATATGATATCAACATCAGGTCACACCTATATGATATCGACATCAGGTCACACCTATATGATGTCGTAATCAAGTCATACATATCCCATATCGTGATCAATAACAAGTTACAGTCCGGGTACTATTTTAGAGTCCCATGTACCTCAATATCATCACCACCCATTATAATTTATGTACACATGTTCATTATCTCATTCTCTAATGATCCGCTAACACTTAATACGACTGTATAGCCAAGAATCACAGCATCAAGCCCAGTTATACTGTTTCATCATACCTCGGATATCATATCACATCAATGAATCCCATATACGTGTTGTGTGTGTGTGTGTGTGTGTGTGTATATATATATATATATATATATATATATATATACCTATACCTAGTCCTATATATATATACACATACACGTATACACCATGTCGAGTTTCAGTGTGTGCGTGTGTGTGTTTCTATCTGAAACCTACGAACCTCTTCCAAGGTATTCATCCTCTGGTATGGTTTTCTTAAATCAGTCTAGTCCAGCCTAGGGTCATTACTAGGGTCCTACTCATTAAGAATTTAAGGTCATATCTGGTTTCCTAATGACAATAAGTACTATTCCTACTCTACGTTGCGGGGGTGCTAAACGCCATCCACCCGACTTCCCCCCGTAGATATGCATCTACTCACCTGGTCCATGTCTGCCGAAGACGGTGTCGCCATCCTCCTCTTCATCGCCCGCAGTCCACGTGAGCGGTACCTAAACGCAAACATATAAATAGTATCGTAAATGGAATCACATAAAAAAGTAGAAACGATGCAAGGAACAAGCATAGGTTAAAACCTGTGTCCCGTCCACGCAAAAGAACCAAATATCGCTCGATATCGGCATACAAACTCTGATGGATCGAGATAAACATCAACAAACAACTTGTAGTTTAGAAAACTCGTTACTTATAATATAAAGCATGATTTAATTCATCGAAACACTGAAATCCATCAAATCACCCGATTTCGTAAAACCCGAAAATGCCAATTTACCGTTTTTCATCAAAACTTGACATCTAAATGAAACCTATGGTCATAAAACTCATCAAATAGCATAACTAGACTATACAACCCCTTACTATATTTTTATTACACAAATTTGCATTAATTTGAAATTTCTAGTTTGCAACCATTAGAAATTTTCAAACTCTTTCAAGCAAAATTCACAATTCCACAACAAAACATGATTTTTGCATGAATTAATGTATTAAACTACACTTCATGATGATAATGATATGATGAAACCATAATTATATTTTTAATCTCATTTATTTAGGAATTTCCAAAATCTAGTTTGCAAAAACTAGCAATATTAGCATATTTATCACACTTTACTAACTAACAATTGAAACTAATAACTAGATTAGGTTTTGCATTCCACTAACATGTTAATATCCTCGTTAAAACCACACTCTAGTGTTATAAACATTAATTGGAATTTTATTCCACCAATATATACCATAAATAGAAATCTAGTTTATTAAAAATGGTTTACTTTAAGAAATTTGGATAACAATTTGCAATATATCAACCATGCAAGAATTTCCACTTCTAAAAATGGTAAACTAGTTATTATAACCTTAATTAATTAATAAAAACCACAACTTGAATTTACAAACCCTAACTTGAAATTTAAAATTTGCAACTAGAATTACTATATTAAATCTAATTATGTTTAAAAGAAGCATTTAATAGAAATAAATCAAAAGAGAAGGATTTATACCTCCACAACCTAAAGTCCCAACTTGAAAATGAGCCTCCAAAATGCATTCTTTCCCACTCCAAAATCCATGTAAAAATGAGCAAGAATAAAAGGGTAGGAAATAAATAGGATTTTGTGAAATTTTTGTTGAATTTTTGATGGATTTTTGATGAATTTTGAACAAAAATGAAGTGGAAATGGGGGGGCTGCCATGGTAGTGAGGCCGGCCATGGTAGGAGAGAGAGGGAGAAAGAGAAAAGAGTGAAGAAAAGTGTGGAAGTTTCCCCCAAACTATCTCTTCATATTGTCTTTTCATGAATTTCTTTATTTTCTTTTATTTCTTTACTAAAGCAACTCAAGAAAACTCTAGAAAAATGGAAAAATTTGCAAATAAATTTTGCATGATACACACTAAATTCTAATATGCCATGGTCATTTTTACAAATTAAAACCATTCAAATTTGTAATTTACACTAATTTAGTGTAAAAATGAAGCTTATGTTAATATTTAAAATAGTTAATTTAGGAAAAATATTTAATTGAACTAAAAATTTATAAGTGGCTAAATAAACACTATTTACTAGTAATTACATAATTAAAATAGGTATTTTTGAAATTATAACGAAAAACAATCACGGTTTGGTTTTACGAAAAATACATTTTACTTTACCGAAAATCATAAAATTCACTTAAACAATTTTATTCATTTAATTATTTATTTAATTATTTTTAAAACGTTACATGATCGGAGGGAGTTTGAAGAATATCTCACCCTTCGCCTCCTCCAACAGCTCTGTCTGGGAGATGTTGAGAGGGGTATACTCCTAGAACTTTGGGGAGTATGGCTTTGGCCGGTAAATCTTCTTTTTCTCTTCTCTGGCTCTCTTCTTTTGATCGGACTGGTCGGTCCGGGGTAGGTTCGTGTTCATCTTGGACTCGAGCTGGATCCCTCGCTCGGTCCAGGCTTTTATCTTGGCCATGGTCTTAGGTTGCGCTAATCCAAAGGAGCGGAGCTACTCTTTATGCCTAAGACCCGACCTAAGGGCTGTGATGACTGTCTCGTCCCGGTGCTCTGGGACTTCAAGAAGAGCGTTGTAGAAGCGGGTGATGTATTCTTTGAAAGATTCCTTATCCCCGCTCTTTATAGTGAAGAGGTGGTCAACGGTCCGCTTCTGCCGTCTGTTCCCGAGGAACTGGGCGGCCGGCTTATCGAAGGTAGAGATAGAGCGTGGCGTTAGTCCTCGGAACCAATCTCGTCCGGCGCGGATGAGAGTGGCAAGGAACGCTCGGCATTGGGCGGCGTCAGAGTTGTCCTGGAAGCTCATCCCCGCCGTGAACGCGTCCAAGTGGTCTTTCAGGTTGGACTTTCCGCCGAAGAGGGACACCTTTGGAGGCTTGTTCCTGGAGGAGACACGGACAGCGAGCAGCTCTTCGGTGAAGGGCTTCATGAGCGGTTCAGCAGCATATCTAGCCACCTCGCTTGAAGGGTGACTCTCCCAATGTATACCCTCGATCTTCTTTTCGAGGGCATCGAGTCGGTCATGGTATCACAAGGATTCGGCATACTTGGAGTGATGGCCTTTCCTGCTAGTGGCTTGCGCATGGCCGCGGTTCCGGTTCCGTTTTATGAGGTTCCTTAGGTCCCCTGGCGAGGTCTTCCTCGAGCTACCATGGTGAGTCCCGTCCGCGTGACCCTGTCGAGGGAGAGGGCGTCGGGCATGCCTGGGAGCAGGCGAGCTAACCGACTCCTCCTCGGGAAGGACAGGAGCGCGATGGGCCTCAGGGCGGGGTGCTCTTTCACGAGACCTCGGCGTGGAGCTATGAGGTGCCCAACGGGTCATCGAATTGGTCGCCACTGGGGATCTGTGGCCGCCGGAAATAGCGAGGCGTTGCTCGGTCGTGCCAGCATGGGCTATGCCTTCTCCCACTTTGTAAAGGCACCGGTCCCGAGGTTGGGGAACGGCGACCTGTATGTCTTGCCCAGCAGCCTGGACACGGACGAGGGCATCTACGATGGACGCGAGCCTGTCGATCCGTGCAGACAAGGCATGAACGGCGTTTGGGGGAGGAGGTGATCCGTCCGCGTCCCCGTTGTGAGGGGGCGGCGACTAGTGCTTGGATCGTCGCAGTGATCACTCGCCATAAATTCGAGATCGGAAGATCAACTTTCGTTGAGTGGAAGTTTCGAACTTCCCACAGACGGCGCCAACTGATGGAGGCTTTGATCTCCTTCAGATGTTGTTGTCACGACTCGTAATTTAGCACTTGGCCGGCACTTAAATTACGCAACGTCTAAAGGCGTGACGTAAATCAAGTAAGCCAAAGCCCAGAAAATCTAAACCTTTTTGAGGAAAATAGTGGGGGTGCAGTAAAGGTATAATGAATCATATTTTTCTTTAAATGCATAGCTAATGAAACATGAAAATGCAAGTGGGTTATACTAGAGTTGAAAACATGTTTCGTATTTTAAAATTTCGGGCAGCACCTCCCTTGTATATTTTGCTCCAAAAACAGATACACAACAATATATAGGCATCCCCAAGTGGGAGATAGCTCTTCGCCAACTGGCGGAATCACAACCACGCAATAACATATATACGACACCCAACGGCGTAGAATCAACCCAGAAAGAACAAATAAGGAAGCAAGACATCAAAACTCAAGAAAGCGATCAAAAACCCATTGCTCTAAGTCTCGCACAAAACCCAAAGTCTGACTAGGTCTACCAATATAAAATGTCTAGTCTCTGATTTGATCTGATCTGATAGAGTTTATCTAGATACAACACAATATAATAGTACAAGAGTGGGCACGATCCAACATGTGTCCCACCTACCAAAACAAAACACCCTGGATGAAGCTGTGTGCCAGCGATACCGCAACTGATCTCAAGCGGTCAAACCTGCAACAACTGTGGCACAACGGGGGTGAGTTGCCAACTCGTGAGTAGAAAACATCAGCAAGTAGAAATCTAATAAAACAACGATTTCCTAGGTCACTATATCCTGAAGGTAATACTATGATATCTAGGGTGACCAAGTACGCATATATGTCAACAATCGAGTCAATGTAATGACATATATAAATAAACATCTGACATCATATGCCTGTATGCCTGTGGATATCATCCATGTGTCCATCAACGACACAAACAATATCATGGAACCTGAGTATCCCACACTGACACTCGAACATCATGAAAACATAAGCCTGTATATATATATGAGGGTATCTACCACGTGTGTCCATCAACGACACATCAAAATCATGGAACCTGAGTATCCAACACCGACACTCGAACATCATGAAAACATATGCTTGTATATATATATGAGGATATCAACCACGTGTGTCCATCAAAGACACATCAAAATCATTGAACCTGAGTTTCCAATACCGACACTCGAAACATTATGAAACCTGTGTCCAGCATCAACACGTAAATCCTCATATCTCAGGCGCCGCATACTCAGATCGGCCCTCATATCTATCTCATCTCAGGCGCCGCATCCTCAGATCGGTCCTCATATCCATCTCATATCATAACTCCAAAATGGTATCCTCCGGATATTCACCGAGTTCTATACAATCACCGGTAGGTAGTGCTCTCCTTCCAGGCTCACCGCCTAACAATACGAATCTTCTTGCCCCGGGGTACCTCACCGGGTCCACCATGTACCCGCAGACGGTGCCTACCGCTCCTCGAATCGGGTATACTAACTGCTCAGAATCGAGAAAACTCATGGTGGACACCTTGAAATATCATATCAAGAGAAACCGCGTTTTTAAAACAATACACAATTTCCTTTGAAATTAAACTGCGGTTCTCAAATCCAAAAATCTCATAAAAACAGCATCTCAATGCATATAACCATAAAGTATAATGTATGCAACATAGAGTAGTAATATGAGCATATCGGGTATATCTTGCAAGCATATAACCATAAGGTACGATGTATGCAACATAGAGTAGTAATATGAGCATATCGGGTATATCATGCAAGCATGTCAAGTGATAGTACTGAACAATGAATGTACTTTTACTTTTAAGATTAATCCCAAAATGTGGAAGTTCTACTGTGTAAATGGCACGATAATTCAACTGTATAAGTGACATGGCAATTACCGATGAAGAATGTGTGTGGGCCGGTGATTGATCTATTTTATTGTAGTTTAACCGCAATCAGAACGGTGTCACGCATAGCTAGACCGAGGTGAGTACGGGTCGTCCTCAGGGAAACTTGGAACCTTTTATTCTTACTTTAGGCGTGTTGATTAGGAAGGGAGAATAAGAATGCTGAAGAATGATTGTGGGATCTAGATCTACGTTAAACAAGGATGCAAAATATAGATCTAGATTAACTACAGAGGTAAGTTTAATATTAAAATGGGGCTTGTAGGGTTCATTAGGATTTAGTAGTTATGGATGATTAATTAAAGATTACTCTTTTTATCCTTTAATAGATTTAAAACTAGAACGACAGTGATGTATGTAGATTAGGGTTTCTGGAGGGAAAAGGGTTCCCACTCTTAACCCCTGTCTCGACATGGAACTCCGTTCATATCTAGGGTTTACCAAAACAATAGTTAATCTAATCTCTAATCGTGGTCGCGATTATCAATGAATTGATAGCGCGCCCAATTAGGATGTTAACTATTCTTTTGATAAAGTTTATAAACTTTATAGGACTTAAAAAGAGTTTAAGGATCTTCATCATCTATTAACCTACACTAATCCTATGAACCCTAACAAGCGAAGAATTACTCGCGCATGTTGGGAGAAGAAGAGATGGAGAGAGAAATCATATTGAAAAACTACAAAGAATTAAAATAAGAAAACAACGACCTTTATTAATCAACAAGATCAATTACACTTTGTTCCCTTATAAAATGATTACAAAATGCCAGTTTGCTTCTCGATCTCTTCTAAGGAGGTAGATGAACCGCTGATGATCAACCAGGATTCTTGAGCCATCATGGACTTCGTGATCTCGTCGGTTTGATGCCTTCTAACTTTAGCCCTTGGTCCTTTATATAGCCCTCAAAGAAGAAAACCTAGTTACCATATATGGCGACTTTCCATATATGGAGACTTTCCATATATGGTAACTTTCCTAATATGGTGACTTTCCATATATGGCGACTTTCCATATATGGTAACTTTCCTAATATGGTAACTAGTTGTTAGGATCCCAACCAAAAAATCCAGGGCCCTAACTCCTCAGAAGTGCGGCGGAACTGTGGCGTAATGGTGGGTTTGTCCGCGGATCCGCGGTGGATTAGGAGGATCGTGGGTTCGTTTCTTTTTAGGCTTCTTCTGGTGACACATGTAGACTATTTTAGTATCTGGAATCTGAAAATCTTCTCTACGTCTCTGCCAGAATTGATTTCTTCAATTTACTTTACTATTTCGGCAGATTTGATCTCGATAATTCGTATTTCCTTGATTCCAGTCCTGAAATAATTTCTGCACAATTATCTCAATAAATAATGTTAGTAGAATTTGTTTTTATTGAGATATTATTTTTAACCATTTGTCATGATATTTTAGTTTTAAGAGAATTGGTCAAAGGTATTTAATAAGGTAAGCATATTAAATGGGCCAAATGTTACATGGATATTATATGCTTACTTTTTCCTTCATAATCTTAATTATAATATATAAACACATGAAAATAGTATTTTTACAGATAAACCCTCATATGTGTCATATATTATAATAAACACCTTTTTTATATAGAAATAGTAGGAAAAATGTCATATTAAAAGTGCAGTTTTATCAACTGAACAAATACCCCCAAACTTAACTTTGATCGTCCCGAGCAAACTAGTTATTCAAGAGAAGGAGAAAGAAGAAAAAAGAAAAATCCTAAATAGCACACTTTCGTAGGCAACACGATTGCACTGAGCACGTGAAACAAGCCGTTAAATCTCTAGGTGTCCCTAGCAGGAGGAGTGTTGTCTCTTGAGGGTTTTCAGCGGATTACACCCACAAAATCCTATAATAAAAGAAAGATAGTGAAAGTTACATACAAAAATAAGAATTATGAAAGAAAAAACTTGAAAATAAGAGTTTTCAACTACACCAGTTTTTCAGTTGCTATGAGCCCTATCTTAATGATCATGAAAAAATATTAGAAATCACACCATCCCTCAATAAAACATAGCCTTTAGTCTTCCTCGCTATCTTTCTTCCAAACATTGATCATATACCCCTACGTGTGTGTAAAAGACATCCCTACACTTAGAGAATTCAATTCAAGCTATCATACTCTTGTCAATCTTCCAAAGTACTTTTTAGACGGTGAATATTTTCTTTTTTTTATGAAATTGCTCACACATCCTTCATGCGACCGTTAATACTTCTTGAGGTGCTAACCGACCGATTACAAAATGTGTTTGTGTATTAAGGTGTAATTCCTCGTCTTGCAATACCTAAGGCTTAGTAGTGGCTCCCAAACCAGTTGGTCTAAGGCACTAGATGATAAAGCACCCTCGCTATATTTTTTTTATGCTGCCTTAAGCAATTACAAAACCAGTGTTCATTTTTTTTTCTTCATCACTTATACTTTTTTTTCATACTAAGGCTTTTAGACAAGAGCATTTCAAGGTATCCTCTACTATCTCAAGTTTCAAGATGTGTGTAAGTGTGTATAGTAGGGTATCAACATTTAGATGTTTGGCTTCTAGAATATAGACCATTTTTCATACTTATTTTTATTCTTAGATTAGCAATTTCCTTCATCTTACTAACCCTTGCGACAACAGCTCATAACTACTTATTACTAGTTTTGTTTAAGAGAACCTCTAACTTTTTTGTTTTTCTCAAACTATTCATATCTTTCATATATAATTTTTCACTTTCAAACTTTCATTATCAAAAAAAATTGTGCTTATATATAGTATAATGCAAAGTAATGCATAAATAAGCACAAACCTCCCCCAAACCTGTTTACAGCAGTGTCCTCACTGATGTCATCTGTTAAATCTCAAAATCTGTAGACTTGGGAGGAAAAGTTATCAAAGGGGATAAGAAATAATGAAAGTGAAATTCTCCCCCAAACTTATTTTTGGCTCGTAATTTTGTAAAAAATTTCTTTCAAGAGCCAAAATATCCCCTCCCCCCCCAAACTTGAGTAAAATCATATTAAGCATTTAAAATTATAATAGGAGGTCAAAGTTATTGGTCAATGCCAAGCTTTGCAAAGACCAAAAGTCAACACCAACCATTCGAAGAATTTATCAGTGAAATGCAGCGGTTGGTGGAAGAACATGTTGTATGGAGTCAGGAAGAAGTGGGGAAGAGATAAGTGGTGTAAAAGAAAATGATCGCGTCTCAATTTGGAGAGACAACACGGTGATAGTGATGATGGATTACTCGCATTCTCGTGATTGTCCAGAAGAAGGGGTGGAGGTTCAATTTCTTTATCTTGGAGTTGATTCATCTCAACACCCGTATCTTTTAAAAATGCGAGTTCATCAGCGAAAATTTCCACAAAGCTTTCATCGATACCCCGAAGAATAATCTCATCAGAAAAAACGGGGTGATCGTCAGACTCCATGAAAGGTTCATAATCAGTGTTAGATGTTGACACGGACAACTCAATGGAAGAGTCCGTATGTGTATAACACATGGTTGGGTCAAACAACAACATATGAAAAGAGTCTAGATCAGTATCATGAAGCTGATCAAATCCGCTGCTGTCGACATCCATTAATTCGATAGAACATGCTTGAGCAGAAGGTTCGGAGGGTACACTCCCCAACTTGTAAATGTTAAGCTCATTGACATCTTCCCGAAGGATAGGGTCATAGAGCCATTATGACAGTTGATTACAGTATTGGAAGTGGCCAAAAAGGGTCGACCGAGAATCACCATAATTTGGTTCCGTGGGTTCGCTACAGGCTGTGTATCGAGAACAATAAAGTCCACATGGAATACAAATTCCCCGACTTTTATTAACACATCCTCAAGCTCATCCCAAGGTTTGGTGATTGATCGGTCGGCCATCTGGAGAGTTGTGTTCGAGGGCTTTAACTCTCGGATCCCTAACTGCTCATAAACTGAGTAAAGAAGCAGGTTAACACTTGCGCCAAGGTCAAGTAGAGCACGGTTAATATTTTTACCCCTAATAGAAATAGAAATTGTAGGACAGCCGGGGTCCTTACGTTTTCTTGGTAATTATTGGGGAAAGGTTGTGTTTACAGTACTCGACATGAACACCTTTTTTGGCACTTGAGTCTTCCTCTTCCTAGTGCACAAGTCCTTGAGAATTTTCGCATAAGCCGGGACTTGTTGTATAGCATCTAAGAGAGGGATATTGATGTTAACCTGGTTAAAGATGTCAATAATCTTCTCCATCTGCGGACTCGGTTTATTTCCCCTTAACCGATTCGGATAACGAGCTTTAGCAATAATAGCTGGGTCCAACAGTGGAGAAGGTGGTGTGGGTAGGAAAGATCCCAGAATAGGAGTGGGAATCGTCTTTGGTGGACTAGAAGAAGTGTGCTGAGGGTTCGAGCCTTGGGAAAAACGGAGAATAGGCTCGGAAGAAAATGGTGGGGTAGACGAACTGGGGTCAGAAGTAGAAGTAGAAGTGGAAGGAAAAGTCTCAGCCGGGGTATCATCAATTGATTCATCATTAGTAGTGTCAATCTCTTCACCGACATGGTTATCAAGCTCTCTTGCAGATCTCAATGTGGTAATAGCATTCACATGATGTGAGTAGACAGGATTCGGTACAGGTTGAGCTGGAAGTTTCCCCTCTCTCTAGCACTTATTTCGGCTTTTAATTGTGCAATTTGTGCTTCCATTGATTTAATACTCTCACCTTGGAAGGCAGAATTCTTTTTTATGTCATCGACGGAAGACTTCATCTCAGCCGAAACTTGCATGAATTTTTTCAGAAGAAAATTCATAGTTTGTTCGAGTGAAGAGGGGTTATCAGTACAGGTCAATTGCAAAGAATTGTTATACGGCGCAGAAGTGTTGACCAGATTTTGAAAGTTTTGTGATTGATAGGGGTGCTGACTCAATTGTAGTGGATGTTGTTATGGTGGAGGAACCCTTTGAAAGTTATTTTGCTTTGGAACCGTGTTTTGAGTTTGTTGTTGGTTCCAAGCAAAATTAGGGTGATTCCTCCAACCCTGATTATAAGTAGAAGAATACGGATCGTTTCTAGGTCTTTGTTGAAAAGTAGCATTGGTATGCTCTTGACCTTGAAACGGAGAATTCAAAGGACATTCTTCCGTAAGATGTGATGTATCAGAACAGCATCCACAGACAGTTTTAGGGAGTGTTATCTGATTTAGGGAGGCTACTAAAAATTTATGTTCCATAGCTTTGAGTTTCTTTTGCATTGCTGCCATTTCAGCTCTAACTCCTATGGAAACATCAGATTGGGGAATACCACCCCTAGACGATGGTTGGTTTACACTCTCCCACTGTAAAGTTTTTTCAGCGAAATCTTCTAAAAATCTCCAAGCTTCACCATCATCTTTAGTCATGAAGGTGCCTTGACACATGGATTCAAGTGTCTGTTTTGTTGTAGGATTAATGCCCTCATATATGATTCTGCACAGATCCCATCTAGGGATTCCGTGATAAGGACATTGAACTAACAGATCCTTGAAGCGTTTAAAACACTTCGAAAATGGTTCATTGGGAAGCTGGGTAAATTGATTTATTTCGCTACGGACTCGAGCTGTCTTATGATTAGGGTAGAATTTCTTTAGGAAAGCCCCAGTTTGAAATAGAATGTGCAGCTGTGTTATAAAACCACTTCTCAACTATATCGCACAAAGTGAATGGGAGAAGACGTAACCTCATATCATCCACAGAAAGCTGTGAAGTACCCATCATAGAAGTACCCATCATAGCGCATACATTTTCAAATTTGGTAATAAAGACGTATGCGTCTTCAGACTCGAGACCGTGATATTTTGGTAAAAGATTGATGTAGTGGGGTTTAATTTCAAAATTATCCCCATTGGCTGGTGGAATAGATAGACAAGTAGGAAGTGGACCACGTATAGGATAACATCTTTCTTGGAGAGAGATGAGAGGTGTATTCTGCTCACCTACGGGCGGTGGCATGGTGGTTTTATAATTTGATGGAGTACCGTCCATCTCGGTCGATGTGGTGGGTGGTGGGGAAAAAGAAGATGAAGAAGCACCAACTTCGGAGTCGATAGCAGGAACGCGGACAAGACGGGCACTAGAATCCCGTGTCCAGCCAAGCATGCACTAAGCGGTTAGCGCAAGTGGCAGCGTGTGTGTTATTTAAAAATTGGTTTGTTTTTGAAAAAGTGTGTCGGACTTAAACAAATCACACAAAAATGCACAAACAACCCTGAAACTAAGGTTACCTAGGTCAAGTCTCTAGACCGCTCCTAGACTTCCAAAGGACAAGCCGTAGGATCAATCCTCTACCACCTCTTTACTACTCTTGTAGCCAGGTAAATGCCAGGTAAGTGGGAGGTATCCGTTATACGAATCACCGAAAATAGCGGGCCTTGATTAAATAACCGCTTGCCTTAGACACACTTACCTATGCACCACAAAAGTAATGCGGATAAGCGATAAATTACCCACGACCTTCCTCTGTCCTTATTGAGCACGACAGTCCTTAGAGTCTTGTCTAGATATTTTTTAAATGAATGCAGGGTTGATGCAGATGCCCGTTTTCTGATTTGTGGGGCTTAGGAAGGGTGATAAAATCCCTACCTAATCTGAATTTTGGTCTTGCCCCTTAAAAATCCATATTAAAATATGAATTAATAAACCAATTATAAAACTTTGCAAAAAGATTTTTGAGCGGCAAAATTTTGCAAAGAATCCTGCAGAAAATATATTTTATTGGATTTCAGAGGAGAGAGAAAGAGTTGAGAAATTTATCAGAGAAGTTTGGAACCCTAATTCTCCAATTCATCCGCGCTTCCGCCGCAAATGTGCCTTATTGCCGCGCTTCCGCCACCGACTTGGGAGATCAGGTGGAGATTTTTGCTACGTGGTCTCCTGTACTCCTCTGGATCTTGATGAATGTCTCTGGATCTCTGTTTCCTTAATTCTGTGACTCCATATCCCCTCGCAAAATTCACACAATAATCGTTAAATATACAATTTGCAGTTTTGTTTAAATTATGATATAGATCGAATAAGAATTCAACAAAAATAGTAAGAATAAAAAATTACGCATGTATCCCCGGCAACGGCGCCATTTGATTGATCTATTTTATTGTAGTTTAACCGCAATCAGAACGGTGTCGCGCGTAGCTAGACCGAGGTGAGTACGGGTCGTCCTTAGGGAAACTTGGAACCTTTTATTCTTGCTTTAGGCGTGTTGATTAGGAAGGGAGAATAAGAATGGTGAAGAATGATTGTAGGATCTAGATCTACGTTAAACAAGGATGCAAAATATAGATCTAGATAAACTACGGAGGTAGGTTTAATATTAAAAGGGGGCTTGTAGGGTTCATTAGGATTCAGTAGTTATGGATGATTAATTAAAGATTACTCTTTTTATCCTTTAATAGATTTAAAACTAGAACGACAGTGATGCATGTAGATTAGGGTTTCTGGAGGGAAAAGGGTTCCCACTCTTAACCCCTATCTCGACATGGAACTCCGTTCATATCTAGGGTTTACCAAAACAATAGTTAATCTAATCTCTAATCGTAGTCGCGATTATCAATGAATTGATAGCGCGCCCAATTAGGATGTTAACTATTCTTTTGATAAAATTTATAAACTTTATAGGACTTAAAAAGAGTTTAAGGATTTTCATCATCTATTAACCTACCCTAATCCCATGAACCCTAACAAGCGAAGAATTACTCGCGCATGTTAGGAGAAGAAGAGATGGAGAGAGAAATCATATTGAAAAACTACAAAGAATTAAAATAAGAAAACAACTACCTTTATTAATCAACAAGATCAATTACATTTTGTTCCCTTATAAAATGATTACAAAATGCCAGTTTGCTTCTCGATCTCTTCTAAGGAGGTAGATGAACCGCTGATGATCAACCAGGATTCTTGAGCCATCGTGGACTTCGTGATCTCGTCGGTTTGATGCCTTCTAACTTTAGTCCTTGGTCCTTTATATAGCCCTCAAAGAAGAAAACCTAGTTACCATATATGGTGACTTCCTAATATGGTGACTTTCCATATATGGTAACTTTCCTAATATGGAGACTTTCCATATATGGTAACTCTCCTAATATGATGACTTTCCATATATGGTAACTAGTTGTTAGGATCCCAACCAGAAAATCCAGGGCCCTAACTCCTCAGAAGTGCGGCGGAACCGCGGCGTAATGGTGGGTTTGTCCGTGGATCCGCGGTGGATTAGGAGGATCGTGGGTTCGTTTCTCTTTAGGCTTCTTCTGGTGACACATGTAGACTATTTTGGTATCTGGAATCTGAAAATCCTCTCTACGTCTCTGCCAGAATTGATTTCTTCAATTTACTTTACTATTTCGGCAGATTTGATCTCGATAATTCGGATTTCCTTGATTCCACTCCTGAAATAATTTCTGCACAATTATCTCAATAAATAATGTTAGTAGAATTTGTTTTCATTGAGATATTATTTTTAACCATTTGTCATGATATTTTAGTTTTAAGAGAATTGGTCAAAGGTATTTAATAAGGTAAGCATATTAAATAGGCCAAATGTTACATGGATATTATATGCTTACTTTTTCCTTCATAATCTTAATTATAATATATAAACACATGAAAATAGTATTTTTACAGATAAACCCTCATATGTGTCATATATTATAATAAACACCTTTTTTATATAGAAATAGTAGGAAAATGTCATATTAAAAGTGCAGTTTTATCAACTGAACAGCCGGCAAATCTGTGTATGTGTAACATGCGCATCAACGGTAATTATGCAGGTGTACTAGCAAATGATATCATCTAGCATTAAATACTGGCACGTGGTATGTACATCACGAGGGTAATATCCTACACAACATAAGCAATAAATGGGTATATCTATCTACACAAGAATCATACGGTCACTTTTTAAACGATACACATCGTTATTTTTAAAATAGGTATGGTTCAGGTGGCAATCGTTATATCGGTGATCCCGCCTCATAACATCCGATATGACAATAATTATCAATCATCATCCTCAAATCACTAGCGCGAATCAATCATCCGGTACATCTCATCGCGTACGGTAATCCATCGTACGGGGTCATCAAACAGAATATGGAATCTATCGACCTATACAATAACGAGGGTACGGATCTAAGTCTCGTACGGCATATTACTCATTATACTCATAAATATATATATACACATATATCTCAAATCACATTTGTATAAACTGTAGGGTTACTTAGCGAGGCAGCAAGGTTTCGGGAGGCATCGTCCATGCCGTTTTCAATTTTTTGCCGTTCTAAATAACTCTAACCTTGCTTAACTAGAGATATAAATAATAAGCATGCAAACAACTTTACACACTAAGTGAATGAGGAATACAACCCTTGTAAAACGGTCCTTCACTTCAAATGCTCCGTGTAGATATCTCTTCGCTGCGTGTATGATCTCCTGAACTCTTAAGAGGCTCCACAAGGTGAAAGATGCAAACTTGCTTGAAGTCTTTAAAGGCCGAAGATGATCTACGTCAAGGAGACTCAAGCTCATGCTATCTCTTCACTAAATTAGGGTTTAGTGAAGCAAACATCCTAAATTAAATAGCTAATAGTAGAGGATGGTGAAGTAGGAAATTGGCTCTCTTTAGTTTTCTTTTTCTCTCAATATTTTCTCACCATTTTCAAAATCTAGAAAGCTTTTCATGAGGAAGAAGAAGATGAGTTGATGAACAAATGAAACTCATAAGGTGAGAATGTGAACCATGGGTGAGTTAGTGTCATGCACTAACTCATGTAGAGACTTAACCATGGGTGAGGTTTAATGGTTAGGTTAATAAATAACTACAAGTGAAACAAAAAGAGTGGACTTGGTCAACATTTCTACAAGCTTCTACAAGCTTGTAACCATGAAAAAAATCCATCTATTTTTGAATTACTTAGATAAATAAAAACCATACATTAAATCAAGCATGGTATAAGTCTCATACACCCATGAATCATATATCATCAAGCATGACACAATAAAATGTACATTAATATATATCACATATATACTACATGCACACAAGTGAGAAAAAGAATACTTAGTGAGCAAATATTAGTTAATGTAAGTTAATATATCAAATATATAATTATACATTAAATTATCAAATCAACACTTGATTTAATAATTCAGCTATATCACATACAACCAACTAATATCTTATGAATCAACTTATCGAATCAACACTTGATCCGATAACCCGGCTATATCACATATAACCGACCAATATCACATATCGCGAGAATAGAATACGGTATCACATACGCGGATTAATCTCGGTCCCGCACATATCACATATGTGCTCCTACTCCGTTTCGCATGAACCAGGAAACCTCTGTGTAGGACTCTAAAGACTCGTCAATACGCCGGCAGTAGGTGATGATCATATCAAACACCCACAAGCCGCAAGCGGTCTGCTAAACGTAACGGCCATCCGGGTATTGAGCGATCAGAAAATCAACAAGCAAGCCTGCTCAAACTCCTGCGAATCCAATCAGTAACACTACCGTACAGTCCGGTTTCTTCGTCAGATATGTCGCATATCATAGCCTAGGGTGTTTTAACGTCAAACCCCAATAGCCTGATAAGTCATGCCGATGCAAGGTCCATAACGGTTCGAGAAACTACTAGTAACACTTACCAGTAAATCTCAGCAACTTTGGCCAGGGATTTCCTGTTATGGCCAATCAAGCATAGCGCAACTTCAACCCCTAATACCGGGAGAGACGAATCCCCTCGCATCGCTCATTGCCTCCATGTGACTCAGGACTGTACCCAAAAACCACCGTTTTGCACGATCTCTTGACCGTGGTAAGGCGGAAATCAAAGCACAGTGGGAATCATACAAGACTCTATGACGATCTCGGGTCGACGGACTAACCTGTACCAGTGTCACCAGAGAACTGCTTTCTGACGATAGGTATAATACCATCTAGGAGTTCTCGGCGAGTCCGTCCAGTGTACCCAGTCTCCACTGAGCACCCGTATGCCTTCTAATGGATGTGGGATCATCCATCGCCCATCATATGGGTCAAGAAGCGCATACGCTAGTCTACACTGGAGTATCGATACCCTGTCTCGATACTCCCACGATTAGGAACAATTATAGGGTGTACTTGTGGACTACCCTTGGCCCCACGAGTATGATCTCCATAATAGTCCTGATAGTCAAGTACACATCCTAAGGGATTTATCAACATGTGAGAGCAAGACAGTAAGTGTACATGTTAAGATAAAGAGCAACCAGATAGCATACTATCATGTCGAGCAAGAAAGTCCTCCCTATATATGTCCAAGCATCCACTACAATATGCATCACATGTACAGTAATAGCCTCTAGGGCATACATATAACTAACAATCTCCCACTTGCACTAAGGACATCTGGTGTAGTATCCAATACCCAACAATTTAGCAGTGGTTGTAGTATCCCATACTCAACCATCCCAAAATCTCTCAAATAGTATTTGGGGAAGCAGGCCTTGTAAGTCTACGCTAGCGCCCCGGCAGTCTACAGACGCCAAATGCGGAACAAAAACTTTTAACTGGCGCTATTGTATACTTTAACCCGGATCTGCCATTATTGCTAAACTAACAAACTGTAAAGAGTGTAGAAAGGTTATACCGAACGATCCGAGTCCTTCGTTCTTTAACCATCATCCCACGCTCCGTTGCGGCTGCTCCGATCTCGTCGATCTCCGATATCCTCGTCGATGTGGCACCACATCACCGATTCTTTAAACGGGCTCCCGCCTCTGACTCGAGGCAACTCGATCGTCAAGTTTGCTAAAAGAGACGACCAAGAATGATGTAGAGAATGAGTAGATGACTTTGTCTCACTTCGTCCAAGTCCGTGGACGATCGGTTAATGAAGTTGCCGAGGGAATCGGGTGATGGAATGAAATGAGCTGTGAATTCCATACACCCCAAAAATCTATCATATCTTTTAAACAAATGAATCAAGTAACCAAATGAGAGAGGGGAGGGGCCTTTCTTATAAAGAGAAGGAGGAGGGTGAGTGTAGGAGGGAAGTGGTGACCATAAGAGAATAAATATCAAAGCTTCTCACTCAAAATATCCTTAGCTAAACAAAACATCATTAATGCAAATGGTGATTCATTAACCTAGTCACCATTGCATTAATGGCTCCATTAAAGCACTAATGACTCACTAGCCTCATCACCACTTCTAGAAGCTTCTAGAATGATGACTCACCTCAACTGAAGAAAAGATAAATCCGTCTTTAACCGAATGTTAAAAGACGGCTGATAGAAAACTGGAAACTGGCAACTTCCAAAAGTGATCCTGAAACAACTTTCAGGATAACCCCGAAACTGTATAAATATACCCGCATTTGTATTACGACCGAATACAAATGCAACTGAGACAAAGATATTATACCTACTCAATATAATACTCGGATCCGGCTTAAACCAAAGCCAACCAGTATCATCTGTCCGAAAATCGACACGTGCGTAAACGCACGTGCATTTTCCGAACCCTGCCATAAAACCATACGGCCTCTACAACGTTTCGCCCGAACTTGGGAAACTGTCTGTGGGGGACTCTAATGACTCGTCAGTACCCCGGCAGTGGGTTTAACCACAAACCGTCAGTGGCACTAGCAATGCGTAACGGCTGCCCACGGACTGACCTCAAGGGAGACCGATGAGCGCACTCAAGGGAGGCCGATGAGCGAACTCATCCAGAAACCCTACTGAGCCTAACAGTGACAATGTATATACAGTTCGGTCCGTTCGTCAATGAGTATCGCATATCCGCCTAGGGGGCTAGTAACGTCAGACCCCCATTAGCAGTATAAGTCGTGTCGGAGTGAAGCCCAATAACACCCTGAGATACTACTGGAGTACCTACCAGTAAATCTCCTGCCACGGCCGTGGGCTTTGTGTAATGGCTCTCCTAGACACAGCACGATCTCGCCCCCAATACCGGGAGAGACGAATCCCCTGTCGATCCGCTCACGTGCCTCCATATGGCTCGAGACTGTACCCAAAAACTACCTGTTTGCACGACTCCTTTGAGCCGTGGTAGGGTAGAAATCAAAGCACAGTGGGAACTCACACGAGACAAATGACGACCTCAGGTCGATGAACTAACCTGTACACATGTCACCAGGGAACTGCTATCTGACGATAGATATAATACTAACTAGCAGGTTCCCGGCGAGTCCTGTCCGGTGTACTCATAACCCAATGAGCACCTGTATACATCTTAGGTGATCCAACTGACACCAGTGGCTTGTGAGACCGGCCACCGCCCCTCGTCGGGGTCTCGACTGTACACACTAGTCTACTCCGGAGTATCGATGCCCTGTCTCGAAACTCCCACGACTAGGGACCACAATTAAGGATATGCATATAAACTACCCAACTCTCACGTATATGATCGCCATCATACTGTTGGTAGTAAAGCAAGATCCTAAGGGCTCTATCAAAGTGTAACATGCAATCAGTCACCTGAACATGTACACGACTGATAAAGGCAAACCAGATAGCATACTATCATCTCGAGTAAGACTGTTCTACCGGTATAGGTCCTCCGCAATCATTGCAATCACGTACCTGCGATCCAATAATTGACTATGAGGGCACTATCTCCAACAGGCCTTAGTGAGTGGATCCGCCATGTTAACCTCAAAATCTACTCTCCTTATCTCGATCCCTTAGAGATCAACCATCTCCCTGATCAGGTGATACTTGCCTCAGAATATGTATGGAATGCTGATGGGACCTGCGTTCCTAGGCCAAAGCCGCAACTCCATTGTTGTCACAATAACAATTATTGGACACTCAATGGTAGGAATCTTGTTCATCTCATGAACAAGAAATGTCCAGACAACTGCTTTGGTAGTATCATTGGTAGCAATGTATTCAGCCTTTATCGTCTAGTATGTCACGGTATCTAGCTTGGAACTCTTCCAACACACCGTCCCTCCACTGAAGGTAAAGACAATGCCTGTGAATGACTTTCAGTCGAACTTATCACTCTGGAAGCTGGAACCAAGAACTTTTTTTAGTGCTTCTCAAGTACTTAAGAATGTCCTCCACAGCTATTCAGTGATTCTCCCAAGATTCGATTAATTCCTGATCACTACACCTAGTGAGTCATCTACATCTGGTTTGGTACATAACATCCTGAGTAAGTGGACGAACCGCCACGCTTAGAATCTTCCATACTAAACCCCTTTAGTACGGTGTTAATGTATTTGGATTTGGGACACTCCCAACATCCATTTAGATCTATCATCATAGATCATAATCCACAAGATGTAGTAGGTATCATCCAGATCTTCATGGAGAATCCTCGTGATAAGAGGAGCTTGACCGAGTTTAGCATATGAAACTATTTCCTATCAAGAGTATGTCATCTACGTACAATACGTGGAGGAAAACCTTACTCTCTACAACCTTATTGTATATACAAGGTTCATCTACCATTTTGATGAAGTCAAACTATTTGACTGTCACATCAAAACAAATGTTCCAACTCCGCGATGCACGCATTGATCCTGATGGTCTTAATCATAGCTTTGAAAGTCTCAACTTTTCCATCTATACCAAGAATCTTCTCAAGATCCATTTGCTCCCAATAGGTTTTACCCCTTCAGGTGCAACATTCAAAGTCATACTTTGTTGGTGTACATGGATTCCATCTTTGATCGCATAGCATCCAGCCATTTCACAGAGTCCCCACTCGTGATGGCCTGTATGAACCTAGTTGGGCCATCATCTATCATGATGCAATCCTCACTCCCACTGTCACCGAGGAAACCGTAGTATCTCTCAAGTGGATGAGGAACCCTACCAGATTCTCGGAGAGGCTAAAGTTCGTCGGAGACTATTGAATCCTTTGGTTTCACTAAATCATCAGCTGTTAGTTTGTCAAGCTGGAACAACTTCCAGTTCCACCTCATGACCACTTGTTTCTTCATAAGAAATTCATTTTATAAAAAAGGTAGCATGCTGAGAAACAAAACACCTTTTGCTCCTCAGAGTGGTAGAAGATATTCCCTCGCAAATGTTTGGGATATCCTAACAAACTTATACAGAACTGACCTTGCCTCGAGCCTGTCCAGATTTTTCTTTTCAACATAGGCCGGACAACCCCATATCTTAACTCGTTTAAGACATGGTCTCTTCCCATTCCATATCTCATATGTAGTGGTAGGCACTGATATGGTTGGAACCCCATTCAATAGGTATGCAGCTTCTCAAGTGCATAACACCCAAAAGAAAACAGGTAACTCAGCAGTACTCATCATAGAGCGCACCATATCTCATAGGGCGCGATACCTCCGCCCCGATACACCGTTGTGTTGTGGTGTATTCGAAGGAGTAAGCTAAGAGAAAATCACATTCTCCTTTTAGAAACTCCAGGATCTCCATGCTTAAGTATTCGCTTCCTCAATCACATCGAAGGACTTAATACTTCTACCCGTCTGGTTCTCAACTTCAAGCTTATATTCCTTGAATTTCTCAAAAGTTTCAGACTTGTGTTTCAACAGGAACACATGGCCGAATCTTGAGAGATGATCAGTGAATATAATGAAGTACGAAGAACTAGCCCTGGCATTTGTAGACATAGGACCGTATACATCATCATGTATCTGTCCCAAGAGTTCAATAACTCTTTCTCTGTTTCTAGTAAACGGAGTATTGGTCATATTACCTTTGATACAAGACTGGCAAGTAGCATAAGATGAAATTTCGAACAGATTCTCATATTCATCCTTATGTTACTTAGCTGGTCGTATCGCATTGATATGACATAGTCTACAATGCCATAAGAAGAATTCGTTCATTTCCGAACTATTCTTCTTGTGTGTGTTCTATATACTTTGAACTGTAGTTTGATTTAGAACGTATATGCTATTATATAACGTGCCTGATCGAATCAACTCTTGATTCAGGAAAATGTTCACAACATTATCCTCCAATACAGAATTATATCCTTCTTTAACTCATTAAAGAAACCGATGTAATGTTGTATATCAGGTTCGGTATGTAATAACATTCGTTCAGAATCAATGTATTAATACAAGGTGATATTTGCCAACTAACTTGGCTGCAACAATTGCACCATTCTCTACACTTAGAGACATATCACCCAATCTCAGTTCTCTACCTATCTATAGCCCATGTAACATATTACATTTGCGGGATCCTGATCCGGTATCACATACCCAGGACGTAGAGGATACTGAGAAACAGTTCTTGGTAATGAACACACTCGAAGAAGATGTGTTAGTTGTATGTATGCTCTAGAGGCCATTACTGTACATGAGATGTATATTGTAGTGGATACTAGGACATATATAGGGAGGACTTTCTTGCTCGACATGATAGTACGCTATCTGGTTGCTCTTTATCTTAACATGTATACTTATTGTCTCTCTGTTACATATTGATAAAGCCCTTAGGATGTGTACTCGACTTCCAGGATTATGATGTAGATCATACTAGTGGGGCCTGGGTAGTCCATGAGTACATCCTTCAATATTCCTAGACGTGGGAATATCGAGACGGGGCATCGATATTCCAGAGTAGACTAGCGTATATCTTCTCGACCCATGTAATGGGCGATGGATGATCCCATATCCATTGGTGTTTGACATCAGAGATGGTATACGGGTGCTCAGTGGAGACTGGGTACACTGAACGGACTCGCCGAGAACTCCCAGATGGTATTATACCTCACGTCAGATGGCAGTTCTCTGGTGAAACTGGTACAGCTTAGTCTGTCAACCCGAGATCGTCATAGAGTCTTGTATGTCTCCCACTGTGCTTTGATTTCCACCCTACCACGGCTCTACTGAGTCGTGCATGTTGGAGATAGTGCCCTCAGAGTCAATTATTGGATCACAGGCACGTGATTGCAATGATTGAGGGAAGACCTATCCCGGTAGGACAGTCTTACTCGAGATGATAGTATGCTATCTGGTTTACCTTTATCATTGTGTCTGCTTTAGGTAACCTTACAGGTCGCTATTACACGTTGATAGAGCCCCTAGGATTCTTACTTGACTGCCAGCAGTATGAGGGCGATCATATACGTGGGAGCTGGTAGTCTATAAGCACATCCTTAAATGGTCCCTAGTCGTAGGAGTTTCGAGACAGGGCATTGATTCTCCAGAGTAGACTAGTGTATACAGTCGAGACCCCGACGAGGGGCGGTGGCCGGTCTCACAAGCCACTGGTGTCAGTTGGTTCACCTAAGATGTATACAGGTGCTCATTGGGTTATGAGTACACCGGACAGGACTCGCCGGGAACCTGCTAGTTGGTCTTAAACCTGACGTCAGATAGCAGTTCCCTGGTGACATGTGTACAGGTTAGTTCATCGACCTGAGGATCGTCATTTGTCTCGTGTGAGTTCCCACTGTACTTTGATTACTACCCTACCACGCTCAAAGGAGACGTGCAAACAGGTTTTAGTTGGGTACAGTCCCGAGCCACATGGAGGCAGTGAGCGGATCTTCAGGGGTTCGTTTCTCCCGGTATTAGGGGTGAGGTCGCGCTGTGTCTAGGAGAGCCATTACAAGAAGTCCTTGGCCAAGGCAGGAGATTTACTGGTAGGTATTCCAGTAGTATCTCAAGGTGTTCTGGGCTACACTCCGACACGACTTGTACCGCTTTTGGGGGTCTGACTTTTACCAACCCCCTAGGCCCGCAATGCGATGCTCATAGACGAACGGACCGGACTGTACGGATATTGTCACTGACAGGCTCGGTAGGGTGTCAGGATGAGTTCGCTCATCGACGTCCTTTTTGGTCAATAGCTGGTGGCCCGTCACGTATTGGCTTATACCTCTGACGTGCTAGTGGTTAAATCCACAGCCATAGTATTGACGAGTCTTTAGAGTCCACCACACTTACAGTTACTCAAGCTTTCGGGCGAAACGCTGTAGAGGCCGTATGGAGATATGGCAGGGTCCGATCAGATACGTGCGGTATTGCACGGATCAGGATCGGACGGTTAGTACTAGAGGCCGTATGGATATATGGCAGGGTTCGATCAGATACGTGCGGTATTGCACGGATCAGGATCGAACGGATAATACTAGCCTGCTTTGGTTTAAGCCGGATCCTAGTATAGTACAGTGTAGATTTTGTCTCTTTGCATTTGTGTTCAGTGGGAATACAAATGCGGGCGTGTGTATGCACAGTATCGGGGTTTTCCTGTAATTTATTACGGGACCAGTTTTCTGGAGTTGCCATTTTGCATTCCGTTCCGGCCGGTTTTCTTTTGTTCTTTCCGGCCGGACTTCTCAGATGGAGGGGGTTATTTGCAAGTTTGCAAATAACGTTTGTGGAGGGGGTTTCTTGCATATGGATTAATTATGAGAGCATCTTTTGATACCATTCTTTTCTATCATCATTTCTTGCATTCATGGTGATTAGAGTTGATTAGGAATTGATTTGAGATGGTTATCATTGCTTTAGATGTGGTCACCCTCCACCTTTTACTACACTCACCTCCCTCATGTATTATGTTTTTTGCCCTCCACCATTTTCCAATTGAGGAGGCCGGCCACTTTGAGAGGGAGAGAAATATGAGAGAGATTCATTTTGGTTGTGGTGGGATTATTCTTCATTTCATATTCTTCTTGCTAGAAAATTGAAAGCACCAATTTTCCTAACCTCCTCCTCCATCCTCCATGGCAACTAAACCCCCAAATGAGACATAGCCTCTACACTACATTCTACAGCAAATCTTGGACGCGTCGGCTAGCCAACTTCGCGCCCGAGTTGCCTCGGTATAGAGGTGGGAGCCCGTAAAAGATGCAGGCAATGTGGTGCACTTCCGGCAACGAGGTGGAGACAGGACTTTCCGCGGGAGATCGGGACGACGATGAGAAGACCGGAGGACACGGATCACTCGGTATATCTCTAACCCGTCTTGTAGTTAGCTAGGACTAGTTTAATGGCCCGATCCGGGTATTTAGTGCGCGGTGGTGCCGGTTTGCTATATTAAAGTTTATCACCGCTTTCGCATTCCGGCGTCGGATTGACGGCCGGGGCGCCGCCGTGCACTTACAGTGGTATCAGAGCCTGGCCATTAACATAGTCTAGCTTTGTCTAATGTGTTTTACATTTCCGATCGACTAAAATTCCAAAAACCCGCGTTTTCTTCACATCAGTTTTCTGTCGAATTTTTTCTGGCTCGAAAAATTTTTCAGGTTGTAGAAAATTGATGTACTAGAAGTCCTAAGAATTCTGGGGAAATTCGAGAGATTGATCTTTCAGGGAGAGCGCGGAACCACGGCCAAACCCCACTTGGCGCCGCGGTTCCGCCGCAGTATGGAGGGATCGATGTGTCGAATTTTTCCAGTGGGCTTCTGTGGTGAAAATAGGGTTTCTGGAATATTATGTTTGGGCCCAGAATTTCTTGATGTGCTACAGTAGTACTTGGGGGCCCACTTGGTAAATTTGATCGATCGGATATTTTAAACACATTGGTTCACAGTATTTACATTATATCTGCGACCGTGAATGTCACCCGATCGGTAAATCCTGTCTAACTGCTATAGCCCGGTTAGACGAATTTGCGAACGTGACATTCACGTTGATGTTCTATGTATTGCTGTGATGTTGCGTATTGGTCGTGGGGGATAGCCTGGATGCAATGCTAGTACAGTTTTTATTGTATTATGTACATTTGATATTGCGGGGCGAGCGTCCGACATGTGGACTGCCGTCACTGCCTGTTTGTATTATTCTTTTTGGGGCACGACCAGGTTGCGGTCGATGTACCCGGTGTATGTATATTTTACTTTCTGTACTAGGATTACCCCGCGGAGGGGTGCACGGATAGCCGGATTCTAGAGGGCAACAGGCCCGCATCTCATGGCATTGAGACGGAGGGGGCTTCACTCTAGGATTGGCGGGCTATTCGCCGCACTCGTAGGGGGTACAGGTTGACCCAGGAGGGGTGCCCAAGTTACTGGATTCCGTGAAGTGCTGGGTGGTCCATTCACGGTGCTGAAGGGGACTGCCTCGCTTCAGGTCTTGGCGGGTGACTTGCCGCGCCCGTAGGGGTCTAGGATTTCATTGCACAGGCTATCCACACGACCAGGGGAACGTCGGGTTTCAGTAGTGGCTCTGTGAAACCCGGGGATCCCAGATATCTGTATTGTTCTGTGATGCTGTACTTTTCTGTGATGTTGCATTTTATCACGCCTTGAGCGAAATATAATATATTGGTATATATATTAGTAGATGTTGTATATGTTTTGCATCCGCGCCAGTCCAGTCCCCGCTCTGTCGTTAGTTAGCTAACCTAACGGGTAATAAAGGGACCCAGTGGCGAATGCGGATGGCATATACGTACGTCATATTATTTTCGTTCTTTATTGGTGTGATCAATTGATGGGACTGCGTTGATTCGGATCAATGCAAGTTAAAAACTAACCTATTCTGATGTTGTTGGAACACTTTTCAAAAAGCTGTTATTGCAAGGACGTTCTCTTTTGTTTTGCATCGTGGTATTCAGTTGGAATATCCTGCTCCTCAGTCGACGAGGCAAGGGCCGAGATCCCTTCACCGGGAGTGACCCCTTGGACAGAAGTTTGCGTCATGGCAATAACGTCACTATAGCTGATTACTTTTTGCTTTGCACCGTGGTATTCAGTTGGAATATCCTGCACCTCATTCTACGAGGAAAGAGCTGAGATCCCTTCACCGGGAGTGACCTCTTTAGCAATGGTTTTCGTCACTATATTTTCAAAAGGCTATCAGTTCCTTCAACGATATCAAGTTCATTACGTTAAAGGTTTTCGCCAGAAACCATTCGTAGCCCTCCGTCATTTCAGTTAAATATTCGGTAGTATTCAAGCTATGTATTTTGACCTCACGCCAAGGCATAGTGATTGGTAGCTGCCGGGTATTTATCTGTTGCATAGATAGATGCGTTGGTTTGGGACAGTCGTACTACTATTTTGGCCTACATCAAGGGTATGTACGGGTGGGTTCAAATTAACATGGATAATGACGAGCAGAACTTGACATGTGACTTATGATATTTTGACCTCACGCCAAGGTCATAAGAGCATGGGGTAAAAATCCACATCGGGAGTTTCAAAAGAACTGAAACTTGCCAGATATGCGCATACCTTCTGGAGTGTGATGATGTGAGCGGATTCCGTCACGTTATCATGCAATGATAGTTGGATCCCGATTCCCACTGATGAGTTAGTTTACTCCTCGGGTGATCCCCGACTAATTCTTCTTTCAGGTTTGGAGGAGAATTTGACGGTACAGTGGGAGGTTTCCTGATTAGATAAATTGGTAACCATTCTGATCTAGGTTAGAGTGCACGCTGAGTGTTTCTTTTCTCTCTCTCTGGCAACGACCATTGACCCGACCCTAAGACTATGACTCAGTGACCAAAATTAACCGAACCTTCTTTAACACTGGCTTTTGGATTGTCATAGTTGCAGACCTCTTTGCCACTCCTGCTTTTACTCTTTTCTCCAGGACACCCCGTATTACTACGAACGTCCACTTCCATTGGACAAAACCATCGTATGGTTAGATACGAACTCGAAGGAATTCGAGGATGGTTTCCGGTTCTGGAGAAAACGGATATGATTATTCAGTTGTTTTTTCCTCTTACCTTCTCTCAAGCTGCGAATACTCCTTGGTTTAGGAGTAGTACACCTATTACGCAAATTGGATAGTCTTCTTCCAAACCTTAGGCTGGTGCCGAACGGCGGGGAATGAAGAAAACCAATTAGCATAAAAATGGTGTGCAGAAGGTATTAAGTTAAGACAAAGAAAGGGATTAGTAAGAGGGCAAAGTAAATTGCGACTGCTATTCACGACTAAACCAAGTATTTCTTCGCCAATCCTAAATCACCTTTGTATTTCTCCAGGACACTCCGTATCACTACGAAGATCCCAAGTTTATTGGATAATCCATCGTATGGCTATATACGAACTCGAAAGGAACTTGTTCCAGTTCGAGGATGGATCCTGGTTCAGGAGAAATAGGAATATGGTTCATTCGGTTGTCTTTTATCTTCACTTTCTCTCGCATTGCGAGTGCTCCTAGGATGAGGACAGTACACCCATTATGCTTATTGGATAGTCTTCTTCCAAACCATAGGCTGGTGCCGAACGGTAGGGAAGGAAGAAAACCATTTGGCCTAAAGGGGTGTACATAAGGTATTGACTAAAGACATATAAAGGGATTTGGAGAGGTGGCAAAGAAATATACGGTTGCAGTTGTGAATATGGATAATGGAAGTGGCATTACTAGGAATACCAGGATACCCCATCGAAACATTTCAATGTTTCAGTTTCACTGTGTACTGTTAATGGAAAACTGATTTCCCGATTAGACACTTACTCCAGGGTATGTATTTACCAGGTATGATTCTCACATCTGTAAGGTTTTACAGATGATGAGTGGGAGTAAGTTATTGGGAATTGGGTGATCATCCTCATTATATCGGGATTCGTTGTAATCGGTGATATTTGAGGAAGTCACCTGGGTTGTTTGCCGGACGGCAATTATTTGGTTTTGAATATCCACTATTATGCACCAATTTCAAATTGATATATCTGTACGTCTATTTTTATAGAGTGAGATATACCTTTTTGAAATTATGTCTATGACATTTACCTATACCAGTGGATGGTTAGGTAAGGAGCATTGAACAGCGGTGTAATTCTTCTTAACCAAAAGTACAGTTTTCAACCTACGACACACAGTGAATGAGTCATTTGACTCAAGGGACTTGTACAGAGTATTGTATATTGTCCAGTGTCCATTAGGACAGAGGGGTTGGTCCTCGTACTATATTCTGTTTACTTATGACTTCTCTAGATCTTAGACATGTGTTTCGTAGAAACACAGGGTCTAAGTTTTGAGGAGTTATAGGTATAAGAGTAAAGTAGAGAACCAGGTATTGCAAGTATCGGGATTCTTCAAAGTGATCGAAGATGTAGATACTTGTATATGGTATTCAGTTGATAGTAAAGGTTAAGAGAACTAGCTTCTCTTTCAGGTTGCTCATAATTGGAAGTACTCCTAAGTTGAGTAACGCTGATCGGCCTTTTTCCATTTAGTTGACATGCACTGGAGACAGCTGCATAATTTGAATCTGGTTCAATTAAATCAGTGCCTCTGGTTCTATATTGGATATAGAACAGTTCATATCTTAACGATATTAAGGTACGGGGAGTTGTCCGATTTATGCTTAAAACCAGACTCTGGATAACTCAAGGCACGTTTCTGTAATGGCTGTTTGTGGGTTGACCCAGGCTATGACGAGGGTTGATTTTCTACCATCTGGAAGATCAATAGTGATATTGTTCTTGACTCGCCACAGTTTTAATAAAAATGGATTTTTTCAGAAAACAGTAGTGGAAGTATGGTAGAACTGGAAGTGATTCCAAAACCGCAAACGATTACTGAAGATTTTATAAGGAACCTAAAGATTCAATCTGGTTTGACATTCCATTGGCCACTCCGCAGATAAGGTGGGTAACTTCAGGCACCCGAGAGGTACTCCGGTAGCCTCAAGGACGGTGACAGGGAAGTTCTTGTTTACCCACACTTGCCATTGCTGTTGTTCCAGACTGTGAGACCCGGCAGGAGATTGAGTATAGCGTCATTCTAAACTCGTTTTAGAAGTGTACGTGTATATGACTCTGCCAGAGGGTTGTCGTAATCAGTGGGAGTAGCGGAAGCATTGGTGGACAGGTGGCTTATGTCTTTTTATAGACTAAAGCAGATATAGCGGAGATAGATCATCAATTTCTGATGTGACAGTCATAGGTTTGACTTCATCAGAATAGGGGATGGATCTGTTGAGAAGGTAGTAGGGTGTGATGTCATGGTATTTAGATGACATACACAGAATAGGAAAAGAAACTCCTATTCTACGATCGGTTACACTTTGGTCGTCACACAGTGGTTTCTCCACATGGGACTTGGACATTATATCAGACATACTGGTTACTTAGATCTATGGTTTTAGATCTAAATTTGGGTGGTTTCCAAATTAAGGGTACATAGACAGCATTCTAAGAGTATTTAGAATGGACAACTCCTGGCATGGTGGTGTACCTGCAGGTGATGGAGTCACCCTCTCTAAAGGTGTCTTACAGACTAAAGGGGAGAGGGATGTGCATGATTGGCAGATCACTTGCTTAGGCAATTGAGTCAATCATGAGATGTCAAGTACCACACCAGATGTTGTTTTTGCAGTAGATGCAATAAGTTGACATTGATCCAATCCTGGAGAAACAGTCGGAAGCAGTTTTAGAACATAAGTGGATGTTCTAGGGATATGATAACGACAGCCTCATTCGGGAGACAGTTATCATTCCAGCTTCCAAGGTGACATGGACGACAAGGAGGTTGTCAGAGTTATAGTTTTTCCTTCTGACGAGGGGCAGTATTTTGGACAGATGGTCCAAGGCAATACTGAGGGAGGCATGGCGCAGGATACTGATTAAGTTCAGTTGACGATACAGTCTAAGAAGTTTGGATTTGGAGTTCATTTATGAGCTAGGTCCCATCAGACATCCAGACACATTCTAAGACAGGTATTGCTCATTTCGGGAGATGGCATTCTCCGCGAACTTGAGATATAGAGAGACATAGAAAGAAACATCATAGCGGATCCACTCACTGAGTCTATTCCTCGAACGCAATAGTTTCGCAAACGAGCTTTGTGAGACTGGCTAATAGAGGAGTTGGGTGTTCGGTATCACACGGGCTGTGAGTATGCGACATCGCAATAATTAACCTTGAGTGCAAGTGGGAGATTGTTGGAGATAGTGCCCTCAGAGTCAATTATTGGATCACAAGCACGTGATTGCAATGATTGAGGGAGGACCTATCCCGGTAGGACAGTCTTACTCGAGATGATAGTATGCTATCTGGTTTACCTTTATCATCGTGTACTGCTTTAGGTGACCTTACAGGTCGCTATTACACGTTGATAGAGCCCCTAGGATTCTTGCTTGACTGCCAGCAGTATGAGGGCGATCATATACGTGAGAGCTGGTAGTCTATAAGCACATCCTTAAATGGTCCATAATCGTGGGAGTTTCGAGACAGGGCATCGATTCTCCAAAGTAGACTAGCGTATACAGTCGAGACCCCGACGAGGGGCGGTGGCCGGTCTCACAAGCCACTGGTGTCAGTTGGTTCACCTAAGATGTATACAGGTGCTCATTGGGTTATGAGTACACCGGACAGGACTCGCCGGGAACCTGCTAGTTGGTCTTATACCTGACGTCAGATAGCAGTTCCCTGGTGACATGTGTACAGGTTAGTTCATCGACCTGAGGATCGTCATTTGTCTCGTGTGAGTTCCCACTGTACTTTGATTACTACCCTACCACGCTCAAAGGAGACGTGCAAACAGGTTTTAGTTGGGTACAGTCCCGAGCCACATGGAGGCAGTGAGCGGATCTTCATGGGTTCGTCTCTCCCGGTATTAGGGGTGAGGTCGCGTTGTGTCTAGGAGAGCCATTACACGAAGTTCTTGGCCAAGGCAGGAGATTTACTGGTAGGTATTCCAGTAGTATCTCAAGGTGTTCTGGGCTACACTCCAACACGACTTGTACCGCTTTTGGGGGTCTGACTTTTACCAACCCCTTAGGCCCGCCATGCGATGCTCATAGACGAACGGACCGGACTGTACGGATATTGTCACTGACAGGCTCAGTAGGGTGTCAGGATGAGTTCGCTCATCGACGTCCTTTTTGGTCAATAGCTGGTGGCCCGTCACGTATTGGCTTATACCTCTGACGTGCTAGTGGTTAAATCCACAGCCATAGTATTGACGAGTCTTTAGAGTCCACCACACTTACAGTTACTCAAGCTTTCGGGCGAAACGCTGTAGAGGCCGTATGGAGATATGGCAGGGTCCGATCAGATACGTGCGGTATTGCACGGATCAGGATCGGACGGTTAGTACTAGAGGCCGTATGGATATATGGCAGGGTTCGATCAGATACGTGCGGTATTGCACGGATCAGGATCGGACGGATAATACTAGCCGGCTTTGGTTTAAGCCGGATCCTAGTATAGTACAGTGTAGATTTTGTCTCTTTGCATTTGTGTTCAGTGGGAATACAAATGCGGGCGTGTGTATGCACAGTATCGGGGTTTTCCTGTAATTTATTACGGGACCAGTTTTCTGGAGTTGCCATTTTGCATTCCGTTCCGGCCGGTTTTCTTTTGTTCTTTCCGGCCGGACTTCTCAGATGGAGGGGGTTATTTGCAAGTTTGCAAATAACGTTTGTGGAGGGGGTTTCTTGCATATGGATTAATTATGAGAGCATCTTTTGATACCATTCTTTTCTATCATCATTTCTTGCATTCATGGTGATTAGAGTTGATTAGGAATTGATTTGAGATGGTTATCATTGCTTTAGATGTGGTCACCCTCCACCTTTTACTACACTCACCTCCCTCATGTATTATGTTTTTTGCCCTCCACCATTTTCCAATTGAGGAGGCCGGCCACTTTGAGAGGGAGAGAAATATGAGAGAGATTCATTTTGGTTGTGGTGGGATTATTCTTCATTTCATATTCTTCTTGCTAGAAAATTGAAAGCACCAATTTTCCTAACCTCCTCCTCCATCCTCCATGGCAACTAAACCCCCAAATGAGACATAGCCTCTACACTACATTCTACAGCAAATCTTGGACGTGTCGGCTAGCCAACTTCGCGCCCGAGTTGCCTCGGTATAGAGGTGGGAGCCCGTAAAAGATGCAGGCCATGTGGTGCACTTCCGGCGACGAGGTGGAGACAGGACTTTCCGCGAGAGATCGGGACGACGACGAGAAGACCGGAGGACACGGATCACTCGGTATATCTCTAACCCGTCTTGTAGTTAGCTAGGACTAGTTTAATGGCCCGATCCGGGTATTTAGTGCGCGGTGGTGCCGGTTTGCTATATTAAAGTTTATCACCGCTTCCGCATTCCGGCGTCGGATTGACGGCCGGGGCGCCGCCGTGCACTTACAGTGCAAACAGGTGGTTTTTGGGTACAGTCCCGAGTCATATGGAGGCAATGAGCGATAGGAGGGGATTCGTCTCTCCCGGTATTAGAGGTTGATGTTGCGCTATGTTCGATTGGCCATAACTAGAAATCCCTGGCCAGGGTTGATGTAATTTACTGGTAAGTGTTATCAGTACTTTCACGCTCGTTATGGACCTTACATCGGCATGACTTATCAAGCTACTGGGGTCTGACGTTTACCACCCCTAGGCGATATATGCGACATATCAAACGAACAGACCGGACTGTGTGGTAAGTGTTACTGATTGGATTCGCAGGAGTGTGAGTAGGCTTGCTCGTTGATCTTCTGATCGCGCAATACCTGGGTGGCCGTTACGTTTAGCAGACCGCTTGCGGCTTGTGGGTGACTGATATGATCACCACCTACTGCCGGCGTATTGACGAGTCTTTAGAGCCCTACACAGAGGTTTCCTGGCTCAAGCGAAACGAAATAGGAGAGCGTATGATATATGTGCGGGACCGAGAATAATACCAGTATGTGATACTGTATTCTATTCTCACGATTTGTATCATCGGTCGGTTATATGCGATATAGCCGGGTTACCGAATCAAGTATTGATTCGATATATTGATACACTAGATATTAGTCGGTTACATGCGATATGACCGGATCATTAAATCAAGTGTTGATTTAATGATTTAATGATTTAATGTATAATTATATATTTGATATATTACTTTACATTAACTAGTATTGGTTCACTTAAGATTGTTTTTCTCACTTGATGTGCACATAATGTATATGTGATATATGTTTGTGTACATGATTGTATCATGCTTGATGATACATGCAAACTTGGGTGTGTGTATGACTTACACCATATTTAAGATAATGGTTAGGGTTTTTATTTATTTTTGTAATTCAAAATGGTAGCTTTACTTGTCTTGGCTTGAAGCTTCATGAAGCTTAAAGTATCTTTGACAAAGTCCACTCACTTTGTTTTGCATAAGATATTTATTAACCAAACCATTAACTTAAACCATGGTTTAGTCTCTACAAAGGTTAGTGGATAAAACTAACTCACCCATGGTTGCATTATGATAATTATCTTCACTTGATTATTCTTTTCTCATTATTCTTTCTTTCTTCTTCTTATTCTTCATCAAGAAGAAAACCTTGCTTGATTTTTCTAAGTGAAGAAATAAAGTGAGAAATCAAAATCTAAAGTGAACCCATTTCATATTTCATCATCCTCTACTACTTGCTATTTAGTTTAGGATGTTCTCTTCACAAAGTTCTTGACCTAGTGAAGTGGGAGCTTGAGTTTGAGTCGCCTCGACGTAGATCATCTTCGGCCTCGAAGTCAACGAGCTAGCTTGATCATTTCTCCGGGGAAATCCTTTCTAGAGTTCGGTACTACGATGATCGCTGTGAAGGGACGTCAACACGGAGCTTTAGAAGTGAAGGACCAGATCTACAAAGGTTGTATTTTCATTCACTTCTCTTTGTAATGTTAGATTACTAGTTTTGTTACCCTAGTTTTCTAGTTCGATTTTTAGGTTGATTGCATAGCACCCCCTAAAATTTTCGTTGTGGCATGAGTGATGCTTGCAAACCCTAGGCTAGGTGCTGAGGAATCCCAACAAGATACATCAACATGCACTTTCTTTGATTGGGTGGCATGGGAATCCGGATATTCCCCTATTTCCTGCTCGGACTTATAACAATCATAAGATAGAGCGGAACCAACGTTCCTTAGCGCAGTATAATAAGCAGGTTCGGTCAATGCATCCATATTATTATCTTGATTAAGACGTGATATGGTCGCTGCCAGGAGAGATAGAGAGAGAAGAAAACACTCTGCGTGCGCTCTTGCAAGATTAGATTGGTTATAATTTTATCTAATCAGGATGGCTCCCACTATTTTAGTCAAATCTTCCTTCAAACCCTAAAAGATAAGACTAGCCGGGATTAATTACACGCTGCAAGTTCGCCAGTCTTTCGGCCAGGCCGGTGTCGGTACTTTGAGGGAAGTTCCCCGTGCTTTCACACGGACCTAATTAAAATAAAACCCGTTTTCCCAGGGGCATAATCCCGTTAACACCTTTCTAGACACCTACTTGATTGGCTAATTGTAATGTGTAAAACTCTCCGAGGAGTAACTCTTACTCGCAGTGGGTATCGGGATCCAACTATCTCATAAAAGGTATGCAATCTTATTGCAAATTTCAACACTTGAAATTCCCGATAGTATTTTACCCCTAGCCTCCTATGACCTTGACGGAGGCCAACAAACTATATGCTGCTAGTCAAGTTCAACCCGTACATTTCATGATTGAATTAAACCCACCCGCACGACCCTTGATGGAGGCCTACAAAGTCGCACGACTACCCTAATCCAATCTCATCTAATGTTTCAGATAAGCACTAGTTAGCTACCGCACACTACGCCTTGACGGAGGCCAACAAACGTAGCACGAATACTAAGTAGTACTTATTTGAAATGACGGAGGGCTACGACAGGTTTTTAAGAAAACCTTTTGCGTAATGAACTTGATATCGTTGTAGAATCGAGTGATTTTGAAAAGGAGTGTTTTTTAGGCTTTTATTAGTTTCGCTAATGAGGTCACTCCCTGTGAAGGGATCTCGGCTCTTTCCTTATCGAATAAGGTGCAGGATATAAATACCACTATGAAAAGAAAAAACTATAGAAGCAATCAAAAGACAAACCGAGTGGGTTGTAGCATCTGCTAGTTTCGCTAAAGAGGTCACTCCCGGTGAAGGGATCTCGGCTCTTTCCTCATCGAATGAGGTACTGGATATTCTACAAGGAATACCGCTATGCAAAGCAAAAACTAGAGATACCAGTTTTCGAGACAAGTTTCTACAACATCTTTAGGTTTTTTTTATTTTATTAATCTCATTAATGAAGTCCCATCAAATTATGCTTCCTAAGCATCATATAAGAAACGAAAGTAGCAATAGTTATTATATATCATATATATAATATAGGCATTCGTCTCAGAATATAAAGCGATCACATCACAGAATATCAGCAGCAGAAGAATCACATATGAAATATTGGATATACTAGGAATTTCGTGTTTTAGATTAAGCCAGTATAAAACACGGATTCCACGGTCGCGATGAATAACCAAACCCACATCCCTGACCTCTACGAGAGCGGCAAGCAACCCTACCAATTCTAGAGTTAGGAGACCCGGTCTCGCCTCTTCGAGATGGTCTCCCACTGGACCCTAGAACCCGGTTACTTGTGCTCTCCTCCTTGAGTCTATCCTAATGCGAAAAAGTAAATAATATACATCAATGGTGACATCATCCTCAACCCGGAAGTGCCCCAATAAAAGAATATTACATACAAGCTTTTACATGAATGAAAATGAAAAACTCTCATCTCACATAAAACCCCCGGCTATTCAGAACACGACGATCCAATATAACATATCACAACAACACATAACATCACATGTCATCAATGTAAGTAAATATGCGTATCCCAATTGTCGTTAACATATAGCAACGAAACCAGCGATACACCACATATTACACTTACGGTCACAGAAAAGAAAGTGAAAAACTACAACAGTTGGAATCCAAAACCATCTTAGACATCATAAACCCAATGTATCGCATACTTTGGATTTCATCCTTAACCAAATGAATTCCTTAGACATCACATGCCTAACAATTATAAACCCCGCATTTTAGTCTCGATATTGAAAACACTTTTCAATAACTTGTCGGGTAATTCAACAAGATTCCCGATAACCTAATCAAATGCTCGGAAACTTTAGTAGATGGCCGCACCCCCGATGCCGTCGACGAAGTGAACTAAGGCGGAACACCGCAGCCGCGAGCACCTGAACGGATGCTTTTGGCGACGGGGTACTCCTACAGTCACTTGGTCGGGGTTATGAGGCGTGGCTATCTAGTAAGGTTACCCGGCAAGTATCCGCGTACACTACGTAATTGCGACGGACTTTTGATCAACATTAAAATCCCGTGGCAACCGATCAAATGAGACTAAACAGCTAGATTTATAAAATTCAAACTAGTTATCTCATAACTATTTGTGGATTCCAAATATTGTATCACAATCACAGATAGCTATATGAAGTTAAACTTTTTGATCGAATAATCAAACACCCAAACTTTCCCGACAAGCTCAACACTTGAGCGAAGTTCAAAAAATACCCAGAAACAGCCACAGCTCCTACGAACCATCTGTAGAAGGGCCAATCCATGCCTCACTCATGTTGCCACGGAACTGCGGAAAACCCTAGGGTATCACCGCGGTTCCGCGATCTAAAAAGTCAAGTTCGTGTATCGTTCTTCTAGAGGGTCCACATAATCGCTTGCATGATTTTCTGAAGATTTTAAACTCGGGAAAAATCCAACACTTGGAAAATTTCCAGCGGGGGAAAAATTGGGTTATTGATATCCGTTCAAACCTATTAACATCGTCTAAATAACCCGAATATATGTTATAATTACGACTGCGAAACACTCCGAGTTGCCTTTGCAGAAAGTTAACATCACATGAAAAATTTAGCAAAAACAAACAACACCTGAAACACCAAAACCCAGAGACTGGAACACCATGAAAATTTGAAGCCCAAAAGCCAAAATTGACCCGAGCTCGCCGGTTTTGAGGGTGATGTGGCAGGCCACTTTGAGGCCAAATGCCTTCAAATTTTAACAGTGTTCATATTATATCTCATACAACATTCTGCAGTTGTTTAAAAAAAAATTTGGCACCTCTAAAAATTCGACAGAAACTAGATTTTAGGGTTTCAAGTTTCGGAGCAGTTTCGATTTCGTAATCTAACAAATATCGTTTAAATCTCTAGCTTAGCTCTGATACCACTGTAGGGTTACTTAGCGCGGCAGCAAGGTTTCGGGAGGCATCGTCCATGCCGTTTTCAAATTTTTGCCGTTCTAAATAACTCTAACCCTAGATCTTTAACTAGAGATATAAACAATAAGCATGCAAACAACTTTACACACTAAGTGAATGAGGAATACAACCTTTTTAGACCGGTCATTCACTTCAAATGCTCCGTGTAGATGTCCCTTCGCTGCGAGTATGATCTCCCGAACTCTTGAGAGGCTCCACAAGGTGAAAGATGCAAACTTGCTTGAAGTATTCAAAGGCCGAAGATGATCTACGTCGAGGAGACTCAAGCTCATGCTACCTCTTCACTAAATTAGGATTTAGTGAAGCAAACACCCTAAATTAAATAGCGAATAGTATAGGATGGTGAAGTAGGAAATGAGCTCTCTTTAGTTTTCTTTTTCTCTCAATATTTTCTCACCATTTTCAAAATCTAGAAAGCTTTTCATGAGGAAGAAGAAGATGAGTTGATGAACAAATGAAACTCATAAGGTGAGAATGTGAACCATGGGTGAGTTAGTGTCATGCACTAACTCATGTAGAGACTTGACCATGGGTGAGGTTTAATGGTTAGGTTAATAAATATCTACAAGTGAAACAAAAAGAGTGGACTTGGTCAACATTTCTACAAGCTTCTACAAGCTTGTAACCATTACAAAAATCCATCTATTTTTGAATTACTTAGATAAATAAAAACCATACATTAAATCAAGCATGGTATAAGTCTCATACACCCATGAATCATGTATCATCAAACATGACACAATAAAATGTACATTAATATATATCGCATATATACTACATGCACACAAGTGAGAAAAAGAATACTTAGTAAGCAAATATTAGTTAATGTAAGTTAATATATCAAATATATAATTATACATTAAATTATCAAATCAACACTTGATTTAATAATTCGGCTATATCACATACAACCGACTAATATCATATGAATCAACTTATCGAATCAACACTTGATCCGATAACCCGGCTATATCACATATAACCGACCGATATCACATATCGCGAGAATAGAATATGGTATCACATACGCGCATTAATCTCGGTCCCGCACATATCACATATGTGCTCCTACTACGTTTCGCATGAACCAGGAAACCTCTGTGTAGGACTCTAAAGACTCGTCAATACGCCGACAGTAGGTGATGATCATATCAAACATCCACAAGCCGCAAGTGGTCTGCTAAAAGTAACGGCCACCCCGGTATTGAGCGATCAGAAGATCAACAAGCAAGCCTACTCAAACTCCTGTGAATCCAATCAGTAACACGACCGTACAGTCCGGTCTCTTCATCAGATATGTCGCATATCATAGCCTGGGGGTGGTTTAACGTCAGACCCCAATAGCCTGATTAGTCATGCCGATGCAAAGTCCATAACGGTTCAAGAAACTACTGGTAACACTTACCAGTAAATCTCAGCAACCCTGGCCAAGGATTTCCTGTTATGGCCAATCGAGCACAGCGCAACATCAACCCCAATACCAGGAGAGACGAATCCCCTCGCATCGCTCATTGCCTCTATGTGACTCGGGACTGCACCCAAAAACCACCGTTTTACATGATCTCTTGACCGTGGTAAGGTGGAAATCAAAGCACAGTGGGAATCACACAAGACTCTATGACGATCTCGGGTCGATAGACTAACATGTACCAGTGTCACCAGAGAACTGCTATCTGACGATAGGTATAATACCATCTAGGAGTTCTCGGCGAGTCCGTCCAGTGTACCCAGTCTCCACTGAGCACCCATATACTTGTGGGGTTTCCTACAACGGCAGCAAGGTTTTGGGAGGCATTATCCATGCCAAATTCAAAACTTTGCCGTTCTAGCTAACCCTAACCATGAATCGTTAACTAGAAATCGTACGGAAAACATATGCAAACACTTTGCAACTAAAAGTGAGCAAGGAATACAACCTTTGTAGACCGGTCCTTCACTTCAAATAGCTCCATGTAGTAGTCCCCTTCACTGCGATCGTGATCTCCGGACTCTAGAGAGGCTCCCTTGAAGAAACGAACATGCTTTCTTCGAAGACTTCAAGGCCGAAGATGATCTACGTCGAGGAGACACTAACCCAAGCTATCTCTTCACTAATCATGTAATTAGTGAAGTAAACACACTCTACTAAATGGCAAGTAGTAGAGAATGATGAAATAGGAAGTGGGCTCACATTAGATTTCATTTTCTCACACTTTTTCTCATACCTCCATTGAAGCTAATAAGCTTTTTATGAAGAAGAAGAAGATGAAGAAGAAAAGCATATGAATAATTTATCCAAATGAATTATTGCAACCATGGGTGAGTTAAATCCATCATGCTTAACTCATGTAGAGAATAAACCACACACTATGGTTAAGGGTTGGGTTTGATAAATATCTTTAACTAGACAAAAGAGTTGACTTTGTCAAAGCTTATCCAAAAGCTTTTGTCCAAGCTTTAACATGACAAACTCAATCTCTTTTGAATTAGCTTAACATAAATAGAAACCCTAACTTAACCCTAGTATGGTATTAATCTCATACACCCATCTTGTATGTATCATCAAACATGACACAATACATGTACACAAATATACATATCACATATATACAATGTGCACATCTAGTGAGAAAAGAAATCATGAGTGAGCTAATACTAGTTAATATAATGTAATATATCGCATATATAATTATACATTAAATTATCAAATCAACTCTTGATTTAATAATCCGGCTATATTATATACAACCGACTAATACTATATGAATCAACTTATCGAATCAACATTTGATCCGATAACCCGGATATATCATATATAACCGACCGATATCACATATCGCGAGAATAGAATACGGTATCACATATCGTATTAATCTCGGTCCCGCACATATCACATATGCGCTCCTACTCCGTTTCGCTTGAGCCAGGAAACCTCTATGTAGGACTCTAAAGACTCGTCAATACGCCGGCAGTAGGTGAAGATCATATCAAACACTCACAAGCTGCAATCGGTCTGCTAAACGTAACGGCCACCCTGGTATTGAGCGATCAGAAGATCAACAAGAAAGCCTGTTCGTACTCCTGCGAATCCAATCAGTAACACTACCGTACAGTCCGGTCTCTTTGTCTGATATGTCACATATCACAGCCTGGGGGTGGTGTAACGTCAGACCCCAATAGCCTGATAAGTTATGTCGATGCAAGATCCATAACGGTTTGAGAAACTACTGATAACACTTACCAGTAGATCTTAGCAACCCTGGCTAGGGATTTCCTGTTATGGCCAATCGAGTATAGTGCAACATCAACTCCTTACACCGGGAGAGACGAAACCCCTCTTATCGCTCATTGCCTCCCTATGACTCGGGACTGTACCCAAAAGCCACCGTTTTGCACGTTCCCTTGAACGTGGTAAGGTGGAAGTCAAAGCACGGTGGGAATCACATAAGACTCTATGACGATCTCGGGTCTACAGACTAACCTGTACAAGTGTCACCAGAGAACTGCTATCTGACGTGAGGTACAATACCATATGGGGGTTCTCGGCGAGTCCGTTCAGTGTACCCAGTCTCCACTGAGCACCCGCATACCTTCTCTGATGTCAAATACTAATGGATATAGGATCATCCATCGCCTATCATATGGGTCGAGAAGCGTATACGCTAGTCTACTCTGGTATATCGATGCCCTATCTCGATACACCCTCGACTAGGAACATTTGAAGGATGTACTTTATGACTACTCTGTCCCTACTAGTATGATCTGCATCATAGCCCTGGTAGTCAAGTACTCATCCTAAGGGCTTTATCAACATGTATTATAGAGACAATCAGTGTACATGTTAAGATAAAGAGCAACCAGATAGCATACTATCATGTCGAGCAAGAAAGTCCTCCCTATATATGTCCAAGCATCCACTACAATATACATAGTATGTACAGTAATGGCCTCTAGGGCATACATATTACTAACAATCTCCCACTTGCACTAAGGCCTTCTGTTGTAGTAACTCATACCCAACAAACAGCAGTGGTTGAAGTATCTCAACCATCCCATAAAAGTCTCTCCTGGGAATAGGCCTTTGTAAGTGTATCCGCCGTGTTGTCCTCTGTGTCTACTCTCCAAAACCTGGATCTCCCTAGAGATCAACCATCTCCATGATCATGCGATACTGCCTTAGAATATGTTTGGATCACTGATGGGATGGGGGTTCCTTGGCCAATGCCATAACTCCATTGTCACACAACGATAGGAACGAAGTTCATCTCATGAACAAGTGTACATCCAGACTGCCTCTTTGGTAGCATCCTTGGTAGCAATGTATCCAGCCTTTATCGTCTAGTATGTTACGGTATCTAGCTTGGAACTCTTCCAACATACCGTCCCTCCACTGAGGGTAAAGATAATTCCTGTGACTGACATTCAGTCGACCTTATCACCCTGGAAGCTATCCAGTGATTCTCCCCAGGATCGATTGATACCATCTCACTACACCTAGTGAGAATCTTAACATCCACTTAGATCTATCCCATAGATCCAAAATCTAGGATTTAGGAGGTATCATGTTGATCCTATATGGAGAATCATTGTGATAAGAGGAGATTGACCGAGTATAGCATAGGAAACTCCTTTCCTATCAAGAGTATGTCATCCACGTACAATACGAGGATCACCACCATACTCCCTACTACCTTTTTTTATATACAAGGTTTATCTACCATTTTGATGAAGCCAAACTCTTTGACTACCATATCAAAACAGATGTTCCAACTCCCCGATGCCTGCTTTAACTCATAAAGCAACTTGCACACGTTTCTGCTGCTCCCACTGTCTACAAAGCCTTCTGGTTATATACTTATAGACGCTCTCTTCTAAATCACTATTTAGAAAAGTAGTCATGACACCCAACCGCCAGATATCGTAGTCATGGTAAGTAGCAATGGCAAGTAGGATCCGGATGGACTTAAGTATAGCTACCAGAGAAAAGGTTTCATCTTAAACCACACCTGGTCGATGACGAGAACCTTTTACAACAAGTCTAGCTTTGAAGGTCTCAAATTTTCCATCCACACCAAGTAATCTTCTCAAGATATACTTGCTTCTGATGGGGATATAACCCTTCAGATAAAGCAACCAAAGTCCATACTTTGTTGGTGTATATGGATTCCATCTCAGATCGCTTAGCATCCAGCCATTCTTACAGAGTCCCCACTCTTGATGGCCAGCTCGAAACTAGTTGGGTCATTATTTCATGATGCAATCCTTGCTCCCATTGTCATAGAGAAACTGAAGTATCTCTCATGTGGATGAAGAACCCTACTAGATCGGCGGAGAGGCTGAGGTTCGTCGGGAACTATTGAATCCTTCGGTTCTACCAAATCATCAGCTGTAGTTTGTATAGCTGGAACTCCTTCCAGTTCTACCTCATGACCATTAATTTCTTCACAAGAAAAATCCTTTTCTAAAAAGGTGGCATGCTGAGAAACAAAACACATTTTGCTCCTCAGTGTGGTAGAAGATATTCCCTTGCGAATGCTTGGAATATCCAACAAACTTCCACAGAACTGATCTTACCTCGAGCTTGTCCGGATTTTGCTTTTAGACATAGGCCGGACAACCCAAAATCTTAACTTACTTAAGAGATTGGCTCTTCCCATACCATATTGCATATGGAATGGTAGGCACCTGATTTGGTTGGAACCTAATTCAATAGGTATGCAGCTTCTCAAGTGCATAACTCCCAAAAGGAAATAGGCAACTCAGTAGTACTCATCATAGAGCACACCTTATCACATAGGGTGCGATTGATCCGCCCCGATACACCTACGTGCTGTGGTGTATACGGAGGAGTAATGCTGAGAGAGAAACACATTCTCCTTTAGAATAGTCCAGGAATTCCTTGCTCAAGTATTCTCCTCCCTGATCACATCATAGGACATAATACATATACATGTTTTTGGTTCTCTACTTCTAACTTATATTCTTTGAATTTCTCAAAAAGGTTCAGACTTGTGTTTCAATAGGAACACATGTGCGAACCTTCAGAGACTATCAGTGAATGTAATGAAGTATAAAGAACCAGTCCTGGCATTTGTAGACAGGGGAGCTTCATATATCAGCATGTATCAATCCCAAGAGTTTACTAACTCTTTCTCTGTTTCCAATAAACGGAACTATGGTCATCTTATCATTGTGACATGACTGGAAATTTCCACAATATGTAAATTCAAACTGATTTAAATATGCATCTAAATGTAACTTAGCTAGTCGGGTCGCATTGATATGACCTAGTCTATAATGCCTCAAGAAGGATTCGTTCATTTCTGAACTCTTCCTCTTGTGTGTGTTTTGTACGTTAAGAACTGTGGTTTGATTTAGAACGTATATGCTTTTAGATAACGTGCCTGAACCGATCAACTCTTGATACAGGAAAATGTTCAAAACATTATCCAACAATACAAAATTATATCCTTGTTTACTAAATAAAGAGACTGATATGATATTGTATATCAGGTTCGGTATCTAATAATATTCGTTCAGAATCAATGTATTTAGTAATACAGGGTGATAATTGTCAACTGCTTAGCTTGCAACAATTGCACCGTTTCCAACTCTTGAAAATTATCACCCGTTCTCAGTTCTCTACCTATCTGTAGCCTATGTAACAGATTACATATCTGGGATCCTGATCCGGTATCTCATACCCAGGACGTAAAGGATACTGAGAAATAGTTATCTTAATGAACACACTCGAAGAAGATGCATCTACATACACTTTCTTCGTTTGGGCGGCACGGGAATCCTAGTAATCCCCTATTTCCTGCTCGGTCTTATAACAATTATAAGTTAGAGCGGGACCAACGTTCCCCAGCTCAGTATAACAAGCGGGTTCGGTCAATACATCCATATTATTATCTTGATTAAGACGTGACATGGTCGCTACCTGGAGAGAGAGAGAAGAAAACACTCAGCGTATGCTCTTGCAAGATTAGATTGGTTATTAATATACCTAATCAGGATGGATCTCACTGTTTTTATCAAATCTTCCTTCAAACCCTAAAAGGAAAGACTAGCCGGGATTAATTACACCCTATAAGTTCGCCAATCTTTCAGCCAGGCCGGTGCCGGTACTTTGAGGGAGGTTCCCCATGCTTTCGTACGGACATAATTAAAATAAACCTCGTTTTCCCAGGGGCGTAACCCCGTTGACACCTTTCTAGACACCTACTTGAGCGGCTAATTGTAATGTGTAAAACTGTCCCAGGAGTAACTCTTAATCACGGTGGGTATTGGGATCCAACTATCTCATAGAAGGTATGCAATCTCATTGCAAGTTTCAACACTTGAAACTCCCGATAATTGTTTTTACCCCTAGTACTTATGACCTTAACTATGGTCAACATATCATAAGCACTAGTCAAGTTCTACCCGTCATTTCATGATTAATTAGACCCACCCACATGACCCTCAACTATGGTCGACATAATCACATGACTGTCCTAATTAATTGCATCATATGCTGTGTAGGAAGACATCACTTAGCTACCGTACACTATGCCTCAACTATGGTCGACATACGCAGCACGAATACCAAGTACTCTACTTCCTAAAATGACAGAGGGCTACGACAGGTTTTTAAGAAAACCTTTTGCGTAATTAACTTGATATCGTTGTAGAATCAAATGATTTAAATGGAGTGTTTTTTAGGCTTTCTGCTAGTTTCGCTAAAGAGGTCACTCCCGGTGAAGGGATCTCGGCTCTTTCCTCGTCGAATGAGATGCAGGATATTCACAATACCACTATGCAAAGCAAGAACTAAAAAAGTAATCAAATGATGAAACCGAGGATTGTAGCATCTGCCAGTTATTGCTAAAGAGGTCACTCCCGGTGAAGGGATCTCGGCTCTTTCCTTATCGAATAAGGTGCTGGATATTCTACAAGGAATACCGCTATGCAAAGAAAGAACTAGAGCTACCTATTTTTGAAAATTCGATTCCACAACATCTTTAGGTTTATTTTCTTTCATTAATCTCATTAATGAAGTCCCATCATTTAAGTTTACCTAAACATCACAGATAAATACAACGTACGCTTATGCCATCCGCATTCGCCTCGATGTCCCCTCGTGCACCGTTAGGTTAGGTAACTAACGGCAGAGCGGGGCAGTGCTAGCGCGGGTGTAAAACACAAGCAACGTCTATATAATATATCACATATACTATATCCTGTATTCATCTCATCAATATATCAAATGATCAAATCACAGATATCGCAGCAGAAGAAACATATGAAATATTGGATATACTAGGAGGTTCATGTTTTATTGCGAGCCTGTATAAAACACGGATTCCACGATCGTGATGAATAGCCAATACCACACCCCTAGACCCCTACGAGAGCGGCAAGCAACCCTACCAATTCTAGAGTTAGGAGACCCGGTCTCGACTCCTCGAGATGGTCTCCTACCGGACCCTGGTGTTAGTTGTATGTATGCCCTAGAGGCCATTATTGTACATACGATGTATATTGTAATGGATGCTTGGACATATATAGGGAGGACTTTCTTGCTCGACATGATAGTATGCTATCTGGTTGCACTTTATCTTAACATGTACTCTGATTGTCTCTATGTTACATGTTGATAAATCTCTTAGGATGAGTGCTTGACTACCAGGACTATGATGAGGATCATACTAGTGGGGACAGAGTAGTCGTCAAGTACATCCTTCAAATGTTCCTAGTCGTGGGATTACCGAGACAGGGCATCGATACTCCATAGTAGACTAGCGTATATTCATCATGACCCATATGATGGGCGATGGATGATCCCATATCCATCGGTGTTTGACATCAGAGAAGGTATACGGGTGCTCAGTGGAGACTGGGTACACTGGACGGACTCGCCGAGAACTCCCAGATGATATTATACCTCACGTCAGATGGCAGTTCTCTGGTGACACTGGTACAGGTTAGTCTGTAGACCCGAGATCGTCATAGAGTCTTGTGTGATTTCCACTGTGCTTTGATTTCCATCATACCACGTCCAAGAGGGCGTGCAAAAAGGTGGCTTTTGGGTACAGTCCCGAATCACATTGAGGCAATGAGCGATAGGAGGGGATTCGTCTCTCCCGGTGTAGGGAGTTGATGTTGCGCAGTGTTCGATTGGCTATAACTGGAAATCCCTGGCCAGGGTTGCTGAGATTTACCGGTAAGTGTTATCAGTAGTTTCTCGAACTGTTATAGACCTTATATAGACACGACTTATCAAGCTACTGGGGTCCGACGTTTACCACCCCTAGGCGAGATATGCGACATATCAGACGAAGAGACCGGACTGTATGGGAGCGTTACTGACTGGATTCGCAGGAGAAAGTACAGGCGTGCTTGTTGATCTTCTGATCGCTCAATACCTGGATGGCTGTTACGTTTAGCTGACCGCTTGCAGCTTGTGGGTGTTTGATATGATCATCACCTACTGCCGGCGTATTGACGATTCTTTAGAGTCCTGATTGATCGAAATTCTTGTTTGTGTGTTTAAGAAAATTGTATAGAAATCACAACCAAAAATATTTTTTTTGACCGCAATCAATTAACGGTGTCAGATGTAGATCGTTAGCGAGTGCGGATCGTCCACAGGGATTGTGCGATTCGTTTGTATGTTTGATTTGTTTGAATTGAAAAGTTAATCGAAAAGAAAAGAAAACATGATTCAAGATTTTATCGATGTATTCAAGTGTCACTAGTCTAATCAAGAATCAAGAAAATGATAAACAATCGAGAATCGAGTTTCAATGATTTTTCCAACCAAATATCAAGAATCTAAATGAGGCTCGTAGGAATCAATCGGATCTATAGATGTGATGTAATCTCAAGATGTCGTATTCTTGTCCTTCGAAGAATTGATACTAGATCGATGATGATCGACGAGAGTTAGGGATTTCTAGCGAAACTAGGGTTTCATCTTTTATCCCTTGTTCTTTCGTCGATATCATTCACATTCTAGCCTCTAGTAAATTCAAGAAACGATCGTAAATCCCTAATTTCGAGCGATAACAATCAAGAAAGCATCGCAACGAAACTAGGTCGTCGATTCTTGAACTTTCTAGGGTTTACAAAACTCGTAGGACTCAAGAATCGTTTTAAGATTTGTTACATCATCATTCTATTGATCATCTCGACTCCTCGACGAGCGGAGTATTACTCAAACATCACAACAAGAACTACAATTACAAATTGAGATCGAATCATGATGCAAGAATTTAAAGAAAACAAGATTAAAGAATTTCACCTTTTATTTATATCAACAATTTCATTACAGTGGCTCAAGAACTACAAGAGGAAGAACTCGATTGTCGATTTGGCTTCGCTTGTCTCCGTGAGTCGTGGATCGGCTTGGACCACTTGCTCTATTGAAGATCGGCTCCGCTCCTAAAAGGTTGAAGGGCTTCTTGCTTGATTTGGTACTCGGGATCTTGAATTTTGATTGGAATTAGGGTTAGGGTTTCGCACAAGTCTTGTCACTAGACTTGTGGAAGAAGATGGTGTAAGAGGTAAAGATGGGAGATTTTTCTAAGTAGAGATTGAATGGCTCTAGATTCTAGATGGCATTTTCTTAACCCTAGGTCTAGGCTTCTATTTATAGACTTCCCCAACCCTAGGTCTAGGTTTTGAAATTACAATTCCCTCCAAAAGTTTGTTGAGGAGCTTCTAGAAATAGTTTGTTAGGAGCTTCGCTTAGGCTTTAAGCTAGGATTGTTTAAGCTTAGAAACCCTAGTTTGCTGAACTGACAGAAGCTTCGAGATAATTCTGGAACTTGAAGTACATGAACTGAATGTGGGCCCTGAAAGAAGAATTTTGAAGCAAAGCTGAAGTGCTGACGTGGCATAACCGCCGCGGAACCGCGGCGCAAGCCGGCTCCCGCCGCGGTTCCGCGGCTCTTTGGAGGCCTTAGGGCTTGTGTCTTCTTTTGATGCTTTGGGCTGATGTTTGGGGCTTTATCTAATATGTTGAATTGTATTTTTCCCTTTGGATTGCTACCAGATCTCAAAACTTGGAGTTGGTGTATTTTATAAGCTTCTTTTGATCCTGCAATTTCCTGCACAAATCTTGAAACAAGTGTTGCGCAATATAGGGATGATGCGATGCCATGAAATGCAGTCAATTTCCTTTATAGTGCCGGTTTTAGAGTCTAACACATGCAATATGATATTTAACGACTGATTTGCTAATATGTGAAATATGAATACCGCACACTTCTAAATGAGTGCAAATGATAGGGAAATTGTCGGTTAAAAGATGCAGTATTTTCGACTGATCAAATTCCCCCAAACTTATTTTTGATCGTCTCGAGCGAACTATTTTATTAAAAAGAAGGAGAAAATAAAGAAAGAGAAAAACTAACTAGCACACTTTCGTAGGCAACACGATTGCACTGAGCATGTGCAACAAGCCTTTAAACCTCTAGGTGTCCCTAGTAGGAGGAGTGTTGTCTCCTGAGGATTTTCAGCGGATTGCACCCACAAAATCCAATAATAAAAGAAATATCATGAATATTATATTTAAAGAAGAGAATTGTAAAAGAAAAGACTTTGAAAATTAGGGTTTCCAACTAAGCTAGCTTTTCGGTTGTCATGAGCCCTATCTTAATGGTCATGAAAAGATGTCGGAAATCACGTCCTCCCTCAATAAAACATCGTCTTATTTTTCATTCCTATCTTTCTTCCAAAACATCGATCATATAACCCTGCGTGTGTGTAAAGACATCCCTACACCCGGAGAATTCAATTCAAGCTATCATACTCTTGCCCATCAGCCTCAGTACTTTTTAATGAATGAATATTTAGATGAGATTGCTCACACACTTTCATGCGACCGTTAATACTTCTTGAGGTACTAACCGACCGATTACTCCTGTGCTCGTTTACTTGGTGTATTTTCCTCGTCTTGCACCACCTCAGGCATAGCGATGACTCCCAGACCAGTTGGCCTTAGGGCACTAGGTGAAGAGGTACCCTCGCTATATATTTTTTTGTTGCCCTCGGTGATAACAAAACCAGTGTCCATTTTTCTCACCACTTTATATTTTCTTCATCATTTTTTTTTTATTTCCTTCATACTTTTGGCTTTAAGACGAGCATTTCAAGGTATCCTCTACTATCCCAGGCTTTAAGACGTGTGTAAGTGCGAATAGCAGGGTATCAACGTTCAAAATGTTTGGCTTCCAGAATAGAAACTATTTTTCAGACTTATTTTTATCCTCAGATTAGTGGCGTCTTTCATCTTACTAACCCTTGGGACAACGGCTCATAACTACTTATTACTAGTTCGTATAAGAAAACTTCTAATTTTCTTGGTTTTCTTAAATTTTTCTAATCTCATGGATGTAATTTTTCACTATCTAAACTTTCATTATCTTATTTATGTACAAAAAATATTTAAATGTTAAAATATTTTTTTATATTTTGAAAATTTTAAATTTTTATGGATTTTGAAAAAAATTTAAATTTTTATAAGTTTTTAAAGAAATGTTTTGTGCTTATGCAAATGATATGCAAATGATGCAAAAATAAGCACAAACCTCCCCCAAACTTGTTTTCAATAGTGTCCTCACTGTTGCCAACAGCTATATCTACAAAACCTGTAAGTCTGGGAGTAATTATTAGTGGGGGCAAAATATATAAGTGAAGAACTTCCCCCAAACTTACTCTTTTCACTCACCTTCATTCAAAAAGATGATGCAGTGATATACTGGACATGAAGGTGAGACGGAGGAATTTTAATCCAAATAAACTGGCTTCTGTAAGAACAGGAGCTCCTCCGTGGGGTCAGTGGAAAAATACGGCTTTAGTCTATGTCCATTTACTTTGAAAAATGTGCCGTTTTTAACATTTTCTACTTCTACTGCCCCGTGCGGGTATACAGACCGCACAACAAAAGGTCCCTTCCACCGAGATCGGAGCTTACCCGCGTGAAGGTGTAGTCGTGAATCATAAAGAAGGACTTGTTGACCAGGTGAAAATGTTTTCCTCAAAATGTTTTTATCGTGAAAAACCTTAGTCCTATTCTTTATGATCACAGCGTTATCATAAGCTTCATCGCGAAGTTCGCTTAGCTCATTTATTTGCAGCTTCCGAAAGTTGCAAGCTAGGTTTAGGTCAAAATTTATTTCCTAAATAGCCCACGATGCTTTATGCTCAATCTCGACGGGTAAATGACATGCCTTCCCAAACACTATCCTATATGGAGACATCCCTAGGTCGATTTTAAATGCAGTTCGGAATGCCCAAAGGGCATCCGTCAGTTTGGTCGACCAGTCTTTTCTATTTTTAGCAACAGTCTTCTCCAGGATAAGTTTGATTTGTCTGTTTGAGATTTCAGCCTGCCCGCTTGTTTGGGGATGATAGGGTGTAGAAAGTCGGTGGTTGATTGAGTATTTTCGCATCAATGTCTCGAAAGACCTGTTGCAGAAATGTGTCCCATTATCTCTAATAATAGCGCGTGGGTGTCCAAATCGCAAAAAGATATTCTCTTTCAAGAACTTAATGACAACTTTCCTGTCATTAGTGCGACATGGAATGGCTTCAACCCACTTTGAGACATAATCAACTGCCAGCAGTATGTACAAATTCCCAAAGGAGTTGGGAAAGGGACCCATAAAATCAATGCCCCAAACATCGAATATTTCAACAACCAGAATGGGTTGCTGAGGCATTTCATTTCTCTGGGAGATTCTACCCGTGTACTGACATTGTGTACATGTTTTGCAATAGTCAAATGCGTCCTTGAATAAGGTCGGCCAATAAAATCCACATTGCAAAATCTTCTCCGCCGTCTTTTTAGGACCAAAGTGACCCCCGCAGGCCTGATCATGACAAAAAGAAAGAACACTCTTGAACTCTTCTTTCGGGACACACCGGCGAATGATCTGATCAGGACAATACTTAAACAAGTATGGATCGTCCCAGTAAAAGTGTTTTACTTGGGATAGAAAGCGGTATTTGTCCTGTTTTGACCAATCGCTGGGTATAAGTCCCGTGACAAGATAGTTCCAATATCCCTGAACCATGGTTCATTGGATACGCTCAAGAGTCGTTCGTCAGGAAACGAGTCATTGATCGGCAGGGTCACAGGGGAAGAAGAGATGCGTGAAAGATGGTCGGCTACTACGTTTTCACATCCTTTCTTATCTTTGATAACAAGATCAAATTCTTGTAACAGAAGGATCCAACGTATTAGTCGACCTTTTGCATCTTTCTTCGCCAGAAGATGTTTTAAGGCGGAATGGTCAGTATACACAACTATAGGTGAGCCAATTAAGTAAGGCCTGAATTTTCTAATGCAAATACAACCGCCAAAAGTTCCTTTTCGGTGGTTGTATAATTGATTTGTGCATCATTCAGGGTCTTACTTGCATAGTACATCACGTGTGGTATCTTTTCGATGTGCTGTCCTAAGACTCCACCTACTGCAAAGTCGGATGCGTCACACATCAGCTCAAAGGGGTAGTCCCAATTTGGAGACGATAGAACGGGGGCTGAAGTGAGTGAGTATTTAAGTGAGTCGAAAGCTGTCTCACAGTCCGAGTCAAAATAGAAGGTCGTATCCTTGCCCAGGAGAAGAGTTAAAGGTCTAGCAATTTTGCTAAAGTCCTTAATAAATCTCCTATAAAAGCCCGCATGGCCAAGGAAAGATCGAATATCTTTGACGCTTTTGGGATGAGGGAGGTTTTGAATGACATCTATCTTAGCTCTGTCAACCTCAATGCCTTTCTGTGAAATAACATGTCCAAGAACAATTCCTTCTTGGACCATGAAATGGCATTTTTCCCAGTTCAAAGTTAAGTTCTTCTCTTTGCAACGAGTAAGAACGGCGTCAAGATTCGATAGGCAATCGGAAAAAGAGTCTCCAAAAATCGAGAAATCGTCCATAAAGATCTCCAAAAAATTCTCTACCATATCAGAGAATATCCCCATCATACACCGCTGAAAGGTAGCGGGAGCATTGCATAACCCAAAGGGCATGCGACTGTAAGCAAAGGTACCAAAAGTGTAGGGTGTTTTTCGTCACCCCATTGAGATGGGAATACGCGTGCGCTTGTCAGGCGTACTACAGATTCCCCCTGCCTAGGTTAGGCCGGGGTTTAATGATTATGGGGATCCGAATCTCCGACAACCGCGGACTAAGCTGCCGTTAATTACCCCCCGCCTTTGGGGCGGGGGAACCTCCGATTAACGGGTTAAACCGGTCATGCGAACTCAATGTGCAGTGTACGTGTGTTGTGTTTTGAAAGGGGGGTTTAAATATATCGGGAGCCACGCATAGTTTTTACTGGGGTCCCGCTACCCGGATAGCGGGTTGGGGGTCAAGGAGGCTAGCACCTCCCTTGCGGGGTGCGGGGTGCGGGGCAGCGCCCCGTTAGAAATTTTTTCTAACAGGGACAGTGTCGCGGAGTATGTGTGTGTATAAATATGTATACATATGTATATATATGTATATATGTATATATAAAAGAAAGAAAGGGAAACGGCATCCAAAGGATGTGTGGGGGCAGCACCTTGGGCGCTGTGCGCCTAGGTGCTGTGCGCTCAGGCGCTAGAGTGCCACGTGTCGGCACGTGGGCGCTCTGCGCTTGAGCGCAAGCGCGCCACGTGTCGGCACGGGGGAGACTTGCGCTCGAGCGCCTGCGCTTGAGCGCAGCGCGCCACGTGTCGGCACGGGGGAGACTTGCGCTCGAGCGCTTGCGCTTGAGCGCAAGCGCGCCACGTGTCGGCACGGGGGAGACTTGCGCTCGGGGGCTTGCGCTCGGGCGCTTGCGCTCGGGCGCATGCGCGCCATGTGTCGGCACCGGGGCGACTTGCGCTCGGGCGCTTGCGCTTGAGCGCAAGCGCGCCACGTGTCGGCACCGGGGCGACTTGCGCTTGAGCGCAAGCGCGCCACGTGTCGGCACGTGGGCGCTCTGCGCTTGAGCACCGGCGAGAAAAAGTGGCTTTTAGCCTGAAAAAATTTCTCGGAAGAGAAATCAGAGAGGAGTTGGACTCCTGAGTGTGTTTTTCTTCTTTTTGGGGGGTTAATGGAAGGGGTTCTTCTTCTTCCTCCTGTTGTTTGGCCGGATCTTGATGATCAAGAGATGTGAGATTTAAAAATCTTTTCTTTTGAGATCTGATGGCAGATCTGAGTTCCCCTTAATGGGTTTTGTGGTGGAAAACTATTCAGTTTTGAAAAAGGAAGAGTAAAACTCTTGATTTAATTCAAAAGAAAGAAGAAGGTTTTGGAACCTTGAAGGAGGAAGAAAGATCTCAGATCTCAAACTTTTTTGGAGAGAGAAAAAGTTGTTGAGATATTTCATTATCTTTGCCTTTATAGGCTATACACTTTACACATAGCCCCTTGGGCTTCACAAAATGGCATTTTGCCTATCCTATGGCTCATGTGCCATTTCTTTTTGCACATAAGCCATGGGCTATACAAAAATTTGGCTTTATGCATATTTTTCTTACATTTATCCATAAAATAAAATAAAAGAAATGCAACAAAATTATTTATTACAAAATTTTTATCTTGGCATGGGGGGAGGCCGGCCGCTTCATATTCTGGCTCGACCCGGGCATGGGCCCACTGGATCTGGGCTTGGGCCCACTTATCTTAGGGTTGACTTTGATTTTGACTTGGTCAACCGGGGTGTAAATTTTTACCCCAACAAATTGCCCCCCATCAATAAATGCACACCACATATGTGGGTCGTGTGCATGAAATTGATGGATCTTCTTTTACTTGGAGGCGACATGATTTGGTTCCCGCTTTTTGGGAAGCTGGCACTGCCCTTTTTACGACATGGACGGTCGTTGCTTGACATGACTCCGAGATGGAGTGTCCGTGATAGACGTTTCCCTGGCCCGGAGTGATCCGGTTCCCGCTTTGTAGGAATCCTGCGCTGCCCTTTTTACGACATGGACGGTCAATGCTGCCCTTTTTGCGACTTGGACGGTCGATGCTGCCCTTTTTGCGACTTGGACGGTCGATGCTGCCCTTTTTGCGACTTGGACGGTCGATGCTGCCATTTTAGCGACGTTGATGGTCGGTGCTGCCCTTTTAACGACGTGGACGGTCGGTTCTGCCATTTTAGCGACGTGGACGGTCGATGCTGCCATTTTAGCGACGTGGACGGTCGATGCTGCCATTTTAGCGACTTGGACGGTCGGTTCTGCCCTTTTTGCGACATGGACGGTCGGTGCTGCCATTTTAGCGACGTGGACGGTCGATTCTGCCATTTTAGCGACGTGGACGGTCGATGCTGCCATTTTAGCGACTTGGACGGTCGGTTCTGCCCTTTTTGCGACATGGACGGTCGGTGCTGCCATTTTAGCGACGTGGACGGTCGATTCTGCCATTTTAGCGACGTGGACGGTCGATGCTGCCATTTTAGCGACGTGGACGGTCGGTGCTGCCATTTTAGCGACTTGGACGGTCGGTTCTGCCCTTTTTGCGACATGGACGGTCGGTGCTGCCATTTTAGCGACGTGGGCGGTCGATGCTGCCCTTTTTGCGACTTGGACGGTCGATGCTGCCATTTTAGCGACTTGGACGGTCGATTCTGCCCTTTTTGCGACTTGGACGGTCGGTGCTTGATTTGACTTGCTCTGCTTCTTGCAGTGTCAAGGGTAGACTTGACTTGCTCCGCTTCTTGCGGTGTCGAGATTGGATTCTGACTCGCTCCGCTTTTTGCGGTGTCGGAGTGGAAGTTGACTTGTTGATTTTGATTTGGGTTGACATCAGCATCGCTATACTGGAATATGGTACCAGGAGCGAATCATCATCTGTCATTGAGAGGATTTTGGGATTTTGGTTTTTGTTTGGCATCTGCATCGCTGCACTGGAATAATGCCAGGAGCAACTCATCATTTGCCCCGAGAGGATTTGGGAATTGATGTCTTAGGAGGCAGGTTTAGATCCCTATCACCTAAGAATTTTCAATTTTATGGGCCGTAAGGGTCCCATAAAAGCATTTTCTCCCTATGAGTCGAAAGGATCTCGTACGTGTGTTTTCTCCTTAAGAGTCGTGGGGACTCCTAAGTGTGTTGCTCCTTGGTGAGTCGTAAGGATCTCACGCGGGAATTTTCTCCTCACAAAGTCGAGAGGACTTTACGAGTGCATTTCATTTCTTTTTCTTTTTTTTTACGAGTTTGCGCCCTTTCGGGTTTTCACAAACTCGCCGGCAGTCCCGCTGTTTTTACTCACGAAGCCCTTTCGGGTTTTCATCCGTGCCCATTTTGCTTGTGGACATACCGTTATTTTTTTATTTTTTTCTTCTTCTTTTTCCCCTTTTTTTGGAGAGATCGGGATTGTTTTACGCCCGTGGATTGTATACGGTTTTGCAGGATGTATGATCCAGACCGTAGGGCCAGAAAAATTTCAGGGCTTTGTTGGCGTCTGCATCGCTGCACTGGAATGTGGTACCAGGAGCGACTCATCATTCGCCGTTGGGGTATGGGATTTGGAATTTGGTTGGCGTCTGCATCGCTATACTGGAATACGGTACCAGGAGCGACTCATCATTCGCCATTTTGGGGTTGGGGAGCGATGGCTTAGGAGACAGGTTTAGATCCCTGTCACCTAAGACTTTTCAATTTTATGGACCGTGAGGGTCCCATAAAAGCATTTTCTCCCTACGAGTCGTAAGGATCCCGCAGGTGTATTTTCTCCTTAGGAGTCGTGAGGACTCCTAAGTGTGTTTTTCCCTTGTGAGTCGTAAGGATCCCACAAAGGTTTGTTCTCCTCATATATCGTGAGGACACATGAGTGGGTCTTCTCAATGGAGCATAATTCCAAAGGCGGAGACCAGCCGCGTAATTGGTGATTACGGTGGGGCATGAGGGTGATGAGAATTATTTGAGCCCGTGGATTGTATACGGTAGTCAATTTGGGGACTAACCGTAGGGCCGGGAGAATTTTGAGAAATTGGATTTTGGTTGGCGTCTGCATCGCTGCACTGGAATATGGTACCAGGAGCGACTCATCATTCGCCGTTTGGGGACTTGGAATTTGGATCTTGTTTGGCATCAGCATTGCTGCACTGGAATAATACCAGGAGCAACTCATCATTTGCCTTGGGAGGACTTGGGATTTGGGTTTTTGGTCGGCATCAGCACCGCTAACACTGAAGCGAAATGCCAGGAGCGACTCATCATTTGCCGTTGCCCGATGGCTTAGGAGATAGGTTTGGGTCCCTATCACCTAAGGCTTTTCAATTTTATGGGCCGTGAGGGTCCCATAAAAGCATTTTCTCCCTACGAGTCGTAAGGATCCCGCAGGTGTACTTTCTCCTTAGGAATCGTGAGGATTCCTAAGTGTGTTGCTCCTTTGTGAGTCGTAAGGATCTCACGCAGGGGTTTTCTCCTCACAAGGTCGAGAGGACTTTGCGAGTGTATTTCATCTCTTTTCACGAGTTTGCACCCTTTCGGGTTTTCACAGACTCGCCGGTAGTCCTGCTGTTTTTACTCACGGAGCCCTTTCGGGTTTTCATCCGTACCCGTTTTGCTTGTGGACATACCGTTTATTTTTTTATTTCTTTAATTTTTTTTTCTCTTTTTTTTGCCGCTGGTGGGACTTTAAAAGTAGTCTCACCGGCAAGATTTGGGAGAGATAGGGGTCATTTATGCCCGTGGATTGTATACGGTTTTGCAGGATGTATGATCCAGACCGTAGGGCTGATGTGCTCAATTCTCCTGCGACTTAGAGCACTCACGTATAGTATTTCTTGAGATATCGGCCATTGATGGGTGGCATGGGCCTTTCTCCCTCGGCACTTATTAGTTGGTAGGATTCTCCGTCGAACACTTTCTCAATGACGTATGGTCCTTCCCAGTTTGGCTCGAATTTTCCCTTGGCATGTCGATTGGGGATGATCGGTCTTTTGAGGACCAATACCAATTCACCTTTCTTGAAAGCGCAGAGACGTGCTATCTTATTATAGGCCCGTGACATTTGGGCTCGGTATAGCTCCAGGTTTTGCTGCACCGCGAGCCTCTTTTCTTCGAGCGCGTCGAGCTCTTCAAGTCGAAGGAGCACGTTTTCTTCCTCCGTCAACTCATGTTGGACGGCCATTCTTAAGCTCGAAACTTCAACTTCGAGGGGGAGGACCGCCTCCACTCCGAAGAGCAATGAGTATGGAGTGGACTGAGTTGGAGTACGGTGCGTGGTACGATATGCCCACAATGCCTCGTGAAGCTTGAGATTCCAGTTTCTCTTGTTTGCTGAAGCATTTTTCCTCAGGAGCTTGCATAGAGTCTTATTGAAGGCTTCGGCTAGCCCATTGGCTCTTGGATTATAGATGGAGGAATATCTCCAATCTATCTTGTGCTGAGTAGCGAACCTTGAGACATTGAAACTCTTGAAAGAAGGCCCGTTGTCAGAAATGATTCTTCTTGGTGTACCGAAGCGGTATAGAATATTATGCTGGAAGAATGTCAGAATGTCTTTTGTCTTGACTTCTTTTAGCGGGACAGCTTCAGCCCATCTGGAGAAGTAGTCTGTCGCGGCCAGTATAAACCGATGGCCTTTGGATGACGGAGGATCAATTGGGCCAACAATGTCGGTGCCCCAGACTTCGAAGGGCCACAACGCCACCGTAGGATGCAATGGATTGGGATGCTTGTGAATAAAATCACCGTGAATTTGGCAGATATAACATTTCTTTGCATGCTCTCCGCAATCCCGTATCATGGTGGGCCAGTAATACCCAAGCCGTTTGATTTGAAGTCGCGTCTTGGGGTCAGATTGGTGAGCACCGCAAACGCCCGAGTGAACATCTTTCATGACCTTTTGGGCTTCGGCCAATGACAGACACCTGAGCCAGAGTTGGTCATATGACCTGCGGTATAGCGTGTCATTTACAAACACGTATCGGAGAGCTCTTTTCTTCAGCTGAATCCTCGCAGATTTTTCTTCGGGCATCTTGTCGTATCGGAGGTACTCTATGAAGGGTTCTCTCCAATCGGGCTCGTCTTGGATGATCGAAGCTTCTTCGGCGGGACTGCTCTTCTGTTCTGCACTTTCCTCTTCTCGTAGAGAGACTGGGGGTAGAATTTGTCGGCTCCTGAATGTGATCAGAATTTCGTCCATGTCAGGATCAGCCAGCTCCTTGGCTAGGCGAGCGAGTATGTCGGCTTTTCCGTTCAACGCTCTAGGGACTCTCGTTAGTTCAATACGAGTGAACCGTTTCATGAGTTCCACGACTCGGCCTCTGTACCGAGCTAATTCGGGTTTGTATATCTTATAATCGCCGCTTACTTGGTTGACGACGAGCTGGGAGTCACCGTAAACTCGTAGCCGACGGATTTCCATTTCTATGGCGAGCTCCAAACCAGCTATCAGAGCTTCATACTCAGCTTCATTGTTTGTCCGAGGCTTGGTGAGAGCAAAAGAACGCCGTAGGGTTCCCATTGATGGTGTGATAAACACCAATCCTATCCCTGCTTTTATCTCTGGGACGCTTGATTTACTGGAGGTCCTTATTGACGAGGCTCCATCGAAGTAGAGCTCCCAACATGGCTCATCTTCCTCGAGGTGCAGCACTTGTTCATCGGGTAACTCACAATTTAGCGGTGACCCTTCTGGTATGGGATGAGCAGCAAGAAAGTCTGCAAGAGCTTGCCCTTTTACTGCTTTCTGAGGAGTGTAAACTATGTCAAACTCAAGTAGCATAACAGCCCATCTTGCCATTCTGCCGGCTAGGCTCGCTCTGGTCATCAAGTGTTTGAGTGGGTCGACCTTGGAGATCAGCATAACCCGATGAGCGAGCAGATAGTGCCTCAGCTTCTTCACAGCAAATATCAGAGCCAGGCATTGCTTTTCGATTGGGAAGTAGTTGTGTTCCGCCCCGACTAGAGTTCGACTGAGGTAGTAGAGGGCATTTTCTTTACCTTCCTCGTTATTCTGGGCAAGGAGCGCACCGAGTGACTCGTCCAGCGCGGCAGTGTAGAGAATCAGCGGTTTATTTGGAATGGGAGCGGCCAGCACTGGAGGGTGCAACAAGTATTGTTTGATGCTTTCGAACGCTGCTTGACATTCGGCATCCCAGATAAAAAGAGCTCCTTTCTTCATGAGCTTTGAGAAGGGCCTACATCTCCCTGATAAATTTGAGATAAACCTCCGTATATAAGCAAGCTTGCCTTGAAAAGATCTTAGCTGCGTCAAACTCTTCGGAGGGGGCATCTCCGTGATGGCCTTTATCTTTGATGGGTCAACTTCGATCCCTCGATGTCGGACTATGAAGCCCAGGAATCTTCCCAATGAAACGCCAAAAGCGCACTTCAGAGGATTCATCTTCAGATCGTATTCCCTCAGTCTGGTGAGAACGGTCCTGAGATCTTGGATATGATCGGCCTTGGCTTTAGTCTTGACGACCAGATCATCAACATAGCATTCGACGATTTTATGGATTAGGTCATCAAAGATATTAGTCATTGCCCTTTGATATGTAGCACCTGCGTTCTTCAGTCCGAATGGCATTACCTTGTAGCAATATATTCCGATCGGGGTTCGAAATGCTGTGTGCTTCTCATCCTCGGGCGACATCTTGATCTGATTATATCCAGACGAGCCATCCATAAAGGTGAACAGTTCGTAATTTGAGGTGTCATCGACCATCATTTCCATGACCGGTAGTGGGAAGTCGTCTTTAGGACATGCCTTGTTGAGGTCCCTGAAATCGACACAAACTCGGATCTGCCCATTTTTCTTCTTCACTGGGACTATGCATGCGATCCAGTCTACATATTTCTCTTCCCTGATGAAGCCGGCATCGATGAGCTTCTTAGTTTCCTCGATGACCTTTTCTTCTAACTCCCTTCTCATTCTTCGAGGAGCTTGTTTGACTGGCTTAGCATCAGGAGATATAGCCAGCTTATGCACGGCTACCTCAGGGGAAAGGCCAGGCATTTCTTTGTACGTCCATGCGAAGCAGTCGACGAACTCACGCAGCAGGGCAATTATTTGCTCTTTCATTTCCTCCGATAATAGTGAGCTGATGTAGGTCGGCCTTGGATTATCGGGCGTTCCTAAGTCAATCTCGGTTAGCTCATCAAAGGTTGCTTGTCCGCCATCTTCGAGCTCTTGAGGAGCTTCTTCTGGCTCGGCTATCTCGTCATCATCATTTGATCTTTCGCTGGCCTCACCAACACGGATCATGTAGCACGCTTTGGAATCAGGTTGAATGTAGCCTATGCCCCGCCTATCTGGAATTCGTCCATCGATGAGTGCTCGGACCTGGGGCGGATACCATAGGCCTTCGTAAAACTTTGCTTCGGACTCCGTTTGATATAACCGGCATCCGCACTTTTTAAAGTATTCCCGCATCTCGGGCGCATAGTATCTAGGATTGAGGACGGCTCTTATGCCTCTCTCATAAGGAAGGCACGCGACAGAAAGATCGTCCGGGTGCACAACGGGGTTTGACCTGTAAAACAGGATGCCCTTCTGTCCATTTTTCCTCCCGGGCGTGTAGAAAGTTTTCAGCTGGTCCACGGTAGAGACTGACAATGTGTCGAGCTCTTTGCACATCCGTTCCGGCACCCTTGTGATGGCCAGGGACCCTTCTGCGACTTCGAAGGTCTCTCGTAGTTTCGCTTGCTGCATGGGGGGCCGATCTGCACAACTGTTGCACGGCAGGTCCTCTTCTTCTGACTCTTCTGTGTCACTGCCAAGATGAGGGCGGACTTTGCTGCTAGATGGGCTCTCAGTAACAGATTCGTCCATATCGTTGCCGAAATGAGGGCGAGTTTGGCGGAAGGACAGGCTTCCAGCGTCGGACTCATCAGTGTCGCTGCCGAAATGCGGGCGCACTTGGGTATTTTTTCTTTTGAAAGTGATAGCCGGCGCAGATTTGCTTTTGAGTCTTGGGGCCGTTCTATCCTTAGTCAGTTGTGGCTTAGCATTTTGGTGGTTCGTAAAGTACCGAGAATCTTCATATCGGACTTCATGCACACCGAACGGCTGGATGTCTCCGTCAATGCGTCTTTCTTCGCCATTTTTAGTATACTTCATGCATTGATGGAGAGTTGATGGAATGATGCCGTAATCGTGGAGCCACGGCAGCCCTAAAAGAATCTTATAAGACGTGTCTGCGTCGATCACGTATATCTTAGCTTCAGTTTGCAGATCCCCGAATTTGATTGGCAAAGCTATAGACCCCAGAACTTGCTGGCAATTTTGGTTGAAGCCTTGAATGACAACCCTTTCCCTTGACAGGTGTCGGACGTCCATTGACAAACTCTTCAGAGTTCGCAAGTTCATGATGTTCACTGAGGACCCCGGATCAATTAATATGCGATTAATTCGATCTCCGTCGCTGTACCCGGTCACGTAAAGCGGCCGATTATGCTCAGCCGTTCCCAGTAGCAAGTCTTCATCCTTAAATGTGACTGCGGCGGCATGCAAAGCGTGCTGGGCTTCTTTCATATTAATTTCCGCAAAGTGAGCCTGATACCGCTCGGGGGTAGAGCATGGATGAGAACATCTCTAAGCTCCTTAGATAGGACCAAGGCGTCGTAGATGCTCAGGAGAGACGGAAGCTTCCGGAGATGTGCCAAGACATTATAGTCCACCGAGGAAGGACTTATGTTTTCATCAGCCGGTTCTCTGCCATCTTCTTCATTAGCGACTTGTTTTTCTTTCCCTTTTGGGGCGTTGCCCTGATTTTGCGGTAGAGCCCTGCCGCTTCTGAGCTGGATTTGATTGGCTTTTGTGGTGAGCTCCTCGTCCTCTTCGGGAAAACAGAGCTCATCCTCGGAGTCGCTGCCAAGATGGATGGCGTAGCAGGTTACTACTGGGATCTCTTCATTGGAGTCTTCTTCTAACTCCTCCAGAATTTCAGCCGCTTGTACAGGGAAGAACTCCTTCAATTGAATCAATGTTCTTTACTTTTGTTCATATTCTTCGAGGGAATCGACATATTTTTGAATGGTCGATCTCCCTGCAGACTCTTTTTCGCGCCGAGCTGCACTTTTCTTCTTCTTGAGCTTCTTGGATTTTGAGCCTGATGGAGCCGCATTGGCAGCTGGACTGTAGGCTTCTTCTGCCCTTCCCATTCCGTCCTGGGTTCTTTCCGAAGTAGCTTTATCATCTTCTTCGTCTTATTAGATATGTGCGTACTCTACGGAAACCGTGATAAGTCCGTTTCATCCCTCAGGGCAGCGGGTTCGGCTGTCTGCTCCCAGAAGGTTTCGACTTCTGTCTGTATAAAGTTGGTGGTTGCAACTTGATTATTCACCAACACACTTTTGGACAGCTCTATCTCTCCAGTCTTGTACTGCTTCTCGACCCAGTCCTTGAAGATATAGCAATCCTCGATCGCATGGCTCACTACTCGGTGGTACGGGCAATACAGAGGATTGTCGGTCATTTTCGCTTCTTGGGGTCTTTTCGACTCCGGTAATTGTAGGCCGTTGTTCAAGGCATCTTTAAATATATTGCGGACCTTGTCCCTTCTGAAAGAGTAAACCTTGTTCTTTTTCTCCTCTAGGGAAGGCCCATCTCCTCCCAGCAATGGCTTTCGAGACCGGTTGGTTTTGGATTCGCCCGCCCTTCACTTTTCTTCATTGTCGGAGGCATTGAAGACATTGGTACTGCTAGAACTCCCGCTTCTACGGTTGTCGTCCCGCTTGCTTTTCCAAGTTTTGTCTCTCTGAGAATCCGGCGGGGACTCTTGCTTCGAGCGTTCCAGCATTTGAACTTTCTTGGTTAGCTCCTGAAATGTCTTGAGGCCCGCTGTACACAAGAATGGGACCATCCAATTGCTGAGGTTCCCAATGAGAAGGCTGACGGACTGGTCCTGCTCCAGCGGCGGTTCGCACTTGACTATGAGATTACGCCATCGGGTGATAAAGTCGGTGTTGCTTTCATTCTTCCCCGGCTTAGTCCTCACAAGGTCGGCAATGGAGATTTTATCACTGACACTCATGAACCTTTGCCGAAATAGGGACTCCATTTGGGCAAAGGTAATGACGGACCTGTCCGGTATACTCGCATACCAGTCGAAGGCGACGCCGGTCAGGCTGTTGACAAACTGACGAAGAAGGAGCGCGTCATTGCCCCCTGTATTTCCGCACGATGCTTTGAAGTGGGCGACGTGCTGGTTTGCATTCCCCGTTCCATCAAATCTTCCGAACTTAGGAATGACGTAGCCGCTTGGGAACTCAATCAGATCGTACTGCGCGGGATATGGCCGCCCACTACTGCCGATTTCTTTCTGAGCTTCAGCTTCGGCCACCAATGTTTTAACCTTGTTGGTGACCAAATCCATTATCCGGTCCTGTGTTAGCGGGATAGTGCTATCTGGGGCCAAGGCGTCCCCAGAAGCGGAATGTAGCCGGCTTTCATTTGGCTCGACCAGTCTTGGTCCCAAAGGAACAGGCATTGGCTGCCTCGGATTGTCATCACCCGGCCGATTAGTAGCGGCTTGTGCCTGATTGGGAGGCGCTCGAGCAATTTGAGCCGTAAGCTGCATCACCACATTCGTTAAGTCGTCAATCTTCGAATAGAGCTTGGCCATCTCTTTATCTTTGCTCCTGAGCTGTTTTCGAAGCTCTTGAAGCAGCTCCTGCTCCGCAGTCCTGGGGCGGAAAGTCGGCTCGTCCTCGCTGTCCGAGCTTGACTCTACATGAACCGAGGGGTCTATCTGCCTATCATCCTCATCGAGAGGGTTTTCTTCATCCAGCAGGGGCGGCTGTTCTTGGGCGGCGGCAACCACATTCAGGCTAGATTGGGCTTGGGATGTGGTGGCCCCGTCCTTGCTTTTGCTGCGAAGGTTGTCGCTGGGGCGCCCGCCCGCCATATAGACCGTATGGACGATATATCCGGCCGTCTTTCTATCATTGGCGGCTGATTTCACGGAACGCTGTCTTGACCCCCTTTCTTTGGTAGCTGGTAGTCGATTGAAGGCGGCTGGCCTAACCAGGTTCTTGAATGGTGCTGGCGCTTCTTTTCTGGGTTTGCCCCGCTGCTTTCGCGCGGCACAGAGTGCTTGATAGACTCTTGAAGAGACAGTGTCATACTTTTTCTGTTGGGGCCGGGACACGTCTCTTTGTGGCACTGTTAGGACCGCTGTCTTCTTGATTCTGGCGGTCATGGCGTTTTTCTGAACCCACTTCAGAGGCTCGAAGGAATTGCTGATTCTTACGTCCGACTCAGCCGTCGTCGCGGGGCAACCCTGCACTTGGAACTTCACACGATTCCATTTGGCCGAAGCCTTGGCCCTCTTATTGGCTCGATACCTGAGCCGCTTCTACCTTAACTTCTCTGTTCTAAGCACCTGGCAGACTTCGGTTCTTTGGGAAGACGTCGCAGACCGGTTGATGGAAGGCCTTGGAGATACGCCCGATTGTGCATTTGTTGGAGTCATCGCCTGAGCTCGTACGCAACATTTAATGTTGCCTTTCGCATCGGAAGTCTTGCCCCCAGCTAGAGCGCCAGGGACTCGTTCAAACACCATCTTAAGTTTCGGTTGTGGTGCCTTGGCGATCACGACATTCGGCCTCTTTCCCCTTGAGACCGGCTTGGCCACCTGTTCCGCCGGGATCTCCGCCAGATGAGCGCTTCCGGCAGGGTAGATGATGACGGAGCCGAACTGGCGGGGCGGTTCCTCCCACTATCGACTGAGGCTTGCGGGGAGAACCACACGAGCGTTGATCTTGACCACGTACGGAATCGGGGTCACGTTGGAAGCTGAATTCGTCTGGGGAGACATTGTCGTCGAAGGTTGATTGCTTGAAAATCTGCATGAAAAAGCATTATTTTTAGTATAAATATAGGTATGTATATTGATTGAGTTCGCATGAACGTTTAACCCGAAATATGGGAGGAGAGATACGTCCCACCGGGCGTGCCAGAATCTGTAGGGTGTTTTTCGTCACCCCATTGAGATGGGAATACGCGTGCACTTGTCAGGCGTACTACAGATTCCCCCTGCCTAGGGTAGGCCGGGGTTTAATGATTATGGGGATCCGAATCTCCGACAGCCGCGGACTAACCTGCCGTTAATTACCCCCCGCCTTTGGGGCGGGGGAACCTCCGATTAACGGGTTAAACTGGTCATGCGAACTCAATGTGCAGTGTACGTGTGTTGTGTTTTGAAAGGGGGGTTTAAATATATCGGGAGCCATGTAAAGTTTTTACGGGGGTCCCGCTACCCGGATAGCGGGCTGGGGGTCAAGGAGGCTAGCAGCCCCCTTGCGGGATGCGGGGCAGCGCCCCGTTAGAAATTTTTTCTAACAGGGACAGTGTCGCGGAGTATGTGTGTGTATAAATATGTATACATATGTATATATATATGTATATATGTATATATAAAAGAAAGAAAAGGAAAAGGCATCCAAAGGATGTGTGGGGGCAGCACCTTGGGCGCTGTGCGCCTAGGTGCTGTGCGCTCAGGCGCTAGAGTGCCACGTGTCAGCACGTGGGCGCTCTGCGCTGGGCGCTTGAGCGCCGGGCGCTTGAGCGCAAGCGCGCTACGTGTCGGCACGTAGGCGCTTTGCGCTTGAGCGCCTGCGCTTGAGCGCAAGCGCGCCACGTGTCAGCACGGGGGAGACTTGCGCTCGAGCGCTTGCGCTTGAGCACAAGCGCGCCACGTGTCGGCACCGGGGCGACTTGCGCTCGGGCGCTTGCGCTTGAGCGCAAGCGCGCCATGTGTCGGCACCGGGGCGACTTGCGCTCGGGCGCTTGCGCTCGGGCGCATGCGCTTGAGCGCAAGCGTGCCACGTGTCGGCACGTGGGCGACTTGCGCTCGGGCACTTGCACTTGAGCGCAAGCGCGCCACGTGTCGTCACGTGGGCGCTCTGCGCTTGAGCACCGGCGAGAAAAAGTGGCTTTTAGCCTGAAAAAATTTCTCGGAAGAGAAATCAGAGAGGAGTTGGACTCCTGAGTGTGTTTTTCTTCTTTTTTGGGGGTTAATGGAAGGGATTCTTCTTCTTCCTTCTGTTGTTTGGCCGGATCTTGATGATCAAGAGATGTGAGATTTAAAAATCTTTTCTTTTTGAGATCTGATGGCAGATCTGAGTTCCCCTTAATGGGTTTTGTGGTGGAAAACTATTTAGTTTTGAAAAAGGAAGAGTAAAACTCTTGATTTAATTCAAAAGAAAGAAGAAGGTTTTGGAACCTTGAAGGAGGAAAAAAGATCTCAGATCTCAAACTTTTTTGGAGAGAGAAAAAGTTGTTGAGATATTTCATTATCTTTGCCTTTATAGGCTATACACTTTACACATAGCCCCTTGGGCTTCACAAAATGGCATTTTGCCTATCCTATGGCTCATGTGCCATTTCTTTTTGCACATAAGCCATGGGCTATACAAAAATTTGGCTTTATGCCTATTTTTCTTACATTTATCCATAAAATAAAATAAAAGAAATGCAACAAAATTATTTATTACAAAATTTTTATCTTGGCATGGGGGGAGGCCGGCCGCTTCATATTCTGGCTCGACCCGGGCATGGGCCCACTGGATCTGGGCTTGGGCCCACTTGTCTTGGGGTGGACTTTGATTTTGACTTGGTCAACCGGGGTGTAAATTTTTACCCCAACAAAAAGGACAAGTAAAAGTGGTTTTATCTTGATCCTTTTTGGCGATGGGGACCTGATTATAGCCTGAGTATCCGTCCATAAAACAATAATACTCTTGTCCCGCTAAGCGTTCCAGCATTTGATTAATGAATAATAGAGGAAAGTGGTCTTTCCTCGTGGCAGCATTGAGTTTTCTATAATCGATACATACACGCCACCCAGTTTGGGTGCGTGTCTGAATCAATTCATTCGCCTCATTGGTTATAACAGTGATGCCGGATTTCTTAGGGACAACATGTATAGGACTCACCCATTGGCTATCGGAGATGGGGTATATAATACCATTATCTAGGCATTTGACGATCTCTTTCATCACAGCTTCCTTCATGACGGGATTTAACCGTCTCTGTGGTTCTCGGGTTGGTCTGGCATCATCCATCACATGTATATGATGTTCAACTATCAAGGGACTAATCCCTTTGATATCTGCCATACTCCAACCAAACGCCTCTTTGTTAGATCTCAATACCGATAAAAGTGCATTCTCTTGCTCTAATGCTAGAGAAGCGGATATTATAACCGGTAAAGAATCCTTCTCACCTAAATAAGCATATTTAAGATGAGAAGGTAAAATTTTGAGATCTAATTTGGTCGGAGAAATGATAGAAGGAGGGATCATCGAGTGATTTTTGGAATTACAAAGAAGCTCAGAGCCTGTGAAAGATACAGACTCGGGTGGAGAAAAATCAGGAGTGCAGGACTCAAGTGTAAGAAAAGTGTCCTCACTAAGATCATGTGTGAGATCAAACAGAGTTGTGGAAATGTCGTCGAGATCAGTAAAGCAAAGTTCCTCAGCTCCGCAACTATCGGGAGCGATCTCGTTGACATAGCACACATCTAGAATATGAGCAGAGGGTTCTGATGGCTGACTTCCAACTTTGTAGATATTTAGTTCAATGGTCATATTTCCAAATGATAAGTTCATTGAACCGTTTTTACAGTTTATAACAGCGTTGGAAGTGGCAAGGAAAGGACGACCCAGAATCACCGGAATTTGGCCCCGGGGGTTTGCTACAGGCTGTGTGTCGAGCACAATGAAGTCTACAGGGAATACAAATTCCCCGACCTTTATCAACACATCCTCTAGTTCACCCCTTGGTTTGGTGATTGAACGGTCTGCCATTTGGAGAGTGCAGTGAGCAGGTTTCAGCTCTCCAATCCCTAATTGCTCATATACAGAATATGGAAGTAGGTTAACACTTGCGCCAAGGTCTAAAAGAGCACGATTTATGTTTTTACCCCCAATAGAAATCGATATTGTAGGACATCCTGGGTCCTTTCGTTTCTTTGGTTGCTGGGGAATAAAAGCAGTGCTAATATTATTAGACATAAAGACCTCTTCGGCACTTGAGTCTTCCTCTTCCTAGTGCACAAGTCCTTAAGAATTTTCGCATAAGCGGGGACTTGTTGAATTGCATCTAGGAGAGGGATGTTGATGTTAACCTGTTTGAACATTTCCATAAATTTCTCCATATGAGGACTCGTTCTGTTACCCCATACCCGATTCGGGTAAGGAGCTTTCGCAATAAGCGCCGGGTCCATCATAGGAGAAGGAAGAGGGAGTAGACGAGATCCCAAAAGAGGTGTGGGGACCGTCTGTGGAGAAATATAATGAGGTGTCGAGCCTAGTGGGAAATGGAGAATAGGCTCGCGAGAAGGTGGTGGGTTAGAAGAACAAGGATCAGAATTAGAAGTGTGTGTGTGGGGAAAGGTCTCAGCCGGGGTATTATTGATAGGATTTTCAATATCATCAATTCCTTCCCCGACATGATTGTTCAGCACTCTTCCCGATCTCAACGTTGTGACGGCATTTACATTGTAATGCCCAGGATTTTGTAGGGGTTGAGAGGGAAGTTTCCCTTTTTCTCTCGCACTCATTTCGGCTTTAAGTCGTGCTATTTCAGCTTCCATCGATCTGATACTCTCAGCTTGGGACGCTGAGTTTTTCTTTATCTCACTGACGGAAGTTCTAACCTCAGCCGAAACCTCTATGAAATTTGACAAGAGTGATTTCATGGTTTGGGTGAATTGAGAGAATTCGTCAGAACAGGACAACTGCATAGGATTAGACTGTGCAGGAGTGTTGACCTGGTTTTGGAAATTTTGTGACTGGTAGGGGTGCTGAGTGAGTTGAAGTGGTTGCTGTTGTGGTGGAAGAGCCCTTTGAAAATTATTTTTGGCTTGGAACCGTGTTTTGAGATTGTTGTTGGTTCCAAGCAAAATTCGGGTGATTCCTCCAACCCTGATTGTACGTGGAAGAATATGGATCGTTTCTAGGTCGTTGAAATGCGGCATTTGTATGCTCGTGACCTTGAAACGCAGAGTTTAATGGACATTCTTCCGTTAAATGAGACGGATCAGAACAACAGCCACATACAGTTTTGGGGAGCGACATTGGGTTTAGGGAGGCTGCAGAAAATTTGTGTTCCATAGCGTCGAGCTTCTTTTGCATTGCTTCCATCTCAGCTCGAACACCTATGGACACATCTATTTGGTGTACGCCACCTCTATTCAATGGTTGGGTTCCACTCTCCCACTGTAGTGATTTTTCAGCGAACTCTTCTAAAAACTTCCAAGCTTCCCCATCATCCTTGGTCATAAAAGTACCTTGACACATGTTTTCAAGGTTCTGTTTAGTGTTTGGGTTAATGCCCTCATATATGATTCGGCAAAGATCCCATCTCGGGATGCTGTGATGAGGACATTGATCCAATAGATCCTTGAAACGTTCAAAGCATTTAGAGAATGGTTCAGTAGGGAGCTGGGTAAATTGATTCAGTTCGTTACGGATTCGAGCTGTCTTTTGCATTGGGTAAAATTTCATAAGGAATGCCGCGACGAATTCTTCCCAATTCGTAATAGAGTGTGCGGTAGTGTTATATAGCCACTTCTCGGCTATATCGCACAAAGTAAATAGAAGAAGTCGTAGACGCATAGCATCCACTGAAAATTGTGACGTAACCATCATTGCGCATACGTTTTCAAATTTGGTAATGAAAACGTAAGCGTCCTCAGTCTCGAGTCCGTGGAATTTGGGTAAAAGGTTGATGTATTGGGGTTTTATCTCAAAGTTATCCCGGTTGGCTGGTGGAATGGATAAGCAGGTCGAAAGAGGACCTCGCAGTGGATAGCACCTCTCTTGGAGAGAGATGCGGGGTGGATTCTGCACACCAACAGACGGCGGCAGATTAGGGTTAAAGAAGTTCGATGGAGGTGGATCCATCGATGTGGGTGTGGTGGTAGGTAAAGAAGAAGTAAATGGAGAAATATCGACTTCGGAGTCGATAAAGGGTACGCGGACTAAACGGGCACTAGAATCCCGTGTCCAGCCAATCTTGTACTAAAATGGGTTAGTACAAGTGGCAGCGTTGACTTATAATTAGGGGTAATGAATGAATGAATGCAGTGTTTGTTTTGAAAATAGGACGGATTTTTGAAAATATGATGCAACACAACAAATGCAGCACACAAAACCCTAATTCTAGGGGTCGCTTAGGTCAGATCTCTAGACCGCTCCTAACTACCAGAAGACAAGACGCAGGATAAATCCTTCACTGCCTCTTTGTCTCTCCTGTGGCCAGGTAAGTGCCAGGTAAGTGGGAGGTTCTCTACTACGTAAGTAGTGGGCCTAATTAAGTAACCACTAGCCTTCGACACGCTTTCCTAGACACCACAAGAGAAACACGGATAAGCAATGAATTACCCACGGCCTTCTTCTGTCCTAAGTGAGCGTGACGGTCCTTAGAGTCATCTCTAGATCTTTTTTAGTTAATTGGGGTAAATGCGGATGCAAGTTTTGCGGTTTTCGGGGCTTAGGAAGGGTAATGAACTCCCCACCTAATCTGGATTTGGTCTTTGCCCCTTGATGTCCGTATTAATTATGCAAACAACCACAAGAATCAAAACAAGCACAATTTAATTTTGCTATTTTGCGCGCTGCAGTTATTTGCAAAGAAACCTGCAGAAATTTGTTAGTTGGAGTAGAGAGAGAAGAAGATAAGAAAGTAAGAAGTTACCTGAGGAAAATTTGCACTGAGATCCCCTCACAGAGGAGCGGAACCGCCGCAAAAGGAGGTTAATACCGCGGAAACGCGGCCGTATGTGCTGCTCTCTGTTCCAAACTTCAACAGCAACTTGAAATTGATTCCTCCAGCTCTCTGGAAATTTCCAAAAAATTTCTTCAATTGCACAGCAGCTCCAGATTTCCTTGCAATGAACCACAACAAATCGTTTAGTGTTTTGTGCGAATTTTGATTACAAAATTACAATGGAATAAATCTTTCAATTCAAATTTCAATATAAACGAATTAGCACGCGATCCCCGGCAACGGCGCCATTTGATTGATCGAAATTCTTGTTTGTGTGTTTAAGAAAATTGTATAGAAATCACAACCAAAAATATTTTTTTGACCGCAATCAATTAACGGTGTCAGATGTAGATCGTTAGCGAGTGTGGATCGTCCACAGGGATTGTGCGATTTGTTTGTATGTTTGATTTGTTTGAATTGAAAAGTTAATCGAAAAGATAAGAAAACATGATTCAAGATTTTATCGATGTATTCAAGTGTCACTAGTCTAATCAAGAATCAAGAAAATGATAAACAATCGAGAATCGAGTTTCAATGATTTTTCCAACCAAATATCAAGAATCTAAATGAGGCTCGTAGGAATCGATCGGATCTATAGATGTGATGTAATCTCAAGATGTCGTATTCTTATCCTTCGAAGAATTGATACTAGATCGATGATGATCGACGAGAGTTAGGGATTTCTAGCGAAACTAGGGTTTCATCTTTTATCCCTTGTTCTTTCGTCGATATCATTCACATTCTAGCCTCTAGTAAATTCAAGAAACGATCGTAAATCCCTAATTTCGAGCGATAACAATCAAGAAAGCATCGCAACGAAACTAGGTCGTCGATTCTTGAACTTTCTAGGGTTTACAAAACTCGTAGGACTCAAGAATCGTTTTAAGATTTGTTACATCATCATTCTATTGATCGTCTCGACTCCTCGACGAGCGGAGTATTACTCAAACATCACAACAAGAACTACAATTACAAATTGAGATCGAATCATGATGCAAGAATTTAAAGAAAACAAGATTAAAGAATTTCACCTTTTATTTATATCAACAATTTCATTACAGTCGCTCAAGAACTACAAGAGGAAGAACTCGATTGTCGATTTGGCTTCGCTTGTCTCCGTGAGTCGTGGATCGGCTTGGACCACTTGCTCTGTTGAAGATCGGCTCCGCTCCTAAAAGGTTGAAGGGCTTCTTGCTTGATTTGGTACTCGGGATCTTGAATTTTGATTGGAATTAGGTTTAGGGTTTCGCACAAGTCTTGTCACTAGACTTGTGGAAGAAGATGGTGTAAGAGGTAAAGATGGGAGATTTTTCTAAGTAGAGATTGAATGGCACTAGATTCTAGATGGCATTTTCTTAACCCTGGGTCTAGGCTTCTATTTATAGACTTCCCCAACCCTAGGTCTAGGTTTTGAAATTACAATTCCCTCCAAAAGTTTGTTGAGGAGCTTCTATAAATAGTTTGTTAGGAGCTTGGCTTAAGCTTTAAGCTAGGATTGTTTAAGCTTAGAAACCCTAGTTTGCTGAACTGGCAGAAGCTTCGAGATAATTCTGGAACTTGAAGTACATGAACTGAATGTGGGCCCTGAGAGAAGAATTTTGAAGCAAAGCTGAAGTGCTGACGTGGCATAACCGCCGTGGAACCGCGGCGCAAGCCGGTTCCCGCCGCGGTTCCGCGGCTCTTTGGAGGCCTTAGGGCTTGTGTCTTCTTTTGATGCTTTGGGCTGATGTTTGGGGCTTTATCCGATATGTTGAATTGTATTTTTCCCTTTGGATTGCTACCAGATCTCAAAACTTGGAGTTGGTGTATTTTATCAGCTTCTTTTGATCCTGCAATTTCCTGCACAAATCTTGAAACAAGTGGTGCGCAATATAGGGATGATGCGATGCCATGAAATGCAGTCAATTTCCTTTATAGTGCCGGTTTTAGAGTCTAACACATGCAATCTGATATTTAACGACTGATTTGCTAATATGTGAAATATGAATACCGCACACTTCTAAATGAGTGCAAATGTTAGGGAAATTGCCGGTTAAAAGATGCAGTATTTTCGACTGATCAAGTCCTACATAGAGGTTTCTTGACTCAGGCAAAACGGAGTAGGAGCATATATATGATATGTGCGGGACCGAGAACAATACATGTATGTGATACCTTATTAGATTCTCGCGATATGAGATATCGGCCGGGTATATGTGATATTGCCGGGTCATCGGATCAAGTGTTGATTCGATGAACTGATACAGATAATATTAGTCGGTTATTTGTGAAATAGCCGGATTATAGGATCAAGTGTTGATTCGATAATTTAATGTATAATTATATATTTGATATATTAAATTACATTAACTGATATAAGCTCACTAAAAGATTCTTTTTCTCACTCGGGTAATACATTGATATATATGCGATATATGTTAATTGTATTGTTTTATTTTGTTACAATAAATATTGTATATGTAATATATAATATTGTAACATGTTAGGGTTATTAATGCAACATATTTAGTGGAGATTAAACATGGTTAGGGTTTGATTTGGGTTAATCTTTTCTAGAACCTTCTAGAAGGTTTTGTTTTGTTTTGTGCAAAGATATTTGTTTTGATATTTTGCAAGATATTTGTTTAACCCAACCCAACCCTTTAACCTTAGTTAAATCTCTACAAGGGTTACATATACCATGGTTGCATTTCTAACCTCACACTTGACTTTTATTATTCATCACAAAAGGATTAGATCTGCTTCTTCCTTCTTCTTCTTTGCATGAAAAGCTTTCTAGCTTTTTATGAAGTGATGAAAACGAGTGAGTTAATGAAAACAAATGAGAGCTAAAATCCTACTTCATCATCATAATCTATCCTAGCCATTTAGATTAGGGTGTTCACTTCATTTAGTGAGTGAGAGCTTGTGTTATAGAAACTTCAAGGTAGATCATCTTAGTTATCGAAGATCGGAAGCAAGTTTGCATCTTTCTCTTCGTGGAGCCTCTCTAGAGTCCGGATTCTCGATGATCGTAGCGAAGGGACCTCAACACGGAGCTTTAGAAGTGAAGGACCAGACTACAAAGGTTGTAATCCCAAACTCTTAGATGTTAAAGTGTTTAACATGCTTTGTTTCGCCTAATCTCTAGTTTAAAGATCTTGGTTAGGGTTGTTCGGCACGTCTAAATTTTAAATCGGGCATGGTTGATGCCTTATAGAACCTTGTGAGAGTGCCTAGTAACCCTACAGTGGTATTAGAGCCAAGCTAGAGTTTTAGGCGAAGTCTAGAAGAAGTTAGAAGTCCGATCGAACCCCGAAACCCCATATTTTACCCTTCTCTGGAAATTTTCTTAAAATGTTTATTTTTTCATATTAAAAATACTCAGAAAAATAAGCAGGAAATTATAAGGACAACTGTGAAAAACGACCCACTAATTCCATTAATGCGCCGCGGAACCGCGGCAAAGACATGCCTTGCATGGCGGTTCCGCGGCTGAACAGGGGAATTGGGGTTCCATTTTTCCACAGTTACATCCGTATGTGTTTCCTGATGCTTCTGGGAATTTTTAAATTTACTCAAGTGTTGAGTTTTCTGGGATGTATTGGGGACTCGTTGATTCGATCAGATAATTTAACTTCGTTTAAGTTTTTCCGGATAATTTTAGAACGTGTTAAAAAGTTCGAACGGATATCAATAACTCACTTTTTCCCCTGCCGGAAAATTTCCAAACGTTGGATTTTTCCGTAGTTTAAGAACGTTCTAAGTCGTGCAAGTAACGCGGTGGACCCTCTAGAAAAACACAAACCTTAACTCGATTATGTGACCGTCTGAACCGCCTCTAAACCTTAGGGTTTGGGGCAGTACGGCGTTGCTACATGTGAGGCGTTAGTTTGACCCTTCTACGGCTGGACCATTGGTACTGTGGCATGTGATGGATGTTTTTAAACTAATTTCAAGTGTTGAGAATTATTTGGGAAATCTTGGGTGTTTGTTTATTCGATCGGAAAGTTTAACATTGTCTGTTTATCTGGAATGTGATACAATATTTGGAATCCACATGTAGTTATGAGATAACTAATTTGAATGTTATAAATCTAGCAGTTTAGTCTCATTTGATCGGTTGCCATGGGATTTTGATGCTATCAAAAGTCCATCGCAATCACGTAGCGTACGCGGATACTCTTCGGGTAAACTTAATAGATAGCCATGCCCCATAGCCCCGACCAAGTGACTGTAGGAGAACCCCGTCGCCAAAAGCATCCGTTCGGGTGCTCGCGGCAGCGGTGTTCCGCCTTAGTGCACTTCGTCGACGGCATCCAGGGGTGTGGCCATCTACTAAAGTTTGCGACGAGCATTCGATCAGAATGTCGGCAATCTTGTTGAATTGCCCGACTAGATATTGAAAAGTGTTTTCGAGATCGAGAATAAAATGCGGGGTTTATAATTGTTAGGCATGCGATGTCTAAGGAATTCATTTGGTTAGGCATGCGATGTCTAAGGAGGTTGCGGATTCCAACTGTTGTAGTTTTACACTTTCTTTTCTGTGACCGTAAGCGTAGTATGTGGTGTATCGCCGGCTTCGTTGCTATACATCAACGACAATCGGGATACGCATATTTGCTTACGTTGATGATATGAGATATTATGTGTTGCTGTGATATGTTATATTGGATCGCCGTGTTCTGAATAGCCGGGGGTTTTATGTGAGATGAGAGTTTTTCTTTTTCATTCATGTAAAATTCATTTGTATGTAATATTCTTTTATTGGGGCACTTCCGAGATGAGGATGATGTCACCATTGTATATTATTTACTTTTCCGCACTGGGTAGACCCAAGACGGGGAGCACAAGTAACCGGGTTCTTGGGTCAAGTGGGAGGCCATCTCGAAGAGTCGAGACCGGGTCTCCTAACCCTAGAATTGACAGTGTTGCTTGCCGCTCTCGTAGGGGTCTAGGGATGTGGGTTTGGCTATTCATCACGACCGTGGAATCTGTGTTTTATACAGGCTCGTATTAAAACACGGTCATCCTAGTATATCTAATATTTCATATATGTTCTTCTGCTGCAATGTTCTGTGATGAAATCATATTACTGCCTGAGATGAATGTTTATATTATATATATGAGATATATGTTATATTGCAGATTTCGTTTCAAATGTGTTGCTTGTGAAGCATAATAAAATGGGACTTCATTAATGAGATTAATGAAACTAAAAGAAAACTAAAGATGTTGTAGAAATTTGTCTCAAAAACAGGTAGCTCTAGTTCTTGCTTTGCATAGCGGTGTTCCTTGTAGAACATCCAGCACCTTATTCGATAAGAAAAGAGCCGAGATCCCTTCACCGGGAGTGACCTCTTTAGCGAAACTAGCAGATGCTACAAACTCGGTTTGTCTTTTGATTGTTTCTATAGTTTTTGCTTTGCATAGTGATATTTGTGAAATATCCTGCACCTTATTCGATGAGGAAAGAGCCGAGATCCCTTCACCGGGAGTGATCTCTTTAGCAAAACTAGAAAAGGCCTAAAAACATTCCTTTTAAATTCACTCGATTCTACAACGATATAAAGTTCATTACGCAAAAGGTTTTTCTTAAAAACCTGTCGTAGCCCTCCGTCATTTCAGATAATTAGTCTTTAGTATTCGTGTTGCGTTTGTTGACTTAGTCAAGGCGTAGTGTGCGGTAGCTGATTAGTGCTTATCTGCAAAGCATATGATGCGATTGGATTAGGGTAGTCATGCGGCCTTGTTGACTTAGTCAAGGGTCGTACGGATGGGTTTAATTCAATCGGGAAATGATGGGTTGAACTTTACTTGCGGTCTATGGTTTGTTGACTTAGTCAAGTTCATAAATCGCTTGGGGCAAAATATTATTGGGAATTTCAAGTGTTGAAAATTGCAATGAGATTGCATACCTTTTATGAGATATTTGGATCCCGATACCCGCTGCGAGTAAAAGTTACTCCTGGGAGAGTTTTAAACATTACAATAAGCCGATCGAGTAGGTGTCTAAAAAGGTGTTAACGGGGTTATGCCCTGGGAAAACGAGGTTTATTTTAATTAGGTCCGTACGAAAGCACGGGGAACCTCCCTCAAAATACCGGCACTAGCATGGCTGAAAGATTGGCGAACTTGTGGGGTGTAATTAATCCCGGCTAGTCTTTCCTTTTAGGTTTTGAAGGAAGATTTAACTAAAACGGTGGGAGACATCCTGATTAGATATATTGATAACCAATCTAATCTTGCAAGTGTTGGAGATAGTGCCCTCATAGTCAATTATTGGATCACAGGTACGTGATTGCAATGATTGCAGAGGACCTATACCGGTAGGACAGTCTTACTCGAGATGATAGTATGCTATCTGGTTTGCCTTTATCAGTCGTGTACATGTTCAGGTGACTGATTACATGTTACACTTTGATAGAGCCCTTAGGATCTTGCTTTACCACCAACAGTATGATGGCGATCATATACGTGAGAGTTGGGTGGTTTATATGCATATCCTTAATTGTGGTCCCTAGTCGTGGGAGTTTCGAGACAGGGCATCGATACTCCGGAGTAGACTAGTGTGTACAGTCGAGACCCCGACGAGGGGCGGTGGCCGGTCTCACAAGCCACTAGTGTCAGTTGGATCACCTAAGATGTATACAGGTGCTCATTGGGTTATGAGTACACCGGACAGGACTCGCCGGGAATCTGCTAGTTAGTACTATATCTATCGTCAGATAGCAGTTCCCTGGTGACATGTGTACAGGTTAGTTCATCGACCTGAGGTCGTCATTTGTCTCGTGTGAGTTCCCACTGTGCTTTGATTTCTACCCTACCACGGCTCAAAGGAGTCATGCAAACAGGTAGTTTTTGGGTACAGTCCCGAGCCATATGGAGGCACGTGAGCGGATCGGCAGGGGATTCGTCTCTCCCGGTATTGGGGGCGAGATCGTGCTGTGTCTAGGAGAGCCATTACACAAAGCCCACGGCCGTGGCAGGAGATTTACTGGTAGGTACTCCAGTAGTATCTCAGGGTGTTATTGGGCTTCACTCCGACACGACTTATACTGCTATTGGGGGTCTGACGTTACTAGCCCCCTAGGCAGATATACGATACTCATAGACGAACGGACCGGACTGTATATACATTGTCACTGTTAGGCTCAGTAGGGTTTCCGGATGAGTTCACTCATCGGCCTCCCTTGAGGTCAGTCCATGGGCAGCCGTTACGCATTGCTAGTGCCGCTGACGGTTTGTGGTTAAACCCACTGCCAGGGTACTGACGAGTCATTAGAGTCCCCCACAGACAGTTTCCCAAGTTCGGGCGAAACGTTGTAGAGGCCGTATGGTTTTATGGCAGGGTTCAGAAAATGCACGTGCGTTTACGCACGTGTCGGTTTTCGGACAGATGATGCTCGTCGGCTTTGGTTTACGCCGGATCCGAGTATTGTATTGAGTAGATATAATATCTTTATCTCAGTTGCATTTGTATTCGGTCGTAATACAAATGCGGGTATATTTATACAGTTTCGGGGTTATCCTGAAAGTTGTTTCAGGATCACTTTTGGAAGTTGCCAGTTTTCAGTTTTCTATCAGCCGTCTTTTAACATTCTGTTAAAGACGGATTTATCTTTTCTTCAGATAAGGTGAGTCAGTGTTCTAGAAGCATCTAGATGAGGTGACTAGGATTAAATGGTGTTGTGTTTTCATTGGATGCATTTAATGGTTCATTAATGCATGATGACTAGGTTTATGACTCATGCTTTAACATTAAAGCATTTTGTTTTGGTTAAGATCTTTTGTTCATGATATTATTTCTTATGGTCACCTCCCTCCTCCTACACTCACCCTCCTCATTCTATATGTAGTGGCCGTCCACCCTTGAGAAGAGAGAGAGAGATTGATTTCATTTTAGAGAGAAAAGACTATGGTTTTAGGTGTATGGAAATTTCATATCTCGTTTTGTTCCATCACCCGATTAAAATGGCAACTTCATTAACCGATCGTCCACGGACTTGGACGAAGTGAGACAAAGTCATCTACTCATTCTCTACATCATTCTTGGTCGTCTCTTTTAGCAAACTTGACGATCGAGTTGCCTCAAGTCAGAGGCGGGAGCCCGTTTAAAGAATCGTCGACGTGGTGCCACCTCGACGAGGAGATCGGAGATCGACGAGATCGGAGCAGCCGCAACGGAGCGTGGGATGATGGTTAAAAAACGAAGGACTCGGATCGTTCGGTATAACCTTTCTACACTCTTTACAGTTTGTTAGTTTAGCAATAATGGCAGATCCGGGTTAAAGTATACGATAGCGCCAGTTAAAAGTTTTTGTTCCGCATTTTGACGTCTGTAGACGGCCGGGGCGCTAGCGTAGACTTACAGCAAGAGCATACGCTGAGTGTTTTCTTCTCTCTCTCTCTCCTGGTTACAACTATGTCACGCCTTAATCAAAATAATAATACGGATGTATTGACCGAACCCGCTTGTTATACTGCGCTAGGGAACGTTGGTCCCGCTCTAACTTATAATTGTTATAAGACAGAGCAGGAAATAGGGGATTGCCAGAATTCCCGTGCCGCCCAAACGAAGAAAGTACATGTTGATGCATCTTCTTCGGGTGTGTTCATTACACAGAACTGTTTCTCAATGTCCTTTACGTCCTGGGTATTTGATACCGGATCAAGATCCCACATATGTAATTTGTTACATGGGCTACAGATAGGTAGAGAACTGAGAACGGGTGATAAGTTTCATGAGATAGAAACGGTGCAAGTGTTGCAGCCAAGTCTGTTGGTAGTTATCACCCTGTATTACCAGAATACATTGATTCAGAACGAATGTTATTAGATACCGAACCTGATATACAACATTATATCAGTCTCTTTATTAGTAAAGAAGGATATAATTTTGTATTGTTGGATAATGTTTTGAACATTTCCTATATCAAGAGTTGATCGGTTCAGGCACGTTATCTAAAAGCATAGACGTTCTAAATCAAACTACAGTTCTTAATGTACAGAACACACACAAGAGGAAGAGTTCAGAAATGAACGAATCCTTCTTGAGGCATTGTAGACTAGGTCATATCAATGTGACCCGACTAGCTGAAGTTACATATAGATGCATATTTAAATTAGTTTGAATTTACATCTTGTGAAACTTGCCGGTCATGTCACAGAGATAAGATGACCACAGTTCCGTTTATTGGAAACAGAGAAAGAGTTAGTGAACTCTTGGGATTGATACATGCTGATGTATAAAGGTCCCCTGTCTACACATGCCAGGACTGGTTCTTTGTACTTCATTACCCTCAAGATTCAGATATATGTTCCTGTTGAAACACAAGTCCGAAACTTTTGAGATAATCACAGAATATAAGTTAGAAGTGGAGAACCAAAAACGGGTATAAGTATTATGTCCTTTGATGAGATCAAGGAGGAGAATACTTGAGCAACGGGATTCCTGGACTATTCTAAAGAAGAATGAGATTCTCTCTCAGCATTACTCCGTATACACCACAGCACGTCGGTGTATCAGGGCGGAGCAATCACACCCTATTTGATATGGTGCGCTCTATGATGAGTACTACTGAGTTTCCTATTTCCTTTTGGAAGTTATGCAATTGTGAAGCTGCATACCTATTGAATAGGGTTCCAATCAAATCAGATGCCTACCACTTCATATGTGATATGGAATGGGAAAAGCCCATATCTTATGTAAGTTAAGATTTGGGGTTGTCCGGCCTATGTCTAAAAGCAAAATCCGGACAAGCTCGAGGCAAGGTCAGTTTTGTGGATTTTTGTTGGATATCCCAAGCATTCGCAAGGGAATATCTTCTACCAAACCGAGGAACAAAAGATGTTTTGTTTCTCAGCATGCCACCTTTGTGAAAGGGAATTTCTTGTGAAGAAATTATTGGTCATGAGATAGAACTGGAAAGAGTTCCAGCTATACAACTGCAGCTGATGATTTGGTAGAACCAAAGGATTCAATAGTTTCCAATGAACCTCAGCCTCTCCGCCGATCTAGTAAGGTTCCTCACTCACCTGAAAGATACTTCGGTTTCTCTATGGCAGTGGGAGAGAGGATTGCATCATGAGATGATGACCCAACTAGTTTCGAGCAGGCCATCAGGAGTGGGACTCTGTAAGAATGGCTGGATGCTTAGCGATCTGAGATGGAATCCTTATACACCAACAAAGTATAAACTTTGGTTGCTTTATCTGAAGGGTTAAATCCCCATCAGGAGCAAGTATATCTTGAGAAGATTACTTGGTGTACATGGAAAAGTTAAGACTTTCAAAGCTATGCCTAAGTCCATCCAAATCCTACTTGCCACGGCTACATACCATAACTACGATATCTGGCGGTTGGGTGTCATGATTGCTTTTCTAAATGATGATTTGGAAAAGAGCGTCTATAAGTACACAGTCAGAGGGCTTCGTAGACAGTGAGAGCAGCAAAAACGTAAGCAAGATGTTTTATGTGATAAATCAGGAATCGCGGAGTTGGAATGTCTGTTTTGATGAGGTAGTCAGAGAGTTTGACTTCATCAAAATGGTAGATGAACCTTGTATATACAAAAAGGTAGTAGAGAGTATGGTGGTGATCCTCGTAGAGTACGTAGATGACATACTCTTGATAGGGAAGGAGTTTCCTATGCTACGCTCGGTCAATCTCCGCTTATCACAAGGATTCTCCATATAGGATCAAGGTGATACCTCCTAAATCCTAGGTTTTATATCTATGAGATAGATCTAAATGGATGTTAGGATTCTCACTAGTTGTAGTGAGATGGTATCAATCGATCCTGGGGAGAATCACTGGAAAAGGTTCCAGGATGATAAGGATGACTGAATGTCAGTCGCAGGCTTTGTCTTTACCCTCAGTGGAGGGACGGTATGTTGGAAGAGTTCAAAGCTAGATACCGTGAATTACTAGACGATTAAAGGCAAAATACGTCGTTTCCAAGGATGCTACCAAAGAGGCAGTCTGGATATATATAAGTTCATGAGATGAACTTCGTTCCTGCCATTGTGTGACAATGGAGTTCTGGCTTTTGCCAAGGAACCCCCGTCCCATCTGAGATCCAGACATATTCTTAGACAGTATCGCCCGATCATGGAGATGGTTAATCTCTAAGGAGATCGAGGTTAGGAGAGTAGACATAGAGGACAACAGCGCGAATCCACTCACAAAGGCCTTTTTCCCAGTAGAGACTTTTATGGGATGGTTGAGTATGAGATACTTCAACCACAGCTAATTGTTGGGTATGCGATACCACAACAGATGGCCCTAGTGCAAGTAGGAGATTGTTAGTTTTATATATGCCCTAGAGGCCATTACTGTACATACGATGTATATTGTAGTGGATGCTTGGACATATATAGGGAGGACTTTCTTGCTTGACATGATAGTACGCTATCTGGTTGCACTTTATCTTAACATGTACTCTGATTGTCTTTATGTAACATGTTGATAAAGCCCTTAGGATGAGTACTTGTGTCACGACCCGCAGGGTACGGAACGTGACTGGCACTTAGGTTACGAAACGACTCAAGACGTCCGTAAAATAAGTAAGACAAAGCCCAGAAACCAAAACCAAATAAGCAAAAGAGTGAAGAGAACCCAAACAATTGAAAACGAGTTATCAAATAAGTCATATAAAACCTCTTTAAAAACAATATCAATTTTTCCGAAAATTTCGGCAGCGTCTCCTTTGTAAATACTGGCCCCCAAAATGGGTACAACAAGAATATATAAAAATCCAACAAATAAGGCATCCCCAAGCGGGAGCTAGCTCTTCGCCACAAGGCGGTCACAATTCCCACGCAATATAAAGCAACAACATGCGAAATAATCATAATGAAGCATAAGAAAACATCATGTCGACTCAAGTGAGCTCGACCCCAAAATACAGCATAAAAGTCCACAAACCTCACAGTCTCATCTCTAGGTCAATATACAATAATACTGGTAGAAACAGTAGATGGAGTACACTAGATACAAATAATATACAAGGTGGTACAAAAATAATAACATAACCCACCTATGAGCAAAATCTCGAGTCCAGGCAAAAGAGGCAAAAGAAGCAAGCGCACCCGCCGCTACTGTACTGACGGAGCGGACCTGCAAAAGGCTATGGCACAACGGGGGTGAGTTGCCAACTCGTGAGTAATAAATAACATCTACACAGGCTATCGAATGCATGCACACAAGCATCCTAGCATCTAAATACAGGTAAGGCAGGACATAATGGCAAGTATGTATGCAATATGGATATACTAGCAGGTATGAATGCAATGCGAATCAACTCGTGATCTGAATGTGTAAGTATAAGAAATCATGTTTTTCCCTTTAAGAATGTCTTTTGAAATACCAGCACAATACCAACAGAATCAACAAGAACCTGTGTCCAGTATCGACACCTCAAAACTGTCTCAAATCTCATATCAATGTATCTCTGGCCTCAGCCGTCCGGCTGACCCATCTCAAATATCAATATCTCATCATCTAGCGGCCACGGTCGGTATCCTCTGGATATCCGCCGTCCCAAACAGTCACCGGTAGGTAATCCGTCCCCTGCCAGGCTCAACGTCAACACCACATTCCTCTTGTCCCGGGGTACCTTACCGGGCCCACCATGTACCCGTGACGGTTCCTCCACTCCTCGACACGGATTTCCAAAACCACAGCAAACTCATGGTGGACGACACTTACATCACTAGAAAACCGCAATTTACATATTTTAAAAATATAATAAGTTTAGAAATTTTGCGGCTTTCCCCCGAAATCCAGAAATATCATAAATTCTCAAGAAATCCTCATAAGTGCATATGTCAATGATAATGAATGCATATGGTATCAATAATCAAGTTGCGATGTGTGATTAATAGATTAAGCATGAACAATTAATATGATGAAGTACATGCACATGAATAGCAATCCTACGGTTTCATTTTAAGGAATTAAAGACAATAGCACAAGTTTAAGTATCAATTAGTAAAAGGTTTAAATTTAAAGGTTATCTAGTGTGGTGGCATGGCAATTACCAGGGTGTGTGTGTAAGCATGAATAGTGCTCGTGCTGCATATAAAAACCTGGCAATGGTGCAGGTGTCCTATAAAATGGTTTCGCATAGGTATGTCAATATAATGCATGGATGCAGCAAATAATCATATACGTATTTCACCCCTAATTACTAACATCACTAAGAATCTTTTAAGTTACTAAAACTATCGGGCGACTTGCGCCATCCAACGATAGTCCCCCGTAGATGTTACATCTACTCACAGAAATCCTCAGCTAGCTACGTCCGATCACCGCTTCCCCTTTTCGCGCCGCGTCTGACGTCTCCGCGACCGAACCTGGAATTTACATCAATACAAACATAAGGTTACAAATCAAGAACGACGCAAAACCCAAACAAAAATACTAACGTTCACAAGCTAGGTACAAAGTGCACAAGGTGCGCGGAACACACGCGAAAATCGCAAAAACTGCAAAAAATCGCCGATTTGGTCGTCCGGCAAAACTAAAACCCGACTACTCAAAACTCCGCACTCACGCATCCTAAACGTCATAGGAGATGCTAAAAACATCCCCAAGGTATCACAAATAATTCACCAATTGATTTTAATAAAAACCTAGTAAGCACAAAACTAGCAATTTTGGTGCAAAAATCGAAAATTAGCGATACGGTTAACACAATCCAACACAATATCCAACCACACAACAAGCAATCTACAAACACTATAATTACAACACATTAGCAAAGATTCAAAACCTATTTTCCATAAACAACCATTACTTGAATTATATAACCTAGCAAATCTTAATCCAAACTATATATGAAAACCTTAAATTAACACTAATTTATAACTCAATTAGCAAGTTAACCTTCTAGATTAGGTTAGCAAAACAACTAGATAACAAATTAGATTTAATCAACTACATAATGGTTTCTAAACCCTAATTCAATTCAAACCATTCACTTTAAAAAAAACAAGATTAGAAATTAGCAATGAAATTTAACACTAAAACAATTTCATTCAAGGAATCAAACCATAAGTATTTAAATGGGTCAAAATTATACCTCAATTTGAGATCTAGCAAGAATAAATTTGCTCCAAATGATGGCCTCAAGCATCAAGATCCAAGCTAGGGAGGTGAAGGAAAAGAAAGATGAAGGATGGGTTTAATTTGTAAGCTTGAAATTGCAATTTTGTTGAATTAAACATGAAGAATTTTGAAGAAATGAAAAGAAAAGAGATGAAGAGGAGGGGGTGCAGGTTTCGGCCAGATGAGGAAAGGGGAGGGTGTGGGTGTGTGGGAAAAAGTCATGAGTCAACTCTCCCAAAAGTCAATGCACCATACCTCATCAACTATATTTAAAATCAATTCATAAACCAACTAATTCAACACATGAAACAAACACAAGGTGAGGCCAGAAATTTCTGGACCTGAACAAGGTGGGTCTGTCCTAGGGCTGAGGGAAGAGAGAGAGGGGTTTTACAAAAGAAATTTTATGCAAAAAGACCCCCTACAAGTCAAAAATTGCAAGTTTTAGCTTAAAATTCAATAATTTCGCTTCCTATAATAAAAATTAGTTAAAAATCAAAATAAAATACTAAAAATTTATGTTACAACTAGATTTTAATTATCATAATTTTAAAGATTAAAATTAGCCCGGGAAAATTTGTATTTATCGCTAATTTAATGTATTTTCTTACCGGCTTAAAATAATATTAAAAAAATGAAAAATTAGGGAAAATTTTTAAACGACCAGAATTTCATAATTAACTCATTAGCTACTAAAAACAAGCAATTACCTATCCATTTTAGGTATAATTAGCCCTAAACTGCAAAATAACGAGAAAGACGGTTTTCGGAAAAATACCGAATTTTCACCGATTTTCAGGAAAACACCAAAACGACTTTTCAAGACGCTACAATCTTCCCCCCTTAAAGAAATTTGGTCCCCGAATTTAAAAATATAACTACGCGTACCTTCAAAGAGATGGGGATATTTCTTCCTCATCTCGCCCTCGGTCTCCCAGGTAACCTCCTCGCTGCTCGGGCTACGCCAAAGGACCTTGACGGTTGGTATAATCTTCGACCTCAACTTCTTCACCTGCCGATCCAGGATGGCCACCGGCTGCTCTGCAAAAGAAAGGTCGCGCTCTAGCTGGACTGTCGGGTGCTGAATCGCATGCGAAGGGTCGTGAAAGTACTTGCGGAGCATCGAAACATGGAAGACGGGGTGAACATCGGGAAAGCTGGGTGGAAGAGCCAAACGATAAGCAATAGCGCCGACACGCTCGAGGATCTCGAAGGGACCTATGAATCTAGGGCTAAGCTTCCCCTTTCGCCCAAAACGCATCACGCCCTTCATCGGAGAGACTTTCAGAAAAACATGGTCGCCAACTGCGAACTCTAATCTGCGACGGCGCCTGTCCGCATACGATTTTCTTCCTGCTCTGAGCCGCTCTCATCCGGTCTCGGATCAACTGTATCTTCGCTGTCGTCTCCTCAACAAGCTGCGGCCCCAAAATGCTGCTCTCGCTGAGCTCTGTCCAACAGACGGGCGATCTGCATCTCCTCCCATACAATGCCTCGAAAGGTGCCATCTGAATAGTATCCTGGAAGCTGTTGTTGTAGGAGAACTCCACTAGAGGTAAATGACGATCCCAGCTACCACCAAAGTCTAAAACGCACGCTCTGAGCATGTCCTCGAGAGTCTGAATGGTCCGCTCTGACTGTCCGTCGGTCTGCGGATGAAACGCTGTGCTGAAGCTCAAACGAGTGCCCAAAGCCTCCTGAAGTCTCTGCCAAAGTCGGCTGGTGAACTGAGTGCCTCGATCTGACACAATACAAGTCGGTACGCCATGTAGTCGCACGATCTCGTCAATATAGAGCTGAGCATACTGAGCGAAGCTGAAAGTGGTCTTCACCGGTAGGAAGTGAGCCACTTTCGTCAATCTATCCACGATCACCCAGATGGAGTCGTACCCTCGACTGGTCCTGGGTAGACCCACAACGAAGTCCATCGAAATCTGTTCCCATTTCCACTCTGGAATGGGTAACGGCTGTAGCTCTCCTGCGGGCCTCTGGTGCTCGGCCTTGACTTGCTGACAAGTCAGGCATCTCGAAACGAACTCCGCAATGTCCCTCTTCATCCCGTCCCACCAGTAGGTCTCTCTCATATCATGGTACATCTTGGTGGAACCGGGGTGGACATTATACACTGATCGGTGTGCCTCCTCAAGAATGTCGCGCCGCAATCCATCAGCATCTGGTACGCACAGTCTAGATCCATATCGTAAAATCCCCTAATCGTCAACCACGAACTCGGAAAATCTGCCATGTCCCATCTGTGCCATGATCTCTGAGCAACGGTCGTCACTGCGCTGTGCCTCATATATACGGTCAAGCAACTGTGGGCATGCACGAACATGCGCGAGCTGTCCCCCTGTCTGAGTGAACTCGAACTCAACTCGGCTGTCGCATAACATCTGCCAATCTGCTGACGACTGCCTCTGCACTGCGCGCAAAAAGGATAGACTACCCCCGGGCCTCCTACTCAACGCATCTGCCACCACATTCGCCTTGCCTGGGTGATATAAGATCTCGCAGTCGTAGTCTTTAACCAACTCCATCCAACGACGCTGTCTGAGGTTCAGATCTCGCTGCTGAAATATGTACTTTAAGCTCTTGTGATCGGTGAATATCTGACACGACTCGCCGTACAGGTAATGTCGCCAAATCTTCAGTGCAAAGACCACTGCAGCCATCTCCAAATCATGAGTGGGGTAGTTCTGTTCATGCTTCTTCAACTCCCGAGAAGCATAAGCGATCACCCGGCCATGCTGCATCAATACGCATCCTAATCCCACTCGCGAAGCATCACAGTAGACAACAAATCCGTCTGATCCCGAAGGCAAAGATAATACCGGCGCCGTAGTCAAACAAGTCCGTAGCTGCTGAAAACTCCGCTCGCACTCCTCTGTCCAGACGAAAGGAACTCCCTTCCGGGTCAAACAGGTCAACGGTGCAGCTATACGGGAGAAGTCCTGAACAAAACGCCTGTAGTAGCCCGCCAGGCCTAGAAAACTACGGATCTCAGTAACCGATGTAGGTCGGGGCCACTGCTGAACAGCCTCAATCTTCTTCGGGTCCACACAAATGCCGTCTCTCGTAACCACGTGACCCAAGAATCCGACGCTGTCCAGCCAGAATGCACACTTGGAGAACTTTGCGAACAGCTGGTGCTCCCTTAAAGTCTGTAACGTAATCCGCAAGTGCTGCTCGTGCTCCTCTCTGCTCCGGGAGTACACCAAGATATCGTCGACAAACACGATGATGAACAAGTCAAGATACGGCCTGAATGTACGGTTCATCAAATCCATGAATGCTGCTGGGGCGTTGGTGAGTCCGAACGACATCACCAAAAACTCGTAGTGGCCGTAGCGCGTGCGGAAAGCTGTCCTCGGTATATCCTCCTGTCGAACTCGCAGCTGATGGTATCCTGATCGCAAGTCGATCCTCGAAAAATACCCCGCACCCTGAAGCTGGTCGAACAAATCATCAATGCGCGGCAACGGATATCTGTTCCGAACGGTAACTTTGTTCAGCTGGCGGTAGTCGATACATAAGCGCAAACTTCCATCCTTCTTCTTGACAAACAGAACCGGAGCACCCCACGGAGAAACACTAGGTCGAATAAGCCCCTTATCTAACAAATCCTGCAACTGATCCTTCAGCTCTCGAAGCTCTGCCGGGGCCATCCGATAAGGCGGTATAGAAATAGGCCCCGAGCCGGGAATCAAATCAATGCAGAACTCAACATCGCGCTCAGGCGGTAGCCCAGGTAGCTCATCAGGGAAAACATCAGGGAACTCACAAACTACCGGGACCCGGTCCAACGGAACCTCTGCAGCTCGAGTATCACAAATACACGCTAAGAATCCCTGACATCCCTTCCGCAAGAGCTGACCAGCGCGAAGAGACGAAATTAAGCTGGGAAGGGTGACACTGCGGTCTCCCTGAATAACAAGGACTGGCTCTCCCGGAAAGCTAAATCTGACTGCCTCCTCACGGCAGTCCACCGAAGCATAACAAGTGGCTAGCCAATCCATGCCCAGAAGCACATCAAAGTCCAACATATCGAGGAGAATCAAATCAACCGATGAATCCCTCTCCCCGATACGAACGGAACACAATCGAAAAACAAAATGAGCGACAAACAACTTGCCTACCGGAGTAACAACAACAAGCGGATGATCTAACGACGACGACTCACGGCCCAACATCGGTGCAAAGTGTGTAGATACGTACGAATGTGTGGAACCTGGGTCGAATAATACCCGTGCGTCGAAAGAACAAACTGGCAAGGTACCTGTCACAACGGCATTGGATGCCTGCGCATCCTGCGGTGTCAAAGCAAAAACTCGGGCCTGTCCTCCACCGATAGCGGGCTGACCTCGACCTCGGCCTCTGCCTCCTCGTCCTCTCTGAACAGGACCGCCGCGTCCACGGCCTCTGGGTGCACCTAACTGGCGTGGAGCATCGCCTGTGGTAGGAAGTAGGGCTCTCTGAGGAGGGGGGTGATGGTGGTAGGGTCACATGTGGAATGGTCGCCGCTCCCTGTCGTCTCGCCGGACAGTCTCTGACAAGATGGTGCGGACTCCCGCACACAAAACACCCTGGCGACAGCTGCTGCCCCTGGGGATAAGAACCATATAACTGTCCCCGCCCAAATCCTCTGCCAGGCCTATCTCTCGGAAAGAATCTAGCGCGCTGCCTCTGAGACGGTACCTCGGTGCGAATCCTCTTCGGCCCAGAAACGGCCGAAGTCTGTGATATGCGTGCCTCCATCCGCAATGCCGTATCCCTAGCAGCTGAATAAGTATCATAGTGCTGGGCGCCAATGGCAAGATATAGCTGGGCATCAAGTCCCTGTACGAACCTCTTCACCATCTTCTCCTCGGTATCCACCAAATACTGAGCATATCGGGATAACTGCGTAAATTGGACGTCATACTCAGACACCGACATCCCAGGTGTCTTGACTAAGGCCTCGAAGCTGCGAGCTCTGGCGTCACGAACGCTCTCTGGAAGGAAACGGGCTAGAAAGACCGCTGTAAACTCGACCCAAGTCATAGGCGGTAGACCTGCAGCTCGACCTCTCAAGACTGACTCCCACCATGTCTGCGCGAGACCCTCTAGTCGGAAACTCGCAAGCTCTACCCATCGATCATCCGAACATCTCAGCGAACGGCAGATCCTGGCTAAACTGTCAAGGAATGTCTGTGGGTCCTCCGCTGCCTCGGTGCCGGTGAATACTGGAGGTCTCAGTCTCATGAAATCCTGTAGTGAAACCGGAATGGCCACGGTGGTAGTAGTAGGAGCAGGTATCATGGTCGTCTGTGATGTAGTAGGTACGTCATCCGGCCTCGGTGTACGAATGGCTGCAACTAGGGATCCTACCATCTGACGTAGCTCCTGCATGCCTCCCATCATCTGTCGCAACTCCTCCATGCCAGTCTCGAGCCTATCCATACGGCCTGGGGAAGGTGGATCGGTCTGTCCCTGCGGCGTAGGCATACCACCCTGCTCAGTCCTAGTCTCGGACGAGCCAGCTCGAATCTCGTCTCTGGCGGCAGCCTTCTGTGCCCTCGTAGCCTTCGGTGGCATAGTGACTGGTACAGGAACAGGACAATAAGAACAGTGCAATAGGATCATAGGATACACGGAATTGAAGAAGGAATTTTCAAGCAAGTATACCCTAAAGTCACTTAGGCGGAGTACCGTATCGCAAGTATGCCGCGGACATACACACGCTACGTTACCCTACTTAAGTCACTTACTCCATCTACCAAGGGTCATCCTACACTCAAAAAGGTAAAACCTATCGCTCTGATACCAACTTTGTCACGACCCGCAGGGTACGGAACGTGACTGGCACTTAGGTTACGAAACGTCTCAAGACGTCCGTAAAATAAGTAAGCCAAAGCCCAGAAACCAAAACCAAATAAGCAAAAGAGTGAAGAGAACCCAAACAATTGAAAAAGAGTTATCAAGTAAGTCATATAAAACCTCTTTAAAAACAATATCAATTTTTCCGAAAATTTCGGCAGCGTCTCCTTTGTAAATACTGGCCCCCAAAATGGGTACAACAAGAATATATATAAATCCAACAAATAAGGCATCCCCAAGCGGGAGCTAGCTCTTCGCCACAAGGCGGTCACAATTCCCACGCAATATAAAGCAACAACATGCGAAATAATCATAATGAAGCATAAGAAAACATCATGTCGACTCAAGTGAGCTCGACCCCAAAATACAGCATAAAAGTCCACAAACCTCACAGTCTCATCTCTAGGTCAATATACAATAATACTGGTAGAAACAGTAGATGGAGTACACTAGATACAAAGAATATACAAGGTGGTACAAAAATAATAACATAACCCACATATGAGCAAAATCTCGAGTCCAGGCAAAAGAGGCAAAAGAAGCAAGCGCACCCGCCGCTACTGTACTGACGGAGCGGACCTGCAAAAGGCTATGGCACAACGGGGGTGAGTTGCCAACTCGTGAGTAATAAATAACATCTACACAGGCTATCGAATGCATGCACACAAGCATCCTAGCATCTAAATACAGGTAAGGCAGGACATAATGGCAAGTATGTATGCAATATGGATATACTAGCAGGTATGAATGCAATGCGAATCAACTCGTGATCTGAATGTGTAAGTATAAGAAATCATGTTTTTCCCTTTAAGAATGTCTTTTGAAATACCAGTACAATACCAATAGAATCAACAAGAACCTGTGTCCAGCATCGACACCTCAAAACTGTCTCAAATCTCATATCAATGTATCTCTGGCCTCAGCCGTCCGGCTGACCCATCTCAAATATCAATATCTCATCATCTAGCGGCCACGGTCGGTATCCTCTGGATATCCGCCGTCCCAAACAGTCACCGGTAGGTAATCCGTCCCCTGCCAGGCTCAACGTCAACACCACATTCCTCTTGCCCCGGGGTACCTTACCGGGCCCACCATGTACCCGTGACGGTTCCTCCACTCCTCGACACGGATTTCCAAAACCACAGCAAACTCATGGTGGACGACACTTACATCACTAGAAAACCGCAATTTACATATTTTAAAAATATAATAAGTTTAGAAATTTTGCGGCTTTCCCCCGAAATCCAGAAATATCATAAATTCTCAAGAAATCCTCATAAGTGCATATGTCAATGATAATGAATGCATATGGTATCAATAATCAAGTTGCGATGTGTGATTAATAGATTAAGCATGAACAATTAATATGATGAAGTACATGCACATGAATAGCAATCCTACGGTTTCATTTTAAGGAATTAAAGGCAATAGCACAAGTTTAAGTATCAATTAGTAAAAGATTTAAATTTAAAGGTTATCTAGTGTGGTGGCATGGCAATTACCAGGGTGTGTGTGTAAGCATGAATAGTGCTCGTGCTGCATATAAAAACCTGGCAATGGTGCAGGTGTCCTATAAAATGGTTTCGCATAGGTATGTCAATATAATGCATGCATGCAGCAAATAATCATATACGTATTTCACCCCTAATTACTAACATCACTAAGAATCTTTTAAGTTACTAAAACTATCGGGCGACTTGCGCCATCCAACGATAGTCCCCCGTAGATATTACATCTACTCACAGAAATCCTCAGCTAGCTACGTCCGATCACCGCTTCCCCTTTTCGCGCCGCGTCTGACGTCTCCGCGATCGAACCTGGAATTTACATCAATACAAACATAAGGTTACAAATCAAGAACGACGCAAAACCCAAACGAAAATACTAACGTTCACAAGCTAGGTACAAAGTGCACAAGGTGCGCGGAACACACGCGAAAATCGCAAAAACTGCAAAAAATCGCCGATTTGGTCGTCCGGCAAAACTAAAACCCGACTACTCAAAACTCCGCACTCACGCATCCTAAACGTCATAGGAGATGCTAAAAACATCCCCAAGGTATCACAAATAATTCACCAATTGATTTTAATAAAAACCTAGTAAGCACAAAACTAGCAATTTTGGTGCAAAAATCGAAAATTAGCGATACGGTTAACACAATCCAACACAATATCCAACCACACAACAAGCAATCTACAAACACTATAATTACAACACATTAGCAAAGATTCAAAACCTATTTTCCATAAACAACCATTACTTGAATTATATAACCTAGCAAATCTTAATCCAAACTATATATGAAAACCTTAAATTAACACTAATTTATAACTCAATTAGCAAGTTAACCTTCTAGATTAGGTTAGCAAAACAACTAGATAACAAATTAGATTTAATCATCTACATAATGGTTTCTAAACCCTAATTCAATTCAAACCATTCACTTTAAAAAAAACAAGATTAGAAATTAGCAATGAAATTTAACACTAAAACAATTTCATTCAAGGAATCAAACCATAAGTATTTAAATGGGTCAAAATTATACCTCAATTTAAGATCTAGCAAGAATAAATTTGCTCCAAATGATGGCCTCAAGCATCAAGATCCAAGCTAGGGAGGTGAAGGAAAAGAAAGATGAAGGATGGGTTTAATTTGTAAGCTTGAAATTGCAATTTTGTTGAATTAAACATGAAGAATTTTGAAGAAATGAAAAGAAAAGAGATGAAGAGGAGGGGGTGCAGGTTTCGGCCAGATGAGGAAAGGGGAGGGTGTGGGTGTGTGGGGAAAAGTCATGAGTCAACTCTCCCAAAAGTCAATGCACCATACCTCATCAACTATATTTAAAATCAATTCATAAACCAACTAATTCAACACATGAAACAAACACAAGGTGAGGCCAGAAATTTCTGGACCTGAACAAGGTGGGGCTGTCCTAGGGCTGAGGGAAGAGAGAGAGGGGTTTTACAAAAGAAATTTTATGCAAAAAGACCCCCTACAAGTCAAAAATTGCAAGTTTTAGCTTAAAATTCAATAATTTCGCTTCCTATAATAAAAATTAGTTAAAAATCAAATAAAATACTAAAAATTTATGTTACAACTAGATTTTAATTATCATAATTTTAAAGATTAAAATTAGCCCGGGAAAATTTGTATTTATCGCTAATTTAATGTATTTTCTTACCGGCTTAAAATAATATTAAAAAAATGAAAAATTAGGGAAAATTTTTAAACGACCAGAATTTCATAATTAACTCATTAGCTACTAAAAACAAGCAATTACCTATCCATTTTAGGTATAATTAGCCCTAAACTGCAAAATAACGAGAAAGACGGTTTTCGGAAAAATACCGAATTTTCACCGATTTTCAGGAAAACACCAAAACGACTTTTCAAGACGCTACAACTTGACTACCAGGACTATGATGAGGATCATACTAGTGGGGACAGAGTAGTCATCAAGCACATCCTTCGAATGTTCCTGGTCGTGGGAGTACCGAGATAGGGCATCGATACTCCAGAGTAGACTAGCGTATACGCATCTTGACCCATATGATGGGCGATGGATGATCTCATATCCATCGGTGTTTGACATCAGAGAAGATATACGGGTGCTCAGTGGAGACTGGGTACACTGGACGGACTCGCCGAGAACTCCCAGATGGTATTATACCTCACGTCAGATGGCAGTTCTCTGGTGACACTGGTACAGGTTAGTCTGTAGACCCGAGATCGTCATAGAGTCTTGTGTGATTCCCACTGTGCTTTGATTCCATCATACCACGTCCAAGAGGGCGTTCAAAAAGGTGGCTTTTGGGTACAGTCTTGAATCACATGGAGGCAATGAGCGATAGGAGGGGATTCGTCTCTCCCGGTATAGGGAGTTGATGTTGCGCAGTGTTCGATTGGCTATAACTGGAAATCCTTGGCCAGGGTTGCTGAGATTTACTGGTAAGTGTTATCAGTAGTTTATCGAACTGTTATAGACCTCATATCGACACGACTTATCAAGCTACTGGGGTCTGACATTTACCACCCCTGGGCGAGATATGCGACATATCAGACGAAGAGACCGGACTGTACGGGAGTGTTACTGACTGGATTCGCAGGAGAAAGTACAAGCTTGCTTGTTGATCTTCTGATCGATTAATACCTGGGTGGCTGTTACATTTAGCTGACCGCTTGCAGCTTGTAGGTGTTTGATATGATCATCACCTACTGCCGGCGTATTGACGATTCTTTAGAGTCCTACACAGAGGTTTCTTGACTCAGGCAAAACGGAGTAGGAGAACATATATGATATGTGCGGGACCGAGAACAATACGTGTATGTGATACCGTATTAGATTCTCGCGATATGAGATATCGGCCGGGTATATGTGATATAGCCGGGTCATCGGATCAAGTGTTGATTCGATGAACTGATACAGATAATATTAGTCGGTTATTTGTGAAATAGCCGGATTATCGGATCAAGTGTTGATTCGATAATTTAATGTATAATTATATATTTGATATATTAAATTACATTAACTGATATAATCTCACTAAAAGATTCTTTTTCTCACTCGGGTAATACATTGATATATATGCGATATATGTTAATTGTATTGTTTTATTTTGTTACAATAAATATTGTATATGTGATATATAATATTGTAACATGTTAGGGTTATTAATGCAACATGTTTAGTGGAGATTAAACATGGTTAGGGTTTGATTTGGGTTAATCTTTTCTAGAACCTTCTAGAAGGTTTTGTTTTGTTTTGTGCAAAGATATTTGTTTTGATATTTTGCAAGATATTTGTTTAACCCAACCCAACCCTTTAACCTTAGTTAAATCTCTACAAGGGTTACATATACAATGGTTGCATTTCTAACCTCACACTTGACTTTTATTATTCATCACAAAAGGATTAGATCTGCTTCTTCCTTCTTCTTCTTTGCATGAAAAGCTTTCTAGCTTTTTATGAAGTGATGAAAATGAGTGAGTTAATGAAAACAAATGAGAGCTAAAATCCTACTTCATTATCCTAATCTATCCTAGCCATTTAGATTAAGGTGTTCACTTCATTTAGTGAGTGAGAGCTTGTGTTATAGAAACTTCAAGGTAGATCATCTTAGTTATCGAAGATCGGAAGCAAGCTTGCATCTTTCTCTTCGTGGAGCCTCTCTAGAGTCCGGATTCTCGATGATCGCGGCGAAGGGACCTCAACACGGAGCTTTAGAAGTGAAGGACCGGACTATAAAGGTTGTAATCCCAAACTCTTAGATGTTAAAGTGTTTAACATACTTTGTTTCGCCTAATCTCTAGTTTAAAGATCTTGGTTAGGGTTGTTCGGCACGTCTAAATTTTAAATCGGGCATGGTTGATGCCTTATAGACCCTTGTGAGAGTGCCTAGTAACCCTACACCTAGAACCCGGTTACTTGTGCTCTCCACCTTGGGTCTATCCTAATGCGAAAAAGTAAATAATATACAATGGTGATATCATCCTCAACCCGGAAGTGCCCCAATAAAAGAATATTATATACAATGAATTTCACATGAATGAAAATGAAAAAGCTCTCATCTTACATAAAAACCCCGGCTATTCAGAACACGACGATCCAATATATCATATCACAGCAACACATAACATCACATGTCATCAACGTAAGTAAATATGCGTATCCCAATTGTCGTTGATGTATAACAACGAAACCGGCGATACACCCCATATTACACTTACGGTCGCATAAAAGAAAATGTAAAACTACAACATTTGGAATCCACAATCTTCTTAGACATCATAAATCCGAAATATCACATATTTCGCATTTCATGTCTAATTGTTTGAATTCCACATATTGTATCACATTACAGAAAAAACTAGACGATGTTAAACATTCCGATCGAATCAACAAACACTCAAAATTTCCTAAAATGCTCAACACTTGAGCGTAGTTTAGAAGTATCCATCATATGCCATAGTGGCAATGAACAAGCCGTAGAAGGGTCAACCAACGCCTCACTTGTGACACCGCTAAACTACCATAAACCCTAGGGTTTAGTGACGGTTTTGACGGTCACAAAATCGAGTTAAGGTTTTGTTCTTCTAGAGGGTTCACCGAATTACTTGCACGATATTTGAATGTTCTTTAACTAAGGAAAAATCCAACACTTGGAAATTTTCCGGTAGGGGAAAAAGTGAGTTGTTGATATCCGTTCGAACTTTTTAACACTGTCTAAACAATCAGAAAACAGTTAGAATTACGACTACGAAACACTCCGAGTTGCCTTTGCATTGAGTTAATCATCACCTGAAAAAGTAGCAAAAACAAACAGCACCTGAAACCCCAAATCCTAGAGACCAGAGCATGGAAAAAAATTGGAACCAAAAAAGCAACTAGGGCCGGCCACCTCGGAAATTGCGGCCATGTGCTCGGCCAAAATCCGAGCACATGGTCCCAATTTTCTCCCATGTTCTTATATTTTCCCAAATATGATTCTGCACTTGTTTGAAAAATTTTTGGAGCTCATTTTAAAATCGACAGAATGCAGGTTTTAGGATTTCAAGTTTCGGATTTTGTTTCGGTTTCGTAATCTAACATTATCCGTATAATTTTCTAGCTAGGCTCTAATACCACTGTTGGGTTTCCTACAACGACAGCAAGGTTTCAGGAGGTATCATCCATACCAAATTCAAAAATTTGCCGTTCTAGCTAACCCTAACCATGAATCGTTAACTAGAAATCGTATGGAAAACATATGCAAATACTTTGCAACTAAAAGTGAGCAGGGAATACAACCTTTGTAGACCGGTCCTTCACTTCAAATAGCTCCATGTAGTAGTCCCCTTCGCTGCGATCGTGATCTCCGGACTCTAGAGAGGCTCCCTTGAAGAAACGAACATGCTTGCTTCGAAGAATTCGAGACCGAAGATGATCTACGCGAGGAGACACTAACCCAAGCTGTCTCTTCACTAATCATGTAATTAGTGAAGTAAACACACTCTACTAAATGGTAAGTAGTAGAGAATGATGAAATAGAAAGTGCGCTCACTTTAGATTTCATTTTCTCACACTTTTTCTCATACCTTCATTGAAGCTAGTAAGCTTTTTATGAAGAAGAAGAAGATGAAGAAGAAACTCATATGAATAATTTATCCAAATGAATTATTGCAACAATGGGTGAGTTAAAGCCATCATGATTAACTCATGCAGAGAATAAATCACACACTATGGTTAAGGGTTGGGTTTGATAAATATCTTTAACTAGACAAAAGAGTTGACTTTGTCAAAGCTTATCCAAAAGCTTTTTTCCAAGCTTTAACATGACAAACTCAATCTCTTTTGAATTAACTTAACCCTAGCATGGTATTAATCTCATACACCCATCTTGTATGTATCATCAAATATGACACAATACATGTACACAAATATATATATCACATATATACACAATGTGCACATCTAGTGAGAAAAGAAATCATGAGTGAGCTAATACTAGTTAATGTAATGTAATATATCACATATATAATTATACATTAAATTATCAAATCAACTCTTGATTTAATAATCCGGCTATATCATATACAACCGACTAATACTATATGAATCAACTTATCGAATCAACACTTGATCCGATAACCCGGCTATATCATATATAACCGACCGATATCACATATCGCGAGAATAGAATACGGTATCGCATATCGTATTAATCTCGGTCCCGCACATATCACATATGCGCTCCTACTCCGTTTCGCTTGAGTCGGGAAACCTCTATGTAGGACTCTAAAGACTCGTCAATACGCCGGCAGTAGATGATGATCATACCAAACACTCACAAACCGCAAGCGGTCTGCTAAACGTAACGGCCACCCGGGTATTGAGCGATCAGATTATCAACAAGCAAGCATGATCGTACTCCTGCGAATCCAATCAGTAACACTACCGTACAGTCCGGTCTCTTCGTATGATATGTCACATATCATAGCCTGGGGGTGGTGTAACGTCAGACCCCAATAGCCTGATAAGTCATGCCGATGCAAGGTCCATAACAGTTCGAGAAACTACCGATAACACTTACCAGTAGAATCTCAGCAACCCTGGGCAGGGATTTCCTGTTATGGCCAATCGAGCATAGCGCAACATCAACTCCCTATACCGGGAGAGACGAAACCCCTCCTATCGCTCATTGCCTCCCTGTGACTCGGGACTGTACCCAAAAGCCACCGTTTTACATGTTCCCTTGAACGTGGTAAGGTGGAAGTCAAAGCACAGTGGGAATCACACAAGATTCTATGACGATCTCGGGTCTACAGACTAACCTGTACTAGTGTCACCAGAGAGCTGCCATCTAACGTGAGGTACAATACCATCTGGGAGTTCTCGGCGAGTCCGTTCAGTGTACCCAGTCTCCACTGAGCACCCACATACCTTCTCTGATGTCAAACACCAATGGATATGGGATCATCCATCGCCCATCATATGGGCCGAGAAGCGTATACGCTAGTCTACTCTGGTATATCGATGCCCTGTCTCGATACACCCTCGACTAGGATCATTTGAAGGATGTACTTTACGACTACTCTGTCCCCACTAGTATGATCTGCATCATAGTCCTGGTAGTCAAGTACTCATCCTAAGGGCTTTATCAACATGTATTATAGAGACAATCAGTATACATGTTAAGATAAAAAGCAACCAGATAGCATACTATCATGTCGAGCAAGAAAGTCATCCCTATACATGTCCAAGCATCCACTACAATATACATCGTATGTACAGTAATGGCCTCTAGGGCATACATATTACTAACAATACCTTCTCTGATGTCAAACACCAATGGATATAGGATCATCCATCGCCAGTCATATTGGTCAAGAAGCGCATACGCTAGTCTACACTGGAGTATCGATGCCCTGTCTTGATACTCCCACGACTAGGAACAATTGTAGGGTGTACTTGTGGACTACCCTTGGCCCCACTAGTATGATCTCCATCATAGTCCTGATAGTCAAGTATGTTGGAGATAGTGCCCTCAGAGTCAATTATTGGATCACAGGCATGTGATTGCAATGATTGAGGGAGGACCTATCCCGGTAGAACAGTCTTACTCGAGATGATAGTGTGCTATCTGGTTTATCTTTATCATCGTGTACTGCTTTAGGCGACCTGACATGTCGCTATTGCACGTTGATAGAGCCCCTAGGATTCTTGCTTGACTGCCAGCAGTATGAGGGCGATCATATAAGTGAGAGCTGGAGTCTATAAGCTTATCCTTAAAAGGTCCCTAGTCGTGGGAGTTTCGAGACTGGGCATCGATACTCCATTAGTAGACTAGTGTATACAGTCGAGACCCCGACGAGGGGCGGTGGCCGGTCTCACAAGCCACTGGTGTCAGTTGGATCACCTAAGATGTATGCAGGTGCTCATTGGGTTATGAGTACACCGGACAGGACTCGCCGGGAACATGCTAGTTGGTCCTATACCTGACGTCAGATAGCAGTTCCCTGGTGACATGTGTACAGGTTAGTTCATCGACCTGGGGATCGTCATTTGTCTCGTGTGAGTTCCCACTGTACTTTGATTACTACCCTACCACGGCTCAAAGGAGTCGTGCAAACAGGTTTTAGTTGGGTACAGTCCCGAGCCACATGGAGGCAGTGAGCGGATCTTCGGGGGTTTCGTCTCTCCCGGTATTGGGGGTGAGGTCGCGCTGTGTCTAGGAGAGCCATTACACGAAGACCTTGGCCAAGGCAGGAGATTTACTGGTAGGTATTCCAGTAGTATCTCAGGGTGTTCTGGGCTACACTCCGACACGACTTGTACCGCTTTTGGGGGTCTGACTTTTACCAACCCCCTAGGCCCGCCATGCGATGCTCATAGACGAACGGACCGGACTGTACGGATATTGTCACTGACAGGCTCAGTTGGGTGTCGGGGTGAGCTTCCTCATCGACGTCCCTTTTAGTCAATAGCTGGTGGCCCGTCACGTATTGGCTTATACCTCTGACGTGCTAGTGGTTAAATCCACAGCCATAGTATTGACGAGTCTTTAGAGTCCACCACACTTTCAGTTACTCAAGCTTTCGGGCGAAACGCTGTAGAGGCCGTATGGAGATATGGCAGGGTCCGATCAGATACGTGCGGTATTGCACGGATCAGGATCGGACGGTTTGTACTAGTAGCCGTATAGATATATGGCAGGGTTCGATCAGATACGTGCGGTATTGCACGGATCAGGATCGAACGGATATTACTAGCCGGCTTTGGTTTAAGCCGGTCCTAGTTTAGTACAGTGTAGATTTTGTCTCATTGCATTTGTATCCGGACGGAATACAAATGCGGGTGTGTATGCACAGTGTGGGGTTTTCCTGTAATTTATTACGGGACCAGTTTTCTGGAGTTGCCAGTTTGCATTCCGTTCCGGCCGGTTTTCCTTTGTTCTTTCCCGGCCGGACTTTTCCGATGGAGGGGGTAATTTGCAGTTTTGCAAATTACTTTTGTGGAGGGGTTTTCTTGCATAATGGATTGATTATGATAGCTTTCTTTTCTTTGCACCATGACTTGCTTTGACTTGTGATTTGATGAGGGTATGGTTTTAAAAAGTGAAGCATGGTTGTATGTTTCTTTGTCCCTTGGATATGGTCACCTCTTTCATCTCCTACCATCACCTCCCTTCATGTTATATATCTTTTCCTCCACCCTTCTTCTCTCTTGATGGAAAATGGTTGAAAAAGATATGAGAGAAAAGAAAGAACACTTGAGAGAAAGAAAAGAATGAGAGAGAGTTCATCTTGTTTGTGAGGAATTCTACATCTCCTTCTTCTTCTTGTTTTGGAAAAATGAAAGCACCATTTTTCCTAACCTCATTCCTCCATTCAAAGGCAACAAACCCCAAAGAGACAAAGCACTACACTTCCTACAGCACATCTTGGGCATGTCGAGTTGCCGGCTTCATGCCCGAGTTGCCTCGGTATAGAGGCGGGAGCCCGTAAAAGATGCAGGCGACGTGGTGCCCTTCCGGCGAGGAGACGATGACCGGAGATCCCGCGAGGAGATCGGAGTGGAGATGAAGACCGGAGGACTTGGATCGTCGGTATACATCTCTTCCCTTTCTTGTTAGTTAGCTAGACTAGTTTAATGGTTACGATCCGGAGTTTAGTGCGCGGTGGTGCCGGTTTGCAAAGTCCGCAAAATTTAAGTTATTCACCGTTTCCGCATTCCGGCGTCGGATTGACGGCCGGGGCGCCGCCGTGCACTTACAGTGGTATCAGAGCCTCGCCATTAACTTCGTCTAGCTTTGTGTAATGTGTTTTACGTTTCCGATCGAACAAAATCCCGAAAACACGTATTTCATGCACATCAGTTTCTGTCGAATTTTTTTTGAGTCCAAAAATTTTTCTGGTTGTCTCAGAGTGATGTGCAGGGAAATAGAAGCATACTGAAAAAATTTGGCAAAATGATCTCACTATTCCGCCGCGCAAGCGCCGCGAAACCCCACCTCGTGCGGCGCTTCCGCCGCGGAATTTACTGTTCACCCCCCCAAATTTTTCCAGTGTGTTCCTGAGTTGAAAATGTGGTTTCTGGAATATTAAAATTGGGCCAATTATTTCTGTGAGTGCTACAGTTTTTGTTTGGGGGCCCACTTGTTAATTGTTTGATCAATCGGAAAATTTTAAACACATTTTTCACAGTATTTACATTATTTCTGCGACCGTGAATGTCACTCGATCGGTAAATCCGGTCTAACTGCTATAGCCCGGTTAGACGGATTTGCGAACGTGACTTTCACGTTGATGTTCTATGTTTATGCTGTGATGTTGCGGATCGGTCGTGGGGGATAGCCTGGATGCAATGCTAGTGCTGTATTGTGGTATTATGTACATTTGATATTGCGGGGCGAGCGTCCGACATGTGGACTGCCGTCACTGCCTGATTGTATTATTCTTTTGGGGCACGACCTGGTTGCGGTCGATGTACCCGGTGTATGTATATTTTACTTTCTGTACTAGGATTACCCCGCGGTGGGGTGCACGGATAGCCGGGTTCTAGAGGGCAACAAGCCCGCATCTCATAGCATTGAGACGGAGGGGGCTTCACTCTGGGATTGGCGGGCTATTCGCCGCACTCGTAGGGGGTACAGGTTGACCCAGGAGGGGTGCCCAAGTTGCCGGATTCCGTGGAGTGCTGGGTGGTCCATTCACGGTGATGAAGGGGGCTGCCTCGCTTCAGGTTTTGGCGGGTGACTTGCCGCGCCCGTAGGGGTCTAGGTTTTCATTGCACAGGCTATCCACACGACCAGGGGAACGTCGGGTTTCAGTAGTGGCTCTGTGAAACCCGGGGATCCCAGATATCTGTATTGTTCTGTGATGCTGTACATTTCTGTGATGTTGCATTTCTTTTCACGCCTTGAGCGAAATATAATATATTGGTATATATATTAGTAGATGTTGTATATGTTTTTCACCCGCGCTAGTCCAGTCCCCGCTCTGCCGTTAGTAAGCTAACCTAACGGGTGATGACGGGACCCAGTGGCGAATGCGGATGGCATATACGTACGTCAGTATATTTTCGTTCTTTGTGGTGTGATTAATTGATGGGACTGCGTTGATTCGGATCAATGCAAGTTAAACAAACCTATTCTGATGTTGTTGGAACACTTTTTCAAAAAGCTGTTATTGCAAGGACGTTCACTTTTGTTTTGCATCGTGGTATTCATTTGGAATATCCTGCTCCTCAGTCGACGAGGCAAGGGCCGAGATCCCTTCACCGGGAGTGACCCCTTGGACAGAATTTTGCGTCAGGGCATTAACTTCACTATAGCCGATTACTTTTGCTTTGCATCGTGGTATTCAGTTGGAATATCCTGCACCCCATTCTACGGGGAAAGAGCCGAGATCCCTTCACCGGGAGTGACCTCTTTAGCAACGGTCGTCGTCACTATATTTTTAAAAGCTATCCGTTCCTTCAACGATATCAAGTTCTTTACGTTAAAGGTTTTCGCCAGAAACCATTCGTAGCCCTCCGTCATTTCAGTTAAATATTCGGTAGTATTCAAGCTATGTATTTTGACCTCACGCCAAGGCATAGTGATTGGTAGCTGCCGGGTATTTATCTGTTGCATAGATAGATGCGTTGGTTTGGGACAGTCGTACTACTATTTTGGCCTACGTCAAGGGTATGTACGGGTGGATTCAAATTAACCTGGATAATGACGGGTAGAACTTGACATGTGACTTATGATATTTTGACCTCACGCCAAGGTCATAAGAGCATGGGGCAGAAATCACATCGGGAGTTTCAAAAGAACTGAAACTTGCCAGATATGCGCATACCTTCTGGAGTGTGATACCGTGAGCGGATTCCGTCACGTTATCATGCGATGAGAGTTGGATCCCGATTCCCACTGATGAGTTGGTTTACTCCTCGGGTGACCCCGACTAATTCTTCTTTCAGGTTTGGAGGAGAATTTGAGGTACAGTGGGAGGTTTCCAGATTAGATAAATTGGTAACCATTCTGATCTAGGATAGAGTGCACGCTGAGTGTTTCTTTTCTCTCTCTCTCTGGCAGCGACCATTGACCCGACCCTAAGACTATGACTCAGTGACCAAGTTGACCGAACCTTCTTAACACTGGCTTTTGGATTGTCAGAGTTGCAGACCTCATTGCCACTCCTACTTTTACCCTTTTCTCCAGGACACCCCGTATTACTACGAACGTCCACTTCCATTGGACAAAACCATCGTATGGTTAGATACGAACTCGAAGGGATTTATTCGAGGATGGTTTCCGGTTCTGGAGAAAACGAATAGGATTATTCAGTTGTCTTTTCCTTTTTGCCTCCTCTCAAGTTATGAGTACTCCTTGGTTTAGGAGTAGTACACCTATTACGCAAATTGGATAGTCTTCTTCCAAACCATAGGCTGGTGCCGACCGGTAGGGAATGAAGAAAACCAGTTAGCCTAAACGGTGTACAGAAGGTATTAAGATTAAGACAAAGCAAGGGATTAGTAAGAGGGCAAAGTAAATTGCGACTGCTATTCACGACCAAACCAAGTATTTCTTCGCCAATCCTAAATCACCTTTGTATTTCTCCAGGACACTCCGTGTCATTACGAAGATCCCATTTTATTGGATAATCCATCGTATGGTTATATACGAACTCGAAAGGAACTTGTTCCAGTTCGGGGATGGATCCTGGTTCAGGAGAAATAAGAATAAAGTACATTCAGGTGTCTTTTATCTTCACCCTCTCTCGCGTTGCGAGTGCTCCTAGGATTAGGACCGTACACCCTTTATGCTTTTTGGATAGTCTTCTTCCAAACCATAGGCTGGTGCCGAACGGTAGGGAAGGAAGAAAACCAATTGGCTTAAAGGGGTGTACAGAAGGTAAAGACTAAAGACATATGAAGGGATTTGGAGAGGTGGCAAAGAACTATACGGTTACAGTCGTGAATTTGGAAGAGGCATTACTAAGAATACCGGGATACCCCATCGAAACATTTCAATGTTTCAGTCTCACTGTGTAATGTTAAAAGAAAACTGATTTCCCGATTAGATACTTACTCCAGGGTATGTATTTACCAGGTTTGATTCTCACATCTGTATGGTTTTACAGATGGTGAGTGGGAGTAAGTTATTGGGAATTGGGTGATCATCCTCATTATATCGGGATTCGTTGTAATCGGTGATATTTGAGGAGATCATCTGGGTTGTTTGCCGGTTGGCAAATATTTGGTTTTGAATATCCGCTGTTGTGCACCAATTTCAAATTGATATATCTGTACGTCTATTTTCATAGAGTGAGATATACCTTTTGATATTATGTCGATGACATTTACCTATATCAGTGGATGGTTAGGTAAGGAGCATTGAACAGCGGTGTAATTCTTCTTAACCAAAAGCACAGTTTTCAACCTACGACACACAGTGAATGAGTTATCTGACTCAAGGGACTTATACAGAGTATTGTATGTTGTCCAGGGTCCATCAGGACAGAGGGGTTGGTCCTCATACTATATTCTGTTTACTTTTAACTTCTCTAGTTCTTAGACATGTGTTTCGTAGAAACACAGGGTCTAAGTTTTGAGGAGTTATAGGTATTTGAATAGAGTAGAGAACCAGGTGTAGCAAGTATCGGGATTCTTCAAAGTGATCGAAGATGTAGATACTTGTGTATGGTATTCAGTTGATGGTAATGATAAAGAGAAATTGCTTCTCTTTCAGGTTACTCATAATTGGAAGCATTCCTAAGTTGAGTAACGCTGATCGGCCTCCTTCCATTTAGTTGACATGCACTGGAGATAGCTGCATGATTTGAATCTGGTTCAATTAAATCAGTGCCTCTGGTTCTATATTGGATGTAGAACAGTTCATATCTTAACGTTGTTAAGGTACGGGGAGTTGTCCGGCTTATGCTTAAAACCAGACACTGGACAACTCAAGGCACGTTTCTGTAATGGCTGTTTGTGGGTTGACCCAGGCTATGACGCGGGTTGACTTTCTACCATCTGGGAGATCAATAGAAATATTGTTCAAGACTCGCCACAGTTTTATTAAAAATGGATTTTTTCAAAAACAGCAGTGGGAGTATGGTAGAACTGGAAGTGATTCCAGAACCGCAAACGATTACTGAAGATTTGATAAGGAACCTGAAGATTCAATCTGATTTGACATTCCATTGGCCACTCCGCAGATAAGGTGGGTAACTTCAGGCATCCGAGAGGTACTTCGGTAGCCTCAAGGACGGTGACAGGGAAGTTCTTGTTTACCCACACTTGCCATTGTTGTTGTTCCAGGCTGCGAGACCCGGCAGGAGGATGAGTATAGCGTCGTTCTGAACTAGCTTCAGAAGTGTACGTGTATATGACTCTGCCAGAGGGTTGTCGTAGTCAGTAGGAGCAGCGGAAGCATTGGTGGACATCAGGCTTATGTCTATTTATAGACTAAAGCAGATGTAGCAGAGATAGATCATCTGTTTCTGATGTAACAGTCATAGGTTTGACGTCATCAGAATAGGGGATGGATCTGTTGAGAAGGTAGTAGGAAGTGATATTCCTTTACTACGATCGGTTATACTTTGGTCGTCACACAGTGGTTTCTCCACAAAGGACTTGGACATTATATCAGACATTCTGGTTACTAGATCTATGGTTTTAGATCTAGATTTGGGTGGTTTCCTAATCTGGGTACCTTGACAGCATTCTATGAGTATTTAGAATGGACGACTCCTGGCACGGTATTGCACCTGCAGGTAATGGAGTCACCCTCTCTAAAGGTGTCTTACAGACTAAAGGGGAGAGGGATACTCATGATTGGCAGATCACTTGCTCAGGCAATTGAGTCAATCATGAGATGTCAAGTACCACACCAGATGTTGTTCTTGCACTAGATGCAATAAGTTGACATTGATCCAATCCTGGAGAAACAGTCGGAAGCAGTTTTAGAACATAAGTGGATGTTCTAGGGATATGATAACGACAGCCTCATTCGAGAGACAGTTATCATTCCAGGCTTCCAAGGTGACATGGACGACGAGGAGGTTGTCAGAGTTATAGTTATCCCTCTGATGAGGGGCAGTGTTTTGGACAGATGGTCCAAGGCAATACTGAGGGTGGCATGGCGCAGGATACTGATTAAGTTCAGTTGACGATACAGTCTAAGAAGTTTGGATTTGGAGTTCATTTATGAGCTAGGTCCCATCAGACATCCAGACATATTCTGAGACAGGTATTGCTCTTTTCGGGAGATGGGTTTCTCTGCGAACTTGAGATATAGAGAGACATAGAAAGAAACTTCTAGGCGGATCCACTCACTGAGGCTATTCCTCGACCGCAATAGTTTCGCAAACGGATTTTGTGAAACTGACTAGTAGGGGAGTTGGGTGTTCGGTATCACACGGGCTGTGAGTATGCGACATCGCAATAATTAGCCTTGAGTGCAAGTGGGAGATTGTTGGAGATAGTGCCCTCAGAGTCAATTATTGGATCACAGGCATGTGATTGCAATGATTGAGGGAGGACCTATCCCGGTAGAACAGTCTTACTCGAGATGATAGTGTGCTATCTGGTTTATCTTTATCATCGTGTACTGCTTTAGGCGACCTGACATGTCGCTATTGCACGTTGATAGAGCCCCTAGGATTCTTGCTTGACTGCCAGCAGTATGAGGGCGATCATATAAGTGAGAGCTGGAGTCTATAAGCTTATCCTTAAAAGGTCCCTAGTCGTGGGAGTTTCGAGACTGGGCATCGATACTCCATTAGTAGACTAGTGTATACAGTCGAGACCCCGACGAGGGGCGGTGGCCGGTCTCACAAGCCACTGGTGTCAGTTGGATCACCTAAGATGTATGCAGGTGCTCATTGGGTTATGAGTACACCGGACAGGACTCGCCGGGAACATGCTAGTTGGTCCTATACCTGACGTCAGATAGCAGTTCCCTGGTGACATGTGTACAGGTTAGTTCATCGACCTGGGGATCGTCATTTGTCTCGTGTGAGTTCCCACTGTACTTTGATTACTACCCTACCACGGCTCAAAGGAGTCGTGCAAACAGGTTTTAGTTGGGTACAGTCCCGAGCCACATGGAGGCAGTGAGCGGATCTTCGGGGGTTTCGTCTCTCCCGGTATTGGGGGTGAGGTCGCGCTGTGTCTAGGAGAGCCATTACACGAAGACCTTGGCCAAGGCAGGAGATTTACTGGTAGGTATTCCAGTAGTATCTCAGGGTGTTCTGGGCTACACTCCGACACGACTTGTACCGCTTTTGGGGGTCTGACTTTTACCAACCCCCTAGGCCCGCCATGCGATGCTCATAGACGAACGGACCGGACTGTACGGATATTGTCACTGACAGGCTCAGTTGGGTGTCGGGGTGAGCTTCCTCATCGACGTCCCTTTTAGTCAATAGCTGGTGGCCCGTCACGTATTGGCTTATACCTCTGACGTGCTAGTGGTTAAATCCACAGCCATAGTATTGACGAGTCTTTAGAGTCCACCACACTTTCAGTTACTCAAGCTTTCGGGCGAAACGCTGTAGAGGCCGTATGGAGATATGGCAGGGTCCGATCAGATACGTGCGGTATTGCACGGATCAGGATCGGACGGTTTGTACTAGTAGCCGTATAGATATATGGCAGGGTTCGATCAGATACGTGCGGTATTGCACGGATCAGGATCGAACGGATATTACTAGCCGGCTTTGGTTTAAGCCGGTCCTAGTTTAGTACAGTGTAGATTTTGTCTCATTGCATTTGTATCCGGACGGAATACAAATGCGGGTGTGTATGCACAGTGTGGGGTTTTCCTGTAATTTATTACGGGACCAGTTTTCTGGAGTTGCCAGTTTGCATTCCGTTCCGGCCGGTTTTCCTTTGTTCTTTCCCGGCCGGACTTTTCCGATGGAGGGGGTAATTTGCAGTTTTGCAAATTACTTTTGTGGAGGGGTTTTCTTGCATAATGGATTGATTATGATAGCTTTCTTTTCTTTGCACCATGACTTGCTTTGACTTGTGATTTGATGAGGGTATGGTTTTAAAAAGTGAAGCATGGTTGTATGTTTCTTTGTCCCTTGGATATGGTCACCTCTTTCATCTCCTACCATCACCTCCCTTCATGTTATATATCTTTTCCTCCACCCTTCTTCTCTCTTGATGGAAAATGGTTGAAAAAGATATGAGAGAAAAGAAAGAACACTTGAGAGAAAGAAAAGAATGAGAGAGAGTTCATCTTGTTTGTGAGGAATTCTACATCTCCTTCTTCTTCTTGTTTTGGAAAAATGAAAGCACCATTTTTCCTAACCTCATTCCTCCATTCAAAGGCAACAAACCCCAAAGAGACAAAGCACTACACTTCCTACAGCACATCTTGGGCATGTCGAGTTGCCGGCTTCATGCCCGAGTTGCCTCGGTATAGAGGCGGGAGCCCGTAAAAGATGCAGGCGACGTGGTGCCCTTCCGGCGAGGAGACGATGACCGGAGATCCCGCGAGGAGATCGGAGTGGAGATGAAGACCGGAGGACTTGGATCGTCGGTATACATCTCTTCCCTTTCTTGTTAGTTAGCTAGACTAGTTTAATAGTTACGATCCGGAGTTTAGTGCGCGGTGGTGCCGGTTTGCAAAGTCCGCAAAATTTAAGTTATTCACCGTTTCCGCATTCCGGCGTCGGATTGACGGCCGGGGCGCCGCCGTGCACTTACAAAGTACACATCCTAAGGGCTTTATCAACATGTGAGAGCAAGACAGTAAGTGTACATGTTAAGATAAAGAGCAACTAGATAGCATGCTATCATGTCGAGCAAGAAAGTCCTCCCTATATATGTCCAAGAATCCACTACAATATACATCACATGTATAGTAATGGCTTCTAGGGCATACATATAACTAACATAAACGTCATATTTTATTAATTTCACAACACCTCTATCTCAATCTCGTGTCGTGTTTATCGATCTTGATCTCCTATCATACCATTATCAACTCATGCTTGTTCTCTTTCAATTCATAGTTATCATGATTCACTTTCTCATTTCATATTCTCATATATCAATATATTCATTAGTGTCAACCTTTATCATATCATCTTTTACTAAATCCTATAATTTTGTTATCTTAAGTTCGTAGTATATCCTTTATTTGATTATAATTTATAACGCAATCTTCCATATCAATGTTTGTGGGGGTGCTATACGCCATCCACCCGACTTCCCCCGTAGATATAAATCTACTCACCTGCTAAACTCCTCGCTTAGCCAAAGTCGATGTGCTTCGTCGTCTCGGAAGTCCACGCGAAGTTACCTATAATCAATACAAAATCGCAATGCAATTCTATTAAAACCAATATCCGAAAACCAATACGGCACACGAATTGCTTATAGGTTAGAACCTATTGCTTACGCATGAAAGATCAACCAAACAACCCTCATCTGTTGACGTATAAACGTCCAACGACGGAATCAAATCCAAATACCAAAACCACGAATTCAAGTATCGGAAAACATAGCCAAAACACTCTCAAGTACTTCCCAGATTTTGGCTCAGGTAAATGGGGACTAAACAAACAAGTACAGGGGATAGGTTATAGGGTAAGTGAGCTACAGACAAAACCACATCACCATAGGAGATAGGGGGTCCGGCGACATCATGCAAAAATCCGGCCTCGCCGGTCATAGTAGGAGTAAATGGGTTCGTACTTCTGTGGTGGTCTTCTAGTGGTTTATCTAGGTCAATGGACTTGCTTGATTTTCTTAAAAATATCCTAGATAGCTCCAGATACCCTGTAGGCCTTTAGGTTTCACAAACCCGATACGGGAAAATTCTAATTTCGTGTATCGGATTCTAAACTCATTTCTAGGTCATGAAATCAATCTCTAAGGTCTTGTAAACACTCGCTACACCTCAATTAACCACTTAACAGCAACTTGGAATTTTCTAAGATCACATATCCTAATTATATCGATTTCTAGCTAAACTAGGATATTTAAATATAAACATTAATTTAAAAGTGAAGGGATTGCCTCATTTGGCAACTAAAGAAAATTCTTGAGTTGCCCAAAATCTTCAAAATCCAAACTTGAATGGTTTCAAGGGTTTAGAATATGTTTGTGCATGTTTTTAATGAAGGTGGCAAGAGGTTTTGAGAAGGAATTGGAGATGAGGCATAGAGGTAGTGAGGGATGAAGGAATTGGAGAAGAAATGGTGAAGAAACAAAAGGGATGAAGGGATATGGGCAGCCAAGTCTCACTCTCACTCTCTTATGCTCACTCACTCAACTAAATATCCCTTTTTGTTTCTGCTCTCTTTTGTTTCTCACTCATAACTTTTTCTCTCTTCTTTTCTTTTCTTTGTTTTTCTTTTCCTTTCTCATTCTCTTCTCTTTTTCTCACAAATTCACAAGTCACAAACACAAAAACAATATGCATATGACATTGTACACTAGTCATGGAAAAATATAAAAATACGGATTTGGCCAAAAATCCGATAAATATCATTATAATAAATAAATCATTTTAATCTCCGATTAATTTCCAAATATTGGTATATACTTATACCATTTTACGAAAAAACCCTATTCGCAAATCGAATAGTTTTCGCGAAATATATTATTTTAATATTAAATTTCCAAAAATAATATTTATATTTCTGAAATGTTACAGTTGTCTTCCGTTAATCTGTCGCGAGCGTTGATGAATGGCTGAGATTGAATTTGAGGGCTGCCTTTCAAAGCGTGTGGATCTCAGTAGGCTTGGTTTTGGGTGAGGCCGAGCTACCTGCAACGAAGTCCCATGATGGTTGTACCACCGTGGACCCTCCGACGATCAAGTTAGTCGAGTTATTTGGGCAGAGTAGCGGCCTATTGGATGAGAATTTTCTTACCTGAGTCGTCTGAGAGGGGGTTTATATAGTGGCAGCCATGGGCTGGTGGGCGCGGGATTCACGCCGGCCGTTACGCCCCTGAGTCACGCCTGCGCGAATGGCGGGATCCTCCATTAATGGCGAGATACGCCCATTAATGGGGGAACGTGATGGCGTGGGACGCGGGATCGTGGGGGCGGCGGATATCTCGCGCATGGCGAGATTCACGGGGCCATGGCGGGGACGCTTATGACCTGTGCTCTGGGTCGGTCGACGAGACCGAGGAAGCTGAGCTCGGCGGGAGGCTCGGAGATGAGCGTGAGACCGAGCAAGCTAGGTTCTGTGATAGCTCGGAGGCGAGCTGGGAGGGCTGAGGAAGCCCAGCGTGCAGGAGGGCTCGGAGGTGAGCCAATGGTTATTTGCAGGACGAGCACATGAGTGTTCTGGGAGGTCATCGAAGGTCGAAAACATCCCCGGGTCGAAGGCCTGGGGTATGCCTTCAATGTACCGTTCTTTCTTCTTTCCCGTAAGCATTGGGACACGTCATCTGCCACGTGTCATGATCTGGGGAGTTTTCAGTACTGAGCATCATCAAGGAGAGAGAAAAAGATGGAGAATTTCTGGTACCTTTGAGCAGTATAGTGTGGTCCGTGTTCGTATTTCTCTCTCTCTCTCATGACTGGTTACATGTTACTGACACGCGGATTAATTTCTTTTTAATAACCGGCATCATCAATTTTTAAATCTATTTAGTCTAGTCTAGTCTAGATATATATAAAGATAACAAAATTAAATGAAGGAGAAGAAAATGGAAATTTCCAGATGGCGATCAGTGACTTGTCCTAAATTTTTTTTGGATTCAAAACATAAACCATACAGGAGTTAGAATTCTCCACATCGCATCTCAACGTCTCCTTTGCCCACACGATTCTTGTGTGTGGATACTGAAATATCGAGTAACGCGAGATTTCTGGACGCCTGCTTCAATTAATCGATGGTAGTTTCCCCCTCTCTCCCATCTTCTTCCTCCTCCTCTTCCTGCTGCCATCGCCAATCATGGTCCAAATCTCTCCTCAGACCCAAGCTCAAACGGAAGCTCATCAGAGCTGCCCTCGTCGAGGCCCGGCCCCTCCCCGCCCCCGCTGCCGCCGGACGCGGCGGCAGGGCTGCTGGCTCAGCGGCAGCGCTCACAATCTCATCGAGAGATCGAACTCGCGCCGAAGACTTGCAAGCAGAAGCTCGAGCCATGGCGCGCGCCGCGAATGCAACTGTCTACAGCCCGCAGCTCCTCGCTGATAGATACGGGTCTCGCCCAATCAAGGTAAAAATCCAAAATCTTTATTGTCTTTTTTGAGTATTTATGATGTCCTAATTTAATTTGAGGGGCGTTTTAGGTTGCGCTGAGGACTCTGGATATATTTACGGCGTTGGGGTCGTTTGCGGTGAAGCTGCTGCTGGATGATCGGAGAGGGCTGCTCGATCGCCGGAAGAGGCAGAGGGCGGCGGAGCTGAGGGTGATTTTTACGAGGTTGGGGCCCACCTTTGTGAAGATTGGGCAGGGTTTGTCGACGAGGCCGGATATTTGCCCTCCGGAATTTTTGGAAGAGCTTGCGGAGTTGCAGGTGTGCGTGCTTTAATCTAAATTATATGTTCCATCAAGATTTTGTGAGGTTGAATGTTTCCATGGGAAGTAGAAGTCGCATTCGATTCCTAGTAAGTTCATAATGAGGAGTGATCGAAGCATACATGAATGTTACACTCACAGTATACCATGTCGTTTGAATGTAAAATGAGGGTGATAAACGGTAGCCCATTGGCTAACCATGGTTTCAAAATACTATATCACATCAATACATGAAACAATTCTTAAGTTAGAATCAATTTGGTGTTAAGTTTGCTAAGATTAGATACGGTATTCTGTAACCAAGTGCTTGACAAACCCTCGGTTTTCATATACCCTATACTATCTCAATCACTTAACAAAATTAACACTAAAACTAATTGCTTTCACTCGCCAATTTGTGCTTTTAATTGTGATGTATGCTTAATAACCATCGTGTTTAGTATTGATACCTCAAGCTTGGATACACAAACGGTAAGTGAACAATACGGACTCGTTTCGTGTTTGCGTCGAATATCGGCAACTTGACGACTTGTGCCTCGCAACCGTTTTGACAATTCATGCTTCGCGCCGGGATCGACACAAGAACGAACAACTCATGAACAAGGGAGCGTCGAAGGAATCGTTACGATTCGACCATCTAAGCCAAAGCCACAGCCATTTCTTCCTTAACTTGTTTTCTTTGTTTTCGTATTTTATATTTTTGTGACAAACCATCCAATTCATTATTTGTTGAACCTTAAACAACAAAACCTAATACACAATTCCTTGCGGATCGGCCCGTACTTGCCGGCTTGCTACAACATGCCGTGCACTTGCGGTTTATAAATTTTAAAACGAGACCGAGCTCGCGTGGACATCCATATCCTTAAACGATCACATTTTCAAAACATACGCGTTTGCGCGCGCGGGTAAAGTCTCAACAAGTTTTTGGCGCAAACTTAGTAGGACTTTACCCGCGCGCGCAAACGCGTATATTTTGGAAATGGAATCGCACGCGAGCTCGGTCTCGTTTTAAAATTTATAAACCGCAAGTGCACGGCGCGTTGTAGCAAGCCGGTAAGTACGAGTTGATCCGCAGGGAATTGTGTATTAGGTTTTGTTGTTTAAGGTTCAACAAATAATGAATGGTTTGATTTGTCACTAAAAATAGAAAGAATACGAAAACAAGATAACAAAGAAAACAAGTTAAGAAAGAAGTGGTTGTGGATTTGGCTTGGAAGATCGAATCGCGACGATTCCTTCGACGCTTCCTTGATCATGAGTTGTCCGTCCTTACGTCGATTCTGGCATGAAGCATGACTTGTCAATGCGGTTGCGAAGCACAAATCATCAAATTCCGATATTCGCCACAAAACACGAAACGAGTCCGTTTTGTTCACTTACCGTTTGTATGTCCAAGTTTGGGGTATCAACACTAAGCACGAGGGTTAGCAAGCATACAACAACATCAAAAACACAAATTAGAGAGTGAGAGCAAATGATTTTAGTGTTGAGTTTGCTAAGTGTTTGTGATAGTATATCGTATATGAAACCAAGAGATTGTTAAGCACTTGATCACAAAATACCATATCTCAACTTAGCAAACTTAACACCAAATTGATTTTAAGTTAAACATTGAAATGGGGGAGGGGAGTGAATATGGTATATGAAGAGCTTACAAAGTAACCATGTTTCAACATACCATACCACATCAATACATAAACAATTTTTAAGTTAGAATCATATATAGCACATTAAACATTAACGAGAGGAGGAGGAGGCAAAGCATTTCATCTCATTTACTCACCATTAACACAACCAAAGAAAGATTAGTTACACATCATAATGAAAAGAAAAGAATGTAAAGAAAAGAAACAAGTAAACAAAACAATAACAACATTATTAACACTTGAAGAAGTTTAGGTACAAGATATTGGTAGCTTGTTCAACCTCTATAATGAAGCTCTCAAAAGAAAGCTTTAAGAGGGAAGAAGAAGAAACCAAGTTAAAGCCCATACAACTCTCAAGCTAAACAAAAAATTAAACAAAAATGGAAAAATGTATAATATCTATGCACCCCTTGCTCAATATCTGTTCTGGTATTTATAGGCTCAACTCCAGAATAAACAAACAATATAGACGGACTGATATGATTCTAAGAAATGACCATAAGAAAAATGGAGGCATTTGAAGGAAGGGGGGCCGCCGGTCTAAATCCGAGCATTGAGGCTCGGATTGGCATGGTGGATTTGTGTGCTCTCCACAATCACAATGATGCTGTTTGATTTATCTGTTTAAGCCTGGTTTGCATTAAACCCACCGTTGCCGGTCCCAAGTCCGGATGAGAAAGGGTGAGGGTTGTGGTAGGCTTGTGACAGCCAACGGAAAACTTTGTCACATTCTATGACATGAACTATAATAAGAATATCGTTGGGGCGTCCCCTACTCAGCGACACGCTATATCGGATCCCGGGTGTAGTGTTAAATATGCAAGGGCTTGGTCGTCGTCCAGATGCGGCGCGCTACATCGGACTCCGGATGTAGTGACAAATAAGCAAGGGTCGTCGTCCAGAGACGGCGCGCTACATCGGACCCCGGGTGTAGTGACAAATAAGCAAGGGTCGTCGTCTACAGACGGCGCGCTACATCGGACCCCGGGTGTAGTGACAAATAAGTAAGGGTCGTCGTCCAGAGACGGCGCGCTACATCGGACCCCGGGTGTAGTGACAAATAAGCAAGGGTTTCATAGGATCCGTCTAGCTTCCTGGAACATAGGTTCCCTTACGGGCAGACTAATAGAATTAGTGGAGGTGATGATTAGGAGGAGAGTTGGTATTATGTGTTTGCAAGAAACTAAGTGGGTAGGTGAAAAGAGTAGAGTCATAGAGCCTTGGGGTTATAAGCTTTGGTATACGGGTAGAGATAAAAATCGTAATGGGGTAGGTATAATCATAGATAGACGGTTGCTTGAGGATGTAGTTGAGATTAGGAGAAAAGGTGATAGAATTTTACTGGTTAAGCTTATTCTAGGTGGAGAGATCTTTAATGTTATTAGTGCTTATGCACCACAGATAGGTCTTGATGACGCTAGTAAGCGTCTATTCTGGGAGGATTTAGACGAGGTGGTGCAAAGTATACCTAGTGGAGAGAAGTTATTTATTGGTGGTGATCTTAATGGACATGTAGGTACTAGTCGTAGTGGGTTTGATACTATCCATGGAGGTTTTGGTTTCGGACAAAGGAATGAAGTAGGTGACTCGATTCTAGATTTTGCTTTATCTTATAACTTGATCTTAGCAAACACCTGGTTTAGGAAAAGAGAGTCCCACCTTATCACTTTTAGGAGCAGATCAAATGCTAGTCAAATAGACTTTTTTCTGACGAGAAGAATAGATAGAGGTTGTTGTATCGACTGTAAGGTAGTGCCAGGTGAGAGTGTAACTACTCAACATAGACTTTTAGTTCTAGATTTTCGATTTAGAAGAGAACCTAGGAAGATTAGACGTAAGGTAGAGCCTAAAATTAAATGGTGGCGATTGAAAGAAGGTAATCAAAAGGCTTTTATAGATCGTGTAGTACAAGAAGCGGATTGGCAGTCGGAAGATAATCCAGACAAAACATGGAACAAAATGGCTAGTTGTATCAAGAAAGTAGCTAGAGATCTACTTGGTGAGTCGAGAGGTGGTGCTCCACCATTTAAGGACATATCATGGTGGAATGAAGATGTAAAGGCTGCTATTAAAATTAAAAGGGATTCTTATAAAGATTTGAAGAAAAGTAGAGATGAGGAGAGATTTGAGAAGTACAAAATGGCTAAAAAGGAAGTTAAGAAAGCTGTTCGGAAAGCTAAATCTAAGGTCTACAAGGAGGTGTACGAGAAATTAGACACTAAAGAGGCTGCAAATGATATATACCGGATTGCTCGAATGCGGGAAAGGAAGACTAGAGACTTATGTGCGGTGAAGTGTGTCAAAAATGAAAATCAGAAGGTTTTAGTTCGAGATGAGGATATCAAGGAAAGATGGAGAGATTATTTTGACAAATTGTTCAATGAGAGCTTTACTAAGAATTTGGATGGACTTGTCATTCAATCTCAAGATATAAATCGCGATTTCATGCGTAAAATAAGACTTACTGAGGTTAAAGAAGCTTTGAACAGAATGGGTTTAAGAAAAGCGGTTGGTCCTGACGGGATTCCTATCGAGATTTGGAGATGCTTAGGAGAAATAGACGTTAAATGGCTGACAGATCTGTTTAATAAGATTTGGCAGACAAAAAAGATGCCAAATGAATGGAGGAAAAGTATCCTTGTACCTATCTACAAGAATAAGGGTGACATTCAAAGTTGCTCAAACTACCGTGGAATAAAACTAATGTGTCACACCATGAAACTTTGGGAGAGAGTGATTGAACACAAGCTAAGGAAGGATATTAAGATAACAGAGAACCAATTTGGGTTCATGCCTGGACGATCGACGACAGAGGCGATTCATTTGTTTCGTCAACTTGTCGAGCGCTTTCGAGAGAGAAGAAGAGATTTGCATATGATATTTATTGATTTAGAAAAAGCGTACGACAAGGTACCTAGAGAGGTATTATGGGGGACACTGATGAAAAAGGGGGTCCCCGTCAAGTATATTTACATAATCAAGGATATGTACGACGGAGTAGTGGCAAATGTCAGAACTTGCGGTGGCTTAACAAGTGATTTTCCGATTACTATTGGTTTACATCAAGGATCTGCATTAAGTCCTTTCTTGTTTACCATCGTGATGGATGAGCTTACTAGAACTATCCAAGATGAGGTCCCTTGGTGTATGCTATTCGCTGATGATATTGTTCTAGTAAATGAGACAAAAGCAGGGGTTAATGCCAAATTGGAATTATGGAGACAAATATTGGAATCTCGAGGATTCAGATTGAGCAGGTCCAAGACAACATATATGCACTGCAAATTTAGTAGCCAGAGAAGTCAAAACCATATTGGTATAACATTGGAAGGGCAAGAGATATCACCGAGCGACCAGTTTAGATATCTAGGTTCCATCATCCAAAGGAATGGGGAGATCGATAGTGATGTTAATCAAAGGATCCAAGCTGGTTGGTTGAAATGGAGGAGTGCAACAGAGATTTTGTGTGATCGTAACTTTCCGTTAAAATTGAAAGGGAAGTTTTATCGGAGCGCTATTCGGCCTGCCTTATTATATGGTACAGAATGCTGGGCTCCTAAAAAACATCATACACAGAAGATGCACGTAGCGGAGATGCGCATGCTTCGTTGGATGTGCGGTAACACTAGAAAAGACAAGGTGCGAAATGAGGATATTCGTGCAAAAGTTGGTGTAGCACCCGTGGAGGAGAAGATGCGGGAAAACCGGCTTAGATGGTTTGGTCATGTGCGACGCAGACCTATGGAAGCACCGGTTCGACGAATAGATACTCTCGATATGGGTAATGGCAAAAGGGCAAAAGGGAGACCGAAGAAAACATGGATGGAGGTGATACGAAACGATATGGTTGCCAAAGGACTCAATGAAAGTATATTGTTCGATAGAAGTGAGTGGAGACAGAGGATTCATGTGCTGGACCCGGCGTGATTCTCATGTTGGTTCATGTAGCCTACCCCATATGCTTGGGATAAAAGGCTCAGTTGTTGTTGTTTGTTGTTGAAGCCTGGTTTGCATTCACAGATTTGGAGGGAACATGATGCCATACATCACATCAAAACTTTTAGCATTTAACACTCATGCCCACTTGTGCCATGGGCAGCCCCCACCTAGGTCCAAGAACCAAAGAGCTATGTGCACACTTGTGTTGTGTTAGACCAAAAATGTGTACATAGATTATTTGCAAAAAAGCTCTTTGAATATCGGTTGGTTTTCTGTTCTGATTGTAGTGTCGACTCCCAAACGTTATATCCGTGATATTGAGTGTGTTTCCAATATTTTATCACGAATACCTGTAATCTGTATTTACTGAGCAGACACTGGTTAATAGTACTGATAAATAACAAACTAGATAATGAATGGGTGGTATTAAAATGCAGTTTTCTGTGGTGAACAAATACCCCCAAACTTATCTTTTGCTTGTCCCGAGCAAAACAAAAATTCCTAGCCTCACTTTCGCAGCGAACGCGATTGCACTGCGCATGTGCAACAAGCCGTTAAACCTCTAGGTGTTCTTAGCAGAAGGAGTGTTGTCTCCTGAGGGTTTTCAGCGGATTACGCCCACAAAATCCAGTCAAGTTAGCGTCGTGGAGGAACTGTTGATTCTAATTTTAAGTTAGAGATCAAAGTTTAGAAGTTCCATCACCCAAGTCAAAAACGTTAAACCCTATTTTTCACTCTTACAATTTGTTTAACATAAGTTTATACGCGTCTTTATGTGATTGTGCGGATATTGTCCATTAGTTTTTAAGAATTTGATTAGGATCATCATGTCATAAGTACGGACCATGATAAACTTTTAAAGGATCATACGAGTTTGAAAAAGAGTTAAGATTTTCTCAAGTTTTTGTTCTCAAGTTAGATTTCAAGTCAGAATATATATCGTTTTTAACAGAGAATCCAAGTCTTATTCTTCACTCCTGCCTTTTACCTGTTTTAGTTCATACACACCTTTCGTTATCGTGCAAAACGTCTTTATAAATACAATTCTTCATATCTTCGCGAAGAAACCGTTTTAATAGAAAACTCGTCTCCACCAAGATTATTCTCCCACAAAGAACTGTGAGAACTTTTAACTTGGAGAGAACACTTGCTTAGCTTGTTTTATTTGGCGATTGAAAACTTAGCAAGATTTGGATCAATGACTGTCAAACTAGATGGTTTTAGAGCATTAGGTGTGGAGACACCCCAAGGACTTAATTACCCAAATTACCAAGGCAAAAGACTCGTTTTATTTTTTAAAATATTTTGAACTCAGTGAAAATGGAGATATAGCCAGCTTTTCTTTTAAATCCGAAGACGTTACATGTGGATAAGGTGTGTAATTACTCCAACAAGATTCCAGATGGGTTATTTTTCAGATTTATAGATTCTGTTAAAACATCAATAATATCCTTCATATCTACTTTACCTTATGAATTATTCTTGATATTATTTAACTCAGAACAAACCTGTTTTGATCCTAAATATATTTTATCATTTCCAAAAGTTTGAGACATGTTAGACCTTCATCATATTCTCAAAAACATACGACACGTGTAAAGTGTTATAAAAGACGTATATCATTTATGGTTAAACACAAAGGAGGGTTATTTTTCGGGTCGTCAGTCTTACGAAAAGGATTTAGTTATTTCTAACTTATCAACCGAACCGTCAGACTTCGAATCTAAGTTCCTCCACTAGCTAACATGAAAAAGTTTTTATATTTTTGGGATTTTTTTTCAATTTTTATGGATTTTTTTAAATATGTATGTAATGCAAAATATACACATGACGCAGCAAAATATACGCAGTGTTCACTCCCAAACCTGAGTTTTACGATGTCCTCATCGTTGTCCCGTCATCGGTAACTAGACTCAGGCATCACGGTGAGAATTTTATTTGAAGAAAAAGAAAAAACCTAAGACTAATTACAGCATATACAGGTTAAAAGATTGGGTTAGTCCAGAAATTAATACCAGCCATTTAAAAATTGTCAATATAGTGCAAGGGTTGGTAAAAAAATATGTATATAATAAAAAAGAAAAAGAAAAAGCAAATGTATATGTTAGTTGTTAGTGAAGGGCATGGACGTGTAAAAATAGGGATCGGAAGACGTTGAAGGTGAATATAAAGTTTTGAAGAGGTCAAAGAATTGTTGCCCGAATGAATTGAATTTTCAAGAAGCACGTGTTGAGTTTCAAAGTCAAGTTCTTTTAAAAACTAGAGTTCATCCGCAAAAAGTTCAGCAAAAAAAAGATTCTTAGGATGCTCCCAAATTGATTTTGACTTAAACTCACCAAGAATATCAAGTTCATCCGCAAATATTTCCTCAAAACTCTGCATGAAAGAATGTTTTTCCAGGCTGCCTTCCTCTCTATGATTTTCCACAATCCTATTCTTATCACCGTGGTTTACTAATTCTCCCAATACAATTTATTCCTCATCACATTCACAAATGGGTAGGTATATGTCATCTAAAAAAGTAGGTTCCCACACTAACGTTTCTTCCGAAACAATATCACTAGGTGATATAAAAATTGTGGGTTTCTGATCATTGATTACTTCTAATACTTTATCCCATCCATATCCGTCAAAATCACAAGCCCTCTCTTCTAAAATTGGAGTACAAAAATCATCGGGCTGACTCGAAGGGTTTTCCTGTGTGTCCTGATAACACTTAGTCAATTCATTTGCATCGTTATCTATGAAATCATCAAAATTCATCTGATCGTTTATCTTACTCGGGTGACTTCCTAGATGACAGATATTGACTTTGTGTGGTTCTAATTGACCGTGTTCACTCTTTAGAATTACTACAGCTACATGCTCTTCAATTCTAGCCAAAGATTGAGCTTGAGTGTAAAACACTTGCTCAGACTGCTGTATAAACAGGGCTAGCGTTGCAGCCGTTTGATTCTCGACCGCAATCATCACTTCAATACCCTTCTCTAAAGTGGTCAACCTAGCATTCATCTCACTATCATTCCCTAAGGATGGGTCAGTTGTTTCAGAAAAAGAAGGTTGTGACGGTGGTGATGCTAAAGCAGTTACCCTGTCGACCTCTTTATCTAAATCTTCAATCATTAGGTTTATAATTGAAGTGGGATTGGGTTCAAGAGTGTTAGGTGGGTGACCATTATAAAAAATCTGGGACGGTTGGTCACCCCCTAGAGAAGGACGATTTTCATGAATGTGGGAAGAATCGTGACAATTTGAAAAAAAGAATTGGGACTGAGTATAAACAAAGGAATAAGAATCGTGAAAAATTGAATTAAATCGTGTATCACCCATATCAACAAGAATTCACAAATATCACAAAAACCAAGAGTTTCACTCTTAGCAGTTTATGTTATGCTAAGTCAACTAGACCTGCTCAAGAACCTGTTTGTCGAAATAAAATTGTGTCGAGAAACGGGCTCAAGATATACGGATCACGAAGCCAGGTAAGTGCAGAGATAGAGAAGGTTTTCCAACGCTTTTCGCGAAGTTCCTTAATTAAAATAACCCTTTCTCATGAACACTTGCCTAGACACCCTGTGAGCGATATACCGTTAAATGGTGTTCTAAACACAGTTAACTTCTCCTAATGAGCGTGAAGTCTTTAAAGTCAGAGTTCTAATTGATTTTAAATTACTGTGGGTATGCAAGAATGCAGTTTTGTGATTTGTGGGTTACGGAAAAAGGTGATGAAATCTTTTACCGTATCTTGTTTGGTCACTTGCCCTTATATCCGTATTAACATGCAAATGCACAATCAATAAAAGAATTTTAAGAAATTAATCAATAAAGCAATTCTTTTTCTGTTTAGGCTTAAGCACTGCAACAAATACGGGTTAGTTCTCTGTGCACTTGGTGGCAAGTTTGTGTGAAGAATTCTTCAGAAGATAGAGCATTGGAATGTGTCGGATTTGAGCGATACTGTTAGAATATACGTACCGATATGATTATGGGTTTTAGAAACCCCTTTGAAGTGATTACGGGTATTTGAATGTTCGCTTGCGCGGGTCAAACTACTCGGATCTTTGGCACTATACTTTACTAACGTTTTGCAATTGAATTTGAGCCTTGCTCCGCACGATCGTTGGTCGTAATTCCTTAAAAACTGAAATGTCGGAAAAATACGATATTTAGTGTCAAAAAGCGATATATATGCCCCAATTCCTGCACACACAAAATTACAAAAATCAAGCAATACCAATAGATTACTGACAAGGCACTGGAGATAACATAAGAAAAAAAATAAAAAACACCATGAATAGGCCGGCGAGATCGGAAATTTCATCAATGTCGCCGGTCAGATGCAGAGTATTTGTGCTCGAATTTTGTGTGGCTCTTCCAGGCTATATTAGTAGTCTACCAGTATACTTTGATTTTTTAATTTAAGTTCAGGGTGATTACAGGTTTTAAGGACAGAGAACAAGTTAGAAAAATTTCGTTTTATTAGTTTTGAAAAAATTGAGTTAAAAGCTAGTGAGTTAGTACAAACCAGAAATAACAATTCCTAATGACTATCAATTCTCCGGCAACGGCGCTAAAAACTTGATGGGACTTTACCCGCGCGCGCAAACGCGTATGTTTTGGAAATGGAATCGCACGCGAGTTCGGTCTCGTTTTAAAATTTATAAATCGCAAGTGCACGGCGCGTTGTAGCAAGCCGGTAAGTACGAGTCGATCCGCAGGGAATTTTGTATTAGATTTTGTTGTTTAAGGTTCAACAAATAATGAATAGTTTTGTTTGTCACTAAAAATAGAAAGAATACAAAAACAAGATAACAAAGAAAACAAGTTAAGAAAGAAGTGGTTGTAGCTTTGGCTCGGAAGGTCGAATCACGACGATTCCTTTGACGCTCCCTTGATCATGAGTTGTCCTTCTTTACGTCGATCTCGGCATGAAGCATGACTTGTCAAGGCGGTTGCGAACCACAAATCATTAAATTCCGATATTCGCCACAAATCATGAAACGAGTCCGTTTTGTTTACTTACCATTTGTATGTCCAAGCTTGGGTATCAACACTAAGCACGAGGGTTAGCAAGTATACCACAACATCAAAAACACAAATTAGAGAGAGAGAGCAAACGATTTTAGTGTTGAGTTTGCTAAGTGTTTGTGATATTATATCGTATATGAAATCAAGCGTTTGTCAAGCATTTGATCATAAAATACCATATCTCAACTTAGCAAACTTAACACCAAATTGATTTTAAGCTAAACATTGAAATGGAGAAGGGAGTGAATATGGTATATGAAGAGGTTACAAAGTAACCATGTTTCAACATACCATATCACATCAATACATAAACAATCTTTAAGTTAGAATCATATATATAACCACATTAAACATTAACAAGAGGAGGAGAAGGCAAAGCCTTTCATCTCATTTCCTCACCATTACCACAACCAAAGAAAGATTGGTTACACATCATAATGAAAAGAAAAGAAAGTAAAGAAAAAAAACAAGTAAACAAAACAATAATAACATTATTAACACTTGAAGAAATTTAGGTACAAGATATTGGTAGCTTGTTCAATCTCCATAATGAAGCTCTCAAAAGAAAACTTCAAGAGGGAAGAAGAAGAAGAAGAAACCAAGTTAAAACCCACACAACTCTTAAGCCTAAACCAAAAATTAAACAAAAATGGAAAAGGTATAATATCTATGCACCCTTACTCAATATCTGTTCTGGTATTTATAGGCTCAACTCCAGAATAAACAGACAATATAGATGGACTGATGCGACTCTAAGAAATGACCATAAGAAAAATGGGGGCATTTGAAGTAAGGGGGTCGGCGTCGCCGGAATTAGGGGGGGCCCGCCGGTCTAAATCCGAGCATTGAGGCTTGGATTGGCATGGTGGATTTGTGTGCTCTCCACAATCACAATGACGCTGTTTGATTTATCTGTTTAAGTCTGGTTTGCATTCAGAGATTTGGAGGGAACATGATACCATATATCACATCAAAACTTTTAGCATTTAACACTCATGCCCACTCATGCCCATATGTGCCATGGGCAGCCCCCACCTACGTCTAAGAACCAAAGAGCTATGTGCATACTTGTGTTGTGTTGGACCAAAAATGTGTACACAGATTATTTGCAAAAGAGCTCTTTGAATATCGGTTGGTTTTCTGTTCTGATTGCAGTGTCGACTCCCAAATGTTATATCCGTGATATTGAATGTGTTTCCAGTATTTTATCACGAATACCTGTAATCTGTATTTACTGAGCAGACACTGGTTAATAGTATCGATAAATAACAAAATAGATAATTAATGAGTGATATTAAAATGCAGTTTTCTGTGGTGAACACTAGTCTAATTGAAATACTCCTTGCAAACATATTGACCAAATATCTTGATGCACCGTTGTGCTTTTTGAGATTTTTTATTGATAGTCTTCTTATAATCAGAATTTCCTTCAACATTTAAACTTATATAAACTAGTCTGGGTTTTGGCTCATATTGTTACGGTGATGTCTTTTCAATGTCCTTTCTATGGGAGGGAGAGAGAGAGACACCAAAGCACGAGCGGACTGCTTCCTCAGGTTTGGTGTAGTACGAAAGAGGCAGGTCTAGAGATGGTATTGTAACGGGCTTAGCCACCCTTCGCCAATCGACAAGAAAGTCATTCGCTTAAATAGGATATGGGGGGGGCACAACTGTGCTTTTTGGAATATTTGGGTCTTATTCAAGTTTTGAGTAAGGTGCACTGTAGCCTTCATAGCGATTTTGGCCTTCTCACTGAGTTTAAGTTGTTCTGCTATGACAACACTAATGGAGTTGAGTCAATCAAGTTTAACCCTGTGTTCCTAGCAAATAAAGATTGGCCTAAAGGAATATTGTATGTAATAAGAATCTCATTTTGAGATCCCAAAGTGTAGGATGCTTAGACATGAGATTGTGACAACAAAGTCTTAAATTCGTGGGAAGCAACCAAGAAAAATGAAGAGAGTTACCTTATTTGTTAAATAGGGGTGGGTGGCTCTCATATGTTCTCACCTTATCTATCTAAAAAATACAGTCTTCTGGATATATGGAGCATATTTATTAAATTGTGGGCCTGATCTGACCATTGATGAACTTGTATTAGTTATATTCAATCCATTGGAGGTTGAGGATCCGATTTAGCTAAACTGCATCGTTCTTCCTAAGCATTTTGAAGCTTTAAGCACTCCTATGTCTATAGAACATGTCATATGATTTCTTTAAGAAAATTTAGGACACAGTGGTATGAGTGGCAATTTAGCAATTCAAACCTAAAGATATTTGGCAATTTGTATGTTTAATGATGGATTTTTTTGGGGATAATGGAGTAGAAATTTAAAATTGAAAGTGAGCGTTGCGCCATTTGAGCAGAACCATCCAACACAGAAATAAGACCTAAAGTGGTACTGAGTTGCTTTATAAGAAATATAGGTGAGAAGAAAAGCCTAGCGTAAGGTCTCAACAATAGGAAGACCAGACGACAACAAAGAGTGGTGTGCTGCTAGCTATGTGTATGTGCAACTACAATTTATGGAGCAATTACAACATACTAGCAAAGGAGGGGTGGTTAAAGCAATCATGTTAATCAACGAGCATATTGAACTTGCGAAAATGTAAGATTTACTTATATAGGTCGAGAGAAAAGGAAAATAAGGAAGGATCTATACTGGTGAGTCCAACCCTCATGTTGATTGTCATTTATAAGATGATAATGGTTTCTTAGTTTTTGCATTTCCAAGTTATCCTTATTTACTATTATTAGAAAATAGCACAATACATAAAACAAAACAAAAATCTCATTTTTTCAATATAAATATCTATGCTAACAATGTATATGCTAATCACAATAAATGATGGGCCCAATTCTCAAAGTCAAAATAATTATTGGTATTCAAGTACTCAAATTTTCTTTAATACTGATATTGGCTTCGAAACTTGCTTTTATGAAATCTTAAGAAATTTGAAACTAATTATAACTCAAATTAGTTGAATTTTAAATCAATCTTTTGGGTTAGTAATTCTAATGGTGATTTTGAATCTTTTCTAATAGAGGAGAGATTATGCATGCTATGCCTTAATTTAAGTAGAGTATAAGATAAATGGAATGTTGAGGATTATATAAATCAAGATATTTATATTTAGATGTAATTAGTCTAGAGGAGAAGAACAATATACTACATTATACAGTTAGCAAAATACTGTTATTATTAAGAGGAAAACTTCATGAGATGAGAAGGGTCTCTCTATCTCTATTTATAATAAATGAGCTAAAGTTTACATGAATCTGAACAAATCTAATCAAATCTAGATAAATCTAAATTACTTGATTACCGAGCAATCTTTATTCTTAACCCCTAATAGCATTTTACTTGATTATTAATAAAACTAATCTAAAGATCTTAACACACTTCAAGTAAGGGAGATTCTTTATATTGCTTAACGCACAACAAAAAGAATAGAATTTTCTCTTAAATGATTTTTCGAAAACATCGAAAAACCAATTTGATGCGGACATAATATAAGATGAATAATTAATGAAATATAAGGGTTTAGAAAATAGGCCTATAGGTCTAAGGCAACACATGTTGCCTTGAGGAATCTATCCTCTTCCTTCACGTAGATAGAAATGTAGAACACATCCTCAAAGTTGTAATACCTTAAACGCATTAGTCTCCTAATGGTATACAATAACTTAAGAAGTTGTACGGTGTTTCAGATTGCTCAACCAAAATAGTGTTGAGCATATAGAAGATGAAATATTTAAGGAGTGAGCTGATTTTTCTTGCACCAAGCCTCTAAACTTGACACAAATTTATCGAGAGAAATTCCTCGTTCTCGGAAAATTTTAAAGCTATTTTTATGTAAAGAAGCGTGCCTTACTAACTCTTTAGGAGATATGACCCATCATTCAGATCTGTTGGTTGTCTATTTGATGATACAAAACAGAAACGAGAAGGAGAAGAATGAAGATAAAAAATAAAAATAATTACGATTAAAAGGGGTATATACTAAAAACCACCATATGGTTTCACTCTTTTACGAAAACCCCCATATGGCTTATATTTTGACAAAAAAACCCATATTGTTTTCTCCATTAGCAAAAAACCACCATGTGGTTTCGGGAAAACTTAGTACTGTTATTTTTTTGGGTATTCTTGAAATATACTCAAATGTGATATGCACATGACTTGTAAAAGTATTTTTGTACTCAAAATATCCTTCTCACCCTCTTTATTACAATAACAACAATAACTGAGCCTTTTATCTTAAGCATATGGGGTAGGCTACATGAACAACATGAGAATTACGCCAGGTCCAGCAAATGAATCCTCCGCCTCCACTCACTCCTATCAAACAATATACTTTTGTTGAGGACTTTGGCAACCATATCTTTTCGTATCATCTCCATCCATGTTTTCTTCGATCTCCCTTTCGTCCTTTTGACATTGCCTATATCGAGAGTATCTATTCGTTGAACCGGTGCTTCCATAGGTCTACGTCGCACATGATCAAAACATCTTAGCCGGTTTTCCCGCATCTTCTCCTCCACAGGTGCTACACCAACTTTTGCATGAATATCCTCATTTCGCACCTTATCTTTTCTAGTGTTACCACACATCCAATGAATCATGCGCATCTCCGCTACGTGCATCTTCTGTGTATGATGCTTTTTAGGAGCCCAGCATTCTGTATCATATAATAAGGCAGGTCGAATAACGCTCCGATAAAACTTCCCTTTCAAATTTAATGGAAAGTTACGATCACACAAAATCCCTGTTGCACTCCTCCATTTCAACCAACCACCTTGGATCCTTTGATTAATATCGCTATCGATCTCCTCATTCTTTTGGATGATGGAACTTAGATATCTAAACTGATCGTCCGGTGATATTTCTTGCCCTTCCAATGTTATACCAATATAATTTTGACTTCTCTGTTTGCTAAATTTGCAATGCATATATACCGTCTTGGACCTGCTCAATCTGAACCTCCGAGATTCCAACGTTTGCCTCCATAACTCTAATTTGGCATTAATCCCTGCTTTCATCTCATTTACTAGAACAATATCATCAGCGAATAGCATACACCAAGATAGCTCATCTTGGATAGTTCTAATAAGCTCATCCATCACGTTGATAAACATGAATGGACTTAATGCGATCCTTGATGTAAACCAATTGTAATCGGAAAATCACTCGTTAGGCAGCCACAAGTTTTGACATTTGCCACTACTCTATCGTGCATGTTCTTGATTATGTCAATATACTTGACGGGGACCCGCTTCTTCATCATTGCCCCCTATAACACCTCTTTAGGTATCTTGTCGTACGTTTTCTCTAAGTCAATAAATATCATATACAAATCTCCTCTTCTCTCTCGAAAACGCTCGGCAAGTTGACGAAGCAAATGAATAGTCTCCGTCGTCGATCGTCCATGCATGAACCCAAACTCGTTCTCTGTTATCTTAACATTCTTTCTTAGCCTGTGTTCAATCACTCTCTTTCAAAGTTTCATGGTGTGATACATAAGTTTTATTCCACGGTAGTTTGAGCAACTTTGAATATCACCCTTGTTCTTGTAAATAGATATAAGGGTATTTTTCCTCCATTCATTTAGTATTTTTTTGGTCTGCCAAATCTTATTAAATAGATCTGTCAGCCATTTAACTTCTATTTCTCCTAAGCATCTCCAAATCTCGATTGAAATCCCGTCTGGACCAACCGCTTTTCTTGATCTCATTCTCTTCAAAGCTTTTTTTTAACCTCAGGCAGTCTTATTTTACGCATGAAATCACGGTTTATATTTTGAGATTGAATGACAAGTCCATCCAAATTCTTAGTAAAACTCTTATTGAACAATTTGTTAAAATAATCTCTCTACCTTTCCTTAATATTCTCATCTCGAACTAAAACCTTCTGATCTCATTTTTGACACATTTCACTGCATATAAGTCTCTGATCTTCCTTTACCTCACCGAGCAATCCAGTATATATCATTTTCTGCCTTTTTAGTGCACTTCTCATACACCTTATAGGCCTTAGTTTTAGCTTCCCGAACAGTTTTCTTAACTTCCTTTTTAGACATTTTATATTTCTCAAATCTCTCCGCATTTATGCTTTTTTTCAAATCTTTATAAGAACCCCTCTTTATTTTAATAGCAGCCTTTACTTCTTCATTCCATGATATGTCCTTAGATGGTGGAGCACCACCTCTCGACTTACCAAGTAGATCTCTAGCTACTCTCTTGATACAACTAGTCATTTTATTTCATGTTATGTCTGAATCATTTTCAGACTGTCAATTCGCCTCTTGAACTACACGATCTATAAAAACCTTTTGGTTACCTTCTTTCAATCGCCACCATTTAATTCTAGGTTCTACCTTACGTCTAATCTTCTTAGGTCTTTTTTTAAATCGAAAATTTAGAACTAAAAGTGTATGTTGAGTGGTTACACTCTCACCTGGCATACCTCACAGTCGATACAACAATCTCTATCTATCCTTCTCATCAAAAAAGTCTATTTGACTTGCACTTGATCCGCTCTTAAAGGTAACAAGGCGATACTCTCTTTTCGTAAACCAAGTGTTTTGCTAAGATCAAGTCATAAGATAAGGCAAAATCTAGAATCGAGCTACCTGCTTTATTCTCTTGTCCAAAATCAAAACCTTCATAGATACTATCAAAACCTACTACGACTGGTATCTATATATCTATTGAGATCATCACCAATAAATAACTTCTCTCCACTAGATATCTTTTGTACCATCTCGTCTAAATCCTCTTAGAATAGACGTTTACTAGTGTCATCAAGACCTATATGTGGTGTATAAGCACTAATAATATTAAGGATCTCCCCACCTAGAATAAACTTAACCAGTAAAACTCTATCATTTTTTCTTCTAATCTCAACTACATTCTCAAGCAACCGTCTATCTATGATTACGCCTATCCCATTACGATTTTTATCTCTACCCGTATACCAAAACTTATAACACCAAGGCTCTATGACTCTATCCTTTTCATCTGCCCACTTAGTTTCTTGCAAACACATAATACCAAAACTCCTCCTAATCACCACCTCCACTAATTCTGTTAGTTTACCCGTAAGGGAATTTATGTTTCAAGAAGCTAGATGGATTCTATAAAACCCTTACTTATTTGTCACTGCACCCGGGGTTCGATATAGCACGCTATTTCCGGTCGACGACCTAGAAGCCCTTGCATAGTTAACACTACACCCGGGATCTGATGTAGCGCGTCGCTAAGTAGGGGACGCCCTAACGATATTCTTATTATGGTTCATGTCATAAAATGTGAGTTTTACGTTGGCTGTCACAAGCCTACTACAACTCTCACCCTTTCTCATCCGGACTTGGGACCGGCAACGGTGGGTTTCCTCTTTATTACAATAACCAAACAAAAAAATAATTTTTCAAAACCACAGGGTGAGAATGGTATTTTGGGTAAAAAAATACTTTTACAAATCATGTGCATGTTATATATGGGTATGGTCCAAGAATATCATAAAAATTAACAGTATCGAGTTTTCTCGAACCACAAGGTGGGTATTTTGCTAATGGAGCTAATCATAGGGGATTTTTTTTGTCAAAAAATAAACCACATGGGGTTTTTTCATAAATGTGTGAAACCACATTGGTTTTTGGTAAATATCCCAAATTATATTTGTAAAAAGTTGTTTAGTCTTGATCAACACACATCATATCATGCCGCGGCTTACTACGTGCAGGAAAATAAAAATTCCCTACAAGCAATGTATATAGTCTCCATTTTGACAAATTTTCTGAGTAAAGGAGTTAATCAAAACAGTCATAAGCTTATGTTTGCTTTCAATAAATTTGAATCTCAATGGAGAAATGCGGGCATCAAAAGCATATGAGAGAGTTTCTGTACAAGATCGGTCATAAAGTCGTGTTTCGGTAACCTTTTCCAATAATCGGCATTGTCTATCTCAATCTTCATGTCCTAAAGAACATGCCACCAATTTCTATGTGTTTGTTACACATTGACCATTGGTTTGGTTATGCAAAACTATTATCTGGTAAACCGTTAAATTTGCGACCCTCCGATGCAAGTGCAAGAGGTGCAAAAACTACATAATTTTTTGTGTGTATGCCTTGGAATAACAAACAAAAAAAACTTTGGAATGCTCTTTTTGTTGATCGTCCATTGTTTGATTGGGTCAAATTTAACTCATGTATCTGATGGATTTCTGTATATTAATTATTTGTTTATTTGTTATATAAGAGATCAATATATATTTTGCTTTTGATAACTAGGCTTGTGAGTTGGGACATCATCTCTATGTTGAATCTCTACCAATCTTGTTCAGAAGCTTGCATTGATTTGAAAAAACATGAAGTCACATTATCTTGACATTTCTTTCACAATCTTTTTTATAAGACTGTATAACGATCTTAATTGTATTCATCTCTCATTCATAGTAGCTGAAAATAGCAATACTCAGTATTTTTTTCCTTATATTGAAAACAGGATGCATTACCCACATTTCCAGATGCTGAGGCATTTGCATGCATCGAGAGGGAGCTTAATTTACCTCTTGATTCCATTTATTCAGCCATATCACCGTCTCCAATTGCAGCTGCCAGTTTAGGCCAAGTTTACAAAGCACAACTCAAGTATTCTGGTCAGACTGTTGCTGTGAAGGTACAACGCCCGGGTATTGAAGAATCGATCGGCTTGGACTTTTATCTTCTTAGGGGTTTAGGTTTTCTCATAAATAAATATGTGGACTTCATTTCCAGTGATGTTGTTGCTCTAATTGATGAGTTTGCACGCAGGGTCTACCAGGAGCTCAATTATGTTCAGGTACACGCATAACGTCATTTCTCCTATACGCTTTCAAAAAACTAATTTAGGGACTGATTGGTAACAGGAAATGAAACATTTGTTGCAAATAAAAAGCCTCAATAGTGTTGGTACTTAACTTTTGTAGATGGGTTTTATTTGCAAACAACTTTTTTTGGTTTGGTTGAACAAATAGTAGAGGAAATGCAACATTCGTTGCAAATTTGCTTAGGTGGCACATGATAAGCTTATGTGGATTCGTTGGTTATTGCTATGATCAAGTTTCCAAAAATTGCAGCATTTGTTGCAGCCATTGAATCTGTTGCCATTTTGCAACTCCCTTTCTTTTTCCAACAGAAGTTGTTGCTAATCAAACATAGAAAATGAAGTTATTTTTGCAACAAATGTTGCACGCAGCTCCATTTACAGGCAGTCACAAAACAACCCTTTAATGTGGGACATTTCCTGAAAAACGCAGATGGTTGTGAGAATCAACAAAATTGTTAGACTTCTCCAATTCACTCATTATTTTGAAACTTTAATGCAGGAAGGCCAGAATGCATGGAGATTTAAGAAGCTGTATGCTGATAAGTCTGATGTCCTAGTCCCTGATATATTTTGGGACTACACGAGTGTTAAAGTATTAACAATGGATTGGGTTGATGGTGTCAAACTAAGTGAGCAAGAGGCTATTGAGAAGCAAGGCCTGAAGCTGCTTGATTTAGTGAATACGGGCATCCAATGTAGCCTGAGGCAGTTGCTGGAGTATGGATATTTCCATGCAGATCCTCACCCTGGCAACCTCCTTGCTACACCTGATGGCAAACTTGCTTTTCTCGATTTTGGAATGATGAGTGAAACCCCAGAAGATGCAAGATCTGCTATTATTGGCCATGTTGTTCACTTGGTTAACCGGGACTATGAAGCTATGGCTCAAGATTACTATGCTTTGGATTTTTTGTCACCTGATGTAGATGTTTCTCCGATCGTACCTGCCCTTAGGGACTTCTTTGATGATGCGCTTGATGCAACAGTTAGCGAGCTAAACTTCAAAACCCTTGTGGATGGTCTAGGAAATGTTTTATATCAGTACCCATTTAATGGTGAGTTTTTCTTCTCTTGACCAACAAGTTCTGTTGTCATTTTATTTTGTTGGATTAGATTATGCTAGACTACAATATCATGATCTTTTAGGATTTTTCAGAACACACCTTGATCTTTGTTGTTTTTTTTCCATTTGAAAAATTGTTATTAAAAATGACTGAACTGTATCCTGTGAACGGATCTTTTCTGTTAATAAGAATTTGGCAGTAAAAGTTAAACAGCTGTTACCGCCAATATGAATTGGAACATGGAAAATATCTAAGCAAGAAGTATTAATATGCATGTTGTACTTGGACTATGCTTAGCCCCCTCTAGAAAATATATATGCCCAGTAGAATATCTATAATGGCCACTGGCAATGATCCATTGCTAATTTTCTCCTTGCAGTTCCGGCATACTATGCACTAATATTGAGATCTCTTACGGTGCTGGAAGGTCTGGCTCTATATGCTGATCCTAATTTTAAGGTCCTTGCTGCCTCATATCCTTATTTTGCGAAAAGGCTTCTCACTGACCCTAATCCATATCTTAGAGATGCTCTAATAGAGTTGTTGTTCAAAGATGGCAGATTCAGGTACACCTGTGTTGTAAGATAATTTTTCTAGTGTATCAGGTTTTAGAGCTAACACATATTTTGTGTTTCATTGTGATACAGGTGGAATAGGCTAGAAAATCTTCTGGTTCAGGGGAGCAAGGATAGAGATTTTACAGCTAAAGAGGCTTTACAGCCAGTCTTGAAGCTATTACTGGGCCCCGATGGGGAAGAATTGCGAGCTCTTGTTGTGAAAGAAGCAGTTTGTGTCAGTGAAGCTGTTGTGTTAGGGACAATGATAGATACATACAATTCGATTCCCGAGCCCATGAAGAGTCTTATATTGAATGGAAATACAGTACAACCGTTCAGGATGAATGACGGGGACCGAGAACGAATGCTTGAACTCCGTGATAGGGTGTTCAGAATATGGGGACTTTTGCGATCATCAGATAGTTTTGATCCAAGCATATTGCTGCCAATTGTACAGGTATTGTATCTTGCCAAGTTATTCTACATAATATCTGCTTTTGAATAGTTGCGAGTTCTGTCAGTTTTTCTTACTTCACAAGCAGATGAAATTGCTAGTTTGGACCTACATTTCTGTTTGTTTCCCTAGAAACTATAAAATGCTCGACTTTTCTGAAATGGTGAATTCTAGTCTGTGTATCTGTCCTTTGGATACATTATATTAATATGTTTTTATCTTGACAATTACTAGTGATCATACATCAACAGAGGTAACACTCAATCAGATCAAAGATTTGTAGGGTGTTTTTTGTCACCCCATTGAGATGGGAATGCGCGCGCGCTTGTCAGGCACGCAACAGATTCCCCTTGTCTAGGGTAGGCTGGGGTTTATTGATTGTGAGGATCCGAATCTCCGGCAGCAGCGGACTAAGTTGCCGTTAATTACCCCTCGCCTTTGGAGCGAGGGAACCTCCGATTGACGGGTTAAACTGGTCATGCGAACTCAATGTGCAGTGTTGTGTTTTGAAGGGGTTTTGGATATATCGGGGGCCCCGCAGAGTTTTTTTACGGGGGTCCTGCTACCCGGATAGCGGGCTGAGGGTCAAGGGGGCTAGCAGCCCCCTTGCGGGGTGTGGGGCAGCGCCCCGGCCCAATTTTTTTGAGAGGGACAGTGCTGTAGAGTGTGTGTGTATATAAAGGGAAAGGGCATCCAAAGGATGCGTGGGGGGCCAGCGCCTCGCGCGCATGGTACGCAGGCGCTGGGCGCTGGCGCACTGGGCGCTGGCTCTCTGGACGCTGGCGCTCTGGGCGCTGGGCGCACTACGTGCTCGGCATGCGGGCGCTAGCGCTCTGGGCGCACCACGTGCTCGGCACGCGGGCGCAAGCGCTCTGGGCGCTGGACGCTGGGCGTCAAACAGAAAGGGGACTTTGGTTCTGCACTGGGAGACGTGCTCCCGATTTGTGGAGTCAAACTCCTAAAAAGTTTAGAAATGGTCAAAGGGGGCTGCTTTGTTTCTCCTTTTGGCTCTGGATCTTTCCAAGATGGGATTTTTGGAGATGGGTCTCCTCCTTCCTTCTCTGTTGGCTGGGTCTTCAAGAACAAAAAGTATGAGATTTTAAAAATCTCTTATTTTTAAGATCTGATGGAAGATCTAAGTTCCTCTTTGTGTGTTTTATGGTGAAAAACTATTTAGTTTTAGAAGAGGTGTAAAACTCTTGTGAAAAAGGGAAAGAAGGTTTAGAACCTTGATGAAGGAGCAGGAGACACAAAGAACCCTAGTTTTTGGGGGAATGAAAATTGTCTCTTTACTCATCATCATGTTGCCTTATATAGGCTTACATATTTATATATAGCCCCTTGGGCTTTACAAAATGACATTTTACCCATCCCATGGCTCATGTGCCATTTCTTTTTGCACATAAGCCACGAGCTTACAAAAATTTGGCTTTATGCCTATCTTGCATATATTCATGCACAAAAAATTACATCAAAATTATTTGTTACATGATTTTTTTATTTTGGCATGGGGAGGGCCGGCCGCTTCATGTTCGGACTCGACCTGGGCATGGGCCCACTTGATCTGGGCTTGGGCCCACTTGGCTTGGGGTTGACCTCGACTTTGACTTGGTCAACCGGGGTGCAATTTTCGACCCCAACAAAGTGCCCCCATCAATAAATGCACACCATATATGTGGGTTGTGTGCATGAAATTGATGGATCTTCTTTCGCGTGGAGGCGATTTGGTTTGGTTCCCACTTTTTGGGATGCACTGTCCTTTTTACGACATGGACGGTCGACGCTTGACGCGTCGACCGAGACGGAGTGTCCGTGCTAGACGTTTCCCTGGCCCGGAGTGATCTGGTTCCTGCTTTGTAGGAAGCCTGCACTGTCCTTTTTGCAACATGGACGGTCGACGCTCTGGCCCGGAGCGATTTGGTTCCCGATTTGTGGGAAGCCTGCACTGCCCTTTTTGCGACATGGACGGTTGACATTCTGATCCGGAACGATTTGGTTCCCGCTTTGTAGGAAGCCTGCACTACCCTTTTTGCGACATGGACGGTCGACGCTCTGATCCAGAGCGATTTGGTTCCCGATTTATGGGAAGCCTGCACTGCCCTTTTTGCGACATGGACGGTCGACGCTTGACGCGTCTCCGAGACGGGGTGTCCGTGGTAGACTTTTCCCTGGCCCGGAGTGATCTGGTTCCTGCTTTGTAGGAAGCCTGCACTGCCCTTTTTGCGACATGGACGGTCTACGCTCTGATCCAGAGCGATTTGGTTCCCGATTTATAGGAAGCCTGCACTGCCCTTTTTGCGACATGGACGGTCGACGCTTGACGCGTCTCCGAGACGGGGTGTCCGTGGTAGACTTTTCCCTGACCCGGAGTGATCTGGTTCCTGCTTTGTAGGAAGCCTGCACTGCCCTTTTTGCGACATGGACAGTCGACGCTTGACGCGTCTCCGAGACGGAGTGTCCGTGGTAGACGTTTTCCTGGCCCGGAGTGATCTGGTTCCTGCTTTGTAGGAAGCCTGCACTGCTCTTTTTGCGACATGGACGGCCGACACTCTGATCCGGAGCGATTTGGTTCCCGATTTGTAGGAAGCCTGCACTGTGCCTTTTTTGCGACATGGACGGTTGACGCTATGATCCGGAGCGATTTGGTTCCTGATCGATGCTGTCCTTTTAGCGACGTGGACGGTCGGTGCTGTCCTTTTAGCGACGTAGACGGTCGGTTCTGCCTTTTTTGCGACTTGGACGGTCGATACTGCCCTTTTAGCGACTTGAACGGTCGATGCTGCCCTTTTTGCGACTTGGACGGCCGGTGCTGCCATTTTAGCGACGTGCTTAACGCGTCTCCGAGACGGAGTGTCCGTGGTAAACGTTTCCCTGGCCCGGAGTGATCTGATTCCTGCTTTGTAGGAAGCCTGCACTGCCCTTTTTACGACATGGACGGTCGACGCTATGATCCGGAGCGATTTGGTTCCCGTTTTGTGGGAAGCCTGCACTGCCCTTTTTATGACATGGACGGTCGACGCTTGACGCGTCTCCGAGACAGAGTATCCGTGGTAGACGTTTCTCTGGCCCGGAGTGATCTGGTTCCTGCTTTGTAGGAAGCCTGCACTGCCCTTTTTACCACATGAACGGTCGACGCTTGACGCGTCTCCGAGACGGAGTGTCTGTGGAAGACTTTTCCCTGGCCCGGAGTGATCTGGTTCCTGCTTTGTAGAAAGCCTGCACTGCCCTTTTTACGACATGGACGGTCGACGCTCTGATTCGGAGCGATTTGGTTCCCGATTTGTTGGAAGCCTGCACTGCCCTTTTTGCGACATGGACGGTCGACGCTCTGATCCGGAGCGATTTGGTTCCCGATTTGTGGGAAGCCTGCACTGCCCTTTTTGCGACATCGACGGTCGACGCTTGACGCGTCTCCGAGATGGAGTGTCCATGGTAGACTTTTCCCTGGCCCGTAGTGATCTGGTTCCTGCTTTATAGGAAGCCTGCGCTGCCCTTTTTGCGACATGGACGGTCGACGCTCTGGTCCGGAGCGATTTGGTTCCCGATTTGTGGGAAGCCTTTTTGCGACATGGACGGTCGACGCCCTGATCTGGAGCGATTTGGTTCCCGATTTGTGGAAGCCTGCACTGCCCTTTTTGCGACATGGACGGTCGACGCTCTGATCCGGAGCGATTTGGTTCCCGATTTGTGGGAAGCCTGCACTGCCCTTTTTGCGACATGGACGATCGACGCTCTATTTGACTTGCTCTGCTTCTTGCAGTGTCAGGGGTGATCTTGACGTGCTCCGTTTCTTGCGGTGCTGATATTGGATTCTGACTTGCTCTGCTTTCTGCGGTGTCGGAGTTGAAGTTGACTTGTTGATTTTGATTTAGGTTGACCTTAGCATCGCTACACTGGAATATGGTACCAGGAGCGAATCATCATCTGTCTTTGAGAGGATTTTGGGATTGGTTTTTTGTCGGCATTTGCATTGCTGCACTGGAATAATACCAGGAGAACTCATCATTTGCCCCAGGAGGATTTGGGAATTGGTGGCTTAGGAGACAGGTTTAGATCCCTATCCCTTAAGGCTTTTCAATTTCATGGGCCGTAAGGGTCCCATAAAAGCATTTTCTCCCTACGAGTCGAAAAGATCTCGCTGGTGTATTTTCTTCTTAGGAGTCGTTGGGACTCATAAGGGCGTTGTTCCTTTGTGAGTCGTAAGGATCTCACGCGGGAATTTTCTCCTCACAAAATCGAGAGGACTTTGCGAGTGCATTTCACCTCTTTTTTTTACGAGTTTACGCCCTTTCGAGTTTTCACAAACTCGCTGGCAGTCCCGCTGTTTTTACTCACGGAGCCTTTTCGGGTTTTCATCCGTGTCCATTTTGCTTGTGGACATACCATTTTTTAATTTTATTTTATTTATTTTTATTTTATTTTATTTTATTTTACGCCCGTGGCTTGTATACGGTTTTGCAGGATGCATGATCCAGACCGTAGGACCGGAAAAATTTTTGAGACATTGTTGGCGTCTGCATCGCTGCACTGGAATATGGCACCAGGAGCGACTCATCATTCGCTGTTGGGGTATGGGATTTAGAATTTGGTTGGCGTCTGCATCGCTGCACTGGAATATGGTACCAGGAGCGACTCATCATTCGCCGTTTGGGGATTGGGAAGCGATGGCTTAGGAGACAGGTTTAGATCCCTATCATGTAAGGCTTTTCAATTTTATGGACCGTAAGGGTCTCATAAAAGCATTTTCTCCCTACGAGTCGTAAGGATCCCGTAGGTGCATTTTCTCCTTAGGAGTCGTGAGGACCCCCAAGTGTTTTTTCTTTGTGAGTCGTAAAGATCCCACGAATGTTTGTTCTCCTCATGTATCGTGAGGACACATGAGTGAGTCTTCCTAATGGAGCATAATTCCGAGGGCGGAGACCAGCCGCGTAATTGGTGATTGCGGTGGGGTATGGGTATGACGAGAATTATTTGAGCCTGTGGATTGTATACGGTAGTCAATTTGAAGGACCACCCGTAGAGCTGGGGGAATTTTGGAAAATCGGATTTTGGTTGGCATCTGCATCGCTGCACTGGAATCTAGTACCAGGATCGACTCATCATTCGCCGTTGTTTTTTTTTACCGCGATTGCTCTATCATTTCAGCTTTTCTTATCGCGAAAATCGCGATTGCCCCATCATTTTGGCTTTTATTCGCGGTTGCCCCATCATTTCGGCTTTATTTTACTCGCTGATTTTTATTGCGAGTTGCCCCATCATTTCGGTTTTTCTTTATTTTTCTTTTATTTACACATTTTTTGTTTATTTACATATATATATATATATTTTACATTCCCAGTTTAACGACTTAGAGGTCGATTGTTCCCAGTTTAACGACGTGGTGGTCATCTGACGGGGAGCTTAGAGAAGATACCCGATCGAGCAGTTGTCAGGGGCACCGCTGGAGCTTGCCCGAGATGCCTTATTACTTTGTCGGTGTTGATGGTCTTGCCCCCAGCTGGGGCCAAGGAAAATCGTTCAAATACCGATTTGCGTTCTAAGATGGCAATTGAGAGTCGTTAACCTGCACAAAGAAGCATGATTTCAGTACAGGCAGTCGATATGTATATTGATTGAGTTCGCATGAACGTATAACCCGAAATATGGGAGGAGAGATTGGTCCCACCGGGTGTGCCAGAATCTGTAGGGTGTTTTTCGTCACCCCATTGAGATGGGAATGCGCGCGCGCTTGTCAGGCGCGCTACAGATTCCCCCTGCCTAGGGTAGGCTGGGATTTATTGATTGTGGGGATCCGAATCTCCGGCAGCCACGGACTAAGTTGCCGTTAATTAGCCCTCGTCTTTGGAGCGGGGGAACCTCCGATTGACGGGTTAAACTGGTCATGCGAACTCAATGTGCAGTGTTGTGTTTTGAAAGGGTTTTGGATATCAGGGGCCCCGCAGAGTTTTTTTACGGGGGTCCCGCTATTCGGATAGCGGGCTGGGGGTCAAGGGGGCCAGCAGCCCCCTTGTGGGGTGCACGGGGCAACGCCCCGGCCTAAATTTTTTTGAGAGGGACAGTGTTGTAGAGAGTGTGTGTATAAAGGGAAAGGGCATCCAAAGGATGCGTGGGGGGCAGCGCCTCGCGTGCGCTGGGCGCTGGGCGCGAGCGCTCTGGGCGCTGGGCGCACCACGTGCTCGGCACGTGGGCGCTGGGCGCACCACGTGCTCGGGACGTGGGCGCTGGGCGCACCACGTGCTCGGCACGTGGGCGCTGGGCGCTCCACGTGCTCGGCACGTGGGCGCTGGGCGCTCTGGGCGCTGGGCGCACCACGTGCTCGGCACGTGGGCGCAAGCGCTCTGGGCGGTGGACGCTGGGCGTCAAACAGAAAGGAGACTTTGGTCCCTGCACTGGGAGCTGTGCTCCCCATTTGTGGAGTTATACTCCTAAAAAGTTTAGAAATGATCAAAGGGGCTGCTTTGTTTCTCCCTTTGGCTCTGGATCTTTCCAAGATGGGATTTTTGGAGATGGGTCTCCTCCTTCCTCCTCTGTTGGCTGGGTCTTCAAGAACAAGAAGTATGAGATTTTAAAAATCTCTTATTTTTAAGATCTGATGGAAGATCTAAGTTCCCCTTTGTGGGTTTTGTGGTGAAAAACTATTTAGTTTTAGAAGAGAAGAGTAAAACTCTTGATTTAATTGAAAAAGGGGAAGAAGGATTAGAACCTTGATGAAGAAGCATGAGACACAAAGAACCCTAGTTTTTGGGGAATGAAAATTGTCTCTTTATTCATCATCATGTTGCCTTATATAGGCTTACATATTTACATATAGCCCCTTGAGCTTTACAAAATGGCATTTTGCCCATTCCATGGCTCATGTGCCATTTCTTTTTGCACATAAGCCATGTGCTTACAAAAATTTGGCTTTATGCCTATCTTGCATACATTCATGCACAAAAAATTACATCAAAATTATTTGTTACATGATTTTTTTGTTTTGGCATGGGGAGGGCCGGCCGCTTCATGTTCGGACTCGACCTGGGTATGTGCCCACTTGATCTGGGCTTGGGCCCACTTGGCTTGGGGTTGACCTCGACTTTGACTTGGTCAACCGGGGTGCAATTTTCGACCCCAACAAGATTTTCTTAGGAGTGGATGGATTTCTGTTTTCCGTCTTTCTGTTTTACCTAGACACCTAAGCTTTATTGCAAGATGCAACATGCGTTTATGTGTATTTCAAAACGTGATATGTAGCACCGATATAGACTTTGTTGTGCTTGAATGGTAACTGGGGATGTTTAATGATTCTAGGATTCAGTTAAATGGTCTTGCTTTGGTGGTTAGGTCTAAGAAAACCTGCTCCACCTTATTTTACTTTTGAATTGAGTGAGTACATTCATTAACATAAAGTTGGATTGGTCTATATGTCGGGCAAAAGCAAACTAATGTTTAATATGTTGTATCATGTGAAAGACCTAAATGGTTCAAACACCAAATATAGTTGAGATTACAGAAATCAAAACAGCATGCGTGGTGTTAGTGTGCATTTGAAAAATCAGCCCCATCTCTGCATTTCATCTGCAGCATTGACAACTACATATTTCCTGCATTATGTGATGCAGGATGAATAGGTTAGGGCTAAGCTAAGTGTGTGAGGATGCATATGACTAAAGGAAGCAAGCTATGATGCGTATGTAGTTGAAATTAACACATGCAAGATCTAATCCAGATGATCAACACACACAAGAGATCCGAAATTGAATAATTGTAATTAATAGATAATACCAACTATAGGCATCACCTCACAATTGAAATTCGGAATTTTAAAGCAGTCAATTCAATGATGCTAATTGTTAAATGATCAGTTCAAAATTTACCCTCTTCGTTTGATGTTGAAGTTTGCTCTGGACTTTAGAGAATAGTAATAGAAGTACTGTTATTTGGATGAAGAAGAGTCCAGCTCGTAGTCTAGGTGCAGATCTCAGCAATTTTTGGTTGAAATTGGGCTGCTACAAGGCTGGAACAGTGCTGCAACGGGACAACCTCTCAACCTGAGTTCCAGAAGACTGAAATAGAGCAGGTTTAAGGCTGAAATAGGGCTGTTTGAACCGAAACTGGGCTGTTTTTGATTGCTGGACAGAGATTGGAATGTTACAACCAGTCTTGGAAGGTGTCGAGCGGATTTGGAGTGCTAAAGCAAGAATAGCAAGTGATTATATTGATGACTAGATGAAGGTTGTCGTCGTTGGCAGTAAACAGAGAAGTCGATGTATTGATGGAGATGAAAATGATGGCCTGAAGGAATTGAACTGATGGTGTCGGCAGAGTGGTGAGGCTTCGAAGGTTACCGTAACAACCAAAAGATCGACCGCAGCCGAGGATTGATCCATCCGCAGCTGGATAGGAGCTCGATTGCAGCCGATTGCAAGAGAAAACTCACACAGAGGATATCTCAATAAAGCAAATTTTATTTAATCTTATTTCATAACATAGTCTATTTTTCTCATCCTCATACAAAGCCTTTATATAGGTTCATTACATAACATCTTGACTTCTCATATTCATAAGTCACATAATACCTCTACATATTCATAATTCTAGCAAAAATAAACGCAAAGAAGGCTTTATATACGCATAACTCTCAAATTAAACCAAGTGTCTCTTTGTTTCATATCTGTTGCATTTATGGACCTCCATCACTATGACAATGAAGACGTAAATTGCAAAAATACTCAACAGTTGAAGACACAGAAAGACGGTATATTTATTATCTATGTGTTTTGTTCCTTGAAGAAAAATCTTGTGAATAAATAAAACTAGAAGGAAATGAAAATTATGTTTCTGCACCACATATATTGAAATTTGCTTCTCTCTCCTAGAAGAGCCCCTAGGTTCATGTATCCCATTAATGAAAATACATCCAAGGTAGATCCAAAGTAAAACCGAGTTCCATCTGGTCTTTGTTAAGTTAGCCTTGCAGCAGACCACAATTATCCAAGCTTGTAAGATTGCAAATTTGCGATTTGTAATGTTGTGGGAAACAAAACCGGGAGTGAATGGCATGATATCTCCCAAGTTTATGGGGCTTTAGCAACAATAACAAAAAAGGTTGATTGAACCTAATAACAAAAATGAATAAGAAAATAAAAATAAATATATCATAACAAGAAATTGTATTGCTATAAAAACATCGAGGTATTAATTCTTAAAATTAAATATGATAATAAATATCAATATAAGAATAAGGGGATATAATATGTTGAAATTTTGAAGATGGCTATAATTTTTTAATAATTTAAAAATCTGCCTCAATATTAAATGTCTGAAAAAAATGTCCATTTTAAAATTTCAAATACACCATCACAATGAGGTTTTTTGTATGTGATAAGCAATAACTAGCATCATTAACCTTGTATCAGCATAGCCAGTGGTTTAGCAACGTCAAACTCTCATACATTGTATTATGCATTTACGCTAATTTTTAGGGGCATGTCCTGCAGTCCTTTGGTCAATCTTAGACTTGGTTCTTTTGGATTAAGTTCCTTCCTTCATTGAGGGGTCTAGAGCAAGCAATGGTTTGGATTATAAAATGCCAGCTGGTGTCTTCATCAATTTGCAACATTCCAAGGCTCGGGCTTATTTTGTTGATTTTGTGAGGCACCACATCTACTTGAGGTCTATGTTAAAAATATGAACGAGGGGAAAGAAAATAAGATTCAATTTTCTTCATCAAAGGATTATCATTGAATCCTTCATGTTTTTTATTCTTTTTCTTCATTTTCTTTCAAACCAAACATAGCCCAAGTCTTCCTTACCTTGAAACTGACCTTATTGATGTTATATAGAAATTGTTTGGAACAAATAATATGAGATATATCAGGCAAGGAAGAAGCGGCAATCATTTTATTTCAAGTGAATGAATTGACATGTTTTCAACTACGTTATATTTGCAGAAAGGGTCTTGTAATATAAGGGCATCAATGTCAAGTCAAAACATGCAAGGTTTATGAGATGGTGTTAATGGACAATACACCTTTTTAAGAGAACTTTTGGGAAGACATTTTCAATTTGTATGATGCTATTTCTGTAGATGAGAAAACGGAGTGTAAAGTGGCATGATAGGAAATTGCCTACATTGGTGGTTCTAAAATTCAACCATCCGGTTATTTTTTGATGATCGTCATTGGCCATCTTGATTGTCACGTCCTTAAACATGTGTACGTCAATTTTCATATGAATTGGGTACCGTTTTCCTTTCCATCATATGCGAGCAAAATTAACGATTTTCCGACTATTAAACATTTTAAAATAGTAAATAAATTGTTGAAGAGTAACCTCGTGTTCTAAATGTTGATATATATTGAATATCGACCTATATATCGGAAATGGCGAGGGAACAATATGATTTATTGATTTAATATCTTTTTATAGTTTTAGAAAGATATTTGCTGATATGTCGGTTGTTAGATATTGGTTAAAATGTTTTTCCTCAAAATTTTATTTGGGGTTTTATATAAAATTGGAATATATTCGATACGCGACCCTTGTGAGGATAACTTAAAGTAAAAAAAAGAACTAAAATAAAACTCAGATTAAAACTCTTTGTATTTCTGTATTCAAAAAGACTCTTCATCAGAATCCTAGATCCGTGTCTCCCAATTTCGAAACTCTTTCCTCTTTCATTGAAGGTTGTCGAAGGTGGAAGAAATCCGAAGTTTTTCCTTTCTCTTGTCTTTGAAACTCTCTCTCTCTATATATATATACACACACACACAATGATTCAGTGGGGCGCTTTCTTATGTGAGACAAATGAGACGTATTCTATAACATCCTATCTTCCGTGTATTTCATTGATCCAGACCGTTCGACGTGATCTGCATATCATGCATACCCTACGTATCAATTTTCATGAGATTCCTACACCTCTAGCACGCACGATCGATGATATAATTTTTCAGACTACCGAGAGACGTTCATTTTTTGTTCACTTGATCGCATGTGCTAGAGGTATAGGAATCTCATGAAAATTGATACGTAGTATGCGTGACATGTAGATCACGGTGAACGGTTTGGATCGGTGAAATACACGGGAAGTAGGATGTTATAGAGCGCGTTTCATTTGTCTCACATAAGAAAGCGTCTCACTGGATCATTACCCTCTTAATATATATATATATATATATATATATATATATATATATATATATATCTGTCTCTGATAAAGAATTTCTCAGAAATTCATCCCGGTTATAGAAAAATTTGGAGGATGTCAATCAATTCTTTTTAGGATTATAACAAATCCATCTCTTAACCATTCTTTCCTTGACCAGAACTTTGTACTTATTAGATTACTTCATGCCGACAACGGTCATCAAACCCTGCCAAATATTCATGGAGCCTTTCTCCATAGCCAATTTGAACGAATGAGTCTAAATCTGTCCATACATTATGAACATAAGTACATTTCTCATATAAACTTCAAACAAAAATACTGTTTTTAATTTATGTTATTTCCTTTTACAATTGAATGTATGGTTCTTTTTTGGCTAAATTGCTTAAAATGTCCCTCTGTTTTGAGTCCTTTGACCGATTTACCATCCTATGCTTTGAAAAATATCTGCAATTAACTTCCATTAACCTTTTCGGTTCCTGTTAAGTATTTTCCCCAAAAATTCGCTCGACAATACTATCAACTACGAACAGGTAATAATAATAATGAAAGGAAAATGGATAGTAGCTTACGTGTATTCTGGAAATTTTAATAGATGGAGTAAGCTGCAGGTTTCCAAATCTGATGGTGGTTTCCCGTTATGACACACAAATCAAGGGGTTTATGCAGTTTAGCCTTCTTCTTTACCTCACTTTTTGTGTGATCGCTGTTTAATAGAGTGGATTGCTACTCGTTAGCCCGAACTTGCTTATGGCTTCAAAATATATAGATACCTTTATTTCTCAATTTAATTGGAAGTCTTATGTACACTAATATTTCCTATGGCAGATTCTTCAAGAACCCGAAGCTCGCACTCTTAGTGGGCGTGTCGTTGTGGGAATCTCGCAGCGCCTTGCTGCTCGCTTACTGCAACAAGTTCTCCGATCTCCTACCTCAACTGCAACACTGTGAAACAAAAAAGTTATATCCAACGAAATCTCACACATGTTGTATACTCACAAGCCTGCCACACAAAAATTTGCTATTATTTTTCTATAAAGTAATTATTTTATTCTTTTCCATAGGATGATGTTTACAACCTTGCGTATCACTAGTATATATTGATTGAGCGCTCAAAAGCGTTTGGAGCATAGTCACAAATTCGCCGTTCGGGAATAATTCGGTGAGGTCGAAAATTCGGATTCGGAGAACTATTCGGAAAAAATCGGCAGGTATTCGGGAAAGATTCGGTAAGTGTTCGGGAAATGTTCGGGAAGGATTTCGAGCAATAAATTAATATATGAGATGCTAGGTTTTGATTTTGTGAATTATTTGCAGTTTTTTGAATTATTCGCTGTTTTTTCACATAATTCGGGAATAATTCGCGAATTATTCGGCCAGTTCGGCAATGGCGAATAATTCGGCGAATAATTCGTTTGATCAAAAATTCGCGAATTATTCGCGAATTCGGCGAATAATTCGCGAATTATGTGACTATGGTTTGGAGTACCGCATGGTTTTATCTGAAAATGAAAAGAAAATTTTGAAAACCGTTACTGAATATTTGATGATGATACGAAACCTATTTCAATGTATGGAAAACTTTTGAAGGAGACTAATTACATGGTTATTTTCTAGTGGCTTGTCCCAGATAAAGATTGTTTTAGCAAATCGACTTGTTGATGATTGATTACATAAGAACAAGGAGCAAGCTACATTTTAGAGCTGGGAGGTTCACTTGACATATGACAATATGAACATGGTCTATAATATTATGAGCAGGTATCCTAATTGATTATTTATTAAACTTTCGCATCTCCAGAATAATACAAAGTGATCAAGAGAGGAGGATAATGTCAAGAGTTAGACGTAGAATCATCTTTACTGTTACAGTGCAAGTGTAATAAGGCGGCTAATAAAGATATGTCGAATAAGGCGGCTAATAAAGATATGTCGACGGCCAATTTATTTTTCATTGTAAGGGTTATAAAGGTCGAGAAAAATCCTCAACTAAATTATCTCATATCAATATGGCCACAACATCGGTTTTTCAAAATTTGAAACCTCTCTCTCTTCCTTCTTTACCCATTTTCCAGAGTTATCCATATCCTTGTTTTTATTTAGAATTTTAGTTTGGCCTTTTATTATTATTATTATTATTATTATTATTATTTTGATTTTTTGACTGGAAAAAGCAGCATCCTGCTCAAAAAACTATATTATGGAAATAGAGAATAAAATAATAGGCTATTTACTAAAAGCCCACTAAATGGTTCGCTATTTACAAAAAATGCCTCTCCATCCCGCGTATTTACTTAAAGACCACATACATTTAAATTGTACTAAAAAGCCTGCATACTAGTTTTCTATCAAAAGTTAGCGTCCCGTTAGAAAGATGGACCTGGAACCTGTGTTTGAGCTGTACTCTTACCTTCTAGATATTTAGATAGATCTCACTCTCATAAAAAGAACCCACATCCTCGCTTGGTTGTAGATTAGGATTTAGCGCAACTAAAAAATCGCTCTCTTGAAACTTGCAATTGAAAAGACAACGGTACTCGACAAGCTCGTTGCTGGAGAAGATTGAGAAAAATGAGCCGGTTTCCATGCTCAATTTGAAAGATGTTTAATTGAAACCTTATTCCTAAAACCAATTTGGCCGAAAATTTAGAAATTTTGAGGATAAAAGAGGGGCTCTGAAGGTTTTTAAATTATGACCCGATACTCACCGTTAGCCTCCTAACAGAATAATGGAAGCCTGTTATGAGGCTTTTTAGTACAATTTAAATGTATGGAGGGTCTTTTAAGTAAATACAAAGTATGCAGAGGATTTTTAGTAATTTGCAAAGTATGATGGTTTTTTTAGTAAAAAGCTCAATTAACAAGGGATGGGATGAAAACTTAATAGAGAAAAAAGGATGGATATTTTTTTTAGTAATTAGCAAAATGTGAGATGGATTTTTAGTAAAATGATTTGTTAATAAAATAAGCCACATAAAATCTTTACAAGGGACGGGTGAAAGCCTAATAATAGAGAAAAAAGGATTAAGTGATTCCCCAGATTTTATAAACCTGTAAATAGATTTAACTGAAAATGTACCATTATTCAGCTTTCGACGTAGAGTATCGTTCGGAAATGTCAGATAAAACCACAATTTGACAAAATGGTTATGATGGATCTCTGGATCTCCTTTAGATGTTACCTTCCGTTGATCTGCAGCGAGCGCTGAAGGATGGCTGAGATTGGATTTGAGGATTGTCTCTCAATGCGTGTGGATCTCAATGGGCTTGATATGGTTGAGACCGAGCTACCTGCAAGGAAGTCCCGGGGTGGTTGTGCCACCGAGGACCCTCCGACGATCAAGTTAGTCGAGATATTTTGGCAGGGTAACGGTCTATTGGGGTCAAGTTGGCTTACCTGAGTCGTCTTAGAGAGGGGTTTATATAGTGGCAGCCATGGGCAGGCGGGCATGAGATCCACGCCGGCCATTACGCCCGCGTGAATGGGGGGATTCCCCATTAATGATGAGATATGCTCGTCAATGGGGGAGCACGGTGGCGTGGAACACGGGATCGTGGGCGGCGGATATCTCGCGTCTGGCGATATTCGCGGAGCCGTGGCGGAGACGTCTGTGATCAGTGCCGTGGGTCGGCCGATGAGACCAAGGAAGCTAAGCTCGGCGGGAGGCTCGGGAACGAGCAGGAGGCCGAGTGAGCTTGGTTCTGTGATAGCTCGGAGGCGAGCTGGGGGGCTAAAGGAACTCAGCGTGTGGGAATGCTCGGAGGCGAGCCGACGGTTGTTTGTAAGGCGGGCGTAGGAGTGGTCTGGAAGGCCACCGAAGGTCGGGAACATTCTCGGGTCGGAGGCCCGGGGTATGCTTCCAATGTACCGTTCTTGATCCTTTCTTGTAAGCTCTGGGACACGTCATCTGTCACGTGTCATGATCTAGGGAATCACCGGTATCGAGCATCATCATTAGCCTCCCACTCTCGTCTCGACACATTCATGGGTCGGGTCGAGAGTGGTCTGACCGGTCATCCGGGGTAAGCTCTTATTTGAAGATATCGTCGGTGCGTATTCCCGAGCAGTTAGTTGTATTTTCTTGATGACATTAGCGGATCAGGAAAGAGATCCCGCATTAAAAAGGAAGCGTCGAATCGTGCATACGTTCGTCGAAGCACCAGCCCACGTGTCTGGCACTGGTTGGTTGACGCGACGGGTCGCTGGTGTTCTCGCGCCCGATGGAATGCGCCCAGTGCGCATGTGACAGGTGGAGCGCCGATGGCCGTTGAATGCGAAGTGTTGTTTTGGCGGGAGACGATCGGAGACGTAGGATATGTACGCCGGCTGCTATAAATAGAGGTGAGATCCTCCTCAGGATCCATACATCACCATAACTTCCTCGTCCCTTCGCGTGTTAGCTCGGCGCTCTTCTCCTTAGGTCGGATTCCTTGCGTTTTCTCCTCCGAGGACTCATCCTTTTGATCAGGTTAGATTTCTTCTACCGAGGAGTCTGTTGAAATAGTCCGGATAGAGTCTAGGGAGTCTTCTGCAGCTTCCTCTTCTGCTTCTTCCTCTTCTTCGTCTGAGTCGGAGTCCTCCCGGGAAGTTAGGGTTAGTCATGCTCCCCGGGGTCGTGTGACGGAGGCGGTCCCCAGAGCGCAGGTCAAGGACGTCCATGACGCGTCTTCCATACAGAGTCATGTGGACAAGCTTGCCACCATCTGGGCTCGCTTCCATATCCCTCCCGGCTACTCGCTTCGTTTGGCCGGGGCAGGGGAGAGGGAAGACCAGGTACGGGGCAAGGAGATTGCCTTGTACCTGGAAACCTTTTGGGCCGGGATGCGCCTGCCTTTCTCCCCCGAGGTGAGTGCGGTGTTGAATTGTTTTGAGTTAGCCCCGGGCCAGTTAATGCCGAAATCTTGGAGGATTCTCCTCGGGTTTCTGGTCTGTTTGAAATTACGGCAGATCTCTTTCAGTCGGAGCCTTCTCATATCCTTTCTCTGCTATAAAAACCATCCGGGCACTCGCAATGACGAGTCGAGCTGGGTATACATTTCTTTTAGAAAGCACCGGGGAGGTGCTGCCGGGTCGGGGGTCGTCGTACTACCTTCTTCCATCCACGAATGGAAGTAGAAGTTTTTGTTTGTCGGGCCGCCCGAGAATGAGGATTGGCCTGTGCCCATCCAGTGGCACAGGGCCAACTGCCCGCGGGTGAAGCGGTCGAATGATCCCGACACGGTGGCGGTGTCTGAGTGGGAGCCCCTCCCCCGGGCCGATGTGTTGCTGTCTGAGCAGGCCCTCAGTTGGGCTGGGTTCAGCCCCGCTCAGTTCGCGGGTAAGTTAGGAGTTTTAGGCGACCTGTTTAGAATTTGTGTATTCTTCCACTTTTTCTGGCATTGCTGACTCCTTCTTTGTATTTTCGTCTTATACAGAACCCATGGACCTAGGTAAATTTCGGGCAGCCTTGGTCAAACAGAAGAAGGGGAGGAAGGCCGGAGGTGCCAGCCTGTCACGCCCCGCTTCCCAGAATGCGCTAAGATAGGCATGTGATAGAGCCAACCATGCTACCTGTGGATAGGAAACATCCCTCCACAGTCATATTACAGTTGTCTAGAAATATCAAGAACAGTAGAAATAAAATAAACTATCTAGTACATGTCCATGAGCCAGAATAAACGAGTCAAGAAATAATATGCGGAAGCAATAGATCTAAGTAACAATAACAATCTGGAAAGTACGTCCCAAATACGGGCTCACAACAGGAAATAAAAGTGTTGAAAGAATACTAAACTAAAAATTAACAGGTCCTCACTGCTCGGCCTGTTCACTGAAATACTCCTGATCGGTCAGCTGCAAAGGTAGAGGATCTGGGTCATGCAAAACCCATACGTCAGTGCGTCATAATATCAATAATAATACAATCAGAAGGTAACAAGACATGCAGACATGAGTATGAACAGTAATAAGAGTATAACAGTATCACGAATAAGGAACAGTGAAGGGTATAAGCACATGTGATGTGCAGTGAGTAATCTAAACTGTGCTACTGGGTTATCTATTCTAAAGTTTTTGAAATCAATTAATGTAATCCTCATCGTAACCCATCGGTGATTATTCCGTAACGCCCGGAAAAACGGCAAACAATAGGTATTCCTTAACGCCCGGAAAAATGGCAAACAATATGATAGCCCTTTGAGTTATGTTCGGTTACATTCTTGATTTCCCCATACCCCCAAATTATGTGTTCAAGTCAGGTATTGATAAATCTGAAGCTAATGCCAACACAGGATCAAGCAGGAACATGTTTGTTTATACAGACAACAGGATATGTCCATCGGGACATCATGTCAGGATTATCGGCATTAGAAACAGGATCAGGTAACATGTCAAGTAGTGATATATCAGGTCATGTCAGGTAGTATACATGTATCAAGTCAGGTCAAGTAGTGGTGTATCAGGTCATGTCAAGTAGTGCACAGGTATCAAGCGGGCGCTCATAATCAAACTGTAGCAAGTACGGGTGCACAAATAAAAGCATGGATGCACAATTAACGATCAGGGTTGCATCATGACTAAGTAGGATGCACAATATCAAGCATGGAGTACTAATGTATTAATAATATGAGTTAATGTAATATGGGGTGCAACTAGTTATGCAGAATTAATGATATGGATACACAAATAAACATGGATGCATAAATAACTACCAAGGGCTACACCTATAGCTTCATGACTATGTAGGATGCACATTATCTAGCATGTGGTGTTAATGTAGCAATAATATGAAATAACTTGTTATGGTATTCAACTAGATATGTAATTAATGGTATGGATGCACAAATATCGATTGGGGTTACATTTACAGTTTCAAGACTAAGTGGGATGCACATTTTTAAACATGGGATGCTAATATGACAATAATATGTAATAATGTGATCTGTAGATGCGGCTACATGTATATTAAATGATATGGATGTATACGGGTGTCCGAAAACGGTGAACTTTAATATGGATGTACAATGCATTAAACATGTGATATTTTTATTCATATGGATGCATAATAATGTACCTAGCATGTAGCAAGATGAATTAGCATGCGACTAGATATGTAAATAGTGATATGGATGCACACAGATGTCCGAAGATAATAAAATAGTAAAATGGTAATGTGGGATGTATAACTTAAACAATATGTAATGTTATAATTCAAATGGGTGCAATATATAGTAGTATAGCATGTAGCAAGATAAACTTGCCTCGATCGAATCACATGACGGATACGCACGACAAGTTCGACGTTGGTAAATCGTCGCAACGCACATGCGGCACGCGGGACGGGTCCAGGCAAGGCAAGAGGGTGATCACGCAGGCAAGGTACGTTCACTTGGATCTCTCGGGTCGTCGGCGTCGAGCCCGGCTCCGGCGGTGACCGGAAAATGCGGAATCAAGAAACAAGAAGAGAAGATCAAGAAGAACAAGAAGAAGAAGAAGAAGAGGCACTTGTGATAAGGTTGCGGGGTTTAAAGCTCAGGCAAGGGTTGCAAGCTAGGGTTCGATGGGTTCTGTGCGAGATGCAAGGTGGTAATGATGAGGGAAGGGTCGAATGCAAATACAGATGTCAAATACACTATTCGCACCCAAAACACAATAAATCGGGAAAATACCATAAATAAAGAAATACTAAAAAAGAACTGGTATAAATGAACTAGGGTGTTACATTATACCCAACTACAAAAAGAATTTCGTCCTCGAAATTCCCGGAACAAGAAAAGATAAACAATCAAGAAACTACAAGAATAGGTGTGGAAACTTCTGTCGAATCTCGTCTTCACTTTCCCAAGTTGATTCTCCGTGCGAGCGATTCCCCTATGAAACAAGTACGGGAGGGATAACCTTGTACTTGAGAACCTTTTCTCTTCGATCAACAATCGAGATCGGTCGTTCCTCAAAGGTCAAATCCTCCCATACAGTCAGCTCCGAATGATCTAGCACGTGTGTTTCATCTCGAACATACTTATGGAGTTGAGATACATGAAACACGTCATGAACATTCGCCAAGGATTGTGGTAAAGCCAATTGATAAGCCACTTCTCCAACACGTTCCATAATCTCGAAAGGCCCCACGAATCGAGGACTAAGCTTCCTCGACTCCTAAAATGAATTACTCCTCTAGGCGGTGATATTTCAAGAATACCAGATCACCAACAGCGAACTCTAGAGGTCTTCTCGATGTGTCGGCCCAACTCTTCTGCTGATCTTGTGCTGCCTTCATATGATTTCGGATAGTATTAACCTTCTCTATTGTTTGCAGGATCAAATCCGGTCCCAACAATCTTCGTTCTCCAATATCGTCCCAACAAACGGGTGAACGACACTTGCGACCATACAACGCTTTGAATGGAGCCATCAAAATAGTCGCCTGAAAGCTGTTATTGTAAGAAAACTCCACCAAGTGTAGATGATCCTCCCACGAACCCTTGAAGTCTAACATCCAATCTCTCAACATGTCTTCAAGATTTTGGATCGTTCTCTCCGACTGGCCATCTGTCTGAGGATGATAAGCTGTGCTAAACTTCAATCGAGTCCCCAAACTTTTCTGTAAACTCCTCCAGAAGTGCGATAAGAATCGGGTGTCACGGTCTGAAACGATGCTCACGGGTACTCCATGCAATCTCACAATCTCTTGCATATACCGTTCTGCTAACGCTTACGTTGACTGACTAACTCGAAACGGAATGAAATGAGCCGCCTTGGTCAATCGATCAACAATCACCCAAACTGCATTGTTGCCCTTTGGACTCCGCGGTAAAGCTGTCACAAAATCCATGGTTATATGTTCCCACTTCCATTGAGGAATCGGAAGTGGTTGCAATAAACCAGCTACCCTTTGATGTTCAGCCTTAACTTGCTGACACACCAAGCACTTCACTACAAAACGGGCGATCTCCCTTTTCATGCCTTCCCACCAGAAATGCTGTCGTAGATCACGGTACATCTTCGTGCCTCCTGGATGTACGGAATATACGGAACTGTGCGTCTTCCTCATCACTTCTTCGCGAATGTCTCCTTTCGGCACACACAAATGGCTACCATAACGCAACGAACCATCCTCATGAATTAACAAGTCCGTTCGAAGTCCCGCTTCGATCTGTTCCGAAACTTCTGCAATCTTGGGTCCTGCGACTGCGCTGCTTTAATATTATCAATCAACGACGACTGTACTTGCAGCTGCATCAACTGTCCCGAAGAATGTGGTAGCACGATCTCCAACTCGAATCTCTGAAAATCTTCGATAAGCTCCTTTTGTGCAGTCAACATCCGAATTGCTGGCAACCGACTAAGCGCATCCGACATTACATTAACTTTCCCCGGATGGTACTTAAGATCAAGATCGTAGTCAGCCATCAGCTCCAACCATTTACGCTGCCACATGTTTAGCTCTTTTTGTGTGAACATATACTTTAGGCTTTTGTGATCGGTGCATACTTCGACTCTTTCGCCCAATAAGTAGTGTCTCCAAATCTTCAAAGCGAAAATCACTGCTGCTAGTTCCAAATCATGAGTTGGGTAATTCTTCTCATGGATCTTCAACTGTCTCGATGCGTAAGCTATAACTTTCCCATGCTGCATCAAAACACATCCCAAACCTTTCCCAGATGCGTCGCTATGAATCACCAATCCTCCGGAACCGTCTGGTACGGTCAAAATAGGAGCGGTTATCAATCTCTGCTTCAACGCCTCAAAAGATGACGCACACTTATCCGTTCATACGAACGGTACTTTCTTACGCGTAAGCTTGGTCAAAGGCTCAGCCAATCGAGCAAAATTCTCCACGAATTTTCTGTAATACTCGGCAAGTCCACGAAAACTTCTGATCTCTGCTACGTTCTTCGGAATCGGCCAATCTTGAACTGCTACAATCTTCTCAGGGTCAACGGTGATTCCATCTCCGGATACAACGTGCCCCAAAAACTTCACTTTTTCAAGCCAAAACTCGCACTTGCTCATCTTTGCATATAATCTTTCTTGCCTTACAGTCTGCAGTGCGATCTTCAAGTGTCTTGCATGCTCTTCTAGGCTCCCTGAGTAGACCAGAATATCATCGATGAACACCACTATAAACTGGTCCAAGAATGGTGAAAAGATTCGGTTCATCAAGTCCATAAATATCGCCGGTGCATTCATGACTCCGAATGGCATCACTAAATACTCGTAATGTCCATATCGAGTTCGGAACGCAGTCTTGCAAATATCCTCTGATTTAACTCGGACATGATGATATCTGGATTGCAAATCCAGCTCCGAGAATACCATCGCGCCACTAAGTTGCTCTAATAATTTGCCATGCGAGGGATCGGGTACTTGTTCTTAATAGTCACCCGGTTTAATTCTCGATAATCGATGCACATCCTCCTTGTGCCATCTTTCTTCTTTACTAGAAGAACTGGAGCTCCCCAAGGTGAACTACTGCTACGAATCCAACCCTTCTTTAGCAATTCGGTAACCTGCTTCTTGACTTCTTCCAACTCTACTGGTACCATAGGATAGTACTCCTTTGAGATTGGCGCTGCACCAGGAACAAGATCGATCGCGAACTCCACATCTCGTTTTGGCGGTAAACCCGAGATGTCCTCGAACACGTCTATGAACTCTCAAACTACAGCTGGCGCTTCCTCCTTATCAACTTCCATCGACAAAAGAATGGTGCTTGTCGGCCTAGCCCTAAACTCGACTGGCCCGACAGAACAACTACCTCCAGCAAAAGAAAACTCCGGATGTCCGGGAATCTGGAAAATCACTTTCTTTGCCCTACAATCAATGTGAGCGTGGAAAGTGCCGAGAAATTCCATTCCCAAGACAACAACACAACAACGGGATGCACCAGAATCGAATAATTCTAATGCGGGGAAAACATGAACAAGTAGGATACCTGAAACGACTTTATCTGAAGCCAAGATACTAAAGAAGATAAGCACGGTAAACATGATTCAGGCTGGCGATAAAACATCAACTGGTAAGCAATGAAACCGAGAGAAGTAAGGTAATATAACGACCATAAATCAAGGAAATGAATCAAGAATAGGACTCCAAGTTACTTAAATAGAGTACCACATTGTAACCATGCTGCAGTTCATAGTTAAAATCACATAACTCTGTTCAAGTCGCCCAAATCCTAGTATCAGAATAGAAAGAAACAATAGGGAACCAGAAGGTTTCAAGTCGAGATGCAAAGTTGCTTGCATATCGTCAAGACAAGGTCAAGAGAAAGATAAGATTCAAAAATGGCAAGATGGTAAAGTGGCAGGACATGCTCCTAGTTACGAGTATTCTGATTCGTGTATTGGGTCCAATACCCAACTACAAAAGAATCAAACCCGATTAACCTAAATCCTATGGCTCTGATACCAAATAAACCCTGTCACGCCCCGCTTCCCAGAGTGCGCTAAGATAGGCACGTGACAGAGCCAACCATACTACCTGTGGATAGGAAACATCCCTCCACAGTCACATTACGGCTGTCTAGAGATATCAAGAACAGTAGAAATAAAATAAACTATCTAGTACATGTCCATGAACCAGAATAAACGAGTCAAGAAATAATATGCGAAAGCAATAGATCCAAGTAACAATAACAATCTGGAAAGTACGTCCCAAATACGGGCTCACAACAGGAAATAAAAGTGCTGAAAGAAAACTAAACCAAAATACTAACAGGTCCTCACTGCTCGGCCTGTTCACTGAAATACTCCTGATCGGTCAGCTGCAAAGGTAGAGGATCTGGGCCATGCAAAACCCAGACGTCAGTGTGTCATAATATCAATAACAATACAATCAAAAGGTAACAGGACATGCAGGCATGCGTATGAACAATAATATGAGTATAACATTATCACGAATAAGGAACAGTGAAGGGTATAAGCACATGTGATGTGCAGTGAGTAATCTAAACTGTGCTACTGGGTTATCTATTCTAAAGTCTTCGAAATCAATTAATGTAATCCTCATCGTAACCCATCGGTGATTATTCCGTAATGCCCGGAAAAACGGCAAACAATAGGTATTCCGTAACGCCCGGAAAAACGACAAACAATGGGTATTTTGTAACGTCCGGAAAAACGGCAAACAATAGGTATTCCGTAACGCCCGGAAAAACTACAAACAATATGTATTTTGTAACGCCCGGAAAAACGGCAAACAATAGGTATTCCGTAACGCCCGGAAAAACGGCAAACAATATGATATCCCTTTGAGTTACGTTCGGTTACATTCTTGATTTCCCCATACCCCCAAGTTATGTGTTCAAGTCAGGTATTGATAAATCTGAAGCTAAAGCCAACACAGGATCAAGCAGGAACATGTTTGTCTATACAGACAATAGGATATGTCCATCGGGACATCATATCAGGATTGTCGGAATTAGAAACAGGATCAGGTAACATGTCAAGTAGTGATATATCAAGTCAAGTCAGGTAGTATACATGTATCAAGTCAGGTCAAGTAGTGGTGTATCAGGTCATTTCAAGTAGTGCACAGGTATCAAGCGGGTGCTCATAATCAAACTGTATTAAGTACGGGTGCACAAATAAAAGCATGGATGCACAATTAACGATCAGGGTTACATCATGACTAAGTAGGATGCACAATATCAAGCATGGAGTGTTTCCCCCAATCAGAGAAAAGCGCTGTTTTGAATTTCAAAATTCAAAAATTTAAGCAACGCTTCAGATCCGGTGCGCTGCGCGCTGCTCGCCGCATGCCAAACGCAGACGCGCTGGCGCCAGGTGCGCTGCGCCCTAGACAGTGCACCCCTAATCAGAGCAAAGCTCTGTTTCAAAATTCAAAATTTAAAAGTTGAACCAACGCTTCAGATCCAGCGCTCTGCGCTGCGCGCCACGTGTCGAACACGGGTGCGCTAGCGCAGTTGCGCTGCGCTCTGCGTGTCAAACACGGGTACGCTAGCGCAGTTGCGCTGCGTTCTGCGCTGCGCGCCACGTGTCGAACGTAAGTGCGCTAGCGCAAGGTGCGCCGTCGCTGGAATTAAAAATTCCCCCACCATCAGATCAAAAGATCTACTAATAATAAATTATTAATTAATTAGAACTAAAGTTCTGTTATGAAAAGATTTTTCAATCTTATTAAAACAAGAAGATTATCTTTTGTAAAACAGAAGCCGTAGGATCAAAGATCCAACGGTGAGAAATATTCCCAAATCAACCAGAGAAAGATCTCTTAAAACTGATTTAACAAATCATTTGGCTCTATATAAAGGCCCCTAGACTTAAAGTCTAAAAGATAGAGAGAATACAGAAGAAGAGAGAGAAAAAACCCTCTGCAAAAAAAGAACAAGCACTTAAGAAAAGAAGATTTTTCTTCATCTTCAAGGTAAAGAACTACGTTCTTGAATAACAGAGATAAAATCATCTCATTAAAAAAGAAGAACCCTCTTCTAAAAAGATCATAGATCTGAAAAAAGTCCAAGGTCTTTGATAAAAAGAAAAAGATCAAAATATCTAATCGTAAAAAAACTAAAAGAAGTATTTTTACTTCATTCACAGATCTTTGATCTATAAAGGCAGAGCCCTTTTATAAAAACAAGAACTTTTTGTTCTTGGATATTGAGGCAAAGCCTCCTTAGAAGAACATAAACTTGTTCTTTGATCTTAAAATTGATCAGATGCGCTTTGCGCTATTGAAAAGTGCCTTGCACTCATGAAATGCGCCCTTGCGCTCATTGGACCGGCGTACAGCGCCAAAACTTGCCACGTGTCAACCAGAGACACAATCTGCGCCTTGCGCTTCTGAAACAGGGCACTGTGCTCATGGGCTGACGCTCAGCGCCAAGCGCGCCATGAGTCACTTGCAGGCGCGCCAATAGACTAGCGCAAAGCGCTCATAAATTAGAAGCACAATGCGCTAATGAACTAGCGCAAAGCACTCATAAATTAAAAGCGCAATGCGCTAATGAACTAGCGCTAAGCGCAACACGTGTCCTCTTCGTGTGCGCTACCTGACAGAAGCGCAATGCACTCTTTAACTGGCGCAAAGCGCCTGGCGCGCCACGTGGCACATTGTCAGAACACAATTTGTTTCTGATACAAGACAAAAATGTCAGAGCCCAATGCCCAGCATTCTTAAAAGGGCTGAGCCTAAATAAAGGCTTAATAGCCAGAACAAAAAATAAAATGTTAAAACATTTTAATTGGACTTAGCCCAATTCTGGCCATAAGTCTTCAACTTATGTTGAACTGAGCACATCTGCTCTTTCAACCAACTCACCTTGGTTCAAAGGTACATCTCTTCACTGTCAAGACCCGAAAGTACGGAACATGACCGGCACTTAAACTACGAACGTCTCAAGGCGTACGCAATCTAAGTAAACCGAAAACCAAGAAATCCAAACCAAGAAAAGTAGTAGAGTGCAGGAAAAACCAACTTAAAGCAAGTAATTTCAATAGCATAAGCCGAATTATGCGGTTTTTAAAACATCAAAAATTTACTGAAAATTTCGGCAGAGTCTCCTTTGTAAATACTGGCCCCCAAACGGGATATAACATGAATAGTATACGAAATCAAGAAAAAGGCATCCCCAAGCGGGAGCTAGCTCTTCGTCAATCGACGGTCACAACCACACAAACAATATAATATACAACGCCAACGGCGAGGATCAAAACTCAAAAGGAAACTCAAAACCACCAGAAATATAACGAGCGACTCTAAGGTCGAAAGAATAAACAACACTGGTCTCTATCTCAAAAATACATGTTTGGTTGATGGAATTTACTAGATACAACTGAATAATATTATACAAGGTGATATGATAGGTACGATACAAGAAAAACCCACCTACTAGCAAGTCGCCCGAATGAAACTGAGCCCGCAACGCCGTAATGAAACCTGTACGGCAAACCTGCAAGAAACTGGGGCACAACGGGGGTGAGTTGCCAACTCGTGAATAGAAAAATATCTACGCACAGAAATCGCATAAATAACGCAACCTAGGTCAATGATCATGATATATCCTCAAATATATGTATAACAGGCAGCCTATAACAATGACTAGGGTAATATCTAACCCGAGTGTAATCTCATGTGCCCGTGCCAGTGCCTCAGGTAGCAATATATCATATGAATGAGGTATGAATGCATGAAAACAGAATACATGTAAATGAAGAAACTGTTTTCATAAATTAGTGAGATTTCCTTCGTATTTTTAAACTGAGGTATCATAATGAAATCAGTATCAACAGTGTCTAGCATCGACACAAAACATAAATCTCACTGTCTCGAAATATCAATGTCTCAATCCCAATATCTAGGGCGCCGTCAGTCCAGACCGGCCCCTACCATCCATCTCAAGACCACGACGGTATCCTCCGGATATCCGACGCGTCGGGTAATATCACCAGTAGGTAATCTGTCCCCTGCCAGGCTCAACGTCAACACCACATTCATCTTGCCCCGGGGTACCATACCGGGTCCACCATGTACCCGAAACGGTTCCTCCACTCCTCGAATCGGGTCTCGAAATCCATCAGCAAACCCATGGTGGACGATTCATACATCATAGGAAAACCGCACTTTTTATTTTAAAAGAGAGAAAATGTTTATTTATGTTTTTGCGGTTTTCCTCCAAATCCAGAAAATCTCATGGAAATCCGAATCCAAAACCTCAATAACACGTAAAATAGTGAATATGTGCATGTAAGAATCACTACGTCAAAAGACCCGCTAAAACATCATGTCGTATCTCAATACGAACCAAAACACATCACGGATCTTCTGCCCTCAAGCCCAATATCATCTACTCATCTCAAATCCCAATTACTATCCTCAAATCCAGTATATAAACACATAGTCCCATACCCATGTGTAAATATACACATCAATATATAATCCCATGTACGCACATATGAAAGAAGAATGTATGCAAATATGGGTGTGTGTGTATGTGTGGTGCAACCACTACCTAAGGTTTCGTAACCATGCGCCAATCCAACACCAATATCCATCTAAAATCATCAATAATAAATCCTAACAACATATCATAAATTGTTGGTGTGTATACGCATCCGTATACATCACAACGGACTGCGGGGGTGCTATACGCCATCCACCCGACTTCTCCCCGTAGATATAAATCTACTCACCTGGTCCTCGCTAGCCGGTGCCGACGTCGCCACGCGCTTGCTTGTCGTCTCGAAGTCCGCATGGGGTTACCTACATATCATAACGCACCATATCGCATTAAAACTAAATTCGAAATCGAAACGGCATACGAAAATCAAATCGGCACGCGTATCACGCATAGGTCCAAACCTATCGCCTACGCATGCAAGAATAGTCAAACCAACCCTCGATATCGATGTACAAACGTCAAACCATCAAGAAAAATCCAATCACACTCATTTGCACATTCACGAACACTAATTTTAATATAAACTAAGTTAAAACTCACAAAAACCCCAATTTCACTTAAAAAGTCATTTTTCCGAAAATCTAGCAAGCGCAATTCGCCGTTTTCGTACAAAACATGATGTTTAAATGAATGTAGCGGCCAATATACTTATTAAATATCTTAAATAAGTCATAGAAACAATTTCCGGAATTTAATCTCATTAAATTCCAAAAACCCTAATATTCTAGTTTACAAAAATACCTTTTTTAACAATTTCAAAGCAAAAATGCACAAACTACAATCTAGCTTAGATTTGCATGATCTAAAGCATTAAACCACACTTAATAAGGTTAATTAAGTCATGAAAAACCTAAACACATTTTTAATCCCAAGTATTTAACCAAATTCAAAAATCTAGTAGGCAAATTAGCACATTAATACAATTTTTTTAAAGTAACCATTAGCACTAGCTACAATCTTGTATTAACATGACAAAAAACCTAAATATAACACACAACCATACACCAATTTTACAAAACCCTAACTTGCATTCAAATTCATAACTTGAATTCCAAAACTTGCAATTAAACTCACATATCCAAATTAACACTTAATTAAATTAGCTTAAGAAATTAGTAACAAATTAAGCAACAAAAATGTTTAGAATTATACCCAAAACATATGAAGATCCACAAGCATCTATGGCCTCCCAAAATGCCCTCTTTTCACAAGGATCCATGCTATACGGGCTAAGCTAAAATGGGTAGGAGTCGGATTTGGATTTAGATTTGAATTTTGCATGGATTTTGAAGTGATTTGTGGATTTTTTTGATGAAGAAAAGAGTGGGATTTTGGGGGGGGGGGGAGGGCTGCTGCTGTTGGGAGGGAGGGGCTCGGCCTGATTGGGGTGTGAGGAGAGAGAGGGAGGTAGAGAAAATACAAGGGAGGAAAGTCAAGGTCAAGGTAAGGTCAAAAGTCCACCTAATTCACCCATTTTCTTTTCTTTTCTTTCATATCTTTTCCTTTGAAAATCAAGTGGGGAAAAATATGGTGGCTGCTGAATTCAGCCATGGGGGGGAGTAAGTGGGGGTGTGTGGGTGTGGGTACGGGTGTGGGGTGATGAAAAATGATAAATACAATACCCCAAGCATCCATTTACGCTAAAAAAAGCCTTTTTTCTTCAATAATTTCTAAACCGTTTTGGAAAATGATTTCGTTCCAAAAACCACATGATAAAATTTTATTTAATGTTTTATGATGCACAAAATTTGTTTCAACTCATTCCAATATGTAATTTTCCCTAATTAAATGTATTAGTGACGGCTTAAAATAATAATAAAATAATATTTTTTCAGAAAATTTGAAATTTCACCAGTGGCTCAATAAACACCAAATAATAGCAATTACATAGCTAGAATATGTATATTTAATTTTTATAATAAGATATTTGTATTTTGACTTTTTACAGAAAACCCCCTTATTTTACCGATTTTTTCGAAATTTCATCGAAACGATTTTCAAAACGTTACAATCTTCCCCCCTTAAAGAAATTCGGTCCCCGAATTTAAATTCAAACTCCCCCAAATACTAAAACATCTAAGAAAAACCATCAAGTCGTCGGGGCTCCGAAATTGTAACTACATAAAACAAATCGTAGCGCAGCGCATGCGCTTGAAAAATGAGCATATAACTCAAATCGAAACTCCGACAAGCATCCCGCAATCATCGGAGTCATGGAGAAGATATCAATGCCAAATCCAAATCAAAACCCATATGACATAACTCGAAACTATACATGTAAATATCGAATCTATATATGTAAGTATCTGAAGGAAATGCATGCCAAATCTCTTTATGTCGCTGTGCACGCGTATAACACTGCACAGTGGCGGACGTCTATCATAAGAAAATAACTATATACATATATACCTTTGTTTGAAATGTACGTTCCGCCGTTTTGGAAACAATTTAGAAGGGTCTCCTTGTTTTAAACATTTCGTGTCATATCAGACACGTAGGTAAATACTGAGGCTATAGCTCGCTTTTTGGAAATCCCTTCAATAACTATCAATGCATGCAAAATATATTCAGGTACTGTCCTCTGACTAGTCCTGCTCAGTATAAAAACATATAGCAATCATCATAAAAATGTACTGCTCTATACGAAATAAATCCCAAAATATGCACATGAATGCTACGTGCGTCTGGTGCGCACGGAAATCAAAATCCATGAATGTGCCATACATGCGCACAGAAACAACATCTAAGTGCATCGGGTGTGCACGAAACATCTGTCGTAGGCAACGTGTGTGCCTGACAGCAAAATCAGGTGCATCTGACATGCACGAAAAATCTCGAATTAGTGCATCTGGTGTGCACCAAATCGCATCTCGTAACAGGCGCCCAATAGGCGCTAAAAATCCAATCCGGTGCATAAAATGCACAAAACAAATGTCGAGCATCACCCTCGAAATCGAAATCCAGTGTATCCAAGTGCACAAAATACATGTCACTGCACTGCCAGCATATATAAACTATACAGAGTGCAGGAACCAAATCGCGTGCGTGTATACGCACAAAATCAACTCAACTGTTTAAAACCGTAAAATCACAAACATGTGAAACTAAAGCACGAAAACAATATCAAGTGCAACACTGTGCAAAGATCGTAAATCTTCAATCATCAAAATCAAATTATACGAATAAATCTGTCACGCCCCGCTTCCCAGAGTACGCAAGATTGGGCACGTGACATAGCCAACCATGCTACCTGTGGGTGGGAAGTATCCATCCACAGTCACATTACGGCTGTAGAGATATCAAGAACAAGATAAATAAACTATCTAACACATGTCCAAATCCATAATAGCAAGAGTCAATGATAAATAAGTGCGGAAGCAAATGATCCAATACAATAGTAGAAAAGTACGTCCCATAATGCGGGCTCACATCTGGAAATGAAAATGCAGGAAATAAAATTAATCACTACAGAACTCACAAATCAGCCTGCTGGCTGAAGTACTCCTGCTCGGTCGACGACAGTGGTAAAGAATCTGGGCCATGCAAAACCCAGACGTCAGCGCATCATGTCAACCAATAATATAATATGAACATGGTAATAAGCAATGCAGAGATAAACATGAAATAAGCAGTAGTATGTAACAAGCAGTGCAGGGTAGTGTGCAGTGGGTAACTAAACTGTTCTATCGGGTTTCTATTCTAAAGTCTTTGAAATCAATTGATGACTCGTCGATGTAACTCAATAGTATCTGTAAGTCGATGTACTACACCCCAATACTTGTGGGGAGGCGGAATTTTCAAAAACGAACTTGTTTAGTGAACGAACATCGACTAACCGCTTGAATCGAAGCTAAACTATAAATAACCAAACACAAAGTGTTTCTAAACTACTGTGTTTAGGGATTATACCTAATGAACCAACTCCTTCGTCTTTACGAACTCCTTGTTCTCCTCGGCCTTCTCGAAGTAGTAGACGATCCACCCGAGAGCAAAACTCCAAGCTTAGCCTCTAAACTTGAGGCAACTAACCTTCTTGGATTGCTAATCAAAGAAGATAGATTGAGATAGAGTGATGGTTATGGATTGTTTAGTCTTACTAACCCTTGTACTCAACTCATGAGAGGGGAGGATTAGTCTTTTGAAGAGAGAGAGCTTGAGGAGAGAGAATGTGTAGATAATAATGAGATGAGATTATTGAGTATCATAATAAATATGAAACATTCTCTTTTATGAAGAAAAGAATAATACATGATGAATAAGCATGCTTCACAAATATCTAATGGTGATTCATTATCATGAGTCATTAAGCATTTATTGTGCTTTAGTGACATGAATGAATCACCCTCATGACTCACTAATCTCATTCATTGCATATGACACCTAAACCTCCTTAGTCACCACTTCTAGAAGCTTCTCGCACAATTACGAGAACGCCCCTCCAATCCGCAAAAATACGGAAAAACTTTAGACTGTAAAAATCCAATAACCGGATACCAGTAACTGGCTTAAACCAAAGCCGACTGGTAAAAACTGTCCGAAAGTCGTACGCGCGTAAACGCACGTATGCGTCCGAACCCTTGTCGTAAAACCATACGACCTCTATATCGTTTCGCCTGGAATAGGAAACTCTCTGTGTGGGACTCTAGAGACTCGACTACTACGCTGGCAGTGGGTTTAACCACAGACCGCAAGCGGCACTAGCTGTACGTAACGGTCCCCAGGTAGTTGTCGATAAGAAGGCCGATGAGGAAACCCATCCGAACTCCTACTGAGTCTGATGTGACAATCTCCATACAGTCCGGTCCATTCGTCTTAGACTATCGCATATCCGGCCTAGGGGGCGGCAAGCGTCAGTCCCCTAATAGCGGTATAAGTCGTGTCGGAGGGAAGCCCATTACACCCTGAGAAACTACTGGAACCTACCAGCAAATCTCGCTTGCCCTGGCCAGGGACTTTGCGTAATGGCTCTCTGACACAGCGCGATATCAACTCCCAATACCGGGAGAGACGAATCCTGTCTAACCGCCACTGCCTCCAAGTGCTCGGGACTGCACCCAACTGCTACCTGTTTGCATGACTCCTTTGAGCCGTGGTAGGGTAGCAATCTAAGAACAGTGGGACACACTCGAGGCGAAGTAGCAGTGTCAAGTCTGCGGACTATGCTGTACTCATGTCACCTGGGAACTGTTTACTGACGACTGGTATAAAACCAACCAACAGTTCCCTGTGAGTCCTGTCCGGTGTACCCGTAACCTAACGAGCACCTGTATACTATCTCCAGTACAATGTACTGACGGCTGTGGGACAGACCATCTCCCCAACTGGGATGAGAAGCGTACACACTAGTCTACTCCGGAGTATCGATGCCCTGTCTCGATAATCCAACGACTAGGGACCTGAATAAGGATGTGCTTGTAGACTACCCAGCCCCCACTAGTGTGACTGCCATCACAACGCTGGTAGTCAAGCAAGATCCTAAGAGCTCTATCAATACGTACACTTACATATTAAGATAGAAAAACCAAGTAGCATACTACCATGTTTAGCAAGACTGTTATATACATGTGAATATCCCAAGCTTCCATAAAGTAATATACAAACTAGTATGATACAGTAATGGCCTTCTAGGGCATAAACACTAACAATCTCCCACTTGCACTAGGGCCATGTACTTGCATATCGAAGACCAATGATCTCGAGTAGCCTCTCGAACTGCGTCTGAGGTAGGGCCTTCGTGAATGGATCAGCAATGTTCTCTTCTGAAGCAACTCTCCGAACCTCGATCTCCTGACGATCAATGATCTCCCTGATCAGGTGATACCGCCTCAAGATGTGTCTGGACTTCTGATGGGACCTTGGTTCCTTCGCTAAAGCTATAGCTCCGTTGTTGTCGCAATACAGAGGTATTGGATCAACTATGGTAGGAACCACCTGAAGTTCTGTTAGGAACTTCATCCAGACTGCTTCTTTTGCGGCATCGCAAGCAGCTATATACTCCGCTTCCATCGTCGAGTCAGCAACTGTGTCCTGCTTGGAGCTCTTCCAGCACACCGCCCCTCCATTGAGGGTAAAGACATAACCCGACATGGACTTGGAATCGTCCTTATCACTCTGGAAGCCGGAATCAGCAAAGGCCTCCAACCTGAGGTCTTTTCCGCCGTAAACCAAGAACATCTCCTTAGTCCTCCTCAGGTACTTGAGAATGTTCTTTACTGCTATCCAGTGTTTCTCCCCTGGGTCTGACTGATACCGGCTCACCACGCTCAGTGCGTAAGCTACATCTGGTCTGGTACACAACATCGCATACATTATAGAGCCTACCGCAGAAGCGTAGGGTATAATAGACATGCGTTCCCTTTCCAAATCAGTCTTGGGAGACATCTCTTTGGAGAGGGTGATTCCGTGACAAGCCGGTAGATTACCGCGCTTAGAATCTTCCATACTGAATCTTTTCAGTACAGTGTCGATATACCTGGACTGCGAAAGTCCCAACATCCTCTTGGATCTATCACGATAGATCCGGATCCCCAGAATGTAAGAGGCATCACCCAGGTCTTTCATGGAGAACATGTGCGACAAGAATCCTTTGACAGATTGTAGCATAGGAATGTCATTTCCTATCAATAGAATGTCATCCACGTATAAGACGAGGAATACAACACTTCTGGCTACAACTTTACTATATATGTACGGTTCATCTGGATTTTTGATAAAGTCATATTCTTTGACTGTCTCATCAAAACAGATGTTCCAACTCCGCGATGCCTGCTTTAGTCCATAAATGGACTTAAGCAGCTTGCATACTTTCCCGCTGCTCCCACTCTGATTGAAACCCTCTGGCTGATCCATATAGACGCTCTCTTCTAAATGAAAAGTCGTCTTTACGTCCATCTGCCAGATTTCATAATCATGGAAGGCAGCAATAGCAAGAAGGACCCGAATGGATTTGAGCATAGCCACTGGAGAAAAAGTTTCGTCATAGTCCAAACCAGGTCTTTGACGAAAACCCTTTGCAACAAGTCTAGCCTTATAGGTTTCCACCTGTCCATCTACACCAATCTTTTTCTTGAAGATCCATTTGCATCCTATGGGTTTTACCCCATCTGGAGCAAAGTCCAAAGTCCATTCTTTGTTGGTGTACATGGACTCCATTTCGGTCCGCATTGCATCTAGCCATCGTACCGAGTCGCCGCTCTGGATGGCCTGCTGGAAATCAGTAGGTTCATCATCATCTATGATGCAATCCTCTCTATCCCCATCTATGAGAAAACCGTAGTATCTCTCAGGCGGATGAGACGGCCTACTACTCCTGCGGAGGGGTGCGGGAATGTCCTGTACTTCTTGAATCTCTGGTTCTACCAAACTTTCAGTAGCAGCTTGTGGTTCTGGAATTTCTTCCAGTTCTACTATGCTCCCACTCTTCTGATTTTCTAAAAATTCAGTTTCTAAGAAGCGGGCATGACGAGAAACAAAAACCTTTTGTTCCTCTGCGTAATAGAAACAATATCCTGTAGAGTTCTTTGGATATCCCACAAACTTACACTCTACTGAGCGTGCCTCGAGCATGTCCGGATGCTGCTTTTTTACAAAAGCTGGACATCCCCATGTCTTCAGGTACTGAAGATAGGGTTTCTTCCCACTCCACATCTGATATGGTGTGGTAGGCACAGTTTTGGTTGGAACTCTGTTCAAAAGATGTGTCGCTGATTCTAGCGCATATCCCCAGGAAGATCGCGGTAACTCAGCATTACTCATCATGGATCGTACCATATCCAATAGGGTTCGATTCCGTCTCTCCGATACACCGTTGTGCTGTGGAGTGTATGGAGGAGTAAGCTGAGAGAGAATTCCTTTCTCTTTTAGGTAACCTAGGAACTCGGCACTTAAGTATTCTCCACCTCGATCAGATCTCAGTGTCTTAATACTTTTGCCTGTTTGGTTTTCCGCTTCACTCTTGTATTCCAGGAATTTCTCAAAGGCCTCGGATTTATGCTTCATCAAGAAGACATGTCCAAGCCTAGAGAAATCATCTGTAAAAGTAATGAAGTAGGAATAACCACCTCTCGCATGTGTAGACATTGGACCACATACATCGCTGTGTATGAGTCCTAAGAGCTCGCTCGCTCTTACTCCTTGTCCAGTGAATGGAGTCTTTGTCATCTTTCCTTTGAGACAAGATTGACAAGTGTCATAAGATTGATATTCGAACGAGTCCAAATATCCTTCTCTATGCAACTTAGTCAACCTTCTCTCATTGATGTGACCCAGTCTACAATGCCATAAGAAAGTTTTATTTAAATCTGGAGACTTTCTTTTTAGTGTGTTCTGGACATTGAAAATTTAGAGTTGGTTTAAAACATATATTCCGTTATTTAGTGTACCTGACCCAATCAAACCATGATTAAGGTGGATGTTGACAACATCTGTTACAAACGTGAAATCATAACCTTTATTTGATAACAAGGAAACTGATATGATATTACACGTTAAGCTTGGTACAAAATAACAGTTATGTAAAACCAAAATGTGTCCACTCGTCAATCCTAGGTGATAATCCCCGACGGACGCAGCTCCCACGCTAGCTCCGTTAGCAACCTTTAGGGTCATATCACCTTCCTTCAGCACTCTACGGTTTCTCAGTGCCTGCAATGAATTGCAAATATGAGATCCTGATCCGGTATCCAATACCCAGGAAGTAGAGTTGATCGACAGACAATTCTCAATTACAAACACACCTGAAGTCGAAGCCACAGCTTGCTTCGGTTCCTGGTTCTTGGCGTTCCACGCCTTGCAATCCTTCTTCCAGTGCCCTTTCCTGTGACAATGGAAGCACTCATCCTGGCCAACTACCGGTGCTGCAAACTTTTTCTTTCCCTTCCCTCCCACCTTACTAACACCTCCTCTAGGTCTGGGTGCGGCCTTCTTCTTCCTTCCTTTGGCCTTAGCCTTGGACCCGGAAGAAGATGTACCGCCAACAAACATAGCGGGTGTTTCCCTTGAATTCTTCAAGGTGCCCTATGCACTCCTTAACATGTTCAGGAGTTCCGGAAGTTCAACTTCTTTTCTTTGAATGTTGAAGTTCAGGATAAACTGGGCGTAGGTGTGAGGAAGGGACTGGAGAATATGGTTTGTATAGAGCTCATTATCCAAAGTCTTCCCAAGGTCTGCGAGCTCTTCTATATAGCCGATCATCTTTAGGACATGTTCTCCTACCGATGACCCGACAGCCAACCTCGCTCGAAACAAGTTCTTAGAGGTCTCGTATCTTGCTATACGAGATTGCTCTCCATAAAGTTCCTTTGTATGGAGAAATATGCCATTAAGGTCCATATCCTCGTGCCTCCTCTGATGTTCATTGTTCATCGAGGCAAGCACGATGCACTTGGCTTTCGCGCAATCTAAATCCCAGGTTTTGCGGATTTCCTTATCTGCATTGCTGGATTTGGGACCAGGGACAGCAGGTGCCGTAGTGGTGAGGATGTACCCCAGTTTGTCATAGGTCAAAGCCATTTTGACATTCCGCAGCCAATCTTTATAGTTTGGCCCTGTCAGTATATTTTTCTCTAAAAGTAACTTAAGTCCAGTCATTTTCAGGGTCGCTGCAATTAGGAGAGAGAGAAGAAAACTCTTTAGCATGATGCTCTTGCAAGTTTAGAGTGGTTTTTAGTTTATCTAAACTGGATGGCTCCCATTGTTTCTCGAATCCTTCCTCAAACCATAAAAGAAGAATTAGCCAGGACTATTCTCACCGTACAATACTTGCTTAACCGTTCAGCCAGGCTGGTGTCGATACTTCGAGGGAGGTTTTCCAACGCTTTCGCGAAGTTCCTTAATTAAATAACCTCTTTTCTCTGGGGGCGTAACCCCGCTGACACTTTTCTGGACACCTACTAGGTTTATAGCATTGATCGTTAAGTGACGAATATCCTGATAAGTAGCATATACTCACAGTAGGATCGGGATCCAAATATCATCGTATGATAATGTTGAAGGAATCCTACCAACATTCATCAAACTCCAAATGGTATGCATCTCTTTGCAAATTTCAGTTTCTTTAGAAATTCCCGATATATGTTTTTGCCCCATGCTCTTATGACCTTGACGTATGCCAACAAATCATAAGTCACATGTCAAGTTCTGCCCATCATTATCTTGTTAATTTGAACCCACCCGTATATACCCTTGACGTATGCCAACAAGGTAATGCGAATGTCCCAAACCAACACATCTATCTATGCAACAAATGAATACCCCAGCAGCTACCAAACACTATGCCTTGACGTATGCCAACAAGCATAGCTTGAATACTACTGACCATCCATAAGAAATGACGGAGGGCTACGACTGGTTTTGGCGAAACCGTGAACGTAGTGAACTTGATATAACCGAAGGAACCTGATAGCTTTTAAAAGGAGTGGTTAAAGCTCCGCATTTAAAAATATCTGTTTTTAAAATTAACCGAGTGGTTTCTTTTAAATTGTTCCAATGATTTAAACTTGGTTTATTTTCTTTGCATTATAGATAATGCGTCCCATCATTAACCTATCATTGCAGAAAACAACGAAAATATGACGTCCTCTTATGCCATCTGCATTCGCCACTGGGTCCCGTCATCACCCGTTAGGTTACTTAACTAACGACAGAGCGGGGACTGGGCTAGCGCGGGTGTAAAACTTAAGTGATGTCTAAAATAGCTACAATATATATAGATATTTTACATTCGTCTGACGCAATGATATACATTCCAGAACACAGATAAACTTTATTGGATTTGCAAGCAATCTGTATTTCTTTTGAGCCTGCAAGAAAAGACAGATTACACAGTTGTGATGAATAGCCGTAACCCCACCCAAGATCCCTACGGGTACGGAAAACTACCCGCCCGGCAGTTTGTGTACCCCACCTTGGATCTGTCCTAGGTGCAAAAACAGTAAAATGAAATAATACAACGGTGGCTACAACCGCAATCTGGATGTGCCCCGCAAAATAATATTACAACAAATTACATTTACAACAAATGAATTAAATAATAATCCATTTCAAAACCCCGGCTATACACCACAACAGTCCAATACAGTTTATATGCACAAACAGATATAACCATTACAGAAATGTGCAACCCCCTGCCAACCGACATACTAGCAGTTAGGGGAGGTTTACGAACACATTATACAATCACAGATATAATCCAATATGCAAATACTGTACAATTTCGATCGATTAAACACCATTAATATTGCTCCAATACTGCTCTGTAAAACTGAAACCTGAGCAAATATTAAATATTCCAGAAAATCCCAAATACCACAGAGAAGCAACACAGGAAATTTGGGTTCCTGACTCGGCAACTCGGCGGCGGAAGCGCGGCGGATCGGTGCGATCCGCCGCGGTTCCGCGGCCGCGTCGCCGATTCAGGAGCCCAAATTTCTTGGGTGTTCTTATGGTGTCTTTTCAAGCTTTCTGAACTTACCTGAAAAATTTTTGGACTTCATTTAAATTTCGACAGAAACTTGACAGTTCGGGGTTTTCCGGTTTCGTTTTTTCCGTTCGAAATTCGTACAAATTTGTAATTAAGTTATTTATTGTTTAGCGAGGCTCTGATACCACTGTAAGTCGATGTACTACACCCCAATACTTGTGGGGAGGCGGAATTTTCAAAAACGAACTTGTTTAGTGAACGAACATCGACTAACCGCTTGAATCGAAGCTAAACTATAAATAACCAAACACAAAGTGTTTCTAAACTACTGTGTTTAGGGATTATACCTAATGAACCAACTCCTTCGTCTTTACGAACTCCTTGTTCTCCTCGGCCTTCTCGAAGTAGTAGACGATCCACCCGAGAGAAAAACTCCAAGCTTAGCCTCTAAACTTGAGGCAACTAACCTTCTTGGATTGCTAATCAAAGAAGATAGATTGAGATAGAGTGATGGTTATGGATTGTTTATTCTTACTAACCCTTGTACTCAACTCATGAGAGGGGAGGATTAGTCTTTTGAAGAGAGAGAGCTTGAGGAGAGAGAATGTGTAGATAATAATGAGATGAGATTATTGAGTATCATAATAAATATGAAGCATTCTCTTTTATGAAGAAAAGAATAATACATGATGAATAAGCATGCTTCACAAATATCTAATGGTGATTCATTATCATGAGTCATTAAGCATTTATTGTGCTTTAATGACATGAATGAATCACCCTCATGACTCACTAATCTCATTCATTGCATATGACACCTAAACCTCCTTAGTCACCACTTCTAGAAGCTTCTCGCACAATTACGAGAACGCCCCTCCAATCCGCAAAAATACGGAAAAACTTTAGACTGTAAAAATCCAATAACCGGATACCAGTAACTGGCTTAAACCAAAGCCAACTGGTAAAAACTGTCCGAAAGTCGTACGCGCGTAAACGCACGTATGCGTCCGAACCTTTGTCGTAAAACCATACGACCTCTATATCGTTTCGCCTGGAATAGGAAACTCTCTATGTGGGACTCTAGAGACTCGACTACTACGCTGGCAGTGGGTTTAACCACAGACCGCAAGCGGCACTAGCTGTACGTAACGGTCCCCAGGTAGTTGTCGATAAGAAGGCCGATGAGGAAACCCATCCGAACTCCTACTGAGTCTGATGTGACAATCTCCATACAGTCCGGTCCGTTCGTCTTAGACTATCGCATATCCGGCCTAGGGGGCGGCAAGCGTCAGTCCCCTAATAGCGGTATAAGTCGTGTCGGAGGGAAGCCCATTACACCCTGAGAAACTACTGGAACCTACCAGCAAATCTCGCTTGCCCTGGCCAGGGACTTTGCGTAATGGCTCTCTGACACAGCGCGATATCAACTCCCAATACCGGGAGAGACGAATCCTGTCTAACCGCCACTGCCTCCAAGTGCTCGGGACTGCACCCAACTGCTACCTGTTTGCACGACTCCTTTGAGCCGTGGTAGGGTAGCAATCTAAGAACAGTGGGACACACTCGAGGCGAAGTAGCAGTGTCAAATCTGCGGACTATGCTGTACTCATGTCACCTGGGAACTGTTTACTGACGACTGGTATAAAACCAACCAACAGTTCCCTGTGAGTCCTGTCCGGTGTACCCGTAACCTAACGAGCACCTGTATACTATCTCCAGTACGACGTACTGACGGCTGTGGGACAGACCATCTCCCCAACTGGGATGAGAAGCGTACACACTAGTCTACTCCGGAGTATCGATGCCCTGTCTCGATAATCCAACGACTAGGGACCTGAATAAGGATGTGCTTGTAGACTACCCAGCCCCCACTAGTGTGACTGCCATCACAACGCTCGTAGTCAAGCAAGATCCTAAGAGCTCTATCAATACGTACACTCACATATTAAGATAGAAAAACCAAGTAGCATACTACCATGTTTAGCAAGACTGTTATATACATGTGAATATCCCAAGATTCCATTAAGTAATATACAAACTAGTATGATACAGTAATGGCCTTCTAGGGCATAAACACTAACAGTATCCCGTGTGTGCCCGGGATCACGGTCAAGATTCTCGTGGCTGAATTCGAGACGTGCCGCTAGGCAGTAACAAGTAGCAGGATGGGTGAGTGATGTCAGCATCATCACTCCGGGGCTGGCCTAGCCCGTAAGACTGATCAGAACAGGTATCGAACTGTTGAGTTACAAGTCGGTTTCACCTTTGATTTCCCCATACCCCCAAGTTATGTATGTCAAGTCAGGTATTCCGTAAACAAGGACTAATGCCAACACAGGATCAGGTACAAGCAGGTTTGTCTGGATAGACAACAGGAATGGTCCATGAGGACTCCATGTCAGGTTTGTTGGCATTAGGCATGAGATCAGGTAACAGGTCAGGTCATGGTACAACAGGTTGAGTCGATAGTAAAGGGTACCATGTCCGGTGCATCGGTATATGTATATCATATGTAGCAAGGTCAGGTTAATATATAACGCAATCGAGGGTGTGCTCACAACAGGTATACAATCGAATAAGGAATAACAGCAGGAAAAAGTAAACAACGGTAACAGTTCATTTAATCACAATGGTGCATTGATATAGTGCAGTTGTATTATCATATTAACAGGTTCGAGCACCCTTGGGGTGCAATAATCATAAGGTAGTGCAATATCAACACCAGAAGGTAATAAAGCTACATGTGTACGGCTATCGTCCTTTAAACAGTAAAAATGATTAACCGGTAGTTTCGTTATTAGGGTTAAAGTGGCAATTGTGATTTTAAGTTACAGTATCATGATATATGTCATATTTCGTCCAAATGAGAAAAGTAACTACACTTAGTTAATCTTTGCAAGTTTAATGAGTCAAGCACACTTAATTTGCATAGCATAGCATGTAGCAAGTAATCCTTGCCTCGACGGTTCCGCGAACCGGGAAAAACGAACGTAACGTCGGCGGAAAACACGCGACGGATGCACGGGTCACGGATCGAGTCCAAACAACGAACAACGGAACCACGCGGACCGGGGTACCTCGCTGGAAAGTCGGGTCAAGTCGTCGGCACGGCCGGATTCCGGCGAAATGTCAAAACAGCGACGACGGTTAGCAAACTATGCACGGACAAACAAGCGACCAGCGAAGGGAAAAGGGAAGGGGAGAGGTCATGAGAAACTTACTGGGATATCAAGGATGGCAACCGCGATGGGGTCGACGGCGATGGGCTCCGGCGGTGAACAGTGAACGCGGCAAAAGGCTGGAGGTGGCTGGATCGGGTGGTGCTGTGAGTAGGGGGAGGTAATGGCCGGGGTTTGGTTGCAGGGGAAGAGGAGGTGGTCGGCGGTGGCGCGGGTGACGACGACGAGAGTCGACGGCGGCGATTTCCGGCAAACCCGAGGAGGTGGTTGGGTTCGCGGTCCGGGTTCTGTTGCAGCGCCGGCGAGGGAAGGAGGAGGAAGGTGGAGAGGTCAGGAAGAGGGCGAAGGGAGGAAGTTGGCGTCGTCGGCGACGAGAGGCGGCGGCGACGGCAAGCGATGACGGTGCAGGTGGCCACGGCGCTGGGTTGCAGGCGCTGGAAGGAGGTAGAAGGGAGGAAGGAGGTGCGGTCGCGGCTGCGGAGGCAAGGGTGATGGTGGCGTCGGCGACGGGGACACGGCTGGCTAGGGTTACGACGAGGCTAGGGTTCTGCGTGGGTTGTGGGTTCTCGCGATGGAAAGGAAAAGAAATATATAGGGATAGAGAGAGAGAGAGAGATTATAGGAAGGGAGAGAGAGAGATTAGAGACAGAGAGAGAAAGATATAGAGAGACGGAGAGAGAAAGATAGTGTTAAAGGTGGGGCCCACGAGGGATTAAGTCCCTCGTGATTGGCTGAGGTCGTGGAAACAGTTAAATTTAAAAGATTTGAAAGGGATATAATAGTAACAGATTAAGGTTTTAGAATATATTATGGTTTTAGAATATTTAATTAAATTGGGATTTTGGCGCTAAATGAAATATTTCCAAATCGCGCCCGGGTTGCGCCCAAATATTCGAAATTCAAATAATAGGATTTTAAGCGGGTTCCAATTTTTAAAATGAAATGTTTTATGATTAAAATGCATGCCCCCAAGTCGGACACTCGCACGCGCGCGTAGCCGTCCAAACTCGCCCGTTTCACCGAACGGGATGAAAACTCGACGCGCGGACGCTACCACGCGACTAGGGGTGACGAGTAGGCCAATATGGATATTTTTAATTTCATTTTAGGTGTTAAAATTTGTTATATGCATAACTGACTTAGCCAGATGAAATTTCACAGTAAGTCCCAAACAAGCAAGATAAATAAAATGAGTGATATTTAATGCTCCACCGAAAACAGGAAAAGTAGTATTGGGCTCGGGTGTTACATCATACCCAACTACAAAAGAATTTCGTCCTCGAAATTCCAAGGGTACAAGATAGTGAAATACAGGAAAAGGTGAGGAAATTTCTGTCGGATCTCGTCTTCTCGCTCCCAAGTGTATTCTCCATGCGATCGATTACCCCAAGAAATTAGCACAAGGGGGATAACCTTGTTCTTAAGAACCTTTTCCCTTCGATCCTTGATTTCAACCGGTCGCTCCTCAAAAGTTAGGTCCTCCCGTACAGTTAACTCCGAATGATCCAAGACGTGGGTTTCATCTCGAACATACCTCCGTAGTTGAGATACATGAAACACATCGTGCACACCTGCCAAGGACTGTGGTAACGCCAAACGGTACGCTACTTCTCCAACACGCTCCAATATCTCGAAGGGTCCAACGAATCGAGGACTAAGCTTTCCCGACTCCCAAAACGAATCACTCCTCTAGTCTGTGAGATCTTCAAGAATACCAAATCACCCACGACGAACTCTAGAGGTCTTCTTGACGTGTCAGCCCAACTTTTCTGTCTGTCTTGAGCTGCCTTCATATGCTTCCTGATTGTATTCACCTTCTCGACTGTCTGTACTACCAAATCTGGTCCTAGTAACCTTCGTTCACCAACATCATCCCAACACACAGGTGAACGGCACTTACGACCATATAAAGCTTCAAACGGAGCCATCTGAATAGTCGCTTGGAAGCTATTGTTGTACGAAAACTCCACCAAGTGTAGGTGATCCTCCCAAGAACCTTTGAAGTCCAACATGCATGCCCTCAACATATCTTCAAGAGTTTGGATCGTTCTCTCCGATTGTCCATCAGTTTGAGGATGATAAGCTGTGCTAAACTTCAATCGAGTCCCCAAACTTTCTTGTAAACTCCTCCAGAAGTGCAACAAGAACCGAGTGTCCCGATCGGACACGATGCTCACCGGTACTCCATGCAATCTTACAATCTCCTGCATGTACCGCTCTGCCAAAGTCTCCGTCGATTGACCAACCCGAAAAGGAATAAAGTGAGCTGCCTTGGTCAACCGATCGACAATCACCCATACTGCATTGTTGCCCTTTGGACTCCGCGGTAAAGCCGTCACGAAATCCATGGTTATATGTTCCCACTTCCACTGAGGAATCGGAAGTGGTTGCAACAAACCAGTAACCCGTTGATGTTCAGCCTTACCTTGCTGACACACCAAGCACTTTGCCACAAAGCGAGCAATCTCCCGTTTCATACCTTCCCACCGGAAATGCTGTCGAATATCTCGGTGCATCTTTGTACCTCCTGGATGTACAGAGTAAGCTGAACTGTGTGTCCCCTTCATAAGCTTTTCACGACATCTCCCTTTGGCACACACACACGGCTACCATACCTCAACGAACCATCATCGTGGACCAGTAAATATGTTCGTAGTCCGGCTTCAACCTGCTCTCGAAACTTTTGCAGTCTAGGATCCTGCGATTGTGCCGCTTTAATCTTCTCAACTAAGGACGACTGTACTTGCAACTGCATCAACTGTCCCATAGAATGTGGTAGCACAACCTCCAAGTCAAATCTTCGAAAAACCGCAATGATCTCCCTCTGTGTAGTCAATACCTGAATCGCTGGTAACCGACTAAGCGCATCCGGCACGACGTTAACTTTTCCCGGATGGTACTTAAGATCAAGGTCGTAGTCGGCCATCAGCTCCAACCATCTGCGTTGCCTCATGTTCAACTCCTTCTGAGCGAACACATACTTCAAACTCTTGTGATCTGTAAAAACTTCGACTCTCTCGCCCAAAAGGTAGTGTCTCCAAATTTTCAAGGCGAAGATCACGGCCGCAAGCTCCAAGTCATGAGTCGGGTAATTCTTCTCATGGGTCTTCAGTTGTCTTGATGCGTAAGCTACGACCTTCCCATTCTGCATCAAAACACATCCCAATCCTTTTCCAGATGCGTCGCTGTGAATCACCAGTCCTCCGGAAGTGTCTGGCATGGTCAGAATAGGGGCGGTTATCAACTTCTGCTTCAACGTCTCGAAAGTTAAAGAACATTTATCCGTCCAAACAAAAAGGTACTTCCTTGCGCGTAAGCTTGGTCAACGGCTCTGCCAAACGAGCGAGGTTCTCCACAAATCTCTTGTAGTATCCGGCTAAACCAAGGAAACTTCTTGTCTCAACCACATTTCTTGGAATAGGCCAATCTCGAACTGCTGCAATCTTTTCGGGATTGACAGCGATGCCATCGCCCGACACAACATGCCCCAGAAACTTCACTTCTTCCAGCCAAAATTCGCATTTACTCATCTTCGCATACAATTTCTCCTGTCCCAGTGTCTGCAGTGCGTTCTTCAAATGCTCAGCATGCTCCTCCAAACTCTTCGAGTAAACCAGAATATCGTCAATGAATACCACAATAAACCGGTCCAGGAATGGTGAAAAGATTCGGTTCATCAAATCCATGAATATTGCCGGCGCATTCGTTACTCCGAAGGGCATCACCAGATACTCGAAATGTCCATACCGAGTTCGAAACGCCGTCTTGCAAATATCTTCCGCTTTCACTCGGACCTGGTGATATCCGGATCGCAAATCCAGTTTCGAGAATACTCTCGCGCCACTAAGCTGCTCAAAAAGTTCTCCAATGCGAGGGATCGGGTACTTGTTCTTAATAGTCACCCGGTTCAATTCTCGATAATCAATGCACATCCTTCTCGTGCCATCCTTCTTCTTTACTAAAAGAACTGGAGCTCCCCAAGGCGAGTTGCTGCTTCGAATCCAACCCTTCTCAAGTAATTCACCAACTTGCTTCTTAACTTCTTCCAATTCCACTGGTGCCATCGGATAATAAGCTTTAGATACTGGTGCTGCACCAGGAATAAGGTCAATCGCGAACTCCACGTCTCGCTTCGGCGGTAAGCCCGATATATCTTCAACTACGTCCATGAAATCGCGAACCACCACCGGTTCTTCACAACCATCAACTTCCATAGCTGCAAGAACACTGTTTGTCGGCCTAGCCCTAAATTCGACTGGCCCGACAGAACTGCCTCCTTACCGCAACTGCTGTCTGCATCGTTGGCCGCGAAAGGTCCAGCGAGACTACTGAGTCTCGTCCATTCTGCTGCATGCACGTCCACGGGCACTCTATTCTGCCTTAGTCCGATGAACTTCTCTTCCTTTTCCTCCCGTGCAGTCCGCGGGAAGAATTTCTCCAGGAACTCTTAGAAAACTCCGCCTAACTGATCGGCTTGGGCAAGCGGGTCTCCTCCACAAGCCACCACTCTCGGGCGTAATCCACTAGCTGAATGCGCACCACATCAACTCCTTTGTCCTCTGGAATCTGTGCCGCAATCAGCAAATTCTCCGTGCCGACTAGCCACTGCTCGGCTGGCAATGGCTCCTTTAAACCAGTAAATGTAGACGGACCCAAAAGTCTGAAATCTGCTACGGTCCCTACTCGGTCAACTGGTCTAGTTCCAACATCGTTCACAGACTGCTGAACGATCTGCAAACCTTCCTGAAACGAGTCCGCTTGCTGCTGGATCAGCTCGGTCTGTTTCTTTGATTTCCAGCATTCCTCTTATCACTCCAAGCATGGCAGCTTCGTTCACACGCCTCTGGTACGTCTTCAACTTCTTACCTGTCATAATCCTGAACTCAAAACACCCAACATTAGCATGATGATAGATTCTGATTGTGGATCAAGGCTAGAACTCCAAGATACTTAAATAGAGTACCGCATTGTAACTATGCCGCGGTATCATAGCCACAATTACTTAACTCCACTCAAGTCGCCTAAGTCCTAGAGATAACAAGAAATCAGGTTTTCGAGTTAACATGCAAAGTAAGTTTGCACGTCGACATAATCCGGAAGAATGTGATTCAAGAATGGTAAAACGGTCAAGGTGGTAGGACATGTTTTCCTAAGCACGGGTATTCTGATTCGTGTATCGGGTACAATACCCAACTACAAAAGAATCATCCCAACTAACCTATGGCTCTGATACCAAAAGAACCATGTCACGCCCCGCTTCCCAGAGTACGCAAGATTGGGCACGTGACATAGCCAACCATGCTACCTGTGGGTGGGAAGTATCCATCCACAGTCACATTACGGCTGTAGAGATATCAAGAACAAGATAAATAAACTATCTAACACATGTCCAAATCCATAATAGCAAGAGTCAATGATAAATAAGTGCGGAAGCAAATGATCCAATACAATAGTAGAAAAGTACGTCCCATAATGCGGGCTCACATCTGGAAATGAAAATGCAGGAAATAAAACTAATCACTACAGAACTCACAAATCAGCCTGCTGGCTGAAGTACTCCTGCTCGGTCGACGACAGTGGTAAAGAATCTGGGCCATGCAAAACCCAGACGTCAGCGCGTCATGTCAACCAATAATATAATATGAACATGGTAATAAGCAATGCAGAGATAAACATGAAATAAGCAGTAGTATGTAACAAGCAGTGCAGGGTAGTGTGCAGTGGGTAACTAAACTGTTCTATCGGGTTTCTATTCTAAAGTCTTTGAAATCAATTGATGACTCGTCGATGTAACTCAATAGTATCCCGTGCGTGCCCGGGACCACGGTCAAGATTCTCGTGGCTGAATCCGAGACGTGCCGCTAGGCAGTAACAAGTAGCAGGATGGGTGAGTGATGTCAGCATCATCACTCCGGGGCTGGCCTAGCCCGTAAGACTGATCAGAACAGGTATCGAACTGTTGAGTTACAAGTCGGTTTCACCTTTGATTTCCCCATACCCCCAAGTTATGTATGTCAAGTCAGGTATTCCGTAAACAAGGACTAATGCCAACACAGGATCAGGTACAAGCAGGTTTGTCTGGATAGACAACAGGAATGGTCCATGAGGACTCCATGTCAGGTTTGTTGGCATTAGGCATGAGATCAGGTAACAGGTCAGGTCATGGTACAACAGGTTGAGTCGATAGTAAAGGGTACCATGTCCGGTGCATCGGTATATGTATATCATATGTAGCAAGGTCAGGTTAATATATAACGCAATCGAGGGTGTGCTTACAACAGGTATACAATCGAATAAGGAATAACAGCAGGAAAAAGTAAACAACGGTAACAGTTCATTTAATCACAATGGTGCATTGATATAGTGCATCTGTATTATCATATTAACAGGTTCGAGCACCCTTGGGGTGCAATAATCATAAGGTAGTGCAATATCAATACCAGAAGGTAATAAAGCTACATGTGTACGGCTATCGTCCTTTAAACAGTAAAAATGATTAACCGGTAGTTTCGTTATTAGGGTTAAAGTGGCAATTGTGATTTTAAGTTACAGTATCATGATATATGTCATATTTCGTCCAAATGAGAAAAGTAACTACACTTAGTTAATCTTTGCAAGTTTAATGAGTCAAGCACACTTAATTTGTATAGCATAGCATGTAGCAAGTAATACTTGCCTCGACGGTTCTGCGAACCGGGAAAAACGAACGTAACGTCGGCGGAAAACACGCGACGGATGCACGGGTCACGGATCGAGTCCAAACAACGAACAGCGGAACCACGCGGACCGGGGTACCTCGCTGGAAAGTCGGGTCAAGTCGTCGGCACGGCCGGATTCCGGCGAAATGTCTAAACAGCGACGACGGTTAGCAAACTACGCACGGACAAACAAGCGACCAGCGAAGGGAAAAGGGAAGGGGAGAGGTCATGAGAAACTTACTGGGATATCAAGGGTGGCAACCGCGATGGGGTCGACGGCGATGGGCTCCGGCGGTGAACAGTGAACGCGGCAAAAGGCTGGAGGTGGCTGGATCGAGTGGTGCTGTGAGTAGGGGAAGGTAATGGCCGGGGTTTGGTTGCAGGGGAAGAGGAGGTGGTCGGCGGTGGCGCGGGTGACGACGACGAGAGTCGACGGCGGCGATTTCCGGCGAACCCGAGGAGGTGGTTGGGTTCGCGGTCCGGTTTCTGTTGCAGCGCCGGCGAGGGAAGGAGGAGGAAGGTGGAGAGGTCAGGAAGAGGGCGAAGGGAGGAAGTTGGCGTCGTCGGCGACGAGAGGCGGCGGCGACGGCAAGCGGCGACGGTGCAGGTGGCCACGGCGCTGGGTTGCAGGCGCTGGAAGGAGGGAGAAGGGAGGAAGGAGGTGCGGTCGCGGCTGCGGAGGCAAGGGTGATGGTGGCGTCGGCAACGGGGACACGGCTGGCTAGGGTTACGATGAGGCTAGGGTTCTGCGTGGGTTGTGGGTTCTCGCGATGGAAAGGAAAAGAAATATATAAGGATAGAGAGAGAGAGAGATTATAGGAAGGGAGAGAGAGAGATTAGAGACAGAGAGAGAAAGATATAGAGAGACGGAGAGAGAAAGATAGTGTTAAAGGTGGGGCCCACGAGGGATTAAGTCCCTCGTGATTGGCTGAGGTCGTGGAAACAGTTAAATTTAAAAGATTTGAAAGGGATATAATAGTAACAGATTAAGGTTTTAGAATATATTATAGTTTTATAATATTTAATTAAATTGGGATTTTGGCGCTAAATGAAACATTTTCAAATCGCGCCCGGGTTGCGCCCAAATATTCGAAATTCAAATAATAGGATTTTAAGCGGGTTCCAATTTTTAAAATGAAATGTTTTATGATTAAAATGCATGCCCCCAAGTCGGACACTCGCACGCGCGCGTAGCCGTCCAAACTCGCCCGTTTCACCGAACGGGATGAAAACTCGACGCGCGGACGCTACCACGCGACTAGGGGTGACGAATAGGCCAATATGGATATTTTTAATTTCATTTTAGGTGTTAAAATTTGTTATATGCATAACTGACTTAGCCAGATGAAATTTCACAGTAAGACCCAAACAAGCAAGATAAATAAAATGAGTGATATTTAATGCTCCACCGAAAACAGGAAAAGTAGTATTGGGCTCGGGTGTTACAAAATCACCCAAAACATCGAAATCAATAATGGCGGAACAGTGCCGCTCAAGCGCATCCTCTAAGAATCTCGGCCAGCTGCCATGGTCCCTAGTGGGACGTCTCGTCGATGATCATGAACTCTGTCCTGCTGATGTGCGTAACCATGGCCACTCCTGGGTCAAGGTCTTCACTGTGAATTACCAATCTTTCGGTCCATCGGCTCATCGGCCCTGTCGGGTGTGCTAACGGGGACGGTTCCGTTCTGGCACTTCTCTGGTCATCTTTTGGTCAATCATCGCGACCACTCGTAAGACAGCATATCACTGGCGTCGGCCTCTGGCTCTCTGAATGTACATGACACATCTGATCCTGGGTGCAAGTATCATTGCAGCAGTGTCCTGGAAGGAATCCTGCTCACAGTCTCTTCCATGTCTCGTCTCTGCCAACTGTCCGGAAGTCATTGTCCTTTCCTATATCTGCATCTTGCTCGGGAACGACTGCATACTCATCGCGACTCCTTCTGGAAGGTAAGTCTAAGTACCATGCCTCGGCATGCGCATCGCCTCTCTGATGTCGGCGGAGTGGAAAGTCATCTCATCTAGATCTGGTGCGAACCTCTTACTCCACTTTTCTCTAATGTCGTCTGCTTTGGACTCGTCTCGTCGCGGCTGGATGGACTGAGCTCCAACAGCTATCCTCGTATCTGGAGTCTCCCAAGAATGCATCTCACCACCTAGCATCCGAATTAAGTCGAGCCATCCGATCGAGTCGTCAAAACCTCATAATCCCCCAAGAGCTCAACCTCTTGGGCACAGTTTAATAGTATCGAGTACATACCACAGCATCGGTGGTCCAGCCGTAGAAGGGCAAACCCAAGCCTCACTAATGGCGTCGTAGAACTGCCGCAAACCCGAAGGTTCAAAGGCTTTCACACGGTCATTAAGTCGAGTTAGGGTTTCATTCTTCTAGAGGGACCATAGAATTGCCTGCATGTCTTTCCGACTACTTTAAACTTGGAATAATAGGTTTCTGACATTCGATCGTCTCTGTCGACTCCCAACGTCTCCGCGTGAAGTCGTCTCTAGCTGGAATCAATCTATCTGATGACCTCGCATCGGGGTAGCGAACGAACCACCTGTCCTAGTCATTCATCATAGGGTGACTAGCGACCTTCTATCATCTCTTAGTACAACTCGTACTGTAATAGCTCCAACATCTGGGGCGATATCTCGTCGTTCGCAGCAATAACTAGCTCACTCGTCTGCACGCTGAACAGTACCTCAAACATCAGGAGTAAGCAACACACCAACGGTCATCAAAATCTGGCTGGCCTCCATCATTGGCTCAATTCTCTAATGTCGATCAGCACCTCCGAGTAACCTCATAAAGGCGATCCGCCAAACGCTCGTGGCGCGGAAACACGGTAAAAAGACACATCTCCGCAATCGAGTGTCGCCGGAATTTAGCCCTGGTCAGTCCTCGTTCGTGACGAGCTTGTGCTGACCGCAACTCTAGCCGTAGCTCTCCCTGCCGTAACCGTAGCAGCAAAACCAAACTGGTACCGATGAGGCTAGATCAGGAAGGAATATAATACTGAACAAGGAAATGTACATCCTAAGGCTTCATAAGTGGAGTGGCGTGTCGTAAATATGCCGCGGAACATATCAACGGTACGTCACTCTACTTTAGTCACCTATTCCATCAACCAAGGGTCATCCTACGCTCCGAAGGTTAAAACCTAACGCTCTGATACCAACTTTGTCACGACCCGAAAGTACGGAACATGACCGACACTTAAACTACGAACGTCTCAAGGCGTACGTAATCTAAGTAAACCGAAAACCCAGAAATCCAAACCAAGAAAAGTAGTAGAGTGCAGGAAAAACCAACTTAAAGCAAGTAATTTCAATATCATAAGCCGAATTATGCGGTTTTTAAAACATAAAAAATTTACTGAAAATTTCGGCAGAGTCTCCTTTGTAAATACTGACCCCCAAACGGGATATAACATGAATAGTATACGAAATCAAGAAAAAGGCATCCCCAAGCGGGAGCTAGCTCTTCGTCAATCGACGGTCACAACCACACAAACAATATAATATACAACGCCAACGGCGAGGATCAAAACTCAAAAGGAAACTCAAAACCACCAGAAATATAACGAGCGACTCTAAGGTCGAAAGAATAAACAATACTGGTCTCTATCTCAAAAATACATGTTTGGTTGATGGAATTTACTAGATACAACTGAATAATATTATACAAGGTGATATGATGGGTACGATACAAGAAAAACCCACCTACTAGCAAGTCACCCGAATGAAACTGAGCCCGCAACGCCGTAATGAAACCTGTACGACAAACCTGCAAGAAACTGGGGCACAACGGGGGTGAGTTGCCAACTCGTGAATAGAAAAATATCTACGCACAGAAATCGCATAAATAACGCAACCTAGGTCAATGATCATGATATATCCTCAAATATATGTATAACAGGCAGCCTATAACAATGACTAGGGTAATATCTAACCCGAGTGTAACCTCATGTGCCCGTGCCAGTGCCTCAGGTAGCAATATATCATATGAATGAGGTATGAATGCATGAAAACAGAATACATGTAAATGAAGAAACTGTTTTCATAAATTAGTGAGATTTCCTTCGTATTTTTAAACTGAGGTATCATAATGAAATCAGTATCAACAGTGTCTAGCATCGACAAAAAACATAAATCTCACTGTCTCGAAATATCAATGTCTCAATCCCAATATCTAGGGCGCCGTCAGTCCAGACCGGCCCCTACCATCCATCTCAAGACCACGACGGTATCCTCCGGATATCCGACGCGTCGGGTAATATCACCAGTAGGTAATCTGTCCCCTGCCAGGCTCAACGTCAACACCACATTCATCTTGCCCCGGGGTACCATACCGGGTCCACCATGTATCCGAAACGGTTCCTCCACTCCTCGAATCGGGTCTCGAAATCCATCAGCAAACTCATGGTGGACGATTCATACATCATAGGAAAACTGCACTTTTTATTTTAAAAGAGAGAAAAGGTTTATTTATGTTTTTGCGGTTTTCCTCCAAATCCAGAAAATCTCATGGAAATCCGAATCCAAAACCTCAATAACACGTAAAATAGTGAATATATGCATGAGAATCCATGAATGCGGCATAACGATGAATAACAGTATGCATGAAGTGACAAGTAATAACTACAATATCTAAGCTGGCATATAAGGTAAGTACACTAAAATTATGTCAAACTACTAGCTATCTAGCTAAGTTCAGCAATAATATTTTCTAAGGTGTACGTCACATGGCAATTACCGATGAAGATGTGTGTGAGCCGGCAATTAAGTGTATGTGGTACATACGCATCATCGGTAATGGTGCTGGTGTCCTAACAGCATGATATCACTAATGGAGTATGAAACATAAAAATAAGCATGCGATGCGAAGCGGACCACAAAATGAGCGGGAGCTGAAAACTAGACGCAACTATAACTAATCTGCATTAATTTAATATAAGTCCTACAAATGGTGCCATTTGAAATAACACGAACCGCGGGGTTTTGAAAATAGGGCTACGGTGGTTTTTAAGAAAGGATACGTCTTTTGAAATATCCGTAGATCCCTTGACCTGTCTTTTAAAATACCCACGATCCGCTAGTTTTGAAATAGGTAGGAGTCTAATCTAATCTAACAACTACACTAAACTATACGGCTGAACTAACAAGCTGAACTACAGGTAAGGAAACCGCCTATCATCTGAGTCGATACATATACATACCTGTATATATACAGTCGGTGATCCCGCCTCAATAAATATAATATCCAAAACCAGACATCCCAAGTCAAGAGTGCGGATCAATCATCAAAATATAGCTCGTACGTAAATCCGTCGTACGGCATCCCCAAATCTGGGTACGGGTCAATATCACATTCATCATACTATTCATCTGATATCCTCTTTATCAAATATCATGATCGGGGTACTGATCTATGTCTAGTACAATATTGATACCATCTATGTATGCATGCATGTAAGAATCACTACGTCAAAAGACCCGCTAAAACATTATATCGTATCTCAATACGAACCAAAACACATCACGGATCTTCTGGCCTCAAGCCCAATATCATCGACTCATCTCAAATCCCAATTACTATCCTCAAATCCAGTATATAAACACATAGTCCCATACCCATGTGTAAATATACACATCAATATATAATCCCATGTACGCACATATGAAAGAAGAATGTATGCAAATATGGGTGTGTGTGTATGTGTGGTGCAACCACTACCTAAGGTTTCGTAACCATGCGCCAATCCAACACCAATATCCATCTAAAATCATCAATAATAAATCCTAACTGTAGGGTTCCTAGGCACTCTAGTGAGGTCTCACAAGGCATCGAACATGCCAAATTCAAAAATTCTAGGTGCCGAGAGACCCGACTACGGATCGTTTGCTAGATGTCTAGGCGAAATAGAAACTAGTTAACACTTAACTACGAGTTTAACGGATATACAACCTTTGTAGATCCGGTGCTCCACCTCCATGGCTACGCAACGAAGTCGTCTCCGCTGTCCAAATCAAAATCCGGGCTCTAGTGTCGCTTCGTCGGAGAAATGGCGAGCTAGGTCGTCGATGTCCATGCCGAAGATGATCTACGTCGAGGCATCGCTAAATCAAGCTCCGACTTCATCAAGTCAAGAAACTTGTGAAGTAAACACACTCTACTACTTGGCAAGAGGTAGAGGATGAAGAAATAGGAAGTGGGTAGACTTTAGATTTGGATTTCTCACTCATTTCCATCAATCACCATTGATGGACCTTGCTTTCTTCACTTGAAGAAAGGAAGAAGAAGAAGAAAATGTTATATTATGTTAATTCTAAAAATGAAAAGAATAATCCATTCTTATCATGATAGAACCATGGTTTAGTGTAGAGAATTAATCATGGTTGAAAGGTATGGTTAGGGTTAAGGATGAGATAAGAATGGTGGACTAAGTCAAAGCTTCATGAAGCTTTAACTAAACAACAAAAGAAGCCACCATTCTTTTCTCCTTTCCATTTAATTTCCAAAATGAATAAATACATAAATAAAGAAAAGAAAACCCTAATCATAATCTTAACCATGGTCTAATTCTTTACATTTAACCAAGTTAACATGTATCATCAAACATGATACAAACATTTGCACAAAAAGTATATCACATATACAACTTATGCATCCAAGTGAGAAAATCCATTTAAAGTAAACCAATACTAGTTAATGCAAAGTAATATATCAAATATATAATTATGCATTAAATCATTAAATCAACACTTGATTCAATGATCCGGTCATGTCGCACACAACCGACTAGTATACAATGTATCGGCTTATTGAATCAACGCTTGAATCGATAACTAGGTTATATCGCATACAACCATTCGACACATTGATCGCGAGAATGAAATACGGTATCACATACACGCATTATTCTCGGTCCCGCACATATCTCATATGCGGTCCTATTTCGTTTCGCTTGAGCCAGGAAACCTCTGTGTAGGACTCTAAAGACTCGTCAATACGTCGGCAGCAGGTGATGATCATATCAAACACCCACAAGCCGCAAGCGGTCTGCTAAACGTAATGGCCACCCGGGTATTGAGCGATCAGAAGATCGACGAGCAAGCCCGCTCACACTCCAGTGAATCCGACCAGTAACACTACCGTACAGTCCGGTCTGATCGTCTGATATGTCGCATATCTTGCCTAGGGGTGGTAAACGTCAGACCCCAATAGCTCGATAAGTCGTGTCGATATGAGGTCTATAACTGTTCGAGAAACTACTGGTAACACTTACCAGTAAATCTCAGCAACCCTGGCCAGGGATTTCCTGTTATAGCCAATCGAACACAGCGCAACATCAACTCCCTATACCGGGAGAGACGAATCCCCTCCTATCGCTCATTGCCTCCATGTGACTCGGGACTGTACCCAAAAACCACCGTTTTGCACGCCCTCTTGGACGTGGTAAGATGGAAATCAAAGCACAGTGGGAACCACAGAAGACTCTATGACGATCTCGGGTCAACAGACTACTCTGTACCAATGTCACCAGAGAACTGCCATCTGACGTGAGGTATAATACCATCTGGGAGTTCTCGGCGAGTCCGTCCAGTGTACCCAGTCTCTACTGAGCACCCGTATATCATCTCCGATGTCAAACACCAATGGATATGGGATCATCCATCGCCCATCTGTATGGGTCGAGAAGGTACACGCTAGTCTACTCTGGTATATCGATGCCCCGTCTCGATACACCCACGACTAGGGACTTTGAAGGATGTACTTATGGACTACCATGTCCCCACTGGTATGATCCGCATCATAGTCCAGGTAGTCAAGTACACATCCTAAGGGCTTTACCAACATGTAACAGAGAGACAATCAGTATACACGTTAAGGTAAAGATCAACTAGATAGCATACTATCATGTCGAGCAAGAAAGTCCTTCCTATATATGTCCCAGCATCCACTACAATATACATCCAATGTACAGTAATGGCCTCTAGGGCATACATATAACTAACACTAACAACATATCATAAATTGTTGGTGTGTATACGCATCCGTATACATCACCACGGACTGCGGGGGTGCTATACGCCATCCACCCGACTTCTCCCCGTAGATATAAATCTACTCACCTGGTCCTCGCTAGCCGGTGCCGACGTCGCCACGCGCTTGCTTGTCGTCTCGAAGTCCGCATGGGGTTACCTACATATCATAACGTACCATATCGCATTAAAACTAAATTCGAAATCGAAACGGCATACGAAAATCAAATCGGCACGCGTATCACGCATAGGTCCAAACCTATCGCCTACGCATGCAAGAATAGTCAAACCAACCCTCGATGTCGATGTACAAACGTCAAACCATCGAGAAAAATCCAATCACACTCATTTGCACATTCACGAACACTAATTTTAATATAAACTAGGTTAAAACTCACAAAAACCCCAATTTCACTTAAAAAGTCATTTTTCCGAAAATCTAGCAAGCACAATTCGCCGTTTTCGTACAAAACATGATGTTTAAATGAATGTAGCGGCCAATATACTTATTAAATATCTTAAATAAGTCATAGAAACAATTTCCGAAATTTAATCTCATTAAATTCCAAAAACCCTAATATTCTAGTTTACAAAAATACCCTTTTTAACAATTTCAAAGCAAAAATACACAAACTACAATCTAGCTTAGATTTGCATGATCTAAAGCATTAAACCACACTTAATAAGGTTAATGAAGTCATGAAAAACCTAAACACATTTTTAATCCCAAGTATTTAACCAAATTCAAAAATCTAGTAGGCAAATTAGCACATTAACACAATTTTTTTAAACTAACCATTAGCACTAGCTACAATCTTGTATTAACATGACAAAAAGCCTAAATATAACACACAACCATACACCAATTTTACAAAACCTTAACTTGCATTCAAATTCATAACTTGAATTCCAAAACTTGCAATTAAACTCACATATCCAAATTAACACTTAATTAAATTAGCTTAAGAAATTAGCAACAAATTAAGCAACAAAAATATTTAGAATTATACCCAAAATATATGAAGATCCACAAGCATCTATGGCCTTCCAAAATGCCCTCTTTTCACAAGGATCCATGCTATACGGGCTAAGCTAAAATGGGTAGGAGTCGGATTTGGATTTAGATTTGAATTTTGCATGGATTTTGAAGTGATTTGTGGATTTTTTTGATGAAGAAAAGAGTGGGATTTTGGGGGGGGGGGGCGGCTGCTGTTGGGAGGGAGGGGCTCGGCCCGATTGGGGTGTGAGGAGAGAGAGGGAGGTAGAGAAAATACAAGGGAGGAAAGTCAAGGTCAAGGTAAGGTCAAAAGTCCACCTAATTCACCCATTTTCTTTTCTTTTCTTTCATATCTTTTCCTTTGAAAATCAAGTGGGGAAAAATATGGTGGCTGCTGAATTCAGCCATGGGGAGGAGTAAGTGGGGGTGTGTGGGTGTGGGTACGGGTGTGGGGTGATGAAAAATGATAAATACAATACCCCAAGCATCCATTTACGCTAAAAAAAAGCCTTTTTTCTTCAATAATTTCTAAACCGTTTTGGGAAATGATTTCGTTCCAAAAACCACATGATAAAATTTTATTTAATGTTTTATGATGCACAAAATTTGTTTCAACTCATTCCAATTTGTAATTTTCCCTAATTAAATGTATTAGTGACGGCTTAAAATAATAATAAAATACTATTTTTTCAGAAAATTTGAAATTTCACCAGTGGCTCAATAAACACCAAATAATAGCAATTACATAGCTAGAATATGTATATTTAATTTTTATAATAAAATATTTGTAATTTGACTTTTTACAGAAAACCCCTTTATTTTACCGATTTTTTCGAAATTTCACCGAAACGATTTTCAAAACGTTACATTCACTCCTTTGATATTTGTCGTTGTAATTCCTCAACGTCTTCAAAGAGATGACGGGTCCCGACAACCATACATTTCATGGACTGTGGGGTCCTTAAACTCATGGACTATGATGTCCTTAACCTCGACCGTGATGTCTTAAAACTAACATCAGACCGTGAGGTCCTTAAACTCCACGGACTATGATGTCCTTAACCTCGACCGTGAGGTCCTTAAACTCCACGGACTATGATGTCCTTAACCTCGACCGTGATGTCTTAAAACTAACATCGGACCTTGAGGTCCTTAAACTCCATGGACTATGATGTCCTTAACCTCGACCGTGATGTCTTAAAACTAACATTGGACTGTGGGGTCCTTAAACTCACGGACTATGATGTCCTTAACCTCGACCGCGATGTCTTAAAACTAACAATGGACCGTAATGTCCTTAAACTAATTATCGACCGCAATGTCACTAAACAAAACAATAGAGCCCAATTGCTCTCTTGTGGGATCTAAACGATCCCGTTAAGTTGATCTTAGTCCAAAAATTAGACTAACGTATCCTTAACAAACGTTTAAGTTGATCTTAGTCTCTAACAAGGCTAACGTATCCTTAAACCCAACCCCCAAACCCAAATCTAAGAAAGATATGGATTTGGACTAGTCCACGTCCTACGGGTGACAACATAAATTAGTCTCCGTATACAATCCACGGGCAACCAAACACAAAACAAACACCCACGACACGAAGTGACCATCTGGAGAAGGAGAAAGTGGTTACCGCGATGCGGTAGCGTAATTAACTGCAGGGGCTTGCGCCTGCAAGGAAGAGCGTCCCCACAATCAAAAATCCCTCAAACAAGGGGGAATCTGACGAAGTCTGCTACATCGGCCGCATCCGTCTAAACCTTCGATACATGGTGCCATAAATCAACTTGGTATCTTCGGAGAGGTGGACGGATAGCACCAATTAGCATCTGCCCTGAATTTCAGGCGAGACGGACCTACGAGGTCGCGTCTCTGTATTCGGCGGGGAACAGATTCTGGCACGCCCGGTGGGACCTTTTCCTCTTTCCACTCCACACTTCGTGTGTCGTGTTCGCGAATGAATCGCGGTTTGCCAATGGTTGCCCTTGGGTTTCGAGGTACTAGGATTTGGCGTTTTGCTTGGTGCAGAAAGCAAAGGATCAATGGCGTTCACCTGCTCAAAGTGTTCCATATGCAACTACAACCCACGTCCTGCCTCAACTGGGGGCATATCTTACGGGCCTCAAGCAGCCTCCCTGTTCACAATGCCGGTGGAACAGGTCACTCAAGCCACCACGGGATTGTTTTTCGGGACCATGCTCCCGCCAACGAGCTTCACCGCTCCTGTGCCAACACCGGAAGCTCCCAAGAAGTCAGTCTTTGATCGGCTTGCTACTACCACGGCCCCTCTAAATGGGTCGTCCAGCTCTAGCTCCTCGGTCTTCATGAGATTGGGCCAAAGTTCAGGTGGGCCCAGGATGAAGCCTGCACCTTAAGAAAAGGTTATTCCGAAAAGAGTGACCAACCATGCTCTCGAAGTCGTCAAGGCGGCTTCTCCAACCAAAGGGTTAGTTTTTACAAGACTGGCTGTTCCGGTTCCCACTATGGTTCCTGTCCCTGCTCAGAAGTCTGTTTTCGACCGATTGAATACTGCGTCTCGATGGACATCAGTCTTCAACCGGCTGACGCCAGCAGCAGCCCCTTACCTGGACAGGGGCAAGACAAAGCCATCCCCACCACCGAACCAACTCCATCAGCTCGACACGCTCGACGTCGTCACTGGTGCCGAGTAAGGAAGGCCGGGGGCAACTCCCCCTCTGGGCTAACTCCACCAGCTCCAATGGTGGAAATTAATGCTGCTGTTCCAACCGGGAACAGTTTTGAGCTGCTGAACAAGGTACGCAGGAATTCGCCTACTGCTGTACTAAAAAGATCCCCACCACCGGTGGAGACTGTCACAGAAATAAAGCCGGAGCAGTCCCCTCAACGGCTATCTTCCAAAGTTTACAAAATCTGGCGACAAGTCCGAGAGTCGGTGGTGGATCACGACTATCCCCGCCGGCAGAAGAAGCTGAAGGTCCGACAGGAAGAAAACCGTCCTGTTAAGCCACAAAAGGCGATGGCTACTTGGGTGCCCACTGCAACGGCCCCCTCAACTTCGACCGCTCATAAGAGGAGAAGGCCGGAGAAAATCCCCATGCCTGCGACAAATGTCAAAAGCACTGAGCCCAAACGCCCTAAGTCTGGGGGCATGGTGGTGCATACCGTCTATATGGCATCCGGGAAAGAGGATAGCCGCACTTCTACGGGCCACCGACCACTCACCCGATCCATCACAAGAGCTCAGGAACAACAGCAGCAGAAGCTTCAGGAGATGCTGACTGCGATGGCCGCACTCACCGGGCCAAATGAAAGTCCGGAAACATCCACGGAGCAGCGCCGTGAGCAGGAAACTGATGCTGAATACCTTCGGAGAATGCTTGAGAAGAAGGACAAAGAAGCCGCAGAACAAGCGGCCAATATAAAGCATATGACCCTTCTATTCCAAGATATGGTGGGCATGATGATCCAGCCGGATCCCCCAGCTGAAAATCCTCCAGTAATAATTGAAGATGACAGAGGAGAAACATTGAATCCCCTGCCAGCTCTGTCAACAGCCAAGGAGGAGACAATCTCTAAAGCTGCCCTAGATGACTATATTGCTCAGCAAATAAGAGTTCACCAGGCAAATGAGGCGGCTGGCCAAGTCGTGAAAACTGGGCGACCATACCCAGGCTGGTATGATCAGATAAAGTACCCGCCGGGCTACACGATCCCCAAATTCCACGTATACAAGGGGACAGGCAATCCCCACCAGCACGTCGCCCAGTTCAGAGTTCTGTACGGCAACACCGGGTGCGATGATAAGCTTTTGCTCCGTCAATTCGTCGGCAGCTTGTCGGAAACGGCGTTTGAGTGGTACTCCGAACTTCCAAACGACCCCGTCAAAACTTTCGCAGAAATGGAGTTGTTGTTCACCCAGCGATTCGCAAGTGCTAGTGAACGCACCCAAATAACGGCATTGATAAATGCCAGGGTGAAGCCAGGCGAGACGTGGGTTCTGTACGCAATCCGATGGCGAAATCTGTGGTCAAAGTGCGAACAACGCATCGAAGATGCACCGGCGGTGGGCATGTTCGTGGGCACCCTAGACCCTCATGCAACTATTTCATAATTCATGATGTTCTTCAAACCGACCACATTCCAGGCTTTAATCGACAAGCTAGCCCAGATGGATCAGATGGGTCACAGACCGTCTCCTCCGAAACCGGAGCCGCGGAATGAAAAGGGTAAAGGGAAGGCGACCTTCGTTGCGAACACCCAACAGCAGCCCAGTGCTCCAAGACTAACGGATCAATTGGAGGAGAGACGACGCTATTACAATGAGAAAATGAAGCGCCCTTACTCATTCCCGCGGGATAAAACGAAGAGGCTGTTCGAGCTGGCGATGCGCAACAGGCTTATCAATTTGCCGAATCCAAGGAGACCATCGCAACCCAGCGAAATGAATAATCCCAATTATTGCCCTTACCACTAAACGGTAAGCCATCCAATCGAAGATTGCTTCGTCTTTAAGGGATGGATCGAGGATCAGTACCAACAAGGCAAGTTTGCGCTGTCTGAGAAGTGGAAGGTAAACCCACCACAACCGCACACTCCTAAGAAGATGGACACACCGGGGGCAACGTGCTCTTTCGTTGAAGAAGCTCCATGGGAGGTCGTTCTTTCGGCCAAAACCAAAAGGATGCTGAATGATCTCCAGACATGCCCGGCGATTAGGTGGAAGAATCCGCTAGAACCTCATATCATCGAAGGAATGCTAAAGCCACGCTCAACTCCAAAGATTGGTGGTGATAGCCAAAGTGTTCACACCCAGCCGTCAAAATCTTCAAAGAAGAAGAAGAAATCCAAAAAGCCCGTGAAGCCTGGAGAAAAGCGCACGGACCTTCAGAAACAAATCGACGCGCTGGATGAGTATAACCAGAAGGCGCGGACTCCAATCATGCTCCAAGAGTTTCTCGGCCACGTCCTTGAAGACGGAGATGATGGAGAAGACTCGTCGGATGAATCTGAGGATTGCGTAGCAAGTTGCCATATGATCTCTCACTCGTTGACAAACGATAAAGAAGCTCCTTGCACCGAGAAATTGGGGGCAGAGCCTGAACCAGAACTCCTGTGGCCATCAGACGAGATAATTGATGCATTCCTAAACAAAGCTCTTCTGAAAAGTAAAGCTGATCGGGAGTGTGAGATGACTATATTTGAAAAGGCCAAACGCCGGCGACTGGAAGAAAGAGTCGAGACACTCCCGCCGAATCAAGGGACATCCGTCGTGAATAAAAACAAGTTCAAGACGAGGAAAAGGTTTGCTAAAGCCATATTAATGGGAATGAAGCTACCACCCTCCGAGGGAAACACTATCGGTGAAGCAGAGATGCATCCTAGATACTGCCTATATCATCGAAAGATCGCACACCCCACCGAAGAGTGCAACGCTTTTAAAAGATGGTGGTAGGGGTATGTTGCTCACCGGCAACATTTTAAGCGGATGAAACGCAAAACTCGTCGGGAGCAGAGAAGTACGACCGAGGAGCATAAAAGAATTACCGGAAACTGTCGCATGGTCGACGCCGGGGGATCCTAAGTTCTCACCTTCGGGAGCGACTCTGACGAGGAAATGGATCTTGGACCTCTCTTTAAAGAACCCACCTTGGGGAAAGAGGAAGAACCGAAGGCCTGTGAAAATATCCAGCTGCGCAACCGTACGCTTCCAGAAAAGAATCTCGGACCCACGAATAGAAAAGACAAAGGAAAAGAAAAGGTCTCTAAGGATATCGCCCTGGATGACCAAGTCATGAAAGATCTGACTGCCAAGGACCCGCCAAAGAAAAGTAAGGTGGATTACAATGTTCTGGCGCACTTGAGAAAGTTACCCTCGCAGCTCAGCATTCTCGACGCCCTTTTACTATCAAAAGAAGCAAGAGATTCATTGATCAAGGCGCTACAAGAGCCAGGACAATTCCAAGCTTTTCTCGCCGAAGAAAAGAAGAAGAACGAGCTGGAGGAAGTGCACACAGCCGATATCACCTTCGGCGATGAAGACCTCCTCCTTGGGATGTGCGAGCACAACCGTCCCCTCTATGTCTCAGGATACTGTCACGATATCAAGATAGGAAAAATCCTGGTCGACAATGGGTCTTCCATCAATTTCCTCAACGTGCGAGTGTTGAAGGAAATCTGCATGAGCGTCCTGCACCTCGCTCGTGATAAAATCACCATCTCTGGTTTTGACTCCCAGTCATCACGGACACTCGGGTCTGTGATACCGACGTTACGATTTGGGCTACTTGTCACGGATATTAAGTTTCACGTCATTAACGCCAAGACATGCTATAACGCTCTGCTCGGCCGGCTTTGGTTACACGAGTATAACATCATCCCTTCTACAAAACATCAGTGTATGAAGTATTTCAAGGATGGTCTCGAGTATACTGTGACAGGAGAGCTAAACCCATTCTCCGTGAACGAAGTCCGGAAATAAGAAGATGCAAAATACTTCTTTCCAGATTTCGAGGACACGGAGAGATGTCACAAACCGGAGAGCAAAGCTATCACCACCATTCCGGTCTTCGGGGGTGATACCGAGGAAGAGGAAGATATAGTTTATTCAGGTCCACCCCAGCACAACAAGCCGGGACCGTCCGCTCCCATGTTAATCTTCGGCAAGGACTCAGAAGACGAGGTTAATGCTATATTCTCCGCTCGGCGACCAATACAAGCATTCGCTGGTGATAATCAGAGTTTGCAAGTTACCATGATTCCGCGGGAGCACTACAAAGATCTCGACGCACTTGAAGCTTATAGCGTGGAAGAGCTACAAACATTTTATATCCCTCCCAGGCGAAAATGTGAACATGCAATCCTATTCTACTGATCCACGGAAACAAGAGTGGAGAAAGAAGTTTGGTATGGCACCGATTCTACGCTCGACAGGCTCCAGCCCATCCATCTGCCTAGATACTACACAGAAGGTTTGAAAAGGCTATTGAAGCGCTAAGGGATACCCTTTAAACAGACCGCTCGAAAAGCTAAGTTCTATGACAGGATCTGGAATTTCCTGGAACTCAGCGCAAGTTGCCCGATGGGAGAATGGAAACGATCGGGCTTGGATATGTTCGGTCCAAGAAACGGGAGCTACTCCGCGACTGCTACGTCATACATGACTTTGATGAAGAAGGGGATGCTCAATGGGAGAATGCTAACCCTGAACCAGAAAGATCCCCCGACGTGAAAATGCCCAGTCCGTCGTTTGAAGAACAAATGGACAAGCTTATAAGGGAAGCAGGTCAAAAGGTTCGAGACGACCATAATTGCGAAATGGCCATTTACGAGAAAGCCAGGACGCAACGCCTACTTCAACAGGCTGCGAAAGATGAAAATGCTCCTCCCTGTCAACCCGCTGTGCAAAAGGCCCGACACAGAGGCGGAAACAAACCAAAGAACGGGAAAGGCGTTCGACAATGACAAAGCGGGACCAAGAAGCCACCTGATCGGGAATCGAGCTGTCGGGATCCATCCCTTATGAAGAAGATGAGTCGAGCATACTCTTTTCATCAGAGAAAAACACGGAAGATACTTGATCTCGCCATAAGACATCAAATGATTATCCTCCCGGAGTCCAAGCACCCCAAGCAAACAGGCGAAGTCTCTCACCCGGACTATTGCTCCTATCATAGGGCAATAGGACATCCTATTGAAGACTGCTTCATCTTCAAGAATTGGGTCGAAGATCAATATCAGCAAGGCAGGTTCGCTCTATCCAGCAGCTGGAAGGTAACCCCGCCGCAGAAGCATCAACCCAAATCTGTAAGAGTAGAACCGGATCAACATTGGTATTGTAAGCGGGCTCGTACCTGTCATATGATAACACAATCAAAAGGAGAGCCCGAGAATATGGATGACCTCCCCTGGCGCTTTGAAAGCAATGATGACGAGGTGATCTCAGAGTTTCTACCGGCGCCGAAAGAGCTGGAAGATGGATTACATACCACTGCAGATAACCTCAAGAAAATTGATTTGGGAACGGCAAATGACTCACGATCGACAATCGTCAGTGAGCTGTTGTCTGAAGAAAGGGTGGCTACACTAAAAGACGTGCTCATGCAGCATAGGGATTGCTTTGCATGGAATTATTCCGAAATGGCGGGATTAGATCCAGAGATTGCTGTGCACAAATTGGCGATATCCCCGGACGTTAAGCCAATCAAACAAGCACCATGAAGAATGCGGCTCGAGCTTGAGATGAGCATCAACGCCGAGGTCAAGAAGCTGATCGACTCTGTCTTCATTCAAGAAGTTCAGTATCCTGACTGGATCGCCAACATCGTCCCGGTGATGAAGAAAAATGGGACAGTGCGCATATGTGTGGACTTTCGGGATCTCAATAAAGCCTGCCCGAAAGACGACTTCCCAGTACCAGTCACTGAGATGATGATAGATAACACGTCCACTCACGAAGTCTTCTCCTTCATGGACGGATCGTCAGGATATAACCAGATAAAGATGCATCCCGAGGATCAGAGGCACACCGCTTTCCGGACCCCTTTGGGTATATTTTTCTACAAGGTGATGCCTTTCGGTCTAAAGAACGCCGGTGCCACCTATCACAGGGCCATGACAAAGATCTTCGATGGCCTTATACATGAAATCGTCGAATTCTATATCGATGACCTCGTGGTTAAAAGCAAATCATACAAGGAACATCTCGAGCATCTGAAGATCGTATTTCAACGCCTTCGGCGATACAACTTGAAGATGAACCCTCTCAAATGCGCGTTTGGAGTTTCCTCGGGTAAATTCCTAGGATTCGTCGTCCGACACCGAGGGATCGAGATATATCCGTCAAAGATCAAGGTAATTATGGATATGCCCCCTCCAAGAACGCTCAAGCAATTGCGGTCTCTCCAAGGGAAGCTCGCGTATATTCGGCGATTTATAGCCAATCTCTCAGGTAAGTGCCGCCCTTACAGTCACCTGATGAAAAGGGAACCCCGTTCGTCTGGGATTACAAATGCCAAAGCGCGCTGGACGAAATCAAGCAACACCTGCAGAATCCGCCAGTACTGGCCACTCCGGTCAAGGGAAAGCCTCTCATTCTTTATACAACAGCCCTCGAAGGTTCCTTAGGCGCATTATAGGCACAAGAGAACGACCAAAGGAAGGAGAGAGCCCTCTACTATTTGAGTCGATTTCTGCTGGGGGCAGAAAGCAATTATTCTCCCATCGAAAAATACTGCCTGGCGTTGATCTTCGCGATAACGAAGCTCAGGCACTGTGCATTGGCGCATGAAATCCGTCTCATATCGAAGGTGGATCCTCTCAAATATTTGATGTCAAAAGCCATATTGACGGGACGGCTCGCTAAATAGGCCTTGCTCCTGATGGAATTCTCAATAACTTATCAACCTCTTAAGGCAGTGAAAGGCCAGGCCATCGCCGACTTCCTCGCTGAGCATCCGATACCGGCCGATTCCCCTTTGAATTGAGAACTGCCAGACGAACATGCGTTTGATGCGATCGACGGTGGTGATACCTGATGGGAACTTTATTTTGATGGAGCGTCTTCCATGAAGAAGCCCAAACAAAGCACCCCTATAATCAAATCGGGGGTAGGCCTTATCTTCATAACCCCACAAGGAGGGATAATGCGCTTCGCCTTCTCCTTGACAGAGCCGAGGACAAACAATGAAGCCGAATACGAAGCTTTGATAGTAGGCCTCGAGATCGCCATCGACATGGGGATTGAATACCTTCTCATATACGGAGACTCCCAGCCGGTTGTTAGTCAAGTAAATGGCGACTACCAAACGTGCAAATGTGAGTTGGTGAAATACGGCGAGAGAGTGCAGCAACTGCTGACTCGAATTCCTTCCTACACCCTGCAAAGCATACCACGTGTGGAAAATAGCAAAGCAGATGCATTAGCCAAGCTCGCTAAAGAAATGGCCGATGAGAACCTCGACGATGTAAGAATCATGGTACAAAGCCGTTTTGCACCGGCATAAATATCTCCGGAGTCGTCCGAGGAAAAGGGAGCGATCGAGCAGACGACCCTGCAAATAAAAGACCAAGAAAAGGTCGAAGATTGGAGAGAAGTCTTTATAGACTACTTCAAATCCCGTCGAACACCTGAAGATGCGTCCTCAAAACATAAGCTCATGAAGCGGGCCCTATCTTTTGCCTTCGTCAACGATACTCTATACAAGAGGTCATTTGATTCTTTATGGCTAAGATGCCTGGGACCTGAAGAAGCAAAAAGAGTCGTCCAAGAAACTCATGACGGACTCTGCGGTTCTCACCAAGCAGGCCCGAAGACGAAGTTGAAGATTAAACGGATGGGCTACTACTGGCCCACGATGATCCAGGACTGCCTCGAATACGCGAAGCAATGCCACTCGTGCCAGATCCATGGCGACTTTATCCACCAGCATCCAAATCCACTAAATCCAACGGTGGCTAGCTGGCCGTTCGAAATGTGGGGGACTGACATAATCGGCCCCATCGAACCAGCATCGTCCAGAGGACATCGATGGCGACAACTGATTACTTCTCTAAATGGGCAGAAGTAGTACCGCTGAGGGAAGTGAAGACGGAGAATATCCTCCATTTCTTCAAGACGCACGTCATTTATCGGTTTGGAACTCCGAGACGGATCATCTCCGATAACGGGCCAGCCTACAGAAGCCACAAGATCAGCCGCTTCGCAAAACAGCACAACATAGATTGGAGATACTCCTCAGTTTATAATCCCCGAGCTAACGGTCTACCTGAGGCTTTCAACAAGACCTTGACGAAGATCGTGAAGAAGACGGTGTCCCGAAATAAGAAGGACTGGCACGGGAGACTGCATGAAGCTCTCTGGGCATACCGGACTACGTTCAAGACGGCCACGAACACAACTCCATACGTATTGGTATTCGGTACAGAAGAGGTACTCCCCCTCGAGATAGAGCTATCCTCTCTACGAGTGGCAGTTCATTACGAGCTAACGGATGATGAAAATGCTCACCTTCGGCTTGAGGAGCTCGATGCCCTTGATGAAACCCGACTTATAGCACAACAAAATCTGGAGGCTTATAAAGCAAAGATGACGCGCTCATACGAGAGATTGACTAAGCCGAGAACATTCCGCCAAGGCGAACTCGTGCTAGTAGTCAAAAGACCTATGATCCTCAATCGTGCTAAACGAGGGAAATTCGAGCCGAACTATGAAGGCCCGTATATCATAGACAATGTCTACCAGGGTGGAGCTTATCTACTCATGGACATGCATGGCGAAAGGCCCTTTAGGCCAATCAATGGCCGCTTCCTAAAGAAGTATTACGCCTAATGAGTCACGACCTAGGTCAACGATAGATGACGACGACTATGTCCGCTCGCTATCTTCCTAAGCCCAAAATCTATAAGTAGTAACTGGCTTACTTTACAATGGACCGAAACGTCCTTAAACTAACAGCAGACCGAAACGTCCTTAAACTAACAATGGACCGAAACGTCCTTAAACTAACAGCAGACCGAAACGTCTTTAAACTAACAACGGACCGAAACGTCCTTAAACTAACAGCGGACCGAAACGTCCTTAAACTAACAACAAACCACTATGTCTAAAACTAACAACAAACCACTATGTCTAAAACTAGCTGTTGACTGAGATGTCAATAAACTACGGTGGATTGCAGCATCCCAAAGCTGATAAAAAACACGGTATGTCTATAAGCAAAATGGGCACGGATGAAAACCCGAAAGGGCTCCGTGAGTAAAAACAGCAGGGCTATCGGCGAGTGTTTGCGAAAACCCGAAAGGGCGCAACCTCGTTAAAAGACACTTGCGGGGTCCTCTCGACCTTGTGAGGAGAAATCACCCGCATGAGATCCTTACGACTCACAAGGGAGCAACACACTAAGAAATCCTCATGATTCTTAAGGAGAAATTACACCTACGGGATCCTCTCGACCCGTAGGGAGAACCCTCTTATGAGACCCTCATGGCTCATAAGATTCAAAAGTCTTAAGCTATAGGGATCTGAACCTGTTCTTAAGCAGCCCCCACAACCTCCAATACTACCCTACAAGCGGCTCAATGCTGACCCTTTTATACAATCCACGGGCGCGAATAAACATTTCCCTAACAAAGTCCTATCCGAGACTAGGGATATGTCTACACGGTGAACAGCCCTTGTAAGTCCTCTTGACTTATAAGGAGAAAGCACTCTTGTAAGATCCTTACGACTTATAAGGGAACATACACTTAGGAGTCCTCATGATTCCTAAGGAGAAAACATGCCTATGAGATCCTCACGACTCGTAGGGAGAAATACCTTTATGAGACCCTTACGGCTCATGAAGTCAAAAGCCTTAGTCGACAGGATCCTAACCCTGTTCGCTAAGCCACCTTTGTTCGACATCGACAGAGGCAAATGATGATTCGCTCCTGGCAATATCCCAGTTGTAGCGGTGCTGATGCCGAAATCGGTGTCTAATCCCAAACTTGCAGCGAAAAGCCAGCAAACCACACATGCATACGAAATAGCCGAAATGATGGGGCAACTTGCAACAGAAGCAGCAAGTAAAAAATGCAAAATAGCCGAAATGATTGGGCAACTCGCAATAAAAAGCAGCGAGTAAAAATAAAATAAATAGCCGAAATGATTGGGCACCGTGAAAAATAGCCGAAATGATTGGGCAATCGCGACCTTCGCGATATAAAAGATGAAATGATAGAGCATCGCGGAAAGAAATAAAAAAAATGAATGAATGAAATTTATGCCCTACAGGTGATATCACATCAATCCCTGTATACAATCCAGGTGCGCAAACAAAGAAGGAATCACACTCCTCCTCCCCAGGTTTCATCAGAAGAAGAAGCCAAATCTCGACGGTTCACAGATAGCCTAGAGATCATCTCAACATTCGACTCATTACAACAGACACAATATCAAGCAAAGCGGAACAGCGGCAACCCCCAGTTCCATGACTCGGCGGTGTACAGATGACCGAAAGTCAAACCTCGATTCCGTGAACGCGGATAGAGTCAACCCTTCCTGGTCACGTGGAACGCGGATTATGTCACTCCTGTGTTAGTTATGTATATGCCCTAGAGGCCATTGTTGTACATATGATGTATATTATAATGGATGCTTGGTTATATATAGAGATGACTTTCTTGCTCGTCATGATAGTATGCTATTTGGTTTCACTTTATCTTAACATGTTGACTTGTATTGGTTTACTGTTTTACTCTCGCATGTTGATAAAGCCCTTAGGATCTGTACTCGACTACTGGGACTATGATGAGATCATACTAGTGGGGCCGCGGTAGTCGATGAGTACATCCTATAACTGTTCCTAGTCGAGGGTATATCGAGACAAGGCATCGATACACCAGAGTAGACTAGCGTATACGCATCTTGACCCATATGATGGGCGATGGATGATCCCATATCCATCGGTGTTTGACATCAGAGATGGTGTACGGGTGCTCAGTGGAGACTGGGTACACTGGACGGACTCGCCGAGAACTCCCAGATGGTGATATACCACACGTCAGATGGCAGTTCTCCGGTGACACAGGTACAGGGTAGTCTGTAGACCCGAGATCGTCATAGAGTCTTGTGTGATTCCCACTGTGCTTTGATTTCCACCTTACCACGTCCAAGAGGGCGTGCAAAACGGTGGCTTTTGGGTACAGTCCCGAATCACATGGAGGCAATGAGCGATAGGAGGGGATTCGTCTCTCCCGGTATAGGGAGTTGATGTTGTGCTGTGTTCGATTGGCTATAACTGGAAGTCCCTGGCCAGGGCTGATATAGAGATTTACTGGTAAGTGTTACTAGTAGTTTCTCGACCCGTTATGAGCCACACATCGACACGACTTATCGGTTATTGGGGTCTGACGTATACCACCCCTAGACTTGATATGCGACATATCAGACGAACAGACCGGACTGTACGGGAGTGTTACTGATCGGATTCACAGGTGAACGCACAGGATAGCTTGTTGATCTTCTGATCGCTCAATACCTGGGTGGCTGTTACGTTTAGCTGACCGCTTGCAGCTTGTGGGTGTTTGATATGATCATCACCTGCTACCGGCGTATTGACGATTCTTTAGAGTCCTACACAGAGTTTTCTTGGCTCAGGCGAAACGGAGTAGAGGCACATATGTGATATGTGCAGGACCGAGAATAATGCGATATGGGATACCGTATTATATTCTCGCGATATTTAGATATGAACCGGGACATCGGATCAAGTGTTGATTCGATGAATCGGTACATGATATATTAGTCGGTTATATTCGATATAGCCGGATCGTCGGATCAAGTGTTGATTCGATGATTTAATATATAATAATATATATGATATATTATTATATTAACTAATATTGGCTTACTTTATTATTTCATTTTCTCGCGGGATGATACATTGATATATATGCGATATATGTTAATTGTATTATTTTCTTTTGTTGCAAATATATAATATATATGTGATATATATTATTGTGACATAATATGATTAATTGTTAAACGTGTTTAAGGATGATTAATTGAGGTTAGGGTTTGATTAGGGTTAGATGCTTCAAGTTCCTTCTGGAAGCATTTTTTCTTTTGTCATTGCAAAGATCTTTTGTGATGACACATTCTAAACCAAACCAAACCCTAACCCTAGTTGTTTCTCTACTCATTCTCATCCACTCATCCTTGACCATGGTTTACAATTCAATCATATATTCTTTCTATTCATCACAAAAGGTTTTTAATCTCATTATTGATTTTCCATTAGCTTCTTCTTCTCTCTTGAAAAGCTTGCTAGAAAATCTTGAAGTGATGAATAAAATTGAGAAAATGATATAAAAGGAAAGCATAAATACTACTCTCTCATCCTCATCTCATCTAGCCCATGGGATTAGTGTGTTCACTTCTAAATAGTGAGATAGCTTGAGTTCTTTGAAACCTCGACGTAGATCATCGGAGATTTGGAATACGACAAGCTAGAATGGATCGTTCGAGTCGTGGAGCCTCTCATGAGTCCGGGAGATCGTGGATCGCGGCAGAGGGACTTCTACTCGGAGCTTGTGAAGTGAAGGAGCGGACTACAAAGGTTGTCATCCCTCACACTTAGATAAAAGTTATCTTCTTGCATGTTAAACCCTAATAATCTAGCAAAGATCCCGGCTTTGGGTTGTTCGGCTCGTCTAAAATTTAATCCGGGCATGTTTGATGCCTTATGAACCTTCACAAGAGTGCCTAGGAACCCTTCAGTGGTATCAGAGCCTAGCTAGAGCATTAGGCGATATGTTTACGAAGTTAAAACTCCGATCGAACCCGAAACGACGAAACTTGACCCCTCTCTGGAAATTTTTTAAATTTTGGGATTTTTCTGTATTAAAAATATGTAAAAAAATCAGCAGGGAATTCTAACAATTACCAAGAAGCCCGAGCCCCCAATTCGACCAAACGGCCGCGGAAGCGCGGCGCAAGCTTGCTTGCGCGGCGCTTCCGCTGCGGAACAGTCGATTGGCGACACGTGGCTTCTTGGTAATAACCGTAGGTACTTGCTGACTATTCTGGGTATTTTTAATCTGTTTCAGGTGTTTAAAATTATGGGGTTTGTTTTGTAATAGTAGACTCGATCGGAAATTTTAAATTCGTATTTCTTTCCGGATATTTAGAAACTGTTAAACTATTTGAACGGATATCATTAACTTACTGTTTCCCGGTACGGCAAACTTTCAAGTGTTGAAATTTATTCGGGTTTAAATCTTTTTGAAAAATTGTACAAGTTAAGCGGTGGACCCTCTAGAAGACAACAAACCTTAACTCGATTATGTGACCGTCTTGAACTGCCTTTTGAACCTTCGGGTTTGGGGCAGTACGGCGTGCCACATGTGAGGCGTTGGCTTGACCCTTCTACGGCTGGATCACCGGTACTGTGACATATTCTGGGATTATTTGAACCCCGCTCAAGTGTTGAGCAGTTTGGGAAATTTTGGGTATTTGATTATCTGTTCGGAAAGTTTAATACTGTCTATTTATCTGGAATGTGATACAATATGTGGAATTCATAGAGTTAGGCATGAAATGCGGAGTATGTGATATTTCGGATTTACGATGTCTAAAGTGATTGTGGATTCCAAATATTGTAGTTTTACACTTTCTTTTCTGTGACCGTAAGTGTAATATGTGATATCGCCGGTTTCGTTGCTATATGTCAACGACAATTGGGATGCGCATATTTACTTACGTTGATGATATGAGATATTATGTGTTGCTGTGATATGTTATATTGGATCGTCGCGATCAGAATAGCCGGGGGTTTTATGTGAGATGGGGGTTTTTATTTTCATTCATGTAAAATTCATTTGTAATGTAATATTCTTTTATTTGGGGCACTTCCAGGTTGCGGTTGCTGTCACCAGTGTATATTATTTACTTTTCCGCATTAGGTAGACCCAAGGAGGGGAGCACAAGTAGCCGGGTTCTAGGGTCCAGTGGGAGGCCATCTCGAGGAGTCGAGACCGGGTCTCCTAACCCTAGAATTGGCAGTGTTACTTGCCGCTCTCGTAGGGGTCTTGGGATGTGGGTTTGGCTATTCGTCGCGACCGTGGAATCCGTGTTTTATACAGGCTCGTATTGAAAACACGGACGTCCTAGTATATCCAATATTTCATATATGTTCTTCTGCTGCAATGTTCTGTGATGAGATCATATTACTGCCTGAGACGAATGCTTATACTATATATATATGCTGATATATAAATATTACTGCTTTCGTTTCTTCTGTGATGCTTAGGAAGCATAAGCTGATAGGATTTTTATTAATGAGATTAATAAAAGAAAAGAAACCTAAAGATGTTGTAGAATCAAAAACTTTATAAAAAGGGTAGCTACAGTTTTGCTTTGCACAGTGACATATATGATATGTCCTGCACCTTATTCGATGAGGAAAGGACCGAGATCCCTTCACCGGGAGTGACTCCTTTAGCGAAACCGGCAGATGCTACAAAACGCGGTTTGTCTTTTGATTGCTTTTAGAGTTTTGCTTTGCACAGCGGTATATATGATATATCCTGCACCTTATTCGATGAGGAAAGGGCCGACCCCTTTAGCGAAACTAAGAAAAGCCTCAAAACACTCCTTTTCAAAAACTACTTGATTCTACGACGATATCAAGTTCATTACGCTCAGGGTTTTTTGAAAAGCCTGCGTAGCCCTCCGTCATTTCAGATAAGTAATATTTAGTATTCGTGCTACGGTAGTTTGGCATGCGTCAAGGCGTAGCGTACGGTAGCTGATTATTACTTATCTGCAGCATGAGATGCGATTGGATTAGGGTATTCGTGCGGCGTTGTTTGGCATGCGTCAAGGGTCGTACGTGTGGGTTTAATTCAATCACGAAATGTACGGGTTGAACTTGACTAGCGGACTATGGGTTGTTTGGCATGCGTCAAGGTCATAGCACGCTAGGGGTATAAGTTTTATCGGGAATTTCAAGCGTTGAAATTTGCAATGAGATTGCATACCTCCTATGAGATAGTTGGATCCCGATACCCACTGCGAGTAAGAGTTACTCCTGGGAGAGTTTTACACAGGACAATTAGTCATTCAAGTAGGTGTCTAGAAAAGTGTTAACGGGGTTACGCCTCTGGGAAAACGAGGTTTACTTTAATTAGGTCCGTGCGAAAGCACGGGGAACCTCCCTCAAAGTACCGACACTGATCTGGCTGAAAGATTGACGAAATTGTAGGGTGTAATTAATCCCGGCTAATCTTACCTTTTTGGGTTTTAAGGTAGATTTGATAAAAACAGTGGGAGACATCCTGATTAGATAAGATAATAACCAATCTAATCTTGCAAGAGCATACGCTAAAGTGTTTTCTTCTCTCTCTCTCCAGGTAGCGACCCTGTCAGGCCATAATCAAGATAATAATATTGATGTATTGACTAAACCTAATTATTGTACTGAGCAAGGGAACGTTGGACCCGTTCTTTCTTATAAGAGTTATAAGACTGAACAGGAAACACGAGAATATCTAGATTCTCACGCCGCCCAAAAGAACATGCATGTTGATGCATCTTCTTCGGGTGTGTTTGTTATTGAGAACTGTTTCTCAGTTCACCCTACGTCCTGGGTATTAGATACGGGATCAGGATCCCACATATGCAAACAGTTGCATGGGCTATGTAAAGGTAGAGAACTGGGAAAAGGTGATCATTCCGTTCAAGTAGGGAACGGTGCAAGTATTGTAGCCAAAGCAGTTGGCGAATATCACCTTGTATTGCCAAGTCGTAATACACTGATTCTAAATGAGTGTTATTATATACCGAACATGATGTGCAACATTATATCAGTTTCTTTATTGAGTAAAGAGGGATATAATTTTGTAGTACAGGATAATGTTATGAAAGTATTCCTAGATCAAAAGTTGATTGCATCAGGCTTGTTACATAATGGCATATTCATTCTAAATCAGAATACAGTCCTGAATATACAAAACACACACAAGAGGAAAAGTTCAGATATGAACGAATCCTTCTTGTGGCATTGTAGACTTGGTCATATCAATGCGACACGACTCGCTAAGTTACATAAAGATGGTTATTTGAATCCGTTCGAATTATCATCTTATGATATTTGCCATTCATGTCTCAAAGGAAAAATGACCAAAGCTCCGTTTAGTGGACACGGAGAAAGAGTTACCGAACTCTTAGGACTGGTACATAGTGATGTATGCGGTCCAATGTCTACGCATGCCAGGAACGGTTCTTCTTACTTCATTACATTCACTGACGATCTCTCTAGATACGGACATGTGTTTCTAATGAAACACAAGTCAGAAGCTTTTGAGAAATTCAGAGAATATAAACACGAAGTAGAAAACCAAACGGGCAAAAGTATTAAGATTCTTCGATCTGATCGAGGAGGTGAATACTTAAGCGGTGAGTTCCTAGATTATCTAAAAGAGAATGGGATTCTCTCTCAGCTTACTCCTCCTTATACACCACAGCAAAACGGTGTATCGGAGCGGAGGAATCGCACCCTATTAGATATGGTGCGCTCCATGATGAGTACAGCTGAGTTACCTATTTCCTTCTGGGGGTATGCGCTTGAGACAGCCATAGACCTATTGAATAGAGTTCCTACCAAATCTGTGCCTACCACTCCATATGAGATATGGAAAGGGAAGAGACCACATCTTAATTATATTAAGATATGGGGTTGTCCGGCCTATGTCAAAAGACAAAATCCGGACAAACTCGAGGCAAGATCAGTCTTATGTAAGTTTGTAGGATATCCCAGAAATTCACAAGGGTATATCTTCTACCACCCCGAGGAACAAAAGGTGTTTGTTTCTCGACATGCTACTTTCTTAGAAAAAGGTTTTCTTATGAAACAGAATAGTAGTATTGAGGTAGAACTGGAAGAGGTTCCAGCAACACAAACTATAACAGAAGACTTGGTTGAACCAGAGGATTCATTAGTACCCGACGAACCCCAGCCTCTCCGCCGATCTAGTAGGGTTTCTCATCCACCTGAGAGATACTACGGTTTTCTCATTGATGGTGGAAGCGAGGATTGCATCATGGATGATGATGAACCGACTAGTTTCGAGCAGGCCATCACGAGTGGTGACTCTGTGAAATGGCTGGATGCAATGCGATCTGAGATGGAATCCATGTACACCAACAAAGTATGGACTTTGGAAAATGCTCCTGAAGGGATAAAACCCATTGGGAGCAAGTGGATCTTTAAAAAGAAATTTGGTGTAGATGGAAAAGTTGAGACTTTCAAAGCTAGACTGGTAGCAAAGGGATTTCGTCAACGACCAGGTGTGGACTATGACGAAACCTTTTCTCCAGTAGCTATGCTTAAGTCCATCCGGATCTTACTTGCCATTGCTGCATACCATGACTACGAAATCTGGCAAATGGATGTTAAGACCGCCTTTCTAAACGGTGATTTAGAAGAGAGCGTGTACATGACTCAGCCAGAGGGCTTCGTAGATAGTGGGAGCAGCGGAAAGGTGTGCAAGCTGCTTAAATCCATTTATGGGTTAAAGCAAGTATCGCGGAGTTGGAACATCTGTTTTGATGTTGTAGTCAAAGAGTTTGACTTCATCAAAAATATAGATGAACCTTGTATCTATAAGAAGGTAGCAGAGGGTAAGGTTGTCTTCCTCGTATTGTACGTGGATGACATACTCTTGATAGGAAATGATATTCCTATGCTGCAATCAGTCAAGCTCTTCTTATCACAGAGATTCTCAATGAAAGATCTAGGTGATGCCTCCTGCATATTGGGAATCATGATCTATAGAGATAGATCTAAACGGATACTGGGATTGTCCCAATCCAGGTACATTGACACCATACTAAAGAGGTTTAGTATGGAAGAATCCAAGCGTGGGAATCAGCCCACGATCTCTGGACTCACTCTCTCCAAAGAGATGTCTCCCAAGACTGATTTGGAGAGAGCTCGCATGCAAGGGATACCCTATGCTTCGGCAGTAGGCTCTATCATGTATGCGATGCTATGTACCAGACCCGATGTAGCATACTCACTAAGTGTAGTGAGTCGGTATCAAGCAGATCCTGGAGAGAGTCATTGGACAGCAGTGAAGAACATTCTCAAGTACTTACGAAGGACTAAGGAGATGTTCTTGGTGTATGGTAATGAAGAACTCCAGGTGGAGTCCTTTACCGATTCCAGCTTCCAAAGTGATAAGGACGACTCTAAGTCGCATTCGGGTTTTGTCTTTACCCTCAATGGAGGGGCGGTATGTTGGAAGAGTTCCAAACAGGATACCGTTGCAGACTCAACGATGGAGGCTGAATACATCGCTGCCAACGATGCTGCCAAAGAGGCTGTCTGGATCAAGAAGTTCATTAGTGAACTTGGTGTGGTTCTATCCATTGAGCATCCAATACCTCTGTATTGCGATAACAATGGAGATGTGGCTTTGGCCAAGGAACCCAGGTCCCATCAGAAGTCCAGACATATTCTGAGGCGGTATCACCTGATCAGGGAGATAGTTGATCGCCGGGAGATCGAGGTCAGGAGAGTAGATACGAAGGACAACACTGCGAATCCATTCACGAAGGCCAGTCCCCAGATACAGTTTGAGAGATTATTCGGGATGCTAGGTATGAGATACTACAGTAGCTGGCCTTAGTGCAAGTGGGAGATTGTTAGTTATGTATATGCCCTAGAGGCTATTGTTGTACATATGATGTATATTATAATGGATGCTTGGTTATATATAGAGATGACTTTCTTGCTCGTCATGATAGTATGCTATTTGGTTTCACTTTATCTTAACATGTTGACTTGTATTGGTTTACTGTTTTACTCTCGCATGTTGATAAAGCCCTTAGGATCTGTACTCGACTACTGGGACTATGATGAGATCATACTAGTGGGGCCGCGGTAGTCGATGAGTACATCCTATAACTGTTCCTAGTCGAGGGTATATCGAGACAGGGCATCGATACACCAGAGTAGACTAGCGTATATGCATCTTGACCCATATGATGAGCGATGGATGATCCCATATCCATCGGTGTTTGACATCAGAGATGGTGTACGGGTGCTTAGTGGAGACTGGGTACACTGGACGGACTCGCCGAGAACTCCCAGATGGTGATATACCACACGTCAGATGGCAGTTCTCCGGTGACACAGGTACAGGGTAGTCTGTAGACCCGAGATCGTCATAGAGTCTTGTGTGATTCCTACTGTGCTTTGATTTCCACCTTACCACGTCCAAGAGGGCGTGCAAAACGGTGGCTTTTGGGTACAGTCCCGAATCACATGGAGGCAATGAGCGATAGGAGGGGATTCGTCTCTCCCGATATAGGGAGTTGATGTTGTGCTGTGTTCGATTGGCTATAACTGGAAGTCCCTGGCCAGGGCTGATATAGAGATTTACTGGTAAGTGTTACTAGTAGTTTCTCGACCCGTTATGAGCCACACATCGACACGACTTATCGGTTATTGGGGTCTGACGTATACCACCCCTAGACTTGATATGCGACATATCAGACGAACAGACCGGACTGTACGGGAGTGTTACTGATCGGATTCACAGGAGAACGCACATGCTAGCTTGTTGATCTTCTGATCGCTCAATACCTGGGTGGCTGTTACGTTTAGCTGACCGCTTGCAGCTTGTGGGTGTTTGATATGATCATCACCTGCTACCGGCGTATTGACGATTCTTTAGAGTCCTACACAGAGTTTTCTTGGCTCAGGCGAAACGGATTAGAGGCACATATGTGATATGTGCAGGACCGAGAATAATGCGATATGGGATACCGTATTATATTCTCGCGATATTTAGATATGAACCGGGACATCGGATCAAGTGTTGATTCGATGAATCGGTACATGATATATTAGTCGGTTATATTCGATATAGCCGGATCGTCGGATCATGTGTTGATTCGATGATTTAATATATAATAATATATATGATATATTATTATATTAACTAATATTGGCTTACTTTATTATTTCATTTTCTCGTGGGATGATACATTGATATATATGCGATATATGTTAATTGTATTATTTTCTTTTGTTGCAAATATATAATATATATGTGATATATATTATTGTGACATGATATGATTAATTGTTAAACGTGTTTAAGGATGATTAATTGAGGTTAGGGTTTGATTAGGGTTAGATGCTTCAAGTTCTTTCTAGAAGCATTTTTTCTTTTGTCATTGCAAAGATCTTTTGTGATGACACATTCTAAACCAAACCAAACCCTAACCCTAGTTGTTTCTCTACTCATTCTCATCCACTCATCCTTGACCATGGTTTACAATTCAATCATATATTCTTTCTATTCATCACAAAAGGTTTTTAATCTCATTATTGATTTTCCAATAGCTTCTTCTTCTCTCTTGAAAAGCTTGCTAGAAAATCTTGAAGTGATGAATAAAATTGAGAAAATGATATAAAAGGAAAGCATAAATACTACTCTCTCATCCTCATCTCATCTAGCCCATGGGATTAGTGTGTTCACTTCTAAATAGTGAGATAGCTTGAGTTCTTTGAAACCTCGACGTAGATCATCGGAGATTTGGAATACGGCAAGCTAGAATGGATCGTTCGAGTCGTGGAGCCTCTCATGAGTCCGGGAGATCGTGGATCGCGGCAAAGGGACTTCTACTCGGAGCTTGTGAAGTGAAGTAGCGGACTACAAAGGTTGTGATCCCTCACACTTAGATAAAAGTTATTTTCTTGCATGTTAAACCCTAATAATCTAGCAAAGATCCCGGCTTTGGGTTGTTTGGCACGTCTAAAATTTAATCCGGGCATGTTTGATGCCTTATGAACCTTCATAAGAGTGCCCAGGAACCCTTCATCCTGACCCCGTGGAAAACGTCCAGAGCAGATCCTGGTCCTTGCAGAGCACGGCAGTGAACCCGTGTGAAGCATCTAGAGCGGAGCCTGGTCCTCGCCGAACACGGCAGTGAACCCGTGGGAAGCATCCAGAGCAAAATTCCTGGCTACGTGGAACGCAGATTATGTCACTCCTGACCCCATGGAAAATTTCCAGAGTGGATCCTGGTCCTCGCAGAGCACGACAGTGAACCCGTGTGAAGCATCCAGAGCGGAGCCTGGTCCTCGCCGAACACGGTTGTGAACCCGTGGGAAGCATCCAGAGCAAAATTCCTGGCTACGTGGAACGCGGATTATATCACCCCTGACCCCGTGGAAAACGTCCAGAGCGGATCCTGGTCCTCGCAGAGTACGACAGTGAACCCGTGTGAAGCATCCAGAGTGGAGCCTGGTCCTCGCTGAACACGGCAGTGAACCCGTGGGAAGCATCCAGAGCAGAATTCCTGGTTACGTGGAACGCGGATTATGTCACTCCTGACCCCGTGGAAAACGTCCAGAGTGGATCCTGATCCTCGCAGAGCACCACAATGACCCCGTGTGAAGCATCCAGAGCGGAGCCTGGTCCTCGCCAAATACGGAAGTGAACCCGTGGGAAGCATCCAGAGCAAAAATTGGACTGTGAGGTCTTTAAACTCACGGACTATGACGTCCTTAATCTCGACCGTGATGTCTTAAAACTAACATTAGACTGTGAGGTCCTTAAACTCATAGACTATGATGTCCTTAACCTCGACCGTGATGTCTTAAAACTAACATTGGACTGTAAGGTCCTTAAACTCATAGACTATGATGTCCTTAACCTCTACCGTGATGTCTTAAAACTAATTTTGGACTGTGAGGTCCTTAAACTCATGGACTATGATGTCCTTAACCTCGACCGTGATGTCTTAAAACTAATATTGGACTGTGATGTCCTTAAACTCATGGACTATGATGTCCTTAACCTCGACCGTGATGTCTTAAAACTAACATTAGACTGTGAGGCCCTTAAACTCATGGACTATGATGTCCTTAACCTCGACCGTAATGTCTTAAAACTAACAACGGACTGTGGAGTCTTTAAATCCACGGACTATGATGTCCTTAACCTCGACCGCGATGTCTTTAAACTACGGTATCCTGGAAAACGTCCAGAGCGGAGCCTGGTCCTCGCCAAACACGGCAGTGAACCCGTGGGAAGCATCCAGAGCAACCCCTGACTCCGTGAATTGCGGATAAGGACAACTTTACCCATCACTTGCGGGTCCTCATGACTCGTAAGGGAGTAAATTCTCTTGTGAGATCCTTACGACTTTCAAGAGAAAACGCACTTAGGAATCCTCACGATTCTTAAGGAGAGATTACACCTACGGGATCCTCTCGACCGGTAGGGAGAAAATTCTTTATGAGACCCTCACGGCTCATAAAGTTGAAAAGTCTTAGGTGACAGATCCTAACCCTGTTTTCTAAGCCATCACTGCCCTATAAAGAGCCCAAGACTGACAGCTATATGCTATCTACAGACCGCGCTTGCTAAAATCATATGGCAACAACACAGCAAGGGGAAGAAAGCAACAGTATAATAAAAATGTGTCTTTATTCATGAACTCAATTGAATACAAGATACATCATATAAAAGGATAAAAAAATGGATACATATTATTCAAAGATTACAAGTGTTCAACCTATATAAAAGTAGCTATTGGGAGGGAGGCGCCTTTAATAGACCGGCTAGCTGCTCGCACACTTTTCTCAACTCTTCCTCACGATCAGCCACCGCGGCCAGCTCTGCTTCAACTTGGGCCCATTGCTGCAAACAGGATGAGAGTTTCTGATCAACTTCCTGCTGGGCAGCCTCCTGACTCTGCGCGACCTGCTCTTTAAGATCAAGCTTCTTCCTCAACACCAACCCGTCTGAGATACATCGTTGAAGGTTTTCAAAAATGGTGTTCAGCTGGGCAGCATTAGCTGCAACCTCAGCGCTCGGTTGGGCAGATTCAACAGCAGTCGCCTCACGTTCCTTTTGCTTAAGGGTTGCCTCTCGTTCGAAATGGCGAAGGAATGGAACATTTTGCTCAACCCATGCGGCCCGTTGGGAGTTCAAAGTCTGGGTCTCAGGGGCAGGATGCATAAGTTCAAGCTGATACAGACAGGCCTCGATCTTCCTGCAGTGATTAACCCAAGACTTGACGACGCCTTCATTATGGAAATTTACAAGTGCCGCGAGCATCGTATTGACCTAGGCAGCGAAATCTGCGGCAGATGTAGGAGCTTCTGCGTCAAGCTCCTCTACGTATTCGGTCAGCATGCGCAGACTCGTCACAGCACCCTTCGAGGATGGACGTCTGGAGAAGAGGCTTGCCGGCATCATAATGCAAGATTCGAAAGAGGCCGGAGTTGAAGCCACCGCTGCAAAACAAATCACAATCAGATGATGGATCAAGAAATATAAGAGATTCATGAACAATGGGATTTACTATACCAGCTGCAGCAGGTGGCAAAGCCGGGAGGACCAGTGGCGCAACTGATCTCTCATCTCCTCCTTCAATCTGTAGACTGCAATCAAGGAAAAGAAGAATCAGAAATAATTTCATTGTCGGTAAAAGAAAGAGCATTAATTGAAAGCTGTATTCACCAGCGCCACTGGATGAAGCAATCTCCGACGGGAAGGAGAAGTGGGGATGCAGCACCTGGTACAGGTGGTCAAAAAGGACTCCTGCAAAAACGCGATAACGCAATGTCAGGACATGAATTATACAGCCGGGAGATAAGACTAATGGGTCACAAATCCATACCTTCCAACATCTACGACGGTACGAGAGAAGGTAGAGAGGTGGTCACCGTCAGGGCGGTAACTGATGGTGCTGTCTCGAGTAGCTCGACATCAGCACTAGCCGTACCTGCATTAGAAACAAGATAAACCTTGTTAGGAAAGATTGCAGAATAAAAGAAGGGCGGTAACCTAAAATCTACCTGAAGAGTCGCCAGCTGGAGCTATGACGAGGGCGTCACTTGATTCAACAACGGCGTCTCCTTCCTCCATCGGGGTGGCCTCACCTCCCGCCGCCTCATCCCCTGACTCCACGAGAGCCATCGTCATGCTTGCGACGCCAGGAGATGATAAAGAACCGTAGGCAGGAAGAGCGATGATCGGAGCGGTGCCCGACTCTTGAGAAAGAGTGGCCACATCGGACCCAGCAATTGCACCCGTTTCGCTCGCCACCACCCCGGGCTCAGTAATTGTAGCCTTCTCATCCACCGCTGCTTTAGGCTCGGCCGTGGTAGCCGTTTCGTCCGCCACTACCTCGAGCCCGGCAATTGCGACCACGTCGCCTGCCACCGCCCCGGGTTCGGGAATAGCAGCTACCTCCTCCACCGCTCTCTCAGGCTTAGCGGTCACTGCCACTTCTTCGGGAAGACTCGGCTCTGCAAAGATAAGATATGTGAGAACCGATAGTTTAAAACTTTGACAACGGAGCCTCAAGGTACATTCCCTGGAGTTGATTTACCGTTTGCTTCCCGAGTCGCATGTGTTGTCCGTCTGTGAGCGGTAGACAAGGCAACCGGAGACTCCTCTGAAGGAGTAGCAGCAGGAGTAACGGCGCTCGAACCAGCTCTCGCAGCTAAAGTAGCACTACGCTCCCTTGCTGCGCGCCTCCGGCGTTTCCTTTCCTCCCGGGCCGTCGAAACAGACCTTCTAGAACCCTCCTTCAACAGACCGTCATCATCCGCACCCAGGGTTACCTCTGGAGCCGTTAAAGCTTCCGTCATCGGTCGTTTGAGTAAGGCCTCTTTCGGCAATACCGAAGAGGCCGAGACTTCGGCGGCTAGCCCGAGAAGAGTCTCTGCGCCACCTTGCGGGACCGACATTGTGGTCCCTGCGATGAGATGAAGAAAGGGTTAGATCGTCCATAAAAAGGAGAATTAAGACTCAATGAGCCGAGACATACCAATGCCCAATAAAGCGCGATCCCTCTCCTCCTCCTCGAAGGTCCTGAGGGAAGCTGCCAGAACTTCTTCTGTAGTAAAGCCTGTTACGAAAGGAAGAATGTCAATCAAGACATGATAATAAGAATAAAAATATAACGCAAAAACAAAGTGCGACTAATATTTACTTGATTGCACGAGAGCGGCTATTTCCGCTTGGTGGCTCGCGAGTCGCGCAGAAGCAGCAATAGCGGCATTGAGATCAGTGTCTTCTGACGCTATGAAGAGACCCTCATTGGTCCCATATTCACTTAGGCCTTCGGTAAGAGGAGCCTGAGGCTCTAAGCTGAGTATGGCATCAAGGGAGAGGACCGACTTCTTCTTCTTCTTCTGTGCGCGAGCTCCGGTTGCAGCCAGAACTAGCTTGCGCTTCGTGGGCACTTTGGGACGGCGAGTCCCGATATCCGAGCCCACGCCAGATTCGGGTGAATCTACGTTTGCCGTCTCCACGGGAGCACGGGGCACCGAAGGCACATCCACCGTCTCTACAGGAGCATGGGGCAATCCACGCGTAGGGCTTAGCGCACGTGGAGGCTCAACTGCAGCAACCTCTCTTAGCGGAGGGGGTACATCGATCCGTCGCTTCAAAGGGACTTTACGGTCACTGGCAGGAGGTGCACTTTTGCGATCAAGCAGAAACCGCCTTTCTTCCTTAATAACATCGCCCGTCGAATGCTGGTACCATGCCGTATATGTATTAAGGATCCGTGGGACACAACTCGGCTCGCTGATAAAAAAGTGAGAGCCCGTATTCAGACGCATGAAGTGATGCAGCGCGCCGCGCATCCCCTCTTCAGTGGCGGTGGGTGTTCATATCATAATATTGCATTATTATATTCACCATTCTTATGCATTTTACAAATAAACAGGTGCTTTTGACCCATGTCTGCTACATAGTACATGTTACAAGTTCTTGAAGAAAAAACAGTGAAAAAGATAAAAGACGATGCAAAAGTGGGACTACGACCAACAAATAGAAGGATCTTGATCAAGCCTACACAAAGATCAGTTCACAAAGTACAAAGGAAGCGCAAGGTCCAAGATTTCGAAGCAACGGTAAAAGTCCACTGCAATTGTTCACTGTGGAGATCTGGAAGAAACCTAGAAGCCAATTTGAGAAAAGTACTAAAGAAGTAGGAAGAACAAAAAGCCCAGAACCAGCATGCAAAGTTTCAGCCACTGATCCTCTCATTGGGCCGCGGAACCGCGGCCAAACCCTGGCTGCGGCCGCGGTTCCGCGGCCGTCTATAGCCCGTAGTGGCACAAAATCTTTCCATATTCTGAGGCGGCGCTGAAAAGTCTTCCTAGGGGTATTTTTGTAAATGCAGACATGCGACAATTGTAAACCTAGGGTTTTCTATGTCCTATAAATAGAAGCCCAATTCCTTGTATTAGTTCATGCCTCTTTTCATTAATAAAATTCAGAATTCTTTTTGGAGAGCATCAATTTGTAAGTTCTTAATTTATTTTCTGCCCTAGATTAAATTTCTTATCTGCCCTAGTTAAATTTAATTCCTTGCCCTAGATAGATAGTTAGATCTTTTATTCTCTGCCCTAGATAAATGTTTCTCAATTCTCTAATGAGTGAGTAGTCTCCTCGCTTGTTAGGGTTAGATTTGGGGAAGGTTTGAGAGATGAAGATCTCTCACTCCTTTCTTGCCCATCATATATTTTCATAGGACTTCATGCATACATGCAGCTACCGCTTCCTACGGCACCCTATCTCATGAGGTAGTGGTGATACCGTAGTATAAAGGCCCGGTTGCGCGTGTTTTCTATGGAGGTCAGGGTAAGGATTGATAAAGGAAGGACAAGAAGCTAGAGGAAGAAACATCTTCCCGATGGTTCTAATCCCCTCTATTAATAATTACCATAACTCCTAAAAGATCTTATTATGGGTATAGAAAGCGGTGAGATTTATTAACTTTCCAAACTTAACCTAGACCTAACCCTAGAAAGATTTAGATCTAGATTAATCCTAGTATAAATCAACTTAGTTTTAGATTAAAACAATCCGGCACCCCTCGGAATTAACTCGTAAAAGCGATTAGGAAATTCATAACATCCCTGTGAACCGACCCGTATTCACCGGCTAGCTACCAAGCGACGCCGTTCTTGATTGCGGTTACTAATTATTTTTGATCAATCAAATGGCGCCGTTGCCGGGGATGGCGTGTTATTTCCTTTTAGCAATTTCGGGTTAATCTAAAATTAAAAAATCATAAAAACTGAAAAATCAAAAAAATAAAAATAAAAAATTTATCCTCTTTGTATTTTGTGAAGGGTATTTTTGTTTGAATTTTGCAGGATCTACAATCGAACGACGGATCTGGAAAAATCCAGAGTGCGAAACAGAAAACGGGAGATCAAAACAGAAGAGGACTTCAACAACAGAACAGCAGCAAAAATCTCGGGAGCTGAACAGCCGCTGCCGCCTCCCTTCCGCCGCCGTACCTACCCTCCAACTGCGGAAACGCGGCTCCCTGGTGACGTCATCGCGTGAATTTTTTTTCGTGACCTGAACCCTCCACTCCACCGCGGAACCGCCGCGCTTTGCCTTTTCCGACCGCGGAAACGCGGCAATCTCGTGACGACAGCAAGTGGAAAAAGCGCTGTTTGTTTCCTTTCTCCTCCTTTGCAAATCTTGATATATTTTCTGTAAAAATCTCCTGCAGGATTCTTTGCGCTTCAAAATATCTTCCCCCTTCCAAATAACAAATCTTGTATAGGATTCTTTGCGCCGCGCTTAAAATAAAAATTGATTGCAAGTGATCTTTTCTGTTTTGCATACCTTTAATCTTTTTTGCAAAGACTTCTAAATAAAGAGAAAAAGGAAAAAGGAAATTTTTTTAAAAGACTTGCAAATTTTGTCGCTAAGAAATCCTTGCACCCCAGTTACACCCACCTTCTTTTTCTTCTCCTTCTTACATCATGGGTACCCCACCCCACAAATCTCTTGCCGAACTTTGGTATCCTGAACCTAACTTTGCTTCGTACGTGAATTGTTTCGGTCGTTTTAAGGACGATCCCTCCATGCCTAAAATTTCTTTGAAAGATCAAATAGAAGCGTCTAGGAGAAACAGTTCGACGTTGCAACCCACTTTGTGTCAACCATGTCAACCTTCACCATCTTCGTACGTTGATACCACTTTTTCGAGTTCTGTTGTAACTCCTAAACCTATGTCTATTGCTGAGCATATTGCACAATCTCGTAGCCGATCTTTCACTCCTCTCCACACATCCAGTTATAGGGATCAACAAGTCCAGTCACCTTTTTATACAAATGTTGATCCTACTCCTGTCCAACCATCCAATTCCTACCAGTCCTACCCAATTTTCACACCTTCATCAGACATTGCTTCTACACAGCCATTTGGGAGTTTCACGTATCCAAACAATTTCGAATCTTTTACCGAAACCCCTTCACAACGCATGTCTAGTTTGGAACAGCCGTTGGAAGCTTATATTTTAGCGACAAACAAAATGGTTAGGAATGTGGATGAGTCCATTGCCGCACTTATGCAACCTAGTGAACCGGCAGCTAGTTTCCAACTAGCTCCAAATTTTCTAATGTATGAGGAGGCGGTTGGACAGAGTGTGAATTTTAGAAGAGAGAGTGAGTTCTACACCTTTCCAAATCAAATCTACCCATACCCAATTGAAGCCCACAACTCCGGTTTTCCATCGATTGTCCCAAATGATTCACAAGCTGAAAATAAAACATTTAATGAGTTGTGTGACTTTGTAGTGCTTGATTTGCCAGACTGTGAAGAATCTCTTTCGAGTGAAACCACACCTAATCCTTTTGATCTTTACACCTCCACTTTAGAACCTAAATTGATAAATATCCATGCTTTTGATGAAGTGTCAGAAAAAATTGATTTTCATTTGATTGAGGATATAGACGCCGGGAATATTTTGGATGATGAACCCGTAGATTTGATTGAAATTTTATGTCCAATTCATCATCCCGAGTCATTAAATGTTTCTTCCGAACTTCATATGCGTCTTGATTTTGATGATAATGGCATGGATAGGCTAAATTTTGAGGAGAATATTGAGGAAATTATTGAGGATGAACCAGTTTTGTTCGATGAGTCTGATTTCCCAATTCATCATGTCCCTTCCACTGATTGTGTACATCCTCCTAAATCTTTAACTGATACCCTTTCTCTCTCACCTCCCTCCGTTCTCATTCCGACCGTACAAGAGACCGTTACACTTTCATCTCCAATACCAAGTTCGACGTACCCATGTTTGCTCACGAATCTTGAGGGATTTAATCTCATTTTTTCTCGAGTTGATAGATTAGCACAATCGCTTTTTACATATCGGTCATTACAAATTGTGCTAATTTATACACACCATCCCCACCCTCAAGTTCGTATTTCCACTTTCTTTGGTTCTTCTAATCTTCCTTTAATGATACCGAGTGTTGATGAATCACAATCCGATCTTTTAAGTTCGATAATTTTCAATTGGACCTTCGATGAAAGTTTCGAAGATATTTTCGCCGACGAACTCGCATTCTTAAACGTTACGAATTTTGTGATTAATCAACCTCCACTCGAAGAAGTAGAACCACTACCATTTCTTTTTCCCTTCCGTCATTCTTCTCCTCCACCGAGACCATATTCCACTCTTCTTCCCATACGGTTTTGTGCGTTTCTCATTTCTTTTCTTTACACTCCATTCTTTCACTAACCCCACCATTATCACGATAGAATTTTTGAATGGTTGGTGCTAACTTTTGGTCTGTGTAAGACCTTGTGTAGTTTGATTTTTCTCCTCCCTAACTCTGAACTTTAACGCTGTTTTACTTAAGTTTGGGGGGAACATTGTTGTATATATATTTTGTTTTTCTTTTAACAATAAAAATAAAAAATAAATTTTTTTTTGGTATAAATAAATAAACAGGGGAGTGCCGACAATTTTGACCCTCTTGGTGTGGCATGACAGTGAGGACACTGTCAAGTTTAAGTCTGGGGGTATGCTCGGTAAGCCTTCTTCCTTCGCATTCATATGTATATTTTTGCATTTGCATACTTATTTTAAAACCCATAAAAATTGAAAAATTTCAAAAGCTATAAAAATTAATGTATTCAATTTTGGCCTAATTGACTTGAGTTTGACAAAAAGGTTGACTAGGTAGGAACAAGTAGGTCTTAGACTCAGTAAATTAAAAACCCTAAAAATAACCTTTCTTAAAGTTTAACGGTAGAAAGTATATGTCTTTGTAGTTTATTTAGAAATAGGCAAATTTTGAGTTCACTTCTTGGGCTAAGTCAAAACAAAGGAAAAGTATTGATATTTTTATTAGAGTATAAGTTTGAAAAATAATTCCTAAGCTTAAGTCTAGATTCTGAAAATATATACCCTACAATTTGCACAATCACGCACCTTGAAACTTGGAATAGTAGAAGAGACCTTGAAATGCTCTTGTCTAAAGTCCTTAGTACGATGAAAATAAAATAAAAAATTCAAGTGTGAGTAAAGAGACAATAAAAAAAATGAACACTAGTTTTTGTGATTACTTAAGGCTGCAAAAATAGAAAAATATTTAGCGAGGGTGCTTCATCACCTAGTGCCTTAGACCAACTGGTTTGGGAGTCACTGTTAAAAGCCTTGGGTGTTGCAAGACTAGGAATTATGCTTTAATGTGAAAACACATCTTGTAATCGGTTGTTGGTACGTCAAGAAGTATTAACGGTCGCATGAAGGATGTGTGAGCAAAATTCATCTGAAAATTCACCTATTAAGAAGTACTTTGGACAACGGACAAGAGTATGATTGCTTGATTTGAATTTTCAAGTGTAGGGGTGATATACACACACACGTAGGGGTATGTGATTGGGATTTAGATAAGAGAGAGGAATGAAGAATGGAACTTGTATCTTTAGTAGAGATGATAAAAATTCCTAAGTGGAGATGGAACCCTAGAAGGAAAACTTAAGAGATGCCGAAAGCTAAGTAGGTCTACAGAACATATATAATCTTAAGTTAAATGATAAGGAAGTGTGAAGAATATGGGTGGATAATTTACGAGTCGACGATAATAGAATTCCTTGTTAGAAAACCTAATTGGAGAATAAAAGTCGAAAAGCCGAATTGATAGGGTTTTGTGGGTAGTATCCGCTGAAAACCCTCAGGAGACAACACTCCTCCTACTAGGGACACCTAGAGGTTTAACGGCTTGTTGCACGAGCTCAGTGCAATCGCGTTTCCCTGCGAAAGTGAGGTTAGGTTTTTGTCGAGAATAAAACTAGGTTTGCTCGAGGACGAGCAAAAGATAAGTTTGGGGGTATTTGTTCATATCATAATATTGCATTATTATATTCCCCATTCTTATGCATTTTACAAATAAACAGGTGCTTTTGACCCATGTCTGCTACATAGTACAGGTTACAGGTTCTTGGAGCAAAAACAGTGAAAAAGATAAAAGACGATGCAAAAGTAGGACTACGACCAACAAATAGAAGGATCTTGATCAAGCCTACACAAAGATCAGTTCACAAAGTACAAAGGCAGCGCAAGGTCCAAGATTTCGAAGCAACGGTAAAAGTCCACTGCAATTGTTCATTGTGGAGATCTGGAAGAAACCTAGAAGCCAATTTGAGAAAAGTACTAAAGAAGTAGGAAGAACAAAAAGCCCAGAACCAGCATGCAAAGTTTTAGCCACTGATCCTCTCATTGGGCCGCGGAACCGCGGCCAAACCCTGGCTGCGGCCGCGGTTCCGCGGCCGTCTATAGCCCGTAGTGGCACAAAATCTTTCCATATTCTGAGGCGGCGCTGAAAAGTCTTCCTAGGGGTATTTTTGTAAATGCAGACATGCGGTAATTGTAAACCTAGGGTTTTCTATGTCCTGTAAATAGAAGCCCAATTCCTTGTATTAGTTCATGCCTCCTTTCATTAATAAAATTCAGAATTCTTTTTGGAGAGCATCAATTTGTAAGTTCTTAATTTATTTTCTGCCCTAGGTTAAATTTCTTATCTGCCTTAGTTAAATTTAATTCCTTGCCCTAGATAGATAGTTAGATCTTTTATTCTCTGCCCTAGATAAATGTTTCTCAATTCCCTAATGAGTGAGTAGTCTCCTCGCTTGTTAGGGTTAGATTTGGGGAAGGTTTGAGAGATGAAGATCTCTCACCCCTTTCTTTCCCGTCATATATTTTCATAGGACTTCATGCATACATGCACATACCGCTCCCTACGGCACCCTATCCCACGAGGTAGCGGTGATACCGTAGTATAAAGGCCCGGTTGCGGGTGTTTTCCATGGAGGTTAGGGTAAGGATGGATAAAGGAAGGACAAGAAGCTAGAGGAAGAAACATCTTCCCGATGGTTCTAATCCCCTTTATTAATAATTACCATAACTACTAAAAGATCTTAATATGGGTATAGAAAGCGGTGAGATTTATTGACTTTCCAAACTTAACCTAGACCTAACCCTAGCAAGATTTAGATCTAGATTTATCCTAGTATAAATCAACTTAGTTTTAGATTAAAACAATCCGGCACCCATCGGAATTAACTTGTAAAAGCGATCAGGAAATTCACAACATCCCTGTGGACCGACCCATACTCACCGGCTAGCTACCAAGCGACACCGTTCTTGATTGTGGTTACTAATTATTTTTGATTAATCAGTGGGTTCCAGCAAGAAAGTCTCCAGCGGCACTCCTTGATTATAGCTCAATTGTTGGGCAAAACGATGCGGGTTATATCTCATGAAAAGCGCCGCATCATTTTGCCTAAACACCAGGAAGCCCGGTCTGATAGAATATAAATGGAGGGTCTCCCGAGCTGTTAGAACTGAGGCTCCATCTTTGAAAATATCCTGCAATGACCGCACTGTTGTGGTAGACTCTTTTCCGATGGTTAACACCTTGTCGGTGAAGTTCATCCCGTCTCCAACTGTGCGGGGACGAAGGAGCAAACCTCTGGCGTCCCATGGTGATGGATTTATAATTGAGACACCGACCAATTGCATAATCCGAGGGAAGCTGCACCTGTCATAGAATGAAGGCCTTCTATGGATACCAAAAACGCCAAGTGCATGTAGCTCGAGCCATGACATGAAGTAATGCATCGAGAAGTTCACATGCTGTACTCCAGGTTCAGTAGTATCCGCCGCTTGACTAAGGCCGTAATACAGATGGGCTAAGCCGGCGACCCCGACAGCCACTTTCACCCCAATAGTCAGCCGGTGAGCCGGGTAAAAGACAGATGGACTCATACGGTGAAGGTGCATCGGGAGCACGAACCAGCTCAACCATAGCCCAAGAAATCCTAAAAAGAATGCTTTCTCATCCATCCCAGGGACTGCAATCTCCGCAAAAGGAACAACCGGAGAGTTAGGAAGGAAGAAACTCTTCTAATTTAGCTCCGTTGCTGGCAGGTTGTCCAAACCTAAGCCGAAAGGGTCGTCAAGCATGGCGAATTTAACGGCCTCCTTCGAGAAGACTTTTGGGTGAAGGAAGCGAGCGATGAAATCCTCGAAACTAACCCCGCGGCTCCCGGATTCGAGAAAAAGGCACTCGTAGATATCCAACACTTTGATCAAACTGGGAAACTGGTGTTGAACAGCATTCGCCGGAGTAAGGCCCATTATCACTGGCTTGGCACCGAAGAATATTCGTCCGTGGGAAGCAGCTCCTCATAATGCTCCCCTATGACCGGTAAGCCAGAAACTTCTGCAAACTCCTCTAAAGAGATTGACACTTCCCGGTCCAGTGAGAGGAAGGTGTGAGTAGGGATATTCCACTGTTCCAAAAAGGCCTTAACCCACCAGGTGGGAAGCGTAGGATATTGGAAGAGAGAAGTATAAACGGCGGTATATAACCCAAGCCTCATCAACTGCGACTTCTTCGCTGACAGAATATAGCGGGCCCATGGCAGATAACCGGTCGGATGACGGGGAATCAGACCTATATTATATGGTTTCCCCCACGGCCGCGCTTCGCCTTGACAAATACAGCGTCCCAAGGTATCTAAAACCATGGGAGGCTGAACGGGAATCGAAGCTATAGCGGGTTGAAGAAGGCCTTCTGAAGTCCAATTGACCATCTCCACGGCGTAGTTCACCGGGGGTTAGTTGGCGTAATGGATCTCCGTGATGGGCTCCGAGGGTACCGCGCATGAAAAGCTTTGTCGACCCCTGATAATATGATTGTACCATGATCCCCAAAGATGAAGATTCTTATGCTCCGGATCATGGTCTCTGATCAAAGCTAGGACCTCCTAGTCTACGGGTGCTCCAGGAAATCCTCCCTCTGAACGAACGAATGGGAACGAAGCATCGAAAGACATGTTGCCTGCGAAAGAGGGGACGGAAATCAACTGTCAGTGTTGTAATTTAATTTTTAATTTCTGACACTCGGTACTTTAAAATTTGTACCACACTGCAATGCAGTGGAAAGGGGACCAAAGGTGGACCCACAAAATCCAGATGACAATTCATCAATTAATAAAACAGCCTCATCATTGGATGAGACTGTCAATTAATGAGGAAATCCTCAAGGAATATTATCATTGAATGAGAAATCCCTCGAGAAAAGGAGAAGATCTCCCTTTGAGAGCAAAGCTCTATAACAGAGTGACACTTGTCAAACTCTGGTCATGAAGGAATAAAATTCCTTAAAGAGCCTAGCTCTGTAATCATGATGGAAAATCCATCAAAGATTATTAAAATTAATTCTTAAGAATTAAAATTCTGGGATCTTAAAGATCCATGAAAAAACTCTTAAGAGTTCTTCATCAAAAGATCAAAAGATCTACGCTCTGATTCATGGGATAAGAAACCCCAAGAAAAGATCTATTTAGATCTATGGGTTCATGAGAGCAAGGCTCTATTAATGAAACCCTAAAAGGGTTTTTCTTTAGATCAAAGATCTATGAAGAGCAAGGCTCTGTTAATGGGTAAAAACCCTAATTTATTAAAATTAAAATTTCTAATTTTACCTAAGAGTTCCGACTCTTGAAAGTTCTTAACAAAGAGCAAGGCTCTGAGCAAAAATTCTCAAGAAGAAAATGATAATCATCTAAAGGACCAAAGGTCCTATTTATAGGCATTGAACTACCTCTTCAACTTCTGAGTTGATCCAAGGGCTCAGATGTTGCCACCGCTGCACTCACGTGTGCGTCACGTGAGCGCAACGGTGGGGAGGGGGGCATTTGTTTCCCCCAATCAGAGCAAAACTCTGTTTTGAATTTCAAAATTCAAAAATTGAAGCAACACTTCAGATCCAGTGCGCTGCGCGCTGCTCGCTGCTCGCCATGTGTCAAACGCAGATGCGCTGGCGCCAGGTGCGCTGCGCCCTATGCAGCGCACCCCCAATCAGAGCAAAGCTCTGTTTCAAAATTCAAAATTTAAAAGTTGAAGCAACGTTTCAGATCCAGCGCTCTGCGCTGCGCGCCACGTGTCAAATACAGGTACGCTAGCGCAGTTGCGCTGCGCTGTGAGCCACGTGTTAAACATGGATGCGCTAGCGCAGTTGCGCTGCGCTGCGCTCTGCGCTGCGCGCCACGTGTCGAATCAAGGTGCGCCAGCGCAAGGTGCGCCAGTGCTGGAATTAAAAATTCCCCCCACCGTCAGATCAAAAGATCTACTAATAATAAATTATTAATTAATTAGAACTAAAGTTCTGTTATGGAATGATTTTTCAATCTTATTAAAATAAGAAGATTATCTTCTGTAAAACAAAAGCCCTAGGATCAAAGATCCAACGGTGAGAAATATTCCCAAATCAATCAGAAAAAGATCTCTTAAAACTGATTTAACAAATCATTTGGCTCTATATAAAGGCCCATAGACTTCAAGTCTAAAAGATAGAGAGAATATAGAAGAAGAGAGAGAAAAAACCCTCTGCAAAAAAAGAACAAGCTCTTAAAAAAAGAAGATTTTTCTTCATTTTCAAGGTAAAGAACTACGTTCATGAATAACAGAGATGAAATTATCTCATTAAAAAAGAAGAACCCTCTTCTAAAAAGATCATAGATCTGAAAAAAGACCAATGTCTTTGATAAAAAGAAAAAGATCAAAATATCTAATCATAAAAAAACTAAAAGAAGTATTTTTACTTCATTCACAGATCTTTGATCTATAAAGGCAGAGCCCTTTTATAAAAACAAGAACTTTTTGTTCTTGGATCTTGAGGCAAAGCCTCCTTAGAAGAACATAAATTTGTTCTTTGATCTTAAAATTGATCAGATGCGTTTTGCGCTATTGAAAAGTGCCTTGCACTCATGAACTGCGCCCTTGCGCTCATTGGACAGGCGAATAACGCTAAAACTTGCCACGTGTCAACCAGAGACACAATCTGCGCGTTGCGCTTCTGAAACAGCGCACTGCGCTCATGGATTGGCGCTCAGCGCTAAGCGCGCCATGAGTCACTCGCTGGCGCGCCAACAGACTAGCGCAAAGCACTCATAAATTAAAAGCGCAATGCGCTAATGAACTAGCGCTTAGCGCTAAGCGCGACACGTGTCCTCTTCGTGTGCGCTACCTGACAGAAGCGCAATGCACTCTTTAACTGGCGCAAAGCGCCTGGCGCGCTACGTGGCACATTGTCAGAACACAATTTGTTTCTGATACAAGACAAAAATGTCAGTGCCCAATGCCTAGCATTCTTAAAAGGGCTGAGCCCAAATAAAGGCTTAATAGCCAGAACAAAAAATAAAATGTTAAAACATTTTAATTGGACTTAGCCCAATTCTAGCCATAAGTCCTCAACTTATGTTGAACTGAGCACATCTGCTCTTTCAACCAACTTAACTTGGTTCAAGGGTACATCTCTTCACTCCTTTGATATTTGTCGTTGTAATTCCTCAACGTCTTCAAAGAGGTGACGGGTCCCGACAAACATACATTTTATGGACTGTGGGGTCCATAAACTCACGGACTATGATGTCCTTAACCTCGACCGTGATGTCTTAAAACTAACATCGGACCGTGAGGTCCTTAAACTCCACAGACTATGATGTCCTTAACCTCGACCGTGATATCTTAAAACTAACGTCGGACCGTGAGGTCCTTAAACTCCACAGACTATGATGTCCTTAACCTCGACTGTGATGTCTTAAAACTAATATTGGACTGTGGGGTCCTTAAACTCACGGACTATGATGTCCTTAACCTCGACCGCGATGTCTTAAAACTAATAATGGACCGTAATGTCCTTAAACTAATTATCGACCGCAATGTCACTAAACAAAACAATAAAGCCCAATTGCTCTCTTGTGGGATCTAAACGATCCCGTTAAGTTGATCTTAGTCCAAAAATTAGACTAACGTATCCTTAACAAACGTTTAAGTTGATCTTAGTCTCAAACAAGGCTAACGTATCCTTAAACCCAACCCCCAAACCCAAATCTAAGAAAGATACGGATTTGGACTAGTCTACGTCCTACGGGCGATAACATAAATTAGTCTCCGTATACAATCCACGGGCAACCAAACACAAAACAAACACCCACGACACGAAGTGACCATCTGGAGAAGGAGAAAGTGGTTACCGCGATGCGGTAGCGTAATTAACTGCAGGGGCTTGCGCCTGTAGGGAAGAGCATCCCCACAATCAAAAACCCCTTAAACGAGGGGGAATCTGACGAAGTCTGCTACATCGGCCGCATCCGTCTAAACCTTCGATACATGGTGCCATAAATCAACTTGGCATCTTTGGAGAGGTGGACGGATAGCACCAATTAGCATCTGCCCTAAATTTCAGGCGAGACGGACCTACGAGGTCGCGTCTCTGTATTCGGCGGGGAACATGGAGTACTAATGTATTAATAATATGAGTTAATGTAATATGGGGTGCAACTAGTTATGCAGAATTAATAGTATGGATACACAAATAAACATGGATGCATAAATAACTATCAAGAGCAACAACTATATCTTCATGACTATATAGGATGCACATTATCTAGCATGGGGTGTTAATGTAGCAATAATATGAAATAATGTATTATGGTATTCAACTAGATATGTAATTAATGGTATGGATGCACAAATATCAATTGGGGTTACATTTACAGCTTCAAGACTAAGTGGGATGCACATTTTTAAACATGGGATGTTAATATGACAATAATATGTAATAATGTGATCTGTTGATGTAGCTACATGTATATTAAATGATATGGATGTATACGGGTGTCCGAAAACGGTAAACTTTAATATGGATGTACAATGCATTCAACATGTGATATTTTTATTCATATGGATCCATAATAATGTACCTAGCATGTAGCAAGATGAATTAGCATGCGACTAGATATGTAAATAGTGATATGGATGCACACGAATGTCCAATGACAGTAAAATAGTAAAATGGTAATGTGGGATGTATAACTTAAACAATATGTAATGTTATAATTCAAACGGGTGCAATATATAGTAGTATAGCATGTAGCAAGATAAACTTGCCTCGATCGAATCACACGACGGATATGCACGGCAAGTCCGACGTCGATAAGTCGTCGCAATGCACACGCGGCACGCGGGACGGGTCCAGGCAAGGCAAGAGGGTGATCACGCAGGTAAGGCACGTTCACTGGATCTCTCGGGTCGTCGGCATCGAGCTCGGCTCCGGCGGTGACCGGAAAATGCGGAATCAAGAAACAAGAAGAGAAGATCAAGAAGAAGAAGAAGAGGCACTTGTGATGAGGCTGCGGGTTTCAAGGCTCGGGCAAGGGTTGCAAGCTAGGGTTCGATGGGTTCTGTGCGAGATACAAGGTGGTAATGATGAGGGAAGGGTCGAATGCAAATACAGATGTCAAATACACTATTCACACCAAAAACACAATAAATCAGGAAAATACCATAAATAAAGAAATACTAAAAAAGAATTGGTATAAATGAACTAGGGTGTTACACGGCCCTTCTCGCCCGTCGTCGGCTCCGGCTCCACCGGCGGATGCTCCAGCCAGGCGCTCAAGTGCGCCCCGGAGTCCAGCCATGCGCCGAGCCAAAAAAGCGCTCAGGAGTAGGAGCCCCGGGCTTTGGAGGTGGGTGGTGAGACTGGTTCTCCTGCGTATCTCCTTAAGAGGTACCATAGGACGGTGCCCCGTTCCCTGGCTTCCTCAATCATCGTGGACATAGGGGAGCTTCTCTTTGAGGTGCCCTCGGGGCTTTCTGTCGCCGACAGCCTACTCTCGGAGATGGAGAGGTCGGCCGGGGGCAGAATTCCTCGGGGGACCCTCCGGGGCCAAATGGCGGCCATAGACCAGGAGGCCGTGCAGGTCAGTGTTCGCATCTCACTCGGGTCTTTTTCAGTATTTTTGTTCGCAAGATTGGGTGCCCCCTTTCTCTTTTTGACCCTTCTTTGTTTTCTTTAGGTCCTCCAGCACTGCGCCCTCGTCGTCAAAATGGAGGAAGATGAAATTGCCCCGACGATGCAGGCCGCGGGCGAGCTCTCCTCGTGGGAGGAGAGCTCCAGGCTGGAGCTGCAAGCGATGATGGAGAGGGTCGCCGCCCTCGAAGACCGGGTGGCGGCAGGGGATCGGGAGATCCCCAACTGCCGAGAGGCCGTCCGAGCTATCGAGGCTAAGTTGGAAGATTCTAGGGTGCTTGTCGCCACCCTGAAGAAGACGGAGAACACCCTCCAGATTGAGAGCGAGGCGGAGAAGGAAGGAGTGAGGCGTGCCGACCTCTGAGCGTCGAAGGCGGTGGAGAGCTATAAGTGTTAATTATATGTATGCCCTAGAGGCCATTATACATGTGATGTATATTATAGTGGATGCTTGGACATATATAGGGAGGAATTTCTTGCTCGACATGATAGTATGCTATCTGGTTGCTCTTTATCTTAACATGTACACTTATTGTCTCTCTATTACATGTTAATAAAGCCCTTAGGATGAGTACTTGACTACCAGGATTATTATGCAGATCATACTAGTGGGGCAGAGGTAGTCGGTAAGTACATCCTTCAAATGTTCCTAGTCGTGGGAGTATCGAGACGGGGCATCGATATTCCATAGTAGACTAGCGTATACGCTTCTCGACCCATATGATGGGCGATGGATGATCCCATATCCATTGGTGTTTGACATTAGAGATGGTATACGGGTTCTCAGTGGAGACTGGGTACACCGAACGGACTAGCCGAGAACTCCTAGATGGTATTATACCTATCGTCAGATAGCAGTTCTCTGGTGACACTGGTACAGGTTAGTCTGTCGACCCGAGATCGTCATAGAGTCTTGTGTGATTCACACTGTGCTTTGATTTCCACCCTACCACGTTCAAGAGATCGTGCAAAATGGTGGTTTTTGGGTACAGTCCCTAGTCACATGGAGGCAATGAGAGATAGGATGGGATTTCGTCTTTCCCGGTATTGGGGGTTGATGTTGCGCTATGCTTGATTGGCCATAACAGGAAATCCCTGGCCAGGGTTGCTGAGATTTACTGGTAAGTGTTATCAGTAGTTTCTCGAACCGTTATGAGCCTCACATCGGCATGACTTATCAGGCTATTGGGGTCTGACGTTTTACCACCCCCAGGCTATGATATACGACATATCAGACGAAGAAACGGGACTGTACGGTAGTGTTACTGATTGGATTCATAGGAGTATGAGCAGGCTTGCTTGTTGATCTTTTGATCGCTCAATACCCGGGTGACCGTTACGTTTAGCAGACCGCTTGCGGCTTATGGGTGTTTGATATGATCATCACCTATTGTCGGCGTATTGACGAGTCTTTAGAGTCCTACACAGAGGTTTCCTGGTTCATGCGAAACGAAGTAGGAGAACATATGTGATATGTGCGGGACCGAGATTAATGCGCGTATGTGATACCGCATTCTATTCTCCCGATATGTGATATCGGTCGGTTATATGAGTTATAGCCGGGTTGTCGGATCAAGTGTTGATTCGATAAGTTGATACATATGATATTAGTCGGTTATATGTAATATAGCCGGATTATTAAATCAAGTGTTGATTTAATAATTTAACGTATAATTCTATATGTGATATATTAATTTACATTAACTAATATTAGCTTACTTAAACATTTCTTTTTCTCACTTGTGTGCATATAGTATATATGTGATATATATTAATGTACAACTTTTGTGTCATGCTAGATGCCACATGCTACATGGGTGTATGAGACTCACACTATGCTTATGTTAATGTTAGGTTTTATTTATTTAAAGTTAATCAAAATTTGTTGGAAATTAGTCACATGGTTCAAGCTTTTAGAAGCTTGTGGAACCATTGACCAAGTCCACTAATTTTGTTTTACTTATAAATATTTGTTAAGCTAACCATTAACATTAGCCATGGTTTATTCTCTATATGAGTTAGTGTAAGACACTAACTCACCCATGGTTACAATTCTCACCTCATGAGTTTCATTCTCATCTCCACTTCATCTTCTTCTTCCTCATGAGAAAGCATTAGCTTTTCAAATAGTGAAGAAATATTGTGAGAAAAATAAATCTAAGGTGAGCAAAATTCCTACTTCATCATCCTCTACTATATTAGCCATTTAGTTTAGGGTGTTTGCTTCACTAATATACCATTAGTAAAGAGGTAACATGAGCTTGAGTCTTCTCGACGTAGATCATCTTCGGCCTCGAAGACTTCGAGCAAGCTTGTTCATTTCTTTATGTGAACCCTTACTAGAGTTCGGGTGTTCACTACTTGGAGCGAAGGGACTACTACACGGAGCTTTAGAAATGAAGGACCGGTGTACAAATGTTGTATTTCTCATTCACTTAGATGTAAAGTTGTTTGCATGCTTGATTCGTATAATTCTCTAGTTAAGATTCTATGTTAGGGTTCTTTAGTACGGAAATTTTTTGAAATTGGCATGGACGATGCCTCCCGAAACCTTGCTATCGTGCTGAACAACCCTACAGTGGTGTCAGAGCCAAGCTAGAGAATTATACGATGTTTGTTAGATTACGAAACCGAAACTACTCCGAAACTTGAAACAATGAAATTTAGTTTCTGTCGAATTTTAAATGGCCTCCAAAATTTTTTAAGCAACTGCAGAATATTACATGCGATGTGACATGAACACAGAAGAAAATTGAACCCCTTTCGCCGGATTTTGGCCGGCTACCTTTGATAAAAATCCGAGCTCGCCGGATTTCTTATGGATTCTTGGCTTCAATTTTCTGCTGTGGTCAAATACCGACGCTAGGGGGGACCTGTTTATGGATTGAATGAGATTGCTTGTGTTCCAGTCTCTGGGTTTTGGTGTTTTAGGTGTTGCTTGTTTTTTCTAAGATTGCATGTGATGTAGTCTTACTGTATTGGCGATTCGGAGTGTTTCGTATTCGTAATTTTAACATTGTTTTGGGTTATTAAACGATGTTAAAAAGTTCAAACGGATATCAATAACCCAATTTTTCCATCGCTGGAAATTTTCCAAGTGTTGGATTTTTTCAAGTTTAAAATATTCAGAAAATCATGCAGGTGATTCTATGGACCCTCTAGAAGAACGAAACCCTAACTCGATTCTGTGACCATCGAAACCGCCACCAAACCCTAGGGTTTGTGGTAGTTCCGCGGCGCCATAGATGAGGCAAGGGTTGACCCTTCTACGGTTGGTCCATAGGTGCTATGGTATGTTCTGGGTACTTTTTAAACTCCGCTCAAGTGTTGAGCTCTTTAGGAAATTTTGGGTGTTTGTTTATTCGATCGAAAGGTTTAACATCGTCTAGTTATCTGTGATTGTGATACAATATTTGGAATCCACAATAACTAGTTATGTTATAACTAGTTTGAATTTTATAAATCTAACAATTTAGTCTCATTTGATCGGTTGCTACGGAATTTTGATGTGGATCAAAAGTCCGTCGCAATCACGTAGCGTACGTGGATACTCGCCGGGTAACTTTACTAGATAGCCACGCCCCATAGCCCCGACCAAGTGACTATAGGAGAACCCCATCACCAAAAGCATCCGTTCGGGTGCTCGCGGCCGCGGTGTTCCGTCTTAGTGCACTTCGTCGACGGTATCGGGGTTGCGGCCGTCTACTAAAGTTTCCGACGAGCATTCGATCAGGTTATCGGGAATCTTGTTGAATTTCCCGACAGGTTATTGGAAAGTGTTTTCAATATCGAGACTAAAATACGAGGTTTATAATTGTTATGCATGTGATGTCTAAGGAATTCATTTTGTTAGGCATGAAATCCAAAGTATGTGATACATTGGGTTTCTGATGTCTAAGGTGGTTGTGGATTCCAATTGTTGTAGTTTTTCACTTTCTTCTCCGCGACCGTACGTGTAATATGTGGTGTATCGCCGGTTTCGTTGCTATATGTCAACGACAATTGGGATACGCATATTTACTTACGTTGATGACATGTGATGTTATGTGTTGTTGTGATATGTTATATTGGATCATCGTGTTTTGAATAGCCGGGGATTTTTATGTGAGATGAGAGTTTTTCATTTTCATTCATGTAAAAACTTGTATGTAATATTCTTTTATTGGGGCACTTCCGGGTTGAGGATGATGTCACCATTGATGTATATTATTTACTTTTCCACATTAGGATAGACCCAAGGAGGAGAGCACAAGTAACCGGGTTCTAGGGTCCAGTGGGAGACCATCTCGAGGAGTCGAGACTAGGTCTCCTAACTCTAGAATTGGTAGGGTTGCTTGCCTCTCTCATAGGGGTCTATGGATGTGGGTTTGGCTATTCATCGCGACCGTGGAATCCGTGTTTTTTACTGGCTTAATTTAAAACACGGAATTCCTAGTATATCCAATATTTCATATGTGTTCTGCTGCTGCTGATATTCTGTGATGTGATCACTTGATATTCAGATACGAATGCTTATATTATATACATGATATATAATAATTATTGTTGCTTTCGTTTCTTTTATGATGCTTAGGAAGCATAATTGATGGGACTTCATTAATGAGATTAATGAAAGAAAAAGAAACCTAAAGATGTTGTAGAAACTTGTTTGAAAAATAGGTAGCTCTAGTTCTTGCTTTGCATAGCGGTATTCCTTGTAGAATATCCAGCACCTTATTCGATAAGGAAAGAGCCGAGATCTCTTCACCGGGAGTGACCTCTTTAGCGAAACTGGCAGATGCTACAACCTACTCGGTTTGTCTTTTGATTGCTTTTTTAGTTCATGCTTTGCATAGTGATATTTGTGAAATATCCTGCACCTCATTCGATGAGGAAAGAGCCGAGATCCTTTCACCGGGAGTGACCTCTTTAGCAAAACTAGTAAAAGCCTCAAAAACACTCCTTTTCAAAATCACTCGATTCTACAACGATATCAAGTTCATTACGCAAAAGGTTTTCTTAAAAACCTGTCGTAGCCCTCCGTCATTTCAGATAAGTACTACTTAGTATTCGTGCTACGTTTGTTGGCCTGCGTCAAGGAGTAGTGTGCGGTAGCTAACTAGTGCTTATCTGCTGCATACGGTGCGATTGGATTAGGATAGTCGTGCGACTTTGTTGGCTTGCGTCAAGGGTCGTGCGGGTGGGTTTAATTCAATCTTGAAATGTACGGGTTGAACTTGACTAGCGGACTATGGTTTGTTGGCCTGCGTCAAGGTCATAGGACGCTAGGGGAAGAACATTATTGGGAATTTCAAGTGTTGAAATTTTCAATGAGATTGCATACCTTCTATGAGATAGTTGGATCCCGATACCCACTGCGAGTAAGAGTTACTCCTGGGAGAGTTTTATACATTACAATTAGTCGATCAAGTAGGTGTCTTGAAAGGTGTTAACGGGGTTACGCCCCTAGAAAAACGAGGTTTATTTTAATTAGGTTCGTGAGAAAGCACTGGGAACCTTCCTCAAAGTACCGACACTGGCCTGGTCGAAAGATTGGAGAACTTGTAGGGTGTAATTAATCCAGTCTAGTCTTACCTTTTAGGGTTTGAAGGAAAATTAGATAAAAACAGTGGGAGCCATCTTGATTAGATAAAATAATAACCAATCTAATCTTGCAAGAGCATACGCCGAGTGTTTTCTTCTCTCTCTCTCTCTCTCCTGGTAGCGACTATGTCACGCCTTAATCAAGATAATAGTATGGATGCATCGACCGAACCCGCTTATTATACTGAGCTGGGGAACGTTGGTTCTGCTCTATCTTATAATTGTTATAAGTCCGAGCAGGGAATAAGGGAATATCTAGATTCCTATGCCACCCATTCGAGGAATAAGCATGTTGATGCATATTCTTCGGGTGTGTTTGTTACCGAGAATTGTTTCTCAGTATCCTCTACATCCTAGGTATGAGATACCGCATCAGGATCCCACATATGTAATCTGATTACATGGGCTACTGATAAGTAGAGAACTAGGATTGGGTGATATGTCTCTTAGTGTTAGAGAATGGAGCAATTGTTGCAGCCAAGTCAGTTGGCAAATATCACCTTGTATTACCAAGTGGTAAATACATTGATTCTGAATGAATATTATTACATACCAAACCTGATATACAACATTACATCAGATTCTTTATTAAGTTAAAGAAGGATATAATTCTGTATTGGAGGATAATGTTGTGAACATTTTCCTGAATCAAGAGTTGATTGGATCAGGCATGTTATGAAATGGCATATACGTTCTAAATCAAACCACGGTTCAAAGTATGTAGAACACACACAAAAGGAGTAGTTCAGAAATGAACAAATCCTTCTTGTGGCATTGTAGACTAAGTCATATCAACGCGACACGACCAACTAAGTTACATAAGGATGAATATGAGAATCTGTTCGAATTTTCATCTTATGATACTTGTCAGTCTTGTCTCAAAGGTAAAATGACCAATACTCCATTTACTGGAAACAGAGAAAGAGTTACTGAACTCTTGGGATGGATACATGATGATGTATTCGGTCTTATGTCTACAAATCCCACGCTTGGTTCTTCGTACTTCATTATATTCACTGATCATCTCTCAGGATTCAGACATATGTTGCTGTTGAAACACAAGTCTGAAAATTTTGAGAAATTCAAGAAATATAAGCTTGAAGTTAAGAACCATACGGGTAAAAGTATTAATTCCTTCAATTTGATCGAGGAGGAGAATACTTGGGCATGGAGTTCCTGGATTTTCTAAACGGAGAATGAGTTTCTCTCTCAGCCTACTCCTTCGTATACACAACTATACAACGGTGTATCGGGGCGGAGGTATCGCGCCCTATAAGATATGGTGCGCTCTATGATGAGTACTGCTGAGTTGCCTGTTTTCTTTTGGGTGTTATGCACTTGAGAAGCTGCATACCTATTGAATGGGGTTCCGTCCAAATCAGTGCCTACCATTACATATGAGATATGGAATGGGAAGAGACCATGTCTTAAACGAGTTAAGGTATGGGTTGTCCGGCCTATGTTGAAAAACAAAATCCGGACAAACTCAAGACAAGGTCAGTTCTGTATAAGTTTGTTGGATATCCCAAATATTTGCGAGGGAATATCTTCTACCACTCTAAGGAGCAAAAGGTGTTTTGTTTCTCAGCATGCCACCTTTTTTAGAAAAGGAATTTCTTATGAAGAAATTTGTGGTCATTTGGTTGAAATGGAAGGAGTTCCAGCTAGAAAAACTAACAGCTGATGATTTGGTGAAACCAAAGGATTCAATAGTCTCCAACGAAGCTCAGCCTCTCCTCGAATCTGGTAGGGTTCCTCATCTACTTGAGAGATACTGCGGTCTTCTCGGTGACAGTGGGAGCGAGGATTGCATCATGATAGATGATGGCCCAACTAGATTCAGGCAGTCCATCACAAGTGGAGACTTTGTGAAATGGCTGGATGCTATGCAATCAAAGATGGAATCCATGTAGACCAACAAAGTATGACTTTGATTATTGCACCTAAAGGGGTAAAACCCATCAGGAGCAAATGGATCTTGAGAAGATTCTTGGTGTAGATGGAAAAGTTGAGACTTTCAAAGTTATGCTTAAGTCCATCAGGATTAAAGCAAGGACTGCGGAGTTGGAACATCTGTTTTGATGTGGCAGTCAAAGAGTTTGACTTCATCAAAAAGGTAGATAAACCTTGTATATACAAGAAGGTTGTAGAGAGTAAGGTTGTCTTCCATGTATTGTACGTAGATGATATACTCTTGATAGGAAATGGTTTCCTATGCTACACTCGGTCAAGCTCCTCTTATCACGAGGATTCTCCATAAAAGATCTGGATGATACCTACTATATCTTATGGATTATGATCTATGGTGATAGATCTAAATGGATGTTAGGAGTGTCCCAAATCTAGGTACATTAACACCATACTAAAGGGGTTTAGTATGGAGGATTCTAAGCGTGGTGGTTCGCCCACTTTCTCATGAATCACTCTCTCCAAAAAGATGTCTCCCAAGCCTGATTTGGAGAGAGCTCGCGTACAAGGGATACCCTATGCTTCGGCACTAGGCTCTATCATGTATGCGATGTTATGTACCAGACCAGATGTAGCTAATTCACTAGGAGTAGTGATTAGGAATCAATCGGATCTTGGGAGAATCATTGGACAGCTGCGTAGGACATTCTTAAGTACTTGATAAGCACAAAAGAAATGTTCTTGGGGTTTGGTAACGGTAAACTCCAGTAGGAGTCCTTTACCAATTCGAGCTCCCAGAGTGATAAGGTCAACTGAAAGTCAGTCACGGGCTTTGTCTTTACCCTCAGTGGAGGGAAGATATGTTGGAAGAGTTCCAAGCTATATACAGTGGTAAACTAGACGATAAAGACTGAATACATCGCTACCAACGATGCTACCAAAGTGGATGTCTGGATATTTCTTGTTCATGAGATGAACATGGTTCCTACAATTGAGCGTCCAATAACTGTTATTGTGAAAACAATGGAGTTTTGGCTTTGGCCTAGGAACGCATGTCCCATCAGCGTTCCAAACATATTCTGAGGACAGTATCACCTGATCAAGGAGATGGTTGATCTCCAAGTGATCAAGGTAAGGAGAGTTGACGCGAAGGATAACACAGCGGATCCACTCACAGAGGCCTTTCCCCAGAGAGACTTTTATGGGGCGTTGGGTATGAGATACTGCAACAAATGGCCTTAGTGCAAGTGGGAGATTGTTAGTTATATGTATTCCCTAGAGGCCATTATTATACATGTGATGTATATTACAGTGGATGCTTGGACATATATAGGGAGGTCTTTTTTGCTCGACAGGATAGTATGCTATCTGGTTGATCTTTATCTTAACATGTACACTTATTGTCTCTCTATTACATGTTGATAAAGCCCTTAGGATGAGTACTTGACTACCAGGATTATGATGCAGATCATACTAGTGGGGCAAAGGTAGTTGGTAAGTACATCCTTCAAATTTTCGTAGTCGTGGGAGTATCGAGACGGGGCATCGATATTCCAGAGTAGACTAGCGTATACGCTTCTCGACCCATATGATGGGCGATGGATGATCCCATATCTATTGGTGTTTGACATCAGAGATGGTATACGGGTACTCAGTGGAGACTGGGTACACTGAACGGACTCGCCGAGAACTCCTAGATAGTATTATACCTATCGTCAGATAGCAGTTCTCTGGTGACACTGGTACAAGTTAGTCTGTCGACCCAAGATCGTCATAGAGTCTTGTGTGATTCCCACTGTGCTTTGATTTCCACTTTACCACGTTTAAGAGATCGTGCAAAACGGTGGTTTTTGGATACAGTCCCGAGTCACATGGAGGCAATGAGCGATAGGAGGGGATTTTATCTCTCCCGGTAATGGGGGCTGATGTTGCGCTATGCTTGATTGGCCATAACAGGAAATCCCTGGCCAGGGTTGCTGAAATCTACTGGTAAGTGTTATCAGTAGTTTCTCGAACCGTTATGAGCCTCACATCGGCATGACTTATCAGGCTATTGGGGTTTGACGTTTTACCTCCGCCAGGCTGTGATATGCGACATATCAGACGAAGAGACCGGACTGTACGGTAGTGTTACTGATTGGATTCGCAGGAGTATGAGCAGGCTTGCTTGTTGATCTTCTGATCGCTCAATGCCCGGGTGACCGTTATGTTTAGCAGACCGCTTTCGGCTTGTGGGTGTTTGATATGATCATCACCTACTGCTGGCGTATCGATGAGTCTTTAGAGTCCTATACAGAGGTTTTCTGGTTCATGCGAAACGAAGTAGGAGCACATATGTGATATGTGTGGGACAGAGATTAATGCGCGTATGTGATACCGCATTCTATTCTCGCGATATGTGATATCGGTCGGTTATATGAGTTATAGCCGGGTTATCGGATCAAGTGTTGATTCGAGAAGTTGATACATATGATATTAGTTGGTTATATGTAATATAGCCGGATTATTAAATCAAGCGTTGATTTAATAATTTAGTGTATAATTATATATATGATATATTAATTTACATTAACTAATATTAGCTCACTTAAACATTTCTTTTTCTCACTTGTGTGCATATAGTATATATGTGATATATATTAATGTACAACTTTTGTGTCATGCTAGATGCCACTTGCTACATGGGTGTATGAGACTCACACCATACTTATGTTAATGTTAGGTTTTATTTATTTAAAATTAATCAAAATTTGTTAGAAATTAGTCATATGGTTCAAGCTTGTAGAAGCTTGTGGAATCATTGACCAAGTCCACTAATTTCATTTTACTTATAAATATTTGTTAACCTAACCATTAATATTAGCCATGGTTTATTCTCTACATGAGTTAGTGTATGACACTAACTCACCCATGGTTGCAATTCTTACCTCATTAGTTTCATTCTCATCTCCACTTCATCTTCTTCTTCCTCATGAGAAAGCTTTCTAGCTTTTCAAATGGTGAAGAAATATTGTGAGAAAAATAAATCTAAAGTGAGCAAAATTCCTACTTCATCATTCTCTACTATATTAGCCATTTAGTTTAGGGTGTTTGCTTCACTAATTTACCATTAGTGAAGAGGTTTCTTGAGCTTGAGTCTCTTCGACGTAGATCATGTTCGGCCTCGAAGACTTCAAGCAAGCTTGTTCATTTCTTCATGTGAACCCTTACTATAGTTCGGGTGTTCACTACTTAGAGCGAATGGACTACTATACGGAGCTTTAGAAATGAAGGACCGTTGTACAAAGGTTGTATTCCTCATTCACTTAGATGTAAAGTTGTTTGCATGCTTGATTCGTATAATTCTCTAGTTAAGATTCTATGTTAGGGTTCTTTAGTACGGAATTTTTTTGAAATTGGCATGGACGATCCCTCTTGAAACCTTGCTGTCGTGCTGAACAACCCTACAACAAGATGTCAGACCAGTTCTATGCCGACTTGGCTTAAGCCGCTGCCCTCGTTTGGCATGAGGCCCTCAACGCCGTCAAGGCCCTGATGCCGGAGTGACGGCGAGCTCTGGGGTGAGTACCCCCTCGGGGATGAGGCGTAGGGGAATGCCCCCAGAAGCGCTGCAGAGGAAAGGCCCCTGGTGGGAGCGTTGGAGAGAAGTCGGTCGCCCCGGCTCCCAGCGTCGAGGCTCCTACGATGGGCGCCGACCTTCAAGACGCCATCCCGGTTGTGGTGGTGGATGCGGAGCTCATCAAGGTTCTCCTCGGCCCCAAGGCCTAAATCTCCTCGCCTCCTTATTTTCTTTTGCGCTAAAATTTTGTAAGCCTCCATGCGTTTTTGTAAGGCTGGGGAGCCCATAATACCTCTGTAAAGACTTCTGGCTTTGTGAATAAAATCTTTTTGCAGTGTTCTTTGCGTACATATTTTCCCATTGTTTATGATAAAAATTTTATTTGCACAGTACTGCTTTCATGATGCGTTAGGTCGGAGATTAGTTTTTCATCTACCGATCGCCCGTCGAGTTGAATTCAACCATTTGTCAAGTGCGCAAAGACCGGTGTAAGGTTGGTATCTCCATGGCCCCGAAGTCGAGGTGGGGATTGCTTAGTAAAAAACATGCCGGAAGTTGAGCAGGGAAGCTGCTTGATGGCCTCTTGATGATGACTTTGATCCTTGGCGTCGTTGGGTAAGAGATTACCAGCCAAGGATGAACCGAGCGGGAAAGCTGCTCGGTGGCCTTTTGATGATGGCTTCGATCCTTAGCGCGGGAGGGCAAGGAGTTACCTGCTAAGGATGGACCGAGCAGGGAAGCTGCTCGGTGGCCTCTTGATGAGGGCTTTGATCCTTGGCGTCGTTGGGTAAGAGATTACCAGCCAAGGATGGACCGAGCAGGGTTATTGCTCGGTGGCCTCTTGATGAGTGCTTCGATCCTTGGCGTCGTGGTGTAAGAGATTACCAGCCAAGGATGGACCGAGCAGGGAAGCTGCTCAGTGGCCTCTTGATGAAAGCTTTGATCCTTAGCGTCGTGGGGGTAAGAGATTACCAGCCAAGGATGGACCGAGAAGGGTGGATGCTCGGTGGCCTCTTGATGAGGGCTTGGATCCTTGGCGTCGTGGGGTAAGAGATTACCGGTTAAGGATGGACCGAGCAGGGTTGCTGCTCGGTGGCTTCTTGATGAGGGCTTTGATCCTTAGCGTCGTGGGGTAAGAGATTACCAGCGAAGGATGGACCGAGCAGGGTGGCTGTTCGGTGGCCTCTTGATGAAGGCTTGGATCCTTGGCATCGTGGGGTAAGAGATTACCAGCCAATGATGGACCGAGCAGGGTTGCTGCTCGGTGGCCTCTTGATGAGGGCTTTGATCCTTAGCACGGGAGGGCAAGGAGTTGCCTGCTAAGGATGTACCGAGCAGGGTGGCTGCTCGATGGCCTCTTGATGATGGCTTTGATCCTTAGCGCGGGAAGGTAAGGAGTTGCCTGCTAAGGATGGACCGAGCCGGGAAGCTGCTCGGTGGCTTCTTGATGAGGGCTTGGATCCTTGGCGTCGTGGGGTAAGAGATTACCAGCCAAGGATGGACCGAGCAGGGTTGCTGCTTGGTGGCCTCTTGATGAGGGCTTTGATCCTTGGCGTCGTGGGGGTAAGAGATTACCAGCCAAGGATGGACCGAGCAGGGTGGCTGCTCGGTGGCCTCTTGATGAGGGCTTTGATCCTTGGCGTCGTGGGGTAAGAGATTACCATCCAAGGATGGACCGAGCAGGGTTACTTCTTGGTTGCCTCTTGATGAGGGCTTTGATCCTTGGCGTCGTTGGGTAAGAGATTACCAGCCAAGGATGGACCGAGCAGAGAAGCTTCTCGGTGGCCTCTTGATGAGGGCTTCGATCCTTAGCGCGGGAGGGCAAAGAGTTGCTTACTAATGATTGACTGAGCAGGGTTGCTGCTTGGTTGCCTCTTGACGAGGGCTTTGATCCTTGGCGTCGTTGGGTAAAATATTACCAGCCAAGGATGGACCAAGCTGGGGAGCTGCTCGGTGGCCTCTTGATGAGGGCTCTGATCTTTAGTGCGGGAGGGTAAGGAGTTGCCTGCTAAGGATGGACCGAGCATGGTTGCCTCTTGATGATGCCTTTGATCCTTGGCGTCATAGGGTAAGAGATTACCAGCCAAGGATGGACCGAGCAGGGAAGCTGCTAAGTGTCCTCTTGATGAGGGATTGGATCCTTGGCGTCGTGGGGTAAGAGATTACCAGCCAAGGATGGACCGAGCACGGTGGCTGCTCGTCTTTTCGAGGTTCGGTCTAACCTTAATAGGTGTGCGAACATCGGGAAGAGTGACCGTTGCGGGCGACACGTGTCAGGAACGCATGGGGGAGGCGAAGCGTTTAGAAGAGCCGCACGTGGTGGTGCGGTATTAGAGTAACTTGGGCGAATCCCAGGATTCGCGCCCATGCGCGCGTGAATTTGGGTCCTTAAGGATTCTGTTTGAGGTTATAAATAGAGAAGGAGATGGCATCTCTTCCTTAGGTGTGCACCCCGAAGCATAATAATGGACCGATTCCCTTTCTCCATCTCCGAGATCATTTCCTTCGAAGACGTATATCTGTATGATCAGCGGATCTTCGAGGATACGTTGCAGGCGGTGGTTCGGCGTGTTGAGGATCATGTCGGCCTCCTGCTTCCGCGGCGATCACCCATACTCCAGCTGCTGATGTATTCGATTTGGAGGGCGTCGCTGGGGTTGCACAACCCCTTGTCCGAGCAACTGAAGGATGAGGCGGTTGGCAAGCTGAGATCGCTATGTCGTCTCGGCCTGATCTCAAAGAGTCGGCGTGATCGATCGGTGGCACTCGTCCTCGAGTGTTACCGACTGAGGCATCTCTCCAATGGGTGCCTACCCGTAGAGTCTTCCGGCCCGTCCGTGGCCTCGAGGGTTCACGGAAAACATTAGAGACAGAGGTCCGAGGCGGCAAGGGATCGGCTGGCGGAAATTTCTTCGGAGTACCATGGGCAATTCTTCCTGCACCCCTTCCCCCGCCGTTGTAGGAATTTTTCTTCTTCTGTAAGGCTGAGGAGCCCACAATACCTTTTGAATGAATAAAATTCTCCTTTTTGCGATGCTCTATTGTTTCCTTCTTATTATTTAAATAAAAAGAACTTAGAAGAATTTACATCGCTTTTGTGAAAGAAGAAATATACATTCATAGACATTCTTTTCAGAGGTACAGCTTGAGCTTCTCGGCATTGTAAGGCCGTGGAAATTTGCGACCATTCGCATCTTGTAGGCGGTAGGCTCCGCCGGGCAGGACCTCGGAGACGAGGAAGGGACCATCCCATTTCGGGAAAAACTTATGCAGCTTTCCTTGATCGACGAACTCGTTCCGCCTTAGAACTAAATCTCCGATTTTGAAGAAGCGACACTTGAATCGTGCGTTGTAGTAGCGGACGGTGTGCTGTTGATAGGCGGTAGTTCCGATCTGAGCCCGGTCCCATTTCTTTAACAAGATGTCCAGGTTAGTTCGGAGGGCCGAGGTTTTTTCTTCGTCGTTGAAGTGCTTGACCCTATAGCTGGGCAGTCCGATCTCTGCCGGGACCATTGCCTCGGTACCGAAGCAGAGGCTAAAAGGAGTCTCTCCGGTGGGGGTCTTCTTCGACGTGCGCAAGGCCCATAAGACCCGGGGTAGTTCTTCGACCCAACTGCCCTGTCGTCCTTCTAGGCGTGTCCGAAGACCTCGGATGACATCTCGGTTAGCGGCCTCGTCCTGCCCGTTGCACTGGGGATGCGCGGCCGCAGCAAACTTCATTGGGATACGATATTCGTTTCAGAATTCCTTAACTTTTTCGTTTTCGAAATTTCTCCCGTAGTCGGTGATGATACACCTCGGGATGCCGAACCGGAGTATCACGTTGTTCTGCAGGAACTTGATAGTCGTGATGGCATCCGGTTTCCTGATGGGGACGGCCTCGATCCACTTCGTGAAGTATTCCACTGCGACAAGGACTTACTTGTGCCCTCCCGTACCGGTAGGGAACTGGCCTATCATGTCCATTCCCCACTGGGCAAACGGCCATGGGGAGGTTAGGGCTGTTAGCTCGGTTGCCGGAAGGCGAGGTATGCTTCCATGTAGTTGGCAGCTTTTGCATCTCCTGATGAGCTTCTGGGCATCCTGATGAATCGTCGGCCAGTAGTACCCTTGGAGCAGTGCCTTCTGGATTAAGGTGCGGGCCCCTTGGTGCGCGCCGCCGACCCCTTCGTGAATCTCATGGAGGACATAGTCAGCCTCGTGGGGGTCGACGTACCGGAGCAGGGGCCGAGTGAAGGATTTCTTGTAGAGGTTCCCATTGCTCCAGACAAAATGGAGAGATTTGGCTCGGAGACGGCGAGCCTCCCCTCGATTATCTGGGAGTGCACCTTCCCTCAGGAATTCCACGAGAGGCTTCCTCCAATCCTGGTATTCTTCTCGGGCTGTGTACACTTGAAGTGGCGTCGCCCCGTCTTCCACGCTTGGCCGTGGTAAGTCCTCTAAGAGGATGTTACTCTTGTTGTTGGCTGTATAGGATGAAGCCAGCTTACACAAGGCATCGGCCTGGGCATTTAGCTGTCAGGGGATCTGCTCCATTTGGACCTCGTCGAAGTCTTTTCGGAATCTTCTCGCCTCGGCCAGATACTTCACCATCAGAGGCTCCCGTGCCTCGAATCGGCCGGTCACTTAGCCAACGACTAGGGAGGAGTAGCTGTGGATTCAGATCGTTCTCAACCCCAGTCACGAGGCTATGCGCAGTCCGGCCAGCGAGGCCTCATATTCCGCTGCGTTATTTAAGGCTTTGAACCCGAGCTTCAGAGAATACTCCATTTCTTCCTCGTTCGGGCCTCGAATGATGAGGCCACAACCTTCCTCGGTCATGGACCCATCGACGTAAAGGATCCAATCAGGGACAGAGTCGGGCTTTCCATCGACTGAGGGTTGAGCTCCGGGGGTCGGCGTGGATTCCGGCTCTTTGCTGGGGATGGTGCACTCGACGATAAAATCGACCAGGGCTTGTGCCTTGATAGTCCGCCTCGGATGGTATTTTATGTCGAACTGGGACAACCCCCACCTCCATTTCTCTAAACGGACAGAGGACTCGGGGGAGGCAAGGATAGCCCCTAAAGGCCGCTGAGTAAGAACGAGGATGGTGTGCGCCTGGAAATAGTGCCGTAGTTTCCTTGAGGCCACGATGAGTGCCAAGACGATCTTCTCAATGGCTGGGTACCTCGTTTCTGCGTCCTTGAAGATGTGGCTCACATAGTATACCGGCTTCTGGACTCCCTCGACCTCTCGGACGAGCACTGAACCCGCAGCTTGGTCGGACACCGCTAGATATAGTGATAGCTCGTCCCCTTCAACTGGCTGGGTGAGCAGCGGGGGAGTCGCAACGTGCCTCTTTAATTGCTCAAAGACGGTCTGGCCCTCCTCCAACCATTCGAACCTTGGTATCTTCCTTAGAGCTTTGAAGAACGGGAGGCACTTCTCCCCAGACCTTGACATGAAATGACTCAGAGCGGCTACCCGCTCTGTCAGCCGCATGATTTCGACGTTAGTCTTGGACGCGGCCATGTTAAGGATGGCACTGATTTTCTCCGGGTTAGCCTCGATTCCACGGTGGGTGACCATGAAGCCGAGGAACTTTCCACTGGTGACCTCGAATGCGCACTTGGAGGGGTTCAGTTTCATCTTGTATTTGCGGAGGACGACGAAGGCCTCGCCCAGATCCTTGGCGTGTTCATCCGACGAGATTGATTTGACGAGCATGTCGTCGACGTAAACCTCCATATTCCTGCCGATCTGTGGCTTGAACATCCGATTAACCAAGCGTTGGTACGTAGCCCCGGCGTTTTTGAGGCCGAAGGGCATCACCTTACAGCTGTCACGTCCCGAAAGTACAGAACATGACCGGCACTTAAACTACGAACGTCTCGAGGCGTACGTAATCTAAGTAAGCTGAAAACCCAGAAATCCAAACCAAGAAAAGTAGTAGAGTGAAGGAAAACCAATTTAATTCAAGTAGTTTTAATAGCATAAGCCGAATTATGCGTTTTTAAAAACATCAAATATTTCCTGAAAATTTCGGCAGAGTCTCCTTTGTAAATACTGGCCCCCAAACGGGGTACAACATGAATAGTATACGAAATCAATAAAAGGCATCCCCAAGCGGGAGCTAGCTCTTCGTCAATCGACGGTCACAACCACACAAGCAATATAATATACAACGCCAAGGGCGAGGATCAAACTCAAAAGGAAACTCAAAACAGCAAGAATTCCACAGAAATATAACACGCGACTCTAAGGTCGAAAGAATAACATCTCTGGTCTCTATCTCAATAAATACATGTTTGGTTGATGGAACTTTTAGATACAACTGAATAATAATATACAATGTATAATGATGGGTACGATACAAATAAACCCACCTACTAGCAAGTCACCCGAAAGAAGCAGTGCCAGCAAAGCCGTAAAGAAACCTGTACGGCAAAACCTGCAAGAAACTGTGGCACAACGGGGGTGAGTTGCCAACTCGTGAGTAGAAAAACATCTACGAACAGAAATCGCATAAACAACGTAATCCTAGGTCAACGATCATAATATATCCTCAAATATATAACCAGCAGCCTATAACAATGGCTAAGGTAAATATCTAACCCAAGTGTACTCCCATGTGCCCGTGTCAGTGACTCAGGTAACAATATATTATATGGATAATGTATGAATGCATGAAAACAGAATACATGTACTAAAGAAACTGCTTTCATAATTTAGTGAGATTTCCTTTGTATTTTTAACATGAGGTATTATAATGAAATCAGCATAAACAGTGTCTAGCATCGACACAAAACATAAATCTCAATATCTCAAAATCTCAGGCTCCGGCTATCCGGACTGGCCTGTATCATCAAATCTCAGTATCTCAATATCTCGAAATCTCAATGTCTCAATCTCAATATCTAGGGTGCCGTCGGTCCAGACCGGCCCCTACCATCCATCTCAATACCACGACGGTATCCTCCGGATATCCGACGCGTAGGGTAATATCACCGGTCGGTAGTGCTCCCCTGCCAGGCTCAACTCCATCATCTGCGATCCTCTTGCCCCGGGGTACCGAACCGGGTCCACCATGTACCCGAAACGGTTCCTCCACTCCTCGAACTCGGGTCTCGAAATCCATCAGCAAACTCATGGTGGACGACTCATACATCATGGGAAAATTGCACTTTTTATTTTAAAGAGAGAAAAGAAGTTTATATAAGTTTTGCGGTTTTCCCCCAAATCCAGAAAATCTCATGGAAATCCGAATCCAAATCCTTAATAGCATGTAAACAGTGAATACAGGCATAAAAATCCATGAATGCGGCATAACAATGAATAATAACATGCATGAAGTAACAAGTAATAACTACAATGTCTAATCTAGCATATAAGGCAAGTACACTAATATCATGTCTAAATTATTAGCTAACAACCTATGTCAATGCAATAGTATTTTTAAAGTGTACATGGCATGGCAATTACCGATGAAGATGTGTGTGGGCCGGCAAGTAAGTGTACGTGGTACATACGCATCATCGGTAATGGTGCTGGTGTCCTAACAGCATGATATCAACAATGGAATATGAAATCACAAAATAAGTATGCGATGCGGAGCGAACAGCAATAACGTGCGGGAGCTGAATACTAGACACAACGATAACTAATCTGCATTTAATAAAATATGAGTTCCACAGTGGTGCCATTTGAAATAACACGAATCGTGGGGTTTTGAAAATAAGGGCTACGGGTTTTTAAGAAAAGATAAGTCCTTTGAAATATCCGTAGAATCCCTTCACCTGTCTTTAAAAATACCCGCGATCCGTTAGTTTTTGAAATAGGTAGGAATCTAATCTAGTCTGATAACTACACTAAACTATACGGCTGAACTAACAAGCTGAATTAAGGGTAAGGAAACCGCCTAACATCTGAGTCGATATATATATATAAACATATATATTAGTCGGTGATCTCGCCTCGATAATATCACATCCGATACCATATCTATAATCAGATATTCCCAAGTCAAGAGTGCAGATCAATCATCAATATATAGCTCGTACGTAAATCCGTCGTACGTCATCCCTAAATCTGGGTACGGGTCAATATCATGTTCATCACATTATTCATCTGGTATCTTCTTTATCAATAATCCTGATCCGGGTACTGATCTCTGTCTAGTACAATACTGATACCAGCTAAGTATGGATGCACGTGTGTGAAAACTACGTCAAAGGACCCGCTAAAACATCAGGTCGTATATCAAATACGAACTTTATCATATCACCGATCTCACGGTCTCAAATCAATCTCATCGACTCACCTCAAATCCCCAAATACTATCCTCAAATCCAGTATGTGAACACATAGTCCCATACCCATATGAACACATAAATACATATTCCCGTATAAGCACAATGAAAGAAGAAGGTATGCAAGTATGGGTGTGTGTGTATGTGTGGTGCAACCTCTACTCTAGGGTCTCGCAACACTAAACCTATCCAACACACCACATATCTATCTTTAACATTAATAATCTCAAACAATATATAATCAATATATGTGTGTATACGTATTCGTATACATCACCACGAACTGCGGGGGTGCTATACGCCATCCACCCGACTTCTCCCCGTAGATATAAATCTACTCACCTGGTCCTCGCTCGCCGGTGCCGACGTCGCCACGCGCTTTCTTGTCGTCTCGAAGTCCACATGGGGTACCAACATATTATAACGCACTGTATCGCATAAAATCCGACTCATGACCAAAACGACACACGACTCCCACATAGGTCAAAACCTATGGTTGCTTTCACAAATCAACCCAAAAACCCTCGACGTCGGCGTACAAATGACAAACCATCAAGAAAAACTCAAACACACTCATTTACACAATCACAAGCACTAATTATAATATAAAATAGCTTAAAATTCAAAAAAACCTCAAACTCACTTTAAAAGCTATTTTTCCGAAAATCTGGCAAGCCAAATTACCCGTTTTAGTACAAAACTCGACGTTTAAACAAATCTAGCGGCCGCAATATCCACTCAATATCATAACCAAGTCATAAACCATCCCAATAATTTATTCTCATCAAAATATATATATTTACAAAACCTAGTTAACAAAATTAGCATAATTTTTCATTTTAGCTCAAAACTTGGTGTTTTAATCAACTTTAAATATTTTAACAATTCTAGTAGCCATAATTCTCATTAAAACATGTTAACTATGTTGGATATAGTGCCCTCAGAGTCAATTATTGGATCACATGCACGTGATTGCAATAATTGAGGGAGGACCTATACCGGTAGGACAGTCTTACTCAAGATGATAGTATGCTATTTGGTTTACCTTTATCATCGTGTGCTGCTTTAGGTGACCTTACAGGTCACTATTGCGCGTTGATAGATCCCTTAGGATTCTTGCTTGACAGCCAGCAGTATGATGGCGATCATATACGTGGGAGCTGGTGGTCTAAAAGGACATCCTGAAAAGGTCCCTAGTCGTGGGAGTTTCGAGACAGGGCATCGATACTCCAGAGTAGATTAGTGTATACAGTCGAGACCCCGACGAGGGACGGTGGCCGGTCTCACAAGCCACTGGTGTCAGTTGGATCACCTAAGATGTATACAGGTGCTCATTGGGTTATGAGTACACCGGACAGGACTCGCCGGGAACATGCTAGTTGGTCTTATACCTGACGTCAGATAGCAGTTCCCTGGTGACATGTGTGCAGGTTAGTTCATCGACCTGAGATCGTCATTTGTCTCGTGTGAGTTCCTACTGTACTCTGATTACTACCCTACCACGCTCAAAGGAGACGTGCAAACAGGTTTTAGTTAGGTACTGTCCTGAGCCACATGGAGGCAGTGAGCAGATCTGCAGGGGTTCGTCTCTCCCGGTATTGGGGGTGAGGTCGCGCTGTGTCTAGGAGAGCCATTACAAGAAGTCCTTGGCCAAGGCAGGAGATTTACTGGTAGGTATTCCAGTAGTATCTCAGGGTGTTCTGGGCTACACTCCGACACGACTTGTACCGCTTTTGGGGGTCTGACTTTTACCAACCCCCTAGGCCCGCCATGCGATGCTCATAGACGAACGGACTGGACTGTACGGATATTGTCACTGACAGGCTCAGTAGGGTGTCAGGATGAGTTCGCTCACAGACGTCCCTTTTAGTCAATACCTGGTAGCCCGTTACGTATGGCTAATATCTCTGACGTGCTAGTGGTTAAATCCACAACCAAGGTGTTGACGGGTCTTTAGAGTCCCCCACAGACAGTTGCTCAAGTTTCGGGCGAAACGCTGTAGAGGCCGTATGGATATATGGCAGGGTTCGATCAGATACGTGCGGTATTGCACGGATCATGATCGGACGGATAATACTAGCGGGCTTTGGTTTAAGCCGGATCGTAGTATTGTAGAGTGTAGATTTTGTCTCTTTGCATTTGTATTCGGTCGAAATACAAATGCGGGTTTGTATATACAGTCGCGGGGTTTTCCTGTAATTTATTACGGGATCAGTTTTCTGAAGTTGCCAGTTTGCATTCCGTTTCGGCCAGTTTTTCTTTGTTCCTTCACGGCCGAACTTTTATGATGGGAGGGGTTAATTTGCATATTTGCAAATTAGCAATTGTGGAGGGGTTATTTGTGTTTTGAAAGATTATGAAAGCATCTTTTCTTTTTCTTTCATCATGATTTTTGCATTAATGAGATGGGATTGTGATGAGAGTTGATTTGGATTATGATGTGAGGCTTGCTTTTGGGTTATGGTCACCATTTCCTTTCCTACACTCACCCCCTTGTGGTTTTCTCTCCTCCTCATTCTTTTTGGCCGGCCACATTCTTTGGGAATGGGAGATGGTTCATTTTGGTGAAGGAAAAATATACATCATTCATCTCATTTTCTTGCCCCCAAAATTCCATAGCACATTTCCTTGGTTGATTTCTCCACCTCCACATCAATGGTAACTTCATAACCCCAAAGAGACAAACTATTCTACACTAGCCGACACCATCCTTGGGCACGTCGGCTCGCCAACTTCGTGCCCGAGTTGCCTCGGTCCAGAGGTGGGAGCCCGTAAACGAATCCGACGGTGTGGTGCCCTTTCCGACGAGGAGATGAAGACCGGAGATTCCGCGAGGAGATCGGGACGGAGGCCGAAGACCGAAGGACACGGATCGCTCGGTATAGCTCTCTACCCCATTCTCTAGTTTGCTAGCATTAGATTAATGGCCCGATCCGGGTTTTATAGTGCGCGGTGGTGCCGGTTTTCAAGCTTCGTAAAATTTTCGTTTCCATATTCCGGCGTCGGATTGATGGCCGGGGCGCCGCCGTGCACTTACACTAGTATCTGAGCCACGCCATTAACCTAGTCTAGCTTGCTCTAACGTGTTTACAAGTTCGATCGAACGGATTTTCCAAAAACCGCGTTTCCATGTCGTACTTTCTGTCGATTTTGTTTTCTGCTCTAAAATTTTTTCAGTACATTGCAGAATAACATGCAGGGTATTTTAAGAATTCTGGGGGAAAATGGTACTATGATACTGTAGCATGGCCACGGAACCGCGGCCAAACCCCTGTTCTGGCCGCGGTTCCGCCGCAGTAATATGTAATCATCATACCACTTTTCTACAGAGCTCTTTAAATTTGGAAATAGGGTTTTTGGAATGTTCTGTTTGTTGGAGATAGTGCCCTCATAGTCAATTATTGGATCGCAGGTACGTGATTGCAATGATTGCGGAGGACCTATCCCGGTAGGACAGTCTTACTCGAAATGATAGTATGCTATCTGGTTTACCTTTATCAGTCGTGTACATGTTCAGGTGACTGATTGCATGTTACACTTTGATAGAGCCCTTAGGATCATGCTTTACTACCAACAGTATGATGGCGATCATATACGTGAGAGTTGGGTAGTTTATATGCATATCCTTAATTGTGGTCCCTAGTCGTGGGAGTTTCGAGACAGGGCATCGATACTCCGGAGTAGACTAGTGTATACAGTCGAGACCCCGACGAGGGGCGGTGGCCGGTCTCACAAGCCACTGGTGTCAGTTGGATCACCTAAGATGTATACAGGTGCTCATTGGGTTATGAGTACACCGGACAGGACTCGCCGGGAATCTGCTAGTTAGTATTATATCTATCGTCAGATAGCAGTTCCCTGGTGACATGTGTACAGGTTAGTTCATCGACCTGAGGTCGTCATTTGTCTCGTGTGAGTTCCCACTGTACTTTGATTTCTTCCCTACCACGGCTCAAAGGAGTCGTGCAAACAGGTAGCTTTTGGATACAGTCCCGAGCCATATGGAGGCACGTGAGCGGATCGGCAGGGGATTCGTCTCTCCCGGTATTGGGGGCGAGATCGTGCTGTGTTTAGGAGAGCCATTACACAAAGCCCACGGCCGTGGCAGGAGATTTACTGGTAGGTACTCCAGTAGTATCTCAGGGTGTTATTGGGCTTCACTCCGACACGACTTATACTGCTATTGGGGGTCTGACGTTGCTAGCCCCCTAGGCGGATATGCGATACTCATTGACGAACGGACCGGACTGTATATACATTGTCACTGTTAGGCTCAGTAGGGTTTTCGTAGGAGTTCGCTCATCGGTCTCCCTTGAGTTCGCTCCTCGGCCACCCTTGAGGTCAGTCCGTGGGCAGCCGTTACGCATTGCTAGTGCCGCTGACGGTTTGTGGTTAAACCCACTGCCAGGGTACTGACGAGTCATTAGAGTTCCCCACAGACAGTTTCCCAAGTTCGGGCAAAACGTTGTAGAGGCCGTATGGTTTTATGGCAGGGTTCGGAAAATGCACGTGCGTTTACGCACGTGTCGATTTTCGGACAGGTGATACTGGTCGGCTTTGGTTTAAGCCGCATCCGAGTATTATATTGAGTAGGTATAATATCTTTGTCTCAGTTGCATTTGTATTCGGTCGTAATACAAATGCGGGTATATTTATATAGTTTCGGGGTTATCCTGAAAGTCGTTTCAGGATCACTTTTGGAAGTTGCCAGTTTCCAGTTTTCTATCAGCCGTCTTTTAACATTTGGTTATAGACGGATTTATCTTTTCTACTGATAAGGTGAGTCAGTGTTCTAGAATATTCTAGATGAGGTGACTAGGCTTATTGGTGTAGGGTTTTTCATTGGTTGCATTTATTAAGTGGTGACTATGCTTAATGACTCATGCTTTGTAGTTAATGCATTTTGTTTTGGCTAAAGATATTTAAGTGAGAAGCTTTTGGTTTATAGTCACCTCCCTCCTCCTACGGTCACCTCCCTCTTCCTTATAAGGTGGCCGGCCCCTCTCTCTCTCTCGAGATCGATCTCATTTTCACTTGAGGTTTCATTTTCGGTTAGAAAAGATATGATAGTATTTGGGGTGCATGGAATTTTACAGTTCATTCCATCACCCGATTTCCACGGCAACTTCATTAACCGATCGTCCACGGATTTGGACGAAGTGAGACAAAGTCATCTACTCATTCTCTACATCATTCTTGGTCGTCTCTTTTGGCAAACTTGACGATCGAGTTGCCTCGAGTCAGAGGCGGGAGCCCGTTTAAAGAACCGATCATGTGGTGCCACCTCGACGAGGAGATCGGAGATCGACGAGATCGGAGCAGCCGCAACGGAGCGTGGGATGATGGTTGAAGAACGAAGGACTCGGATCGTTCGGTATAACCATTCTACACTCTTTACAGTTTGTTAGTTTAGCAATAATGGCAGATCCGGGTTAAAGTATACGATAGCGCCAGTTAAAAAGTTTTGTTCCGCATTTTGGCGTCTGTAGACTGCCGGGGCGCTAGCGTAGACTTACAGTGGTATCAGAGCCTCACCATTTTGCTATACTAACTTGTGCTAACGCGTTTAAAACATCGATCCGACCGAAAATCGAAAACTGCCAAAATCGCATTTTCCTTACTTGACAGTTTCTGTTGATTTTAAACGGTGTCAAAATTGATTTCTGGATGTCTTAAAAATCCGTGCAGGCGATTTGAAGACCCACGACAAAATTTGGAGTCGTGAATCCTCCAAGTCGCCGCGGAAGAGCGGCCAAACCCATGGTTTGGCCGCCCTTCCGCGGCCATGTGAGGAGCACGTGCGTCCAATTTTTTCCAGTGGGTTCCATGTAGGATTTTGGGATTTTTGGTATATTTAGTTTTGGCCCAGATTTTGTTACTGTTCACCAGTAAGCTGTGGGGCCCACTTTTTAATATTTGGTCTTTGGTCGATCGAAATTTAAACACGTTAGGTTACAGTGCTTACTTTATATCTCCGACCGGGAATGTCATTTGATCGGTAAACTGCGTCCGATTGCTATAGTTCTTTTAGACGGGTTTGCGAACGTGGCATTCGCGTTGATGTTCTGTGTTGTGCTGTAATGTTGCGGATTTGTCGTGGTGGATAGCAGTGTGCAATGATAGTACAGTTTGAGTTTATTTGTACATTTGATATTGCGGGGCGAGCGTCCAACTTGTGGACTGCCGTCACTGCCTGTTGTATAATATTCTTTTGGGACACGACCAGGTTGCGGTCGATGTACCTGTTGTACTATTTTTCATTACTGTACTAGGTTTTGCCCCGAGACGGAGTGCACGGATAGCCGGGTTCGGGAAAGCAAGGGGTCCGCATCTCATGGCTTTGAGAGGCAGAGGGGCCCCACTTCAGAATTGGCAGACTATTCGCCGCACTCGTAGGGGGTACAGGTTGACCCAAGGAGGGGTGCTCAATTTACCGGATTCCGTGAAGTGCCGGGTGTTCCATTCACTATGCAGTGCGGACTACCTCGCTTCAGGTTTTGGCGGGTAACTTGCCGCACCCGTAGGGGTCTAGGTTTCATTGCACAGGCTATCCACACGACAGGGGAACGTCGAGTTTCAGCAGCGGCTCTGTGAAACTCGGGGATCCCAGATATCTGTATTGTTCTGTGATGCTTATTCCTTTTCTGTAATGTTGCATATTATCACGCCTGGAGCGATTATGTATATTGGTTTATATACTATTAGATGTTGTATATGTTTTACACCCGCGCTAGTCCAGTCCCCGCTCTGTCGTTAGTTAAGTAACCTAACGGGTGATGACGGGACCCAGTGACGAATGCGGATGGCATATACGTACATTTTATTTTCGTTCTTTTCTGGTGTGATTGATTGATGGGACTGCATTGATTCTGATCAATGCAAAGAAAAACAAACCTGTTTGAGTTGTTGGAACAATTTTAAAAGGTGTTGTTACAAAGACGTTTCCTTTTGTTATGCATAGCGGTATTCAGTGGAATATCCTGCACCTCATTCCACGAGGAAAGAGCCGAGATCCCTTTACCGGGAGTGACCTCTTTAGCAAAAGGTTTTCGCCACTATATTTTAAAAAGCTATCAGGTTCCTTCAGCGATATCAAGTTCACTACGCTAAAGGTTTTTTCGCCAAAAACCAGCCGTAGCCCTCCGTCACTTCTTTTGGGTATTCAGTAGTATTCAAGCTATGTATTTTGACCTAACGCCAAGGCATAGTGTTTGGTAGTTACTGGGTATTCAATTGTTGCATAGATAGATGAGTTGGTTTGGGACAGCCGTTCTGCCATTTTGACCTAACGCCAAGGGCATGTGCGGGTGGGTTCAAATTAACAAGATAGTGATGGGTAGAACTTGGCATGTGACTTATGACATTTTGACCTAACGCCAAGGTTATAAGAGCATGGGGCAAAAACAATATCAGGAGTTTCTAAAGAAACTGAAACTTGCCGAGTATGCGCATACCTTCTGGAGTATGAGTAACGTGGATGCATTCTATCACGTTATCATGCGATGAGAGTTGGATCCTGATTCCCACTGATGAGTTGGTTTACTCTTCGGGTGATCCCGATTGATTCTTCTGTAGGTTTGGAGGAGAATTTGACAGGACAGTGGGAGGTTTCCGGATTAGATAAAATGATGACCATTCTGATCTAGGTTAGAGTGCACGCAGAGTGTTTCTTTTCTCTCTCTCTCTTTGGCAGCGACCTTTGACCGACCCTAGACTATGACTCAGTGACCAGGTTGGCCGAACCTTCTTAAAATACTGGCTTTTGGATTGTCTAAGTTGCATAAGTCATTGCCACTCCTTCTTCTACCCTTTGAATTTCTCAGAACACCCGTATTACTACGGATATCCACTTCCATTGGATAGATCCATCGTATGGTTATATACGAACTCGAAGGGACTTCTTCGGGGATGGATCCAGGTTCAGGAGAAATAGAATTGGTTTATTCAGTTGTCTTTTATTATCACCTTCTCTCAGGTTGCGAGAGCTCCTTGGTTTAGGAGAGTACACCTATTACGCCTATTGGATAGTCTTATTCCAAACCATAGGCTGGTGCCGAAAGGTAGGGAATGAAGAAAACCAATTAGCATAAGTAGGGTGTGCAGAAGGTAATATGTAAAGACAAAATAAAGGGATTAGAAAGAGGGCAAAGTAAATTGCGACTGATATCATTCACGACCAAAACCGCGTACTTCATCGCCGCTCCTATTTCACCTTTAAAAAGAATAAGGTATTATTCAGTTGTCTTTTATCGTCACCTTCTCTCGAGATGCGAGTACTCCTTGGTTTAGGAGGGTACACCTATTATGCTTACTGGATAGTCTTCTTCCAAACCATAGGCTGGTGCCGAACGGTAGGGAAGGAAGAAAACCAGTTAGCCTAACGATGGTGTACAGAAGGTAACGACTAAAGACAAATAAAGGGATTTGGAGAGACGGCAATAAAATATACGGTTGAAGTCATGAATTGGATTATGGAAGAGGCATTGCTATGAATACCAGGATACCCCTACGAAACATTTTCATGTTTCAGTGCATTGTTAAGGAAAAACTGTTTTTCCCGATTAGACACTTACTCCAAGGGTATGTATTTACCAGGTTTCATTCTCATATCTGTATGGTTTTACAGATGATGAGTGGGAGTAAGATATTGGGAATTAGGTGATCATCCTCATTATATCGGAATTCGTTGTAATTGGTGATATTTGAGGAAATCGCCAGGGTACAGTTTTCCACCTACAACGCACAGGTTTTGAGTTGTTCAACTCAGCGGACTTATACAGAGGATTGTATGTTGTCCAAGTGTCCATCAGGACAAAGGGGTAGGTCCTCGTACTATGTTCTGTTTACTTACAACTTCTCTAGTACTTAGACGAGTGTTTCGTAGAAATACAAGGTCTAAGTTTTGAGAAGTTGTGGGTATAAGAATAAAGTAGAGAACCAGGTGTCACAAGTATCGGGATTCTTCAAAGAAATCGAAGATGTAGATTCTTATGATTGGTATTCAGATGATAGTGATGATTTTGAGAAACGTGTTTCTCTTTCAGGTTACTCATAATTGGATGGATTCCTAAGTTGAGTAATGCTGATTAGCCTCTTTCCATTAAGTTGATATGCACTGGAGACAGATGCATGGATTGAATATGGTTCCAATTAAATAAGTGCCAAAGTTTCTGTATTGGATATAGAATGGATCGTACCTTAAAAGAAATTAAGGTACGGGGAGTTGTCCAGCTTATGATTAAAACCAGACACTGGATAACTCAGGGCACGTTTCTGTAATGGCTGTTTGTGGGTTGACCCTGGCTATGACGAGGGTTGATATTCTACCATTTGGAAGATCAATAGTGATATTGTTCTTGACTCGCCACAGTTTTTGTAAAAATGGATCTTTTTCAGAAAACAGTAGTGGGAGTATGGTAGAACTGGAAGTGATTCCAGAACCGCAAACGATTACGGAAAATTTAATAGGACCTATACATTCAATCAGGTTTGACATTCCATTAGCCACTCCGCAGATTTGGTGGGTAACCTCATACACCCGAGAGGTACTTCGGTAGGCTCAAGGACGGTGACAGGGAGGTTCTTATCTACCCAGACTTGACACTACTGTTGTTCCAGGTTATGAGACCCGGTAGGAGGGTTGTCGTAGTCAGTGGGAGCAACGGAAGCATAGTGGGCAAGATGCTTACATCTATTTATAGACTTGAGCAGTTATAGCGGAGATAGATCATCTAATTTTGATGTGACAGTCATGGGTTTGACTTCAATCAGAATAGGGGATGGATCAGTTAAGGAGGTAGTAGGGTGTGATGTCATAGTATCTGGATGACATACACAGAGTAGGAAGTAAAATTCCTATACTACGATCGGTTGTACTGTTTGTCACACAGTTGTTTCTCCAGACAGGATATGGATATAATATTTGACATTCTGGTTTCTAGATCTATGGTTTTAGATCTGGATTTGGGTAGTTTCCCAATGTGGGTACTTTGACAGATATTCTGATGGTTTTTGGAATAGTTGACTCCTAGCATGGTGGTGTACCTGCAAGTGATGGAGTCACCCTCTCTAAAGGTGTCGTATAGACTAAAGGGGAGAGGCATGTGCATGATTGGAAGATCACTTGCTTAGGCAATTGAGTCAATCATGAGATGTCAAGTACCACACCAAATGTTGGTTTTGCACTAGATGCAATAAGTTTGTATTAATCCAATCCTGGAGAAACATAAGGAAGCAGTTTTAGAACATAAGTACATGTTCTACGGATTTGATGACGGCAGCCTCCTTCGGGAGACGATTATCATTCCAGGCTTCAAAGGTGACGTGGATGACAGAGTGACTGTCAGAGTTTTAGTTTTTCCCTCTGACGAAGAGGGACAGTATTATGGACAGGTGGTCCAAGAGGATACTGTGGGAAGCAAGGTGCCCGATACTGATTAGGTTCAGTGATCGATTCAGTCTAAGAAGTTTGGATATGGAGTTCATTTATGAACTAAGGTCCCATCAGATATCCAGACATGTTCTAAGACAAGTATTACTCAATTCGGGAGATGGTTTTCTCCGCGAACTTGAGATTACGAGAGATATAGAAAGATACTTCTAGGCGGATCCATTCACTGAGGCTATTTCTCGAACACAATAGTTTTACAAACGGGCTTTGTGAAACTGATTAGTAGAGGAGTTGGATGTTCGGTTTCACACGGGCTGTGAGTAGTCGACATCGCAATATTAGCCTTGAGTGCAAGTGGGAGATTGTTGGAGATAGTGCCCTCATAGTCAATTATTGGATCGCAGGTACGTGATTGCAATGATTGCGGAGGACCTATCCCGGTAGGACAGTCTTACTCGAAATGATAGTATGCTATCTGGTTTACCTTTATCAGTCGTGTACATGTTCAGGTGACTGATTGCATGTTACACTTTGATAGAGCCCTTAGGATCATGCTTTACTACCAACAGTATGATGGCGATCATATACGTGAGAGTTGGGTAGTTTATATGCATATCCTTAATTGTGGTCCCTAGTCGTGGGAGTTTCGAGACAGGGCATCGATACTCCGGAGTAGACTAGTGTATACAGTCGAGACCCCGACGAGGGGCGGTGGCCGGTCTCACAAGCCACTGGTGTCAGTTGGATCACCTAAGATGTATACAGGTGCTCATTGGGTTATGAGTACACCGGACAGGACTCGCCGGGAATCTGCTAGTTAGTATTATATCTATCGTCAGATAGCAGTTCCCTGGTGACATGTGTACAGGTTAGTTCATCGACCTGAGGTCGTCATTTGTCTCGTGTGAGTTCCCACTGTACTTTGATTTCTTCCCTACCACGGCTCAAAGGAGTCGTGCAAACAGGTAGCTTTTGGGTACAGTCCCGAGCCATATGGAGGCACGTGAGCGGATCGGCAGGGGATTCGTCTCTCCCGGTATTGGGGGCGAGATCGTGCTGTGTTTAGGAGAGCCATTACACAAAGCCCACGGCCGTGGCAGGAGATTTACTGGTAGGTACTCCAGTAGTATCTCAGGGTGTTATTGGGCTTCACTCCGACACGACTTATACTGCTATTGGGGGTCTGACGTTGCTAGCCCCCTAGGCGGATATGCGATACTCATTGACGAACGGACCGGACTGTATATACATTGTCACTGTTAGGCTCAGTAGGGTTTTCGTAGGAGTTCGCTCATCGGTCTCCCTTGAGTTCGCTCCTCGGCCACCCTTGAGGTCAGTCCGTGGGCAGCCGTTACGCATTGCTAGTGCCGCTGACGGTTTGTGGTTAAACCCACTGCCAGGGTACTGACGAGTCATTAGAGTTCCCCACAGACAGTTTCCCAAGTTCGGGCAAAACGTTGTAGAGGCCGTATGGTTTTATGGCAGGGTTCGGAAAATGCACGTGCGTTTACGCACGTGTCGATTTTCGGACAGGTGATACTGGTCGGCTTTGGTTTAAGCCGCATCCGAGTATTATATTGAGTAGGTATAATATCTTTGTCTCAGTTGCATTTGTATTCGGTCGTAATACAAATGCGGGTATATTTATACAGTTTCGGGGTTATCCTGAAAGTCGTTTCAGGATCACTTTTGGAAGTTGCCAGTTTCCAGTTTTCTATCAGCCGTCTTTTAACATTTGGTTATAGACGGATTTATCTTTTCTACTGATAAGGTGAGTCAGTGTTCTAGAATATTCTAGATGAGGTGACTAGGCTTATTGGTGTAGGGTTTTTCATTGGTTGCATTTATTAAGTGGTGACTATGCTTAATGACTCATGCTTTGTAGTTAATGCATTTTGTTTTGGCTAAAGATATTTAAGTGAGAAGCTTTTGGTTTATAGTCACCTCCCTCCTCCTACGGTCACCTCCCTCTTCCTTATAAGGTGGCCGGCCCCTCTCTCTCTCTCGAGATCGATCTCATTTTCACTTGAGGTTTCATTTTCGGTTAGAAAAGATATGATAGTATTTGGGGTGCATGGAATTTTACAGTTCATTCCATCACCCGATTTCCACGGCAACTTCATTAACCGATCGTCCACGGATTTGGACGAAGTGAGACAAAGTCATCTACTCATTCTCTACATCATTCTTGGTCGTCTCTTTTGGCAAACTTGACGATCGAGTTGCCTCGAGTCAGAGGCGGGAGCCCGTTTAAAGAACCGATCATGTGGTGCCACCTCGACGAGGAGATCGGAGATCGACGAGATCGGAGCAGCCGCAACGGAGCGTGGGATGATGGTTGAAGAACGAAGGACTCGGATCGTTCGGTATAACCATTCTACACTCTTTACAGTTTGTTAGTTTAGCAATAATGGCAGATCCGGGTTAAAGTATACGATAGCGCCAGTTAAAAAGTTTTGTTCCGCATTTTGGCGTCTGTAGACTGCCGGGGCGCTAGCGTAGACTTACACTGTTTGGGCCCAGATTTTCTTTGAGTGCTACAGTAGTGCTTGGGGCCCACTCCGGAAAATTTAGTCGATCGAATATTTTAAACATATTAGTTGACAGTATTTACATTGTATCTGTGACCGTGAATGTCATTTGATCGGTAAATCCTATCTATCTGCTATAGCCCTTTTAGACGGATTTACGAACGTGACATTCACGTTGATGTTCTGTGTTGTGCTGTGATGTTGCGGATTGTCGTGGGGATAGCCTGGATGCAGTGGTAGTACAGTTTTGTTTTATATGTACATTTGATATTGCGGGGCGAGCGTCCGACATGTGGACTGCCGTCACTGCCTGTTTGTATATTACTCTTTTGGGGCACGACCGGGCTGAGGTCGATGTGTTGTATATTTTACTTTCTGTACTAGGATTACCCCGCGGAGGGGTGCACGGATAGCCGGGTTCTAGAGGGCAACGGGCCCGTATCTCATGGCGTTGAGACAGAGGGGGCTTCACTCTAGAATTGGCGGGCTATTCGCCGCACTCGTAGGGGGTATAGGTTGACCCAAGGAAGGGTGCCCAAGTTACCGGATTCCGTGAAGTGATGGGTGGTCCATTCACGTTGCTGAAGGGGGCTTCCTCGCTTCAGGTTTTGGCGGGTAACTTTCCGCGCCCGTAGGGGTCTAGGATTTCATTGCACAGGCTATCCACACGACCAGGGGAACGCCGGGTTTCAGTAGCGGCGCTATGAAACCCGGGGATCCCAGATATCTGTATTGTTCTGTGATGCTTATTACATTTCTGTGATGTTTCATTTTATCACGCCTTGAGCGAATATTATATATTGATATATATACTAGTAGATGTTGTATATGTTTTGCATCCGCGCTAGTCCAGTCCCCGCTCTGTCGTTAGTTAAGTAACCTAACGGGTGATGACGGGACCCAGTGGCGAATGTGGGTGGCATATACGTACATCATTATTTTCGTTCTTTATTGGTGTGATCAATTGATGGGACTGCGTTGATTCGGATCAATGCAAGCTAAACAAACATATTCTAATGTTGTTGGAACATTTTTCAAAAAGCTGTTATTGCAAGGGCGTTCTCTTTTGTTTTGCACAGTGGTATTCGGTTATGAATATCCAGCACCTCAGTCGACGAGGCAAGGGCCGAGATCCCTTCACCGGGAGTGACCCCTTGAACAGAAGTTTGCGTCAGGGAAATAACTTCACTATAGTTGTTTACTTTTGCTTTGCATCGTGGTATTCAGTTGGAATATCCTGCACCTCATTCTACGGGGAAAGAGCCGAGATCCCTTCACCGGGAGTGACCTCTTTAGCAAAGGTTTTCGCCACTATATTTTTAAAAAGCTATCCGGTTCCTTCAACGATATCAAGTTCATTACGTTAAAGGTTTTTCGCCAAAAACCATTCGTAGCCCTCCGTCATTTCAGACGGGTAGCACGTAGTATTCATGCTATGTTTGTTGGCCTTAGTCAAGGCATATTGTATGGTAGCTGCTTGTTACCTTTCTGCTGCATAGATAGATGCGTTGGTTTGGGACAGTCGTATAGCCTTGTTGGCCCTAGTCAAGGGCTTGTACGGGTGTGTTCAAATTAACCTGGACAATGACGGGTAGAACTTGACATGTGACTTATGATTTGTTGGCCTTAGTAAGGTCATAAGAGCATGGGGCAAAAATCACATCGGGAGTTTCTAAACAAACTGAAACTTTCCAGATATGCGCATACCTTCTGGAGTGTGATAACGTGAGCGGATTCCGTCACGTTATCATGCGATGATAGTTGGATCCCGATTCCCACTGATGAGTTGGTTTACTGCTCGAGTGATCCCGATTAATTCTTCTTTCGGGGTTGGAGAAGAATTTGAGGTTACAGTGGGAGGTTTCCTGATTAGATAAAGTGATAACCATTCTGATCTAGGTTAGAGTGCACGCTGAGTGTTTCTTTTCTCTCTCTCTTTGGCAGCGACCATGACCTGACCCTAGAGTATGACTCAGTGACCAAAATTAACCGAACCTTCTTAAAACACTGGCTTTTGGATTGTCTGAGTTGCAAACCTCATTGCCACTCCTACTTTTACCCTTTTCTTCAGGACACCCCGTATTACTACGAACGTCCACTTCCATTGGACAAAACCATCGTATGGTTATATACGAACTCGAAGGAATTTATTCGAGGATGGTTTCCGGCTCTGGAGAAAACGAATAGGACTATTCAGTTGTTTTTTCCTTTTACCTTCTCTCAGGTTGCGAGTACTCCTTGGTTTAGGAGATAGTACACCTATTACGCAAATTGGATAGTCTTCTTCCAAACCTTAGGCTGGTGCCGAACGGTAGGGAATGAAGAAAACCAATTAGCATAACGATGGTGTACAGAAGGTATTAAGTAAAGACATATCAAGGGATTAGTAAGAGGGCAAAGTAAATTGCGACTGCTATTCACAACCAAACCAAGTATTTCATTACCACTCCCACTTCACCTTTTTATTTCTCCAGAACACTCCGTATCACTACGAAGATCCACAGTTTATTTGGATACTCCATCGTATCGTTATATACGAACTCGAAAGGAACTTGTTCCAGTTTGGGGATGGATTCTGGTTCAGGAGAAATAGGAATAAGGTTTATTCGGTTGTCTTTTATCTTCACCTTCTCTCACATTGCGAGTGCTCCTAGGATTAGGACAGTACGCCCATTATGCTTATTGGATAGTCTTCCTCCAAACCATAGGCTGGTGCCGAGCGGTAGGGAAGAAAGAAAACCATTTGGCCTAAAGGGGTGTACAGAAGGTAACGACTAAAGACATATAAAGAGATCTGGAGAGATGGCAAAGAAATATACGGTTGCAATTGTGAATCTGGATAATGGAAGAGGCATTACTAGGAATACCCGGATACCCCTATGAAACATTTCAATGTTTCAGTTTCACTGTGCACTGTTAAAAGAAAACTGATTTCCTAATTAGACACTTGCTCCAGGGTATGTATTTACCAGGTATGATTCTCACATCTGTATGGTTTTACAGATGATGAGTGGGAGTAAGTTATTGGGAATTAGGTGATTATCCTCATTATATCGGAATTCGTTATAATTGGTGATATTTGAGGAAATCACCTGGGTTGTTTGCCGGATGACAAATATTTGGTTTTGAATATCCGTTGTTGTGCACCAATTTCAAATTGATATATCTGTACGTCTATTTTTATAGAGTGAGATATACCTTTTTGAAATTATGTCTATGACATTTACCTATATCAGTGGATGGTTAAGTAAGGAGCATTAAACAGCGGTGTAATTCTTCTTAACCATAAGTACAATTTTCAACCTACGACACACAGTGAATGAGTCACTAGACTCAAGGGACTTATACAGAGTATTGTATATTGTCCAGTGTGCATTAGGACAGAGGGGTTGGTCCTCGTACTATATTCGGTTTGCTTATGACTTCTCTAGTTTTTAGACAAGTGTTTCGTAGAAACTCAAGGTCCGAATTTTGAGAAGTTATAGGTATAAGAATAAAGTAGAGAACCGGGTGTTGCAAGTATCAGGATTCTTCAAGGTGATCTAAAATGTAGATACTTGTGTATGGTATTCAGTTGATAGTAATGATTAAGAGAACTTGCTTCTCTTTTAGGTTACTCATAATTGGAAGCATTCCTAAGTTGAGTAACGCTGATCGGCCTCCTTCCATTTAGTTGACCTGCACTGGAGACAGCTGCATGATTTGAATCTGGTTCAATTAAATCAGTGCCTCTGTTTCTGTATTGGATATAGAACAGTTCATATCTTAACGATGTTAAGGTACGGGGAGTTGTCCGGCTTATGCTTAAAACCAGACTCCGGATAACTCAAGGCACGTTTCTGTAATGGCTGTTTGTGGGTTGACCCAGGCTATGACGAGGGTTGACTTTCTACCATCTGGAAGATCAATAGTGATATTGTTCTTGACTCACCACATTTTTAATAAAAATGGATTTTTTCAGAAAACAGTAGTGGGAGTATGGTAGAACTGGAAATGATTCCAGAACCGCAAACGATTACTGAAGATTTAATAAGAACCTAAAGATTCAATCTGGTTTGACAATCCATTGGCCACTCCGCAGATGTGGTGGGTAACCTCAGGCACCCGAGAGGTACTCCGGTAGCCTCAAGGACGGTGACAGGGAGGTTCTTGTTTACCCAGACTTGACACTACTGTTGTTCCAGACTATGAGACCCGACATGAGGATGAGTATAGCGTCGTTCTGAACTGGCTTTAGAAGTGTATGTCTATATGACTCTGCCAGAGGGTTGTCGTGGTCAGTGGGAGCAGCGGAAGCATGGTGGACAAGTGGCTTGTGTCTATTCATAGACTAAAGCAGATATAGCGGAGATAGATCATCTATTTCTGATGTGACAGTCATAGGTTTGACTTCATCAGAATAGGGGATGGATCTGTTAAGAAGGTAGTAGGGTGTGATGTCATGGTATCTGGATGACATACACAGAGTAGGAAGTGATATTTCTATACTACGATCGGTTATACTTTGGTTGTCACACAGTGGTTTCTCCACATAGGACTTGGATATCATATCAGATATTCTGGTTACTAGATCTATAATTTTAGATCTAGATTTGGGTGGTTTCCCAATCAGGATACTTAGACAGCATTCTAAGAGTTTTTAGAATGGACGACTCCTGGCACAGTAGTGTACCTGCACGTGATGGAGTCACCCTCTCTAAAGGTGTCTTACAGACTAAAGGGGGGAGGAATGAGCATGATTGGCAGATCACTTGCTTAGGCAATTGAGTCAATCATGAGATGTCAAGTACCACACCAGATGTTGTTTTTGCAGTAGGTGCAATAAGTTGATATTGATCCAATCCTGGAGAAACATTCGGAAGCAGTTTTAGAACATAAGTGGATGTTCTAGGGATTTGATAACGGCGGCCTCCTATAGGAGACGGTTATCATTCCAGGCATCCAAGGTGACCTGGATGACAGAGTGACTGTCAGTGTTATAGTTTTCCGTCTGACGAGGGGCTGTATTTTGGATAGGTGGTCCAGGTGGATACTGAGGGAGGCATGGTGCAGGATACTGATTAAGTTCAGTTGACGATACAGTCTAAGAAGTTTGGATTTGGAGTTCATTTATGAGCTAGGTCCCATCAGATATCCAGACACATTCTAAGACAGGTATTACTCATTTCGGGAGATGGGTTTCTCCGCGAACTTAAGATAAAGAGAGACATAGAAAGAAGCATCTGAGCGGATCCACTCACTGAGGCTATTCCTCGAATGCAATGGTTTCGCAAACGGGTTTTGTGAGCCTGATTAGTAGAGGAGTTGGGTGTTCAGTATCACACGGGCTGTGAGTATGCGACATCGCAATAATTAGCCTTGAGTGCAAGTGGGAGATTGTTGGATATAGTGCCCTCAGAGTCAATTATTGGATCACAGGAACGTGATTGCAATGATTGAGGGAGGACCTATACCGGTAGGACAGTCTAACTCAAGATGATAGTATGCTATCTGGTTTACCTTTATCATCGTGTGCTGCTTCAGGTGACCTTACAGGTCACTATTGCGCGTTGATAGAGCCCTTAGGATTCTTTCTTGACAGCCAGCAGTATGATGGCGATCATATACGTGGGAGCTGGTGGTCTATAAGCACATCCTGAAAAGGTCCCTAGTCGTGGGAGTTTCGAGACAGGGCATCGATACTCCACAGTAGACTAGTGTATACAGTCGAGACCCCGACGAGGGGCGGTGGCCGGTCTCACAAGCCACTGGTGTCAGTTGGATCACCTAAGATGTATACAGGTGCTCATTGGGTTGTGAGTACACCGGACAGGACTCGCCGGGAACATGCTAGTTGGTCTTATACCTGACGTCAGATAGCAGTTCCCTGGTGACATGTGTGTAGGTTAGTTCATCGACCTGAGATCGTCATTTGTCTCGTGTGAGTTCCCACTGTGCTTTGATTACTACCCTACCACGCTTAAAGGAGACGTGCAAATAGGTTTTAGTTGGGTACAGTCCCGAGCCACATGGAGGCAGTGAGCGGATCTGCAGGGGTTCGTCTCTCCCGGTATTGGGGGTGAGGTCGCGCTGTGTCTAGGAGAGCCATTACACGAAGTCCTTGGCCAAGGCAAATTTACTGGTAGGTATTCCCATAGTATCTCAGGGTGTTCTGGGCTACACTCCGACACGACTTGTACCGCTTTTAGGGGTTTGACTTTTACCAACCACCTAGGCCCGCCATGCGATGCTCATAGACGAACGGACTGGACTGTACGGATATTGTCACTGACAGGCTCAGTAGGGTGTCAGGATGAGTTCGCTCATAGACGTCCCTTTTAGTTAATACCTGGTAGCCCGTTACGTATGGCTAATACCTCTGACGTGCTAGTGGTTAAATCCACAACCAAGGTGTTGACGAGTCTTTAGAGTCCCCCATAGACAGTTGCTCAAGTTTCGGGCGAAACGCTGTAGAGGCCGTATGGAGATATGGCAGGGTTCGATCAGATACGTGCGGTATTGCACAGATCATGATCGGACGGATAATACTATCGGGCTTTGGTTTAAGCCGGATCCTAGTATTGTAGAGTGTAGATTTTGTCTCTTTGCATTTGTATTCGGTCGAAATACAAATGCGGGTATGTATATACAGTCGCGGGGTTTTCCTGTAATTTATTACGGGATCAGTTTTCTGAAGTTGCCAGTTAGCATTCCGTTTCGGCCAGTTTTTCTTTGTTCCTTCACGGCCCGACTTTTATGATGGGAGGGGCTAATTTGCATATTTGCAAATTAGCAATTGTGGAGGGGTTATTTGTGTTTTGAAAGATTATGAAAGCATCTTTGCTTTTTCTTTCATCATGGTTTTTGCATTAATGAGATGGGATTGCGATGAGAGTTGATTTGGATAATGATGTGAGGCTTGCTTTTGGGTTGTGGTCACCATTTCCTTTCCTACACTCACCCCCTTGTGGTTTTCTCTCCTCCTCATTCTTTTTGGCCAGCCACATTCTTTGAGAGTGGGAGATGGTTCATTTTGGTGAAGGAAAAATATACATCATTCAGCTCATTTTCTTGCCACCAAAATTCCATAGCACATTTCCTTGGTTGATTTCTCCACCTCCACATCAATGGTAACTTCATAACCCCAAAGAGACAAACTATTCTACACTAGCCTACAACATCCTTGGGCACTTCGGCTTGCCAACTTCGTGCCCGAGTTGCCTCGGTCCAGAGGTGGGAGCCCGTAAACGAACCCGGCGGTGTGGTGCCCTTTCCGACGAGGAGTTGAAGACCGGAGATTCCGCGAGGAGATCGGGACGGAGGCCGAAGACCGAAGGACACGGATCGCTCGGTATAGCTCTCTACCCCATTCTCTAGTTTGCTAGCATTAGGTTAATGGCCCGATCCGGGATTTTAGTACGCGGTAGTGCCGGTTTTCTAGTTCTGTAAAAGTTTCGTTTCCGCACTCCGGCGTTGGATTGACGGCCGGGGCGCCGCCGTGCACTTACAAAATAAGCCACACAACCGTTATCTAGATTTTAATCTCACTCTTAATATTAATTACAAAAATCTAGTTTGCAAAACAATCATAATTAGGGCAATTTAAATTTAACAATCTAGCAATAAGCAACAAGGTTTAGTTTTGCATAGAATCAACATGTTAATCACTCATTAGAACCTTAATCTAATGCTAGAAACCCTCACTTGAATTTTACAAACCCTAATCCCAAAATCAAACCCTTTTCTAGAAAACCCACATCTTTCAATTAAACCATAATTAAGCACCTAATAAGCTACATTAAGGAATTTAAACCAACAATTGAACAATGGGTCAAAAGTTATACCTCACAAACCATGATCAAACTTGAAATCTAGACCTCCATTTTCAAATCCTTGCACCAAGATCCATGCTAAAGGAGATGAGGGAAAATGGGTAGGGCTTTGATTTGAATTTTAGTTTAGATTTTAATGGGAATTGGTGAATTTTTTTAAGGGAAAAATGAGGGAAGAAGAGGGGAGAGGGGGGCTGCTGTTGGCCGGCAGAATTCGGCCAGGAAATGTGGGGGGGGGGGGTGAGGGGTGAGGGAGGAGAGAGAGTGAGGTGGAGAAAGTGAGAAGAAAAGTCAAAGTCCACCTTTTACTTCTATCATTCTCTTTTCTTTTCTTTTCTTTTCTTTTGCAAAACAAGTGGGGAAAATTGAGGGGGGGCCGCTGAATTCAGCCAAGGGGAAGCAAAAATGGGGGTGTGTGAGTGTGGGGTGATGGAAAATGATAAATACTATACCCCAAACATCCATTTACACTAAATTCACTAAAAAAGCCTTTTTTCTTCAATAATTTCTAAACCGTTTTGGCAAACGATTTCGTTTCAGAAATAATATTTTACATGTCAGTTTAGTGTGTCAAGAATTATAAAATTTGTATCAACCCATTCCAATTTGTAATTTTCCCTAATTAAATGTATTAGTGACGGCTTAAAATAATATTTTTTCAGAAAATTTGAAATTTCACCAGTGGCTCAATAAACACCAAATACTAGCAATTACATAGCTAGAATATGTATATTTAATTTTTATAATAAATATATTTGTATTTTGACTTTTTACAGAAAACCCCCTTATTTTACCGATTTTCCGAAATTTCACCGAAACGATTTTCAAAACGTTACAATAGCAGTATACACCCCGGTCCTTTGTGAATACGGTGAGATTCTCGTCCGCCGGATTCATACGGATCTGGTTGTAGCCAGAGAAAGCATCCATGAAGCTAAGTAGCTCGTGACCTGCCGAACCGTCGACGAGCTGATCTATCCGAGGGAGGGGATAGTTGTCTTTTGGGCAGGCCTTGTTGAAGTCGGTGAAGTCGACGCACATGCACCACTTCCCGCTGCACTTTTTAACCATGACTACGTTCGCCAACCATTCCGAGTAAGGCACGTTCCGAATGAAGTTGGCGGCGAGGAGCCTGTCCACCTCGTCCTCGATCGCTTTTTGTTTGATCGGGGCGAAGCTTCGTTTTTTCTGTCTGATGGGTTGGACCGTAGGGTCCACCCCGAGCTTATGCGATGTTATTTTTGGGTCGATCCCAGGCATGTCGGCGGGCGCTCAAGCGAACACGTTAGAGTTGCTTCTGAGGAAGCGGGCCGGGTCGTCTCGCTGAGTCCCTGTTAAGAGTGACCCGATCTGGATGGTTTGCTTCTTGTCCCCCTCCGTAAGGGGGACCTCAGTCAGTAGTTCTACCGGGGTTCCTCGGACCTCTTTTTGCTCATCTCGAGTATCCAGGGAATCCTTGATATCATCCTCGCCCTTAATGTCATTGTTTAGCTGCTCAGACGTAGATGTTGCGGTGAAGCAAACCTTCGCGGTTCGTTGGTCCCCGTATGCCCGACCTATCCTGCCTTGGTTGAGTGGGAATTTCATCGCTAGGTGGTAGGTTGATATCTGGGCGTGGAGGGAGTTCAGTGTCGAGTGACCTAGGAGGACGTTGTAGGCCGATGGAATTCTCACGACGATAAACTCCACAGGCACGAAGCACGTACGGCCCGCCTCCCCGATGTTAAATTGGAGGGTGATTACCCATTCCGCCGGAATGGAGTGGTTACAGTACCCCGACAGGATGTGGGCGGTTGGCTTTAGGTCCGACGGGGTGAGTCCCATACGCAGAAAGCACTCATAAAAGAGAATATCCGCCGATCTTCCTGAGTCAACCAATATCCTCTGCACTTCGTAGCGGTGGACCCGGGCTGTGATCACCAGTGGGTCGTTGTGAGGCAGGGATATTCCGTGGAGGCCACGTCGGTAAAAATGATCGGCTCGGCAGCTTTAGCCTTCTTCCTCGGGTGGCTGCCCGTCCCCTCGATCGGTGAGGGGTACCGCGTCTCGTCGGTCTCTGTCGCACCCCCCGCTGACATTACCATGCTTTGGCCGATTGTCAACTCGCCGGGAAGGGATGGTGCTCTTGCTCACGGTCGGCTTGCCCTTGTCTCGCAAGTACGTTGCCAGGTGCCCCGAGTGGATTAACTCCTCGATGTAGTCTCGGAGCGGCTTGCAGTTCTCGGTGGAGTGGCCCTGCGACCTATGGAAAGCGCATTAGGGGCCTCGGGTACGCTTTGCCGCCTTATTCGAGATTGGGGGGAGTTTGAAGAACCTCTCGCCTTTAGCCTCCTCCAACAGTACCGTCTGGGAGACGTTGAGCAGGGTGTACTCCTGAAACTTCGGAGAGTAGGGCTTTGGCCGCTCAATCTTCTTTTTCTCCTCCCTAGCCCTTTTCTTTTGATCGGTTTGCTCTGTCCGGGGAAGATTGACGTTCACCTCGGACTCAAGGTGGATCTCATGTTCGGTCCAGGCCTTTACCTCGGCCATGGTCTTAGGTTGCTGTCACGACCCAAAATATTAGCTCGTGACCAGCACTTAAATCATGCAACGTCTAAAGGCGTAACGTAATTCAAGTAAGCTGAAACCCAGAAATTTAAACCTTTTTAAGAAAATAAAGGATGTGAAGTTTTGAAATACGGTATAATGAAATCAAGTTTTCTTAATGCATAGAATAGGAACATGAAAAATGCAAGTGGATTATGCAAGTTTAAAAACATGTTTCGTCTTTTTAAAAATTTGGGCAGCACCTCTTTTATATATTTTGATCCAAAACCACATATACAAGATAATGATAAAGGCATCCCCAAGCGGGAGCTAGCTCTTCGCCAAACGGCGGATCACAACCACGCAAGACAATATATATAAGTATACGACGCCCAACGGCGAAGTTCACCACAAAAGATAAAGAGATAAGCAAGACATCAAAACCACAAGTAGAGGAAAACCCCTCGCTCTAAGTCCCGCAACCACAATCTCACTAAGTCCCATTACTTATACAATTTACTAATTTTGATTGATGGAGTTGACTAGATATAATATGAAATATAAATACAAGAGTGGGTACGATACAAATGTCCCACCTACCACTGCAAAACACCCAAAAGAAGTTATGTGCCAGAGATGCCGCTACGGATCCATGCGGTCAACCTGCAAGAACTGTGGCACAACGGGGGTGAGTTGCCAACTCGTGAGTAGAAAAACATCAACAAGTAGAAATCGAATAACCAACGACTCCTAGGTCAACTATATCATAAAGGTAATACTATGATGTCTAGGGTGACCGGGTCATCATATGTGCCAATAATGTAATCAATACCTAGATGTATGCGGATATAATCCAATAATATAATAAATGTATGCATGCATATGGATCTCATCCGACCATATAATCAATGTCTGTGAATATCATAAAAGCATATGCATGAAAGTATGAGGATATAAATCAACGGGCGTCCCTCGCGACACATCAAAATCATGGAACCTGAGTGTCCAGCATCGACACTCGAAACATCATGAAAACCGTGTCTATCATCGACACGTAAATCCTCATATATCGGGCTCCGTCAGTCCGGATCGGCCCACGGGCTCCATCTACGGAATCGGCCCTCGGCCCCGGCAGTACGGGTCGGTTCGTATCCATATCTCGTCTATGGTCAGTATCCTCCGGATAACCGCCAGGTCCAACCAATCACCGGTAGGTAGTAGTCCCTCTGCCAGGCTCACCGTCTACTGCACAACAAATCCGTTCTCGCCCCGGGGTACCATATCGGGTCCACCATATACCCGCAATCGGCCTCATCCAACTCCTCGAATCGGGTTTCACATGTCATACGTCTCAGAACCGAGAAAACGCATGGTGGACGCACTGAAATATCATATCAAGAGAAACCGGGATTTTAAAACAGTACATGCTTTCTTTTGAAATAGCCACGGTTCTCAAATCCAGAAATCTCATGAAAACAACATATCTCAATGCGGGTAATCATAAAGCATGATGTATGAGATATATAACAGAAATGTAAGCATATCCGAATATTATGCAACATGGAACAGTGATATGACATATTAAGGGAAAACCACTCTATTAAATGGATCCAATTTTAAAATATATTATGCAGTTTCCAAATCTCCAAAATTGAATGCAATACCGTATAAAGGTGCATATGTGCATATACGCAAGTATGAACGTACAAATGTGTATGTCCGTGTTAGTGATATGTAAGCCCTAGAGGCCATTACTGTACATGTGACGTATATTGTAGTGGATGCTTGGACATATATATGGAGGACTTTCTTGCTCGACATGATAGTACGCTATCTGGTTGCTCTTTATCTTTAGATGTACTCTGATTGTCTCTATGTTACATGTTGATAAAGCCCTTAGGATGAGTACTTGACTACCAGGACTATGATGTAGATCATACTAGTGGGGACAGAGTAGTCCCTAAGTACATCCTTCAAATGTTCTTAGTCGTAGGTGTATCGAGACAGGGCATCGATATACCAGTGTAGACTAGCGTATGCTTCTCGACCCATGTAGATGGGCGATGGATGATCCTATATCCATTGGTGTTTGACATCAGAGATAGTATACGAGTGCTCAGTGGAGACTGGGTACACTGGACAGACTCGCCGAGAACTCCCGGATGGTATTATACCTCACGTCAGATGGCAGTTCTCTGGTGACACTGGTACAGGTTAGTATATAGACCCGAGATCGTCATAGAGTCTTGTGTGATTCCCACTGTGCTTTGATTTCCACCTTACCACGTCCAAGAAGGCGTGCAAAACGGTGGCTTTTGCGTACAGTCCCAAATCACATGGAAGCAATGAGCGATAGGAGGGGTTTCGTCTCTCCCGATATTGGGAGTTGATGTTGCGCTGTGTTCGATTGGCTATAACTGGAAATCCCTGGCCAGAGTTGCTGAGATTTACTGGTAAGAGTTATCAGTAGTTTCTCGAACTGTTATGGACCTCATATCGACACGACTTATCGGTCACTGGGGTCTGACGTTTACTACCCCTAGACTAGATATGCGACATATCAGACGAATAGACCGGACTGTACGGGAGTGTTACTGATTGGATTCGCAGGAGAATGTACAGGATTCCTTGTTGATCTTCTGATTGCTCAATACCTGGGTAGCTGTTACGTTTAGCTGACCGCTTGCAGCTTGTGGGTGTTTGATATGATCATCACCTACTGTCGGCGTATTGACGATTCTTTAGAGTCCTACACAGAGGTTTCCTGGCTCAGGCAAAACGGAGTAGGAGTACATATGTGTTATGTGCGGGACCGAGAACAATACGTGTATGTGAGACCGTATTGGATTCTCGCGATATGAGATATCGGCCGGGTATCTGTGATATAGCCGGGTCATCGGATCAAGTGTTGATTCGATGAATTGGTACATGTTATATTAGTCGGTTATATATAAATATAGCCGGGTTATCGGATCAAGTGTTGATTCGATAATTTAATGTATAATTATATATGAGATATATTACTTTATGTTAACTAATATAAGCTCGCTTTATTGATTCATTTTCTCACGGGATAATACATTGATATATACGCGATATATGTTAATTGTATTATTTTCTTTTGTTACAAAAATATATTATATATGTGATATATAATATTGTAACAAGTTATGATTACAAATGCAATATGATTTGTAGAGATTAAACAAGTTAGGGTTTGATTTGGGTTAGCATTTGGGTTAGCTTTTTCATGAAGCTTCATGAAGCTTTCTTTTGTTTTATGCTAAGATATTTTGTGTTGATATTTTGTAGATATTTCTTTAACCCAACCCAAACCCTTTACCCTAGTTAATTCTCTACAAGGGTTAAGTCTTCATTCTTAACCCATGGTTGATTTGTAACCATGACAATGATTTCATTATTCATCACAAATGAAAATGGTTCTTCTTCTTCCTCTTCAAAAAAGCTTTCTAGCTTTTTGACATATGATGATAATGAGTGAGAAATTGAAAACAAAAGAGAGCTAAATTCCTACTTGATCATTCTCATCTATTCTAGCTACTTAGATTAGGGTGTTTGCTTTACTAATACTTGATTAATGAAGCAAGATCTTGGGTTTGAGTTTCTTCAAGGTAGATCATTTTAGTTGTTGAAGATCGGAAGCAAGCTTGCATCTTTCTCTTCATGGATCCTCTCTAGAGTCCAGGTACTTGATGATCGCAGCGAAGAGAACTCAACACGGAGCTTATGAAGTGAAGGAACGGACTACAAAGATTGTAATCCCAAACTCTTAGAAGTAAAGTTGTTTACTTGCTAATTGTTTTGCCTAATCTCTAGTTTAAGATCTTGCTTGGGTTGTTCGGCACTTGTAAATTTTGATTTTGGCATGGTTGATGCCTTGTAGAACCTTGTTCTAGTGCCTAGTAACCCTACAGTGGTATCAGAGCCAAGCTAGAGCATTAGGCGACGTGTAGACGAAGTTAAAAGTCCGATCGAACCCCGAAACATCGTTTTAGACCCCTTCTCTGGAAATTTTTTTAAAATCTTGGTTTTTTCCTTATTAAAAATACTCAGAAAATTAAGCAGGTGATTCTATGCATAACTGTGAAAGACGAACTCCTAATTCCCTCAAGTAGCCGCGGAACCGCGGCAATACCATGCTTTGCGCGGTGGTTCCGCGGCCGTACTTGGGTATTAGGGATAGATGTTTCTAGGTAACATCCGTCGGTATTACTACATGCTTCTGGGAATTTTTAGTATTACTCAAGTATTGAGTTTACTGGAGATCTTAAAAATTCGTTGATTCGATCGGAAAGTTTAACTTCGTTTAGTTTTTTCCAGGTTATTTAGAACGTGTTAAAACGTTCGAACGGATATCAATAACTCACTTTTTCCCCTGTCGGAAAACTTTCAAGTGTTGGATTTTTCCATGAGTTTAAAACTTTCGGGAAATCATGCAAGCATATCTGTGGACCCTCTAGAAGAACGTAACCTTAACTCGATTATGCGATCGTTAAAACTACCATTGAACCTTAGGGTTTGTGGTAGTTTAGCGTTGCCACATGTGAGGCGTTGGTTTGACCCTTCTACGGCTGGTTCATTGGGGCCGTGACATGTTCTGGGTTTTTTGAACTCTGCTCAAGTGTTGAGCTATTTGGGAAATCTTGGGTGTTTGATTATTCGATCGGAAAGTTTAACTTTGTCTATTTATTTGGAATGTGATACAATATGTAGTATTCATACAGTTAGGCATGCAATGCGAAGTATGTGATATTTCGAATTTATGATGTTTAAGCAGATTGTGGATTCCAAATGTTGTAGTTTTTCACTATCTTTTCTGCGACCGTAAGTGTAATATGTGGTGTATCGCCGGCTTCGGTGCTATATGTCAACGACAACTGGGATACACATATTTACTTACGTTGATGATATGTGATATTATGTGTTGATGTGATATGTTATATTGGATCGTCGTGTTTTGAATAGCCGGGGTTTTTATGTGAGATGAGAGTTTTTCATTTTCATTCATGTAAAATTCATTTGTATGTAATATTATTTTATTGGGACACTTCCGGGTTGAGGATGATGTCACCATTGTATATTATTTACTTTTCCGCATTAGGATAGACCCAAGGCGGGGAGCACAAGTAACCGGGTTCTAGGGTCCAGTGGGAGACTATCTCGAGGAGTCGAGACCGGGTCTCCTAACTCTAGAACTGGCAGGGTTGCTTGCCGCTCTCGTAGGGGTCTAGGGGTGTGGGATTATCTATTCATTGCGACCGTGGAATCCGTGTTTTATACAGGCTCTCAATAGAACACGGACATCCTAGTATATCCAATATTACATATATGTTCTTCTGCTGCAATGTTCTATGATGAGATCATATTACTGCCTAAGACGAATGTTTATATTATATATATGAGATATATATTATATATTATTGATTTCGTTTCATATCTGATGCTTGTGAAGCATAATAAAACGGGACTTCATTAATGAGATTAATGAAATAAAAGAAACCTAAAGATGTTGTGGAATCGAATTTTCAAAAATAGGTAGCTCTAGTTGTTGCTTTGCATAGCGGTATTCCTTGTAGAATATCCAGTACCTTATTCGATAAGGAAAGAGCCTAGATCCCTTCACCGGGAGTGACCTCTTTAGCGAAACTAGCAGATACTACACACTCGGTTTGTCTTTTGATTGCTTCTATTGCGTTTGCTTTGCATAGGGTATTTGTGAAATATCCTGCACCTTATTCGATAAGGAAGAGCCGACGATCCCTTCACCGGGAGTGACCTCTTTAGCAAAACTAGAAAAGGCCTAAAAAACATTCCATTTAAAATCACTCGATTCTACAACGATATCAAGTTCATTACGCTCATGGTTTTCTTAAAAATATGTGTAGCCCTCCGACATTTCAGATAAGTACTTCATAGTATTCGTGCTACGTTTGTTGTCCTACGTCAGGGCGTAGTGTGCGGTAGCTATTTATGCTTATCTGCTAAAGCATATGATGTGATTGAGTTAGGGTAGTCGTGCGACTTTGTTGGCCTGCGTCAAGGGTCGTGCGGGTGGGTTTAATTCAATCGGGAAATTTACGGGTTGAACTTGACTAGCGGACTATGGTTTGTTGGCCTGCGTCAAGGTCATAGGACTCTAGGGGTAAAATATTATTGGGAATTTCAAGTGTTGAAATTTGCAATGAGATTGCATATCTCCTATGAGATAGTTGGACCCCGATACCCACTGCGAGTATGAGTTACTCCTGAGAGAGTTTTACACATTACAATTAGCCGATCAAGTAGATGTCTAGAAAGGTGTTAACGGGATTACGCCACCGAGAAAATAAGGTTTATTTTAATTAGGTCCGTGCGAAAGCACGGGGAACCTCCTTCAAAATACCGGCACTGGCCTGGCTGAAAGATTGGCAAACTTGTTGGGTTTAATTAATCCCGGCTAGTCTTACCTTTTAGGGTTTGAAGGATGATTTGACTAAAACAGTAGGAGCTATCCTGATTAGATATATTAATAACCAATCTAATTTTGCAAGAGCATACGCTGAGTGTTTTCTTCTCTCTCTCCTGGTTACGACTATGTCACGCCTTAATCAAGATAATAATACGGATGTATTGACCGAACCCGCTTGTTATACTGCACTAGGGAACGTTGGTCCTGCTCCAACTTATAATTGTTATAAGATCGAGCTGGAAATTAGGGATTACCGGAATTCCCGTGCCGCCCAAACGAAGAAAGTGCATACTGATGCATCTTCTTCGGGTGTGTTCTTTAAAGAGAACTGTTTCTCAGTATCTTTTACGTCCTGGGAATGAGATACCGGATCAGTATCCCACATATGTAATATGATTACATGGGCTACTGAAAGGTAGAGAACTGAGATAGGGTGATAAGTTTTAAAAGTTAAAAATGGTGCAAGTGTTGCAGCCAAGTTTGTTGGCAGTTATCATCCTGTATTAAACAAATACATTGATTCTGAACGAATGTTATTAGATACCGAAACCTGATATACAACATCATATCAGTATCTTTATTTATTAAAGAAGGATATAATTTTGTATTGTTGGATAATGTTTTGAACATTTCCTATATCAAGAGTTGATCAGTTCAGGCACGTTATCTAAAAGCATAAATGTTCTAAATTAAACCATAGTTCTTAACGTACAAAACACACACAAGAGGGAGAGTTCAGAAATGAACAAATCCTTCTTGAGGTATTATAGACTAGGTCATATCAATGCGACCCGACTAGCTAAGTTACATTGAGATGCATATTTAAATCTGTTTGAATTTACATCTTGTGAAACTTGCCAGTCATGTCACAAAGATAAGATGACCACAACTCTGTTTATTGGAAACAAAGAAAGAGTTATTGAACTCTTGGGATTGACACATGATGATGTATGTAAGGTCCCCTGTCTACACATGCCAGGACCGGTTCTTTGTACTTCATTACATTCACTGATTATCTTTCAAGATTCGGACATATGTTCCTGTTGAAACACAAGTCTGAACTTTTTGAGAAATTCAATGAATATAAGTTAGAAGTAGAGAACCATAATGGGTATAAGTATTATGTCCTTTGATAAGATCAGGGAGGAGAATACTTGAGCATGGAGATCCTGGACTATTCTAAAGGATATGAGATTCTCTCTCAGCATTACTCCTCCGAATACACCACAGCACGATGGTGCATCGGGGTGGAGCAATCGCACCCTATGTGATGTGGTGTGCTCTATGATGAGTACTAATGAGTTGCCTATTTCCTTTTGGGTGTTATGCACTTATGAAGCTGCATACCTATTGAATAGGGTTCCAATCAAATCAGGTGCCTACCACTCCATATGTGATATGGTATGGGAAGAGCCCATCTCTTAAGGATATTAAGATTTGAGGTTGTCCGGTCTATGTTTAAAAGCATGATCCAGACAAGCTCGAGGCATGGTCAGTTCTGTGGAAGTTTGTTGGATATCCCAAGCATTCGAAAGGGAATATCTTCTACCGAACCGAGCAACAAAAGGTGTTTTATTACTCGGCATGCCACCTTTTTGAGAAAAATAGAATTTCTTGTGAAGAAATTAGTGGTCATGAGGTAGAACTGGAAGGAGTTCCAGCTATACAAACTGCAGCCGATGATTTGGTAGAACCGGAGGATTCAATAGCTCCCGACGAACCTCAGCCTCTCCGCCGATTTGATAGGGTTCCTCACCCACCTGAGAGATACTTCGGTTTTTCTCTATGACAGTGGGAACGAGGATTGCATCATGAGATGATGACCCAACTAGCTTCGAGCAGGCCATCAGGAGTGGGGACTCTGTGAGAATGGCTGGATGCTTTGCGATCTGAGATGGAATCCATATACACCAACAAAGTATGGACTTTGGTTGCTTTATCTGAAGGGTTAAATCCCCAACAGGAGAAAGTATATCTTGAGAAGATTACTTGGTGTACATGGAAAAGTTGAGACTTTCAAAGCTAAGCTTAAGTCCATCCAGATCCTACTTGCCATTGCTACATACCATGACTACGATATCTGGCGGTTGGGTGTCCGGACTGCTTTTCTAAATATTGATCTACAAGAGAGCGTCTATAAGTACACAGCCAGAGGGCTTCGTAGACAGTGGGAGCAGCGGAAACGTGTGCAAGTTGTTTTATGGGATAAATCCGGCATCACGGAGATGGAACATCTGTTTTGATGTAGTAGTCAAAGAGTTTGACTTTATCAAAATGGTAGATGAACCTAGTATATACAAAAAGGGTAGTAGGGAGTATGGTGGAGATCCTCGTATCGTACGTGGATGACATACTGTTGATAGGGAAGAAGTTTCCTATGCTACGCTCGGTCAATCTCCTCTTATCACAAGAATTCTCCATATAGGATCAAGAAGATACCTCATAAATCCTGGGTTTTGGATCTATGAGATAGATCTAATTGGATGTTAGGATTCTCACTAGGTGTAGTGAGATGGTATCAATCGATCCTGGGGAGAATCACTGGAATGGTTCCAGGGTGATAAGGTCGACTGAATGTCAGTCACATGCATTGTCTTTACCCTCAGTGGAGGGACGGTATGTTGGAAGAGTTCCAAGCTAGATACCGTGACCTACTAGATGATTAAAGGCAAGATACATCGTTACCAAGGATGCTACCAAAGAGACAGTCTGGATATATATAAGTTCATGAGATGAACTTTGTTCCTACCATTATGAGACAATGGAGTTATGGCTTATGCCTAGGAACCCCCGTCCCATCAAAGATCCAGACATATTCTTAGGCAGTATCACCTGATCAAGGAGATGGTTGATCTCCAGGGAGATCGAGGATAGGAGAGTGGATACAGAGGACAACAGCACGGATCCACTCACAAAAACCTATTTCCCAGTTGAGACTTTTATGGGATGGTTGGGTATGAGATACTTCAACCACAGCTGATTATTGGGTATGAGATACTACAACAGATGGCCCTAGTGCAAGCGGGAGATTGTTAGTGATATGTATGCCCTAGAGGCCATTACTGTACACGTGATGTATATTGTAATGGATGCTTGGACATATATATGGAGGACTTTCTTGCTCGACATGATAGTACGCTATCTGGTTGCTCTTTATCTTAACATGTACTATGATTGTCTCTATGTTACATGTTGATAAAGCCCTTAGGATGAGTACTTGACTACCAGGACTATGATGCAGATCATACTAGTGGGGACAGAGTAGTCGCTAAGTACATCCTTCAAATGTTCCTAGTCGTAGGTGTATCGAGACAGGGCATCGATATACCAGAGTAGATTAATGTATGCTTCTCGACCCATGTAGATAGGCGATGGATGATCCTATATCCATTGGTGTTTGACATCAGAGATAGTATACGAGTGCTCAGTGGAGACAGGGTACACTGGACGAACTCGCCGAGAACTCCCGGATGGTATTATACCTCACGTCAGATGGCAGTTCTTGGTGACACTGGTACAGGTTAGTCTGTAGACCCGAGATCGTCATAGAGTCTTGTGTGATTCGCACTGTGCTTTGATTTACACCTTACCACGTCCAAGAGGGCGTGCAAAATGGTGGCTTTTGGGTACAGTCCCGAATCACATGGAGGCAATGAGCGATAGGAGGGGTTTCGTCTCTCCCGGTATTGGGAGTTGATATTGCGCTGTGTTCGATTGGATATAACTGAAAATCCCTGGCCAGGGTTGCTGAGATTTACTGGTAAGAGTTATCAGTAGTTTCTCGAACTGTTATGGACCTCATATCGACACGACTTATCGGTTACTAGGGTCTGACGTTTACTAACCCTAGACTAGATATGCGACATATCAGACGAAGAGACCGGACTGTACGGGAGTGTTACTGATTGGATTCGTAGGAGAATGTACAGGCTTACTTGTTGATCTTCTGATTGCTCAATACCTGGGTAGCTGTTACGTTTAGCTGACCGCTTGCAGCTTGTGGGTGTTTGATATGATCATCACCTACTGCCGGCGTATTGACGATTCTTTAGAGTCCTACACAGAGGTTTCCTGGCTCAGGCAAAACGGAGTAGGAGCACATATGTGATATGTGCGGGACCGAGAACAATACGTGTATGTGATACCGTATTAAATTCTAGCGATATGAGATATCGGCCGGGTATATGTGATACAGCCGGGTCATCGGATCAAGTGTTGATTCGATGAATTGGTACATGTTATATTAGTCGGTTATATATAAATATAGTCGGGTTATCGGATCAAGTGTTGATTCGATAATTTAATGTATAATTATATATGAGATATATTACTTTACGTTAACTAATATAAGCTCGCTTTATTGATTCATTTTCTCACAGGATAATACATTGATATATATGGGATATATGTTAATTGTATTATTTTCTTTTGTTACAAAAATATATTATATATGTGATATATAATATCGTAACAAGTTATGATTACAAATGCAACATGATTTGTGGAGATTAAACAAGTTAGGGTTTGATTTGGGTTAGCATTTGGGTTAGCTTTTTCATGAAGCTTCATGAAGCTTTCTTTTGTTTTATGCTAAGATATTTTGTGTTGATATTTTGTAGATATTTCTTTAACCCAACCCAAACCCTTTACCCTAGTTAATTCTCTACAAGGGTTAAGTCTTCATTCTTAACCCATGGTTGATTTGTAACCATGACAATGATTTCATTATTCATGATAAATGAAAATGGTTCTTCTTCTTCCTCTTGAATAAAGCTTTCTAGCTTTTTGACATGTGATGATAATGAGTGAGAAATTGAAAACAAAAGAGAGCTAAATTTCTACTTCATCATCCTCATCTATTCTAGCCACTTAGATTAGGGTGTTTGCTTTACTAATACTTGATTAGTGAAGCAAGAGCTTGGGTTTGAGTTTCTTCAAGGTAGATCATCTTAGTTGTTGAACATCGGAAGCAAGCTTGCATCTTTCTCTTCATGGAGCCTCTCTAGAGTCCGGGTACTTGATGATCGCAGTGAAGGGACCTCAACACGGAGCTTATGAAGTGAAGGAATAGACTACAAAGGTTGTAATCCCAAACTCTTAGAATCAAAGTTGTTTACTTGCTAATTGTTTTGCCTAATCTCTAGTTTAAGATCTTAATTGGGTTGTTCGGCAATTAAAAAATTTGATTTTGGCACGGTTGATGCCTTGTAGAACCTTGTTCTAGTACCTAGTAACCCTACAGTCCGCAAGTATGGGTGTACAATATGTATGTACGCAAGTATGGTGTACAATATGTATGGGCGCAAGTATGGTGTACAATATGTATGTGCGCAAGTATGGTGTACAATATGTATATCATGATGCGGCGACCCTACTGTGTAGTGACATGGCTATTATCGATGATGAAGTGTGTGAGCTGGCAAAACTGTGTACGTGTAACATATGCATCATCGATAATGGTGTAAGTGTGCCAGCACAGGTATAAGTAATGCAATGCGAATAACATGAATGCATCATAAAGTAAAACGTCAGCTAAAAGCTATAAGGTATACATATCTAACATGATCGAGTCGGTGAATCTATTAATCGGCATCCAGCCCAACAACATTGCGTACGGTAAAATCCATCGTACGACAATCTCTAGTCAAGGGCATGGATCAATCATCAAGTCAACTCATCATGCACGGAAAATCATCGTATGGCGGTATTAAGCTATCAGGGATCCTATCAACTTATAAGACGAGGCGGGTACGGACCTAACGTCACGTATGGCTAACACTCACGATTCACAACACATATAAATATCTCCATATACCTATGTCCCATGTCACATCCGCAATAATCTCATATCAGGGGATCGGCAGGGCATAAATCATCTCAATCGACTCGCATCCGTATACTAACATATCACCAAATCATCACATCGCGTCATATATCCTTTTCATCGCATTTATATCCCTCATCAAGTCAATTTTACAAATACATTCTACTCTTACTATAAGCATAAGTATCTAATTTAACATACACACCCGAACCATACAACAGTTTTTGAAAGATGCGAATCATAGTTTTGAAAGTAGGGGTTACGGTGTTTTTAAAGAAATGATATCATTTGAAAATCCGTAACGTCCCTCAAGGTATCTGTTTAAAAGATGCATACGATTCTTCAGTTTGGAAATAGGTATGGTTCGGATGACATACCTACATCGACTATCTAATCCTATAGTACCCTAAATGGCAATATCATCAAATATCATCCTCAAGTTCCGTCATCACATACTAGTCGTATCATATCACTTCTAACTATCCTTAGTTTCTAGTATGGTTTCACTAACAATCTTTTAGCTCTAACCCTAGTTTCCAAATCTAGGTTTTCTTAACCATATGCTACAAATCGGTTTCCACCAAAATCGATGACGCCATGCTCCGTCGCCTCGGAATCCACGCGAAAGTACCTACAATAATAACACATATCGCAACGCTATTAAAATCAAGTTCTGAAATCCAAACGGCACGCGCATTGCTCATAGGTTCAACCTATAGCTTAAGCGTATAAAACCAACCAACCAAACCTTGTTGTTGATATACAAACATCCAACAACCCAACAAAAATCCAAATAGCAAAACCAAACATTTCAAAATACGGAAAACATAGCCAAAATTACATCAAGGTGCTCACAGATTTTCTATCAGGTAAAATTGGCCAATTCTGCACATACAAGGGGTCTAATTATCAGATCAGTGAACCATATACCAAGAACCAACCCAAAATTCCCTAATGTGGCCGCAATTTGCGGCCATAATGAATAAATCTGCTGCCCGACAGTTGAGTTGGGGTCTCGGATCTTGGGGTTAGCTTCCTGGGTGCCTGCATGTGTCACTGTGTTCGCTAAATAATTTTTAGTGCCCCCGGGTTACTCCAGATTTCCATATACCCTCACAAATCAACACAAAACTGACATAATCAAATCCTAAATCTGTATTTTGGTTTCTATACTCAAGCCCAGGTCTTGTAACAGCCACAAGAGTTCACCAAAACACTTTTTAAACCTAAACCCTCTCTAGGGATTTCTATCCTCACAACCACCAAACCAATTCAAGTTCTAAACTATCTAAAATACTAGAAATCTCAAAGCTAACAAAATGGAAAGGATTGTACCTCATAGATGAAACTTAAGCAAACCCTAGAAGTCCCAATGTTGTCAAAATCCCACTTTGCTAGGTCCATTGCGATGAGGGTGAGAGGTGATCATTTTTTGTGAAAGGGGTATAGGGTTTTGGGGAGTATTTTGAGATGGGTCATGAGGGTATAGAAGGTGGAGTGAGATGAGGAGGACGAAGAAGAAGATGGTGGAGGAAAACAATGAAGTAGCCCCCCTCTTTCAATTATTCTCACTCTCTCTCTCCAAGCATGCTCACTCGCATCATGATGTCCCCTCTCTCTCTCCTCAAGTCATCATGATACCTTTTTCCTTTCATTTCTTTTCCCACCACAATAAAAGCATAACATAAAAAACATAAATGAACATGTAATCAAATGAAACATGTCATGGTGCACTAACCATGAAAACTGTACAAACACGGATTTGGCTTAATCGCGATTAGCAGTGCACTAATCGGGTTTTTATCCAAACTACATATAATAAATTTTAAAAATGCCAAATCCTTTAAATATATTTTTAAATGAATAAATCATTTTAATTTCCATTTATTTCACAATTATTGGTATATATTTATTCCCTTTTTCGAAAACCCCAATTTCGCAAATCGGCCAGTTTTCGGGAAAAATATTATTTTATTATTAAATTCCAAAAATAATATTTTATATTTTTCCGAAATATTACAATCTTCCCTCCTTAAATAAATTCGGTCCCCGAATTTAAATTTAAACCCCCAAATGCTAAAATATTTCAATAATCAACTCAAATCAACGGGGCTCCGAAATCGCAGGAGATACAGAATAATACAGCACGTCTAGTGCGCATGAAAACGAGTACTAAACTCAAAAACCGAACTCCGTCAAACGTTACGAAAATCATCGAATTTGCACGCATATCCTCGGAGTTACCATGGGGATACAGATCTCGAAATCCAGTACTGAAATCCAATATACACTAGTCAAATACTATAATATGTGTATAACACGCATCCTTGGAAAACTTTCAAAATCCGAATAAAACTCATGCAAAAATCTTTTCTAAATCGCCGCGTGAATGCGTAACTCACGGCATAAGTGACGGACGCTCATTTTTAAAATAATAATATATGTTCATATAGGTTTTGCTAAACATTCGTTCCGTCGTTTCAAAATATCCCAAAGGTTTTTCTTTAAAAAAAATGTTCGTGTCGCTCACGGACGCGTAAGAAATAGCGAGATTATAGCTCCTTTTTGAAAATCTCTTGTTAAACTTCTTAAATGCATGCAAAGTACTCAGGTACTGTTCTCAGATCAGTCATGTTTGGCTATTACACAATATAGTGCCCAAAACGAAACAAAGTGCTCAAAAGCAAAATCAGCCTCAAAAGGCATGTCCAACAATCATGCGCGTCCGGTGCGCACGGAAATCAAATCCAAATACAGGTGCTATGATATGCACAAAAGACAAAACTAAGTGCAACGGGTGAGCACGAAAGCATCTGTCCGCTGCAACGGGTGTGCACGACAACAACATCTGGTGCATCTATTGTGCACGAAAACAACATCTGGTGTATCAAATGCACGAAATACAATCAAAAACTCAAACGCATAAAAAGCAACACCGAGTGCAAAAATCACATCATTCGTATGAAATCCACAAAATTTTAAACACATGCTACGAAGGTACAAAATCGACATAAAATGCAATGGGTGTGCACAAATCACAAATCAACACAACGGTGTATAAAATATATATCAGGTGCGATAACTATGCGCAAAAATGTAAATACCCAGTAGGTGCAGCCATGGTGCATGAAAACGACATCATGAAACTCAATCATCAAAACTCAAATCCAAGCGATATATACGTGATACTCGGATCACAAACGCAAATCACAATAAATGACATCGAGGTACACCTCCTACAATGTCGAAAAATGACGGTGTGCCCAAAACTTGCAGAGCAAGAACATCCTCTTGCCTCCTGCTCACGGTCTAGCGTCCTCAGTCTCTGGGTCCTTATCTTCTCTGTAGATTCACTAATCTCGCAATCCATCGGCTCGTCGGCTCGGTCAGGTGTGCTAACGGGAATGATTCCGCTCTAGCACTTCTCTGGTCACCTCTCGGCCAATCATCACGACCACTCATAAAGTAGCACGTTACTGGCGTCGGCCTCTGGCCCTCTGAATACACGTCACACATCTGATCCTGGGTGCAAATCTTATTATAGCAGTGTCCTGGAAAGAACCTGCTCAGGGTTTCTACCGATCTCTCCTATGCCGAACTATACGGAGGCCGGTACTCTTGCATAGTCTTTTCTCGTTTTTCTGGACATCCGCGCTCTCAGCACTGTATCTCCTCGGGAACTGGCCATATTCCAACGCCTCTGTAGACATATCCGATCTTTAATCTCAACGGGGAGTAACAACAGCTCGTCAGCATCTCGCACGAACCTCTTGTTGTACTCGTCTTTATCATCGTCTATTTCGACTTCACGTCATACTATCTGCGCACTGCAACTGTTCTCGGCCTCGGTCAATCCAAAGTCTCTCATACGGATTCGAAATCACGAACTCGGTATCTTTATCACTCTGTAGAAGATCTCAGCCGAACACGTTCTCGGGAACTCGTTCCAACCATCGGAGTAATACTCAATACTCGTCCGCTCTCGATCAACTCACAACGCATTCGGGTGAGGTCCTCTATCTGAAGCTGGTCAGCTTGCTGATCTCTTATCACATGATATCTGGACGACGTCCAACCTTTCGATCGAGTCATCGATGTCCCAAAATTTCCCGAAGGCTCAACACCTGAGCTCAGTTTAAAAATGTTTGGTACATACCACAGTACCTCTGGACCAGCCGTAGAAGGGCAAACCCAAGCCTCACTGATGGCACCGCTAAACTACTGCAAACCCTAAGGTTCAAAAGTTGTTCCATGGTCATCATGTCGAGTTAGGGTTTCATTCTTCTAGAGGGTCCACAGAATCACTTGCATGTTCCTCCGAACACTTTAAACTTGGAAAAAATGGGTTTCTGACACTCGTTCGAACTTTTTAGCTTCGCCTATACAACATGTGAATACCCTTCGTCCGCATGCTAAACAATGCCTCAATCCTCCAGGAAAGGCGATACATCGACGGTCATCTTTGGATCGGTCTGCTCTAGGTCTGAATAAGATCCTCTCCACACTGGAAATCTTCAACTCAACTGGGCCTGCGTCGGCGCATCAATCTGACGAATCAGCTTCGTCTCTCAACTCGGGATAGACTAGCTATCATCTGTCGCATTTCTGCCTGGAAGCTCCAGTGATCTCAGCTCGTAAGCTCTGGAAGCGATATCCTATCAATCTCAGCAACAGCTGGGTCATCTGTCTGCACGGTGGGCGACATCAAAATCTCTGAGATAGGCTGTACATCAACAGTCCTATCGCAACCGGCAGCTCTAACAATGGCCTGATCATCCGGTGTAAAACCAAGCACTCGCCTCCATAAGAGGTCACAACATAACACTACATCGAGACGTTCCCATGTCACCAGAAAACACAATGGTCAGCTCTCGTACCAGACGAGCTCGCCCTGACCGCATCACTAGAAGCAGTTCAATCTGTGCTCAAACCATGGTGAAAGGAACCTCAATCGAGTATCGATAAAAATAGATCAATGGCATGAAAGGAAACGAAAAATCCAGAATTGATACATGATCATAAGGAGAAACAACATCAATGAGAGTATGATCATGGAAATAAACAGAATCAAGGATCTCAAATGGATGTATGATTAAGAGAACAAGGAGAATCACAGATCTCAAAATACGTACATCCTAAGGTTTCTTAAGTGGAGTATCGTATTGTAAATATGCCGCGGAATATACGTACGGTACGTCACTCTACTCAAGCTACCTACTCCATCAATCATGGCCAACCTATGAAACGAAAGTTCGGGTTTAATACCCCCCGTTCAAGTCTAAGTTCCGTAAGGTCAAGCCTAGGTTCCGAAATACATACCCTCCCTAGACTCCGCATAGTCAAACATAGACTCGAACCAAGGTTAAACCTACCGCTCTGATACCAAGTTTGTCACGACCCGAAATATTAGCTCGTGACCAGCACTAAAATCACGCAACGTCTAAAGGCGTAACGTAATTCAAGTAAGCTGAAACCCAGAAATCTAAACCTTTTTAAGAAAATAAAGGAGATGAAGTTTTGAAATAACGGTATAATGAAATAAAGTTTTCTTAATGCATAGAATAGGAACATGAAAAATGCAAGTGGATTATGCAAGTTTAAAAACATGTTTCGTCTTTTTAAAAATTTGGGCAGTACCTCCTTTGTATATTTTGATCCAAAACCACATATACAAGATAATGATAAAGGCATCTCCAAGCGGGAGCTAGCTCTTCGCCAAACGGCGGATCACAACCACGCAAGACAATATATATAAGTATACGACGCCCAACGGCGAAGTTCACCATAAAAGATAAAGAGATAAGCAAGACATCAAAACCACAAGTAGCGGAAAACCCCTCGCTCTAAGTCCTGCAACCACAATCTCACTAAGTCCCATTACTTATACAATTTACTAATTTTGATTGATGGAGTTGACTAGATACAATATGAAATATAAATACAAGAGTGGGTACGATATAAATGCCCCACCTACCACTGCAAAACACCCAAAAGAAGTTATGTGCCAGAGATGCCGCTACGGATCCATGCGGTCAACCTGCAAGAACTGTGGCACAACGGGGGTGAGTTGCCAACTCGTGAGTAGAAAAACATCAACAAGTAGAAATCGAATAACCAACGACTCCTAGGTCAACTATATCATAAAGGTAATACTATGATCTCTAGGGTGACCGGGTCATCATATGTGCCAATAATGTAATCAATACCTAGATGTATGCGGATATAATCCAATAATATAATAAATGTATGCATGCATGTGGATCTCATCCGACCATATAATCAATGTCTGTGAATATCATAAAAGCATATGCATGAAAGTATGAGGATATAAATCAACGGGCGTCCCTCGCGACACATCAAAATCATGGAACCTGAGTGTCCAGCATCGACACTCGAAACATCATGAAAACCGTGTCTATCATCGACACGTAAATCCTCATATATCGGGCTCCGTCAGTCCGGATCGGCCCACGGGCTCCATCTACGGAATCGGCCCTCGGCCCCGGCAGTACGGGTCGGTTCGTATCCATATCTCGTCTATGGTCAGTATCCTCCGGATAACCGCCAGGTCCAACCAATCACCGGTAGGTAGTAGTCCCTCTGCCAGGCTCACCGTCTACTGCACAACAAATCCGTTCTCGCCCCGGGGTACCATACCGGGTCCACCATATACCCGCAATCGGCCTCATCCAACTCCTCGAATCGGGTTTCACATGTCATACTTCTCAGAACCGAGAAAAAACATGGTGGACGCACTGAAATATCATATCAAGAGAAACCGGGTTTTTAAAACAGTACATGCTTTCTTTTGAAATAGCCACGGTTCTCAAATCCAGAAATCTCATGAAAACAACATATCTCAATGCGGGTAATCATAAAGCATGATGTATGCGATATATAACAGAAATGTAAGCATATCCGAATATCATGCAACATGGAACAGTGATATGACATATTAAGGGAAAACCGCTCTTTTAAATGGATCCAGTTTTAAAATATATCATGCGGTTCCCAAATCTCCAAAATCGAATGCAATACCGTATAAAGGTGCATATGTGCATATACGCAAGTATGGACGTACAAATGTGTATGTCGCAAGTATGGGTGTACAATATGTATGTACGCAAGTATGGTGTACAATATGTATGGGCGCAAGTATGGTGTACAATATGTATGTGCGCAAGTATGGTGTACAATATGTATATCATGATGCGGCAACCCTACTGTATAGTGACATGGCAATTATCGATGATGAAGTGTGTGAGCTGGCAAAACTGTGTACGTGTAACATACGCATCATCGATAATGGTGTGAGTGTGCTAGCACAGATATAAGTAATGCAATGCAAATAACATGAATGCATCATAAGGTAAAACGTCAGCTAAAAGCTATAAGGTATACATATCTAACATGATCGAGTCGGTGAATCTATCAATCGGCATCCAGCCCAACAACATCGCGTACGGTATAATCCATCGTATGGCAACCTCTAGTCAAGGGCATGGATCAATCATCAAGTCAACTCATCACACACGGAAAATCATCGTACGACGGCATTAAGCCATCAGGGATCCTATCAACTTATAAGACGAGGCGGGTACGGACCTAACGTCACGTATGGCTAACACTCACGATTCACAACACATATAAATATCTCTATATACCTATTTCTCAGGTCACATCCACAATAATCTCATATCAGGGGACCGGTAGGGCATACATCATCTCAATCGACTCGCATCCGTATACCAACATATCACCAAATCATCACATCGCGTCATATATCATTTTCATCGCATTTATAGTCTCTTCTTATTATACGATACCGAATCGGCACTCATTAAGTCAATTTTACAAATACATTCTACCCTTACTATAAGCATAAGTATCTAATTTAACATAAACACCCGAACCATACAACAGTTTTTGAAAGATGCGAATCGTAGTTTTGAAAGTAGGGGCTACGGTGTTTTTAAAGAAAAGATATCATTTGAAAATCCATAACGTCCTTCAAGGTATCTGTTTAAAAGATGCATACGATTCTTCAGTTTGGAAATAGGTATGGTTCGGATGACACACCTACGTCGACTATCTAGTCCTATAGTACCCTAAACGACAATATCATCAAATATCATCCTCAAGTTTCGTCATCACATACTAGTCGTATCATATCACTTTTAACTATCCTTAGTTTCTAGTATGGTTTCACTAACAATCTTTTAGCTCTAACCCTAGTTTCCAAATCTAGGTTTTCTTAACCATATGCTACAAATCGGTTTCCACCAAAACTTTGCGGGGGTGCTATACGCCATCCACCCGACTTCCCCCGTAGATATAGATCTACTCACCTGGGCTTCGCTTGCCGAAATCGATGACGCCATGCTTCATCGCCTCGGAATCCACGTGAAGGTACCTACAATAATAACACATATCGCAACACTATTAAAATCAAGTTCTGACATCCAAACGGTACGCGCATTGCTCATAGGTTGGAACCTATAGCTTACGCGTATAAAACCAACCAAACAACCCTTGTTGTTGACGTAAAAACATCCAACAATCCAACACAAATCCAATTAGCAAAACCAAACATTTCAAAATACGGAAAACATAGCCAAAATTACATCAAGGTGCTCCCAGATTTTCTATCAGGTAAAATTGGCCAATTCTGCACATACAGGGGGTCTAATTATCAGATCAGTGAGCCATATACCAAGAACCAACCCAAAATTCCCTATAATGAATAAATTTGTGGCCACAATGAATAAATCCGTGGCCCAGCAGTTGAGTTGGGGTCTCGGGTCTTGGGATTGGCTTCCTGGGTGCCTGCATATGTCACCGTGTTCGCTAAATAATTTTTAGTGCCCCCGGGTTACTCCAGATTTCCATATACCCTCACAAATCAACACAAAACCGACACAATCAATTCCTAAATCCGTATTTTGGTTTCTATACTCAAGCCTAGGTCTTGTAACAGCCACAAGAGTTCACCAAAACCACTTTTTAAACCTAAACTTTCTCTAGGGATTTCTATCCTCACAACTACCAAACCAATTCAAGTTCAAAACTATCTAAAATACTAGAAATCTCAAAGCTAACAAAATGGAAAGGACTATACCTCATAGATGAAACTCAAGCAAACCCTAGAAGTCCCAATGTTGTCAAAATCCCACTTTGTTAGGTCCATTGCGATGAGGGTGAGAAGGTGATCATCTTTTGAGAAAGGGGTATAGGGTTTTGGGGAGTATTTTGAGATGGGTCATGAGGGTAGAAGGTGGAGTGAGATGAGGAGGAAGAAGAAGAAAATGGTGGAGGAAAACAATGAGGCAGCCCCCCTATCTCTTTCTCTCTCAATTATTCTCACTCTCTCTCTCCAAGCATGCTCACTCTCATGATGATGTCTGTTGGGGTAAAAATTTACACCCCGGTTGACCAAGTCAAAATCAAAATCAACCCAAAGCCAAGTGGGCCCAAGCCCAGAGCCAGTGGGCCCATGCCCGGGTCGAGCCCGAACCTGAAGCGGCCGGCCTCCCCCCATGCCAAGATAAAAAATTTGTAATAAATAATTTTGTTGTATTTATTTTATTTTATTTTATTGATAAATGTAAGAAAAATAGGCATAAAGCTAATTTTTTGTAAAGCCCATGGCTTATGTGCAAAAAGAAATGGCACATGAGCCATGGGATAGGCAAAATGCCATTCTGTGAAGCCCAAAGGGCTATGTGTAAAGTGTATGGCCTATAAAGGCAATGATAATAAAATATCTCACAACTTTTCTCTCTCCAAAAATTTTAGATCTGAGATCTTTTCTCCTTCCTCAAGGTTCCAAAACCTTCTTCTTTTTTTGAATTAAATCAAGAGTTTTACTCTTCATTTTTATAAAACTAAATAGTTTTTCACCACAAAACCCATAAAGGGGAACTCAGATCTTCCATTAGATCTCAAAAAGAAGAGATTTTTAAAATCTCATATCTCTTGATCTTCAAGATCCAGCAACCAGAGGAGGAAGAAGAAGAACCCCTTTCATCAACCCCAAAACATCTTAGGAGTTTAACTCCACTATGATTTCTCTTTCGAGAATTTCGGAGGCTAAAAGCCTCTTTTTCTCGTCGGCGCGCCTGCGCTCAAGCGCCCTGCGCCCAAGCGCAAAGTGCCCATGTGCCGACACGTGGCGCGCTTTCTCTCAAGCGCTCAGCGCTCAAGCGCAAAGCGCCCACGTGCCGACACGTGGCGCGCTTGCGTTCAAGCGCCCAACGCTCAAGCACAAAGCGCCCACGTGTCGACACGTGGCACGCTAGCGCCTAAGCGCACAGCACCTAAGCGCACAGCGCTCAAGGCGCTGGCCCCACGCGTCCTTTGGACGTTTTTTTCCCTTTTTTATATATGTATACATGTATATATATGTACAGATACACAAACACACACTCCACAACACTGTCCCCCTCAAAAAAATTTTAGGCCGGGGCGCTGCCCCGCATCCCGCATCCAGCACCCCGCAAGGGGGCTGCTAGCCCCCTTGACCCCCAGCCCGCTATTCGGGTAGCGGGACCCCCATAAAAACTCTACGTGGCTCCCAATATATCCAAACCCCCCTCCAAAACATCACACACGTACACTGCACATTGAGTTTGCATGACCAGTTTAACCCGTCAATCGGAGGTTCCCTCGCTCCAAAGGCGAGGGGTAATTAACGACAGCTTAGTCCGCGGCTGCCGGAGATTCGGATCCCCACAATCAATAAACCCCGGCCTATCCTAGGAAGGGGGAATCTGTAGTACACCTGACAAGCGCGCGCGTATTCTCATCTCAATGGGGTGACGAAAAACACCCTATAGATTCTGGCACGCCCGGTGAGACCTTTCTCTCCTCCCATATTTCGGGTTAAATGTTCATGCGAACTCAATCTATATACATATTGATTGCCTATACTGAAATGATGTTTTTTTCTTTTCTTTCCGTGCAGCAATCAACCTTCGACGACAATGTCTCCCAAGATGAATTCAGCTTCCAACGCGACCCCGATCCCGTACGTGGTCAAGATCAATGCTCGTGTGGTTCTCCCCGCAAGCCTCAGTCGACAGTGGGAGGAACTGCCCCGCCAGTTTGGCTCCGTCATCATCTACCCTGCCGGAAGCGCTCATCTGGCGGAAATCCCAGCGAAACAGGCGGCCAAGCTGGTCTCAAGGGGCAAGAGGCCGAATGTCGTGATCGCCAAGGCACCACAACCGAAACTTAAGACGGTATCTGAACGATTCTCTGGTGCTCCAGCGTGGGGCAAGAACTCCGGTACAAAGGGCAACATCAAATGTTGCAGACAAGCTCAGGTGATGACTCCAACAAATGCACAATCGAGCGTATCTCCAAAATCCTCCATCGCCCGGTCTACGGCATCTTCCAAAAGAGCCGAAGTCTGCCAGGTGCTTAGAACAGAAAAGTTAAGGCAGAAGCGGCTCAGGTATCGAGCCAACAAGAGGGCCAGGGCTTCGGCCAAATAGAATATTGTGAAGTTCCAAGTGCAGGGTCGCCCTGCGACGACGGCTGAGTCGGACGTAAGAATCAGCAATTCCTTCGAGCCTCTGAAGTGGGTTCAGAAAAATACCATGACCGCCAGAATCAAGAAGACAGCGGTCCGAACAATGCTACAAAGAGACGTGTCCCGGCCCCGACAGAAAAAGTATGACACTGTCTCTTCAAGAGTCTATCAGGCGCTCTGTGCCGCATGAAAGCAGCGGGGCAAACCCAGAAAAGAAGCGCCGGCACCATTCAAGAATCCGGCCAGGCCATCCGCCTTCAATCGACTGCCCGCTACTGAAACAGGGGGGCAAGACAGCGATCTGTGAAATCAGCTGCCGACAATAAAAAGAGGGCTGGATATATTATCCATACGATCTACATGGCGGGCGGGCGCCCCAGCGACAACCTTCGCAGCAAAAGCAAAGATGGGGCCACCACATCCCAAGTCCAATCTGGCTTGAATGTGGTTGCCGCTTCCCAAGAACATCCGCCTCCAATGGATGAAGAAAACCCTCTCGATGAGGATGATAGGCAGAAAGACCCCTTGGTCCATGCAGAGTCAAGCTCAGACAGCGAGGAAGAGCCGACTTTCCGCCCCAGGACCGCGGAGCAAGAGCTGCTTCAAGAGCTTCGAAAACAGCTCAGGAGCAAATTTAAAGAGATGGCCAAGCTCTATTCGAAAATTGACGATCTAACGAATGTTGTGATGCAGCTTACGGTTCAAATTGCTCGAGCGCCTCCCAATCAAGCACAAGTCGCTACTAATCAACCGGATGATGACAATCCGAAGCAGCTAATGCCTGTTCCTTTGGGTCCAAGACTGGTCGAGCCACATGAAAGCCGGCCACATTCTGCTTCTGGGGACGCCTTGGCCCCAGATAGCACTATCCCGCTAACACAGGATTGGATAATGGATTTGGTCACTAGCAACGTTAAAACATTGGTGGCCGAAGCTGAAGCTCAGAAAGAAATTGGCAGTAGTGGGCGGCTATATCCCGTACAGTACGATCTGATCGAGTTCCCGAGCGGCTACGTCATTCCTAAGTTCGGAAGATTTGACGGAACGGGGAATGCAAATCAGCACGTCACCCACTTCAAAGCATCGTGCAGAAATACAGGGGGCAATGATGCGCTCCTTCTTCGTCAGTTTGTCAACAGCCTGACCGGTGTCGCCTTCTGTAAGTGCACGGCGGTGCCCCGGCCGTCAATCCGACGCCAAAATGCGGAAGCGAAAAACTTTAATTTTGCAAACTAGCAAACCGGCACCACCGCACACTAAACACCCGGATCGGGCCATTAAACTAGTTCTAGCTAACTACAAGACGGGTTAGAGATATACCAATTGATCCGAGTCCTCCGGTCTTCTCGTCGTCGTCCCTATCTCCTGCGGAAACTCCGGTCGTCGCCTCCTCGCCGGAAGGGCACCACATCGCCTGTATCTTTTACGGGCTCCCACCTCAATACCGAGGCAACTCGGGCGCGAAGCTGGCAAGTCGACGTGCCCAGGATTTGCTGTAGAATGTAGTGTAGAGGCTATGTCTCATTTAGGGGTTTTAGTTGCCATGGAGGATGGAGGAGGAGGTTAGGAAAATTGGTGCTTTCAATTTTCTAGCAAGAAGAATATGAGATGAAGAATCATGCCACCACAACCAAAATCAATCTCTCTCATATTTCTCTCCCTCTCCAAATTGTGGCCGACCCCTCTCTTTGGAAAATGGTGGAGGGAAAAACATAATACATGAGGGAGGTGAGTGTAGTAAAAGGTGGAGGGTGACCACATCCAAAGCAATGATAACCATGTCACACTAAATCAAATCCATTTCTAATCACCATTTAATGCAAAAGGTTGATACAACAGGAATCTCATCATGATGCCACACAATTACAAAGGACCCCCACCACAAATACTAATTTGCACAATTGCAAATTAGTCCCTCCATCGGAAAGGTCCGGCCGGGAAAGAACAAAGGAAAAACCGGCCGGAGCGGAATGCAAACTAGCAACTCCAGAAAACTGGTCCCGTAATAAATTACAGGAAAACCCCGCTACTGTGCATACACACCCGCATCTGTATTCCGACCGGATATAAATGCAATGAGACAAAATCTACACTGTACTATACTAGGATCCGGCTTAAACCAAAGCCGGCTAGTAATATCCGTCCGATCCTGATCCATGCAATACCGCACGTATCTGATCGAACCCTGCCATATCTCCATACGGCCTCTACAGCGTTTCGCCCGAAACTTGAGTAACTGTAAGTGTGGTGGACTCTAAAGACTCGTCAATACTATGACTGTGGATTTAACCACTAGCACGTCAGAGGTTTAAGCCAATACGTGACGGGCCACCAGCTATTGACCAAAAGGGACGTCGATGAGCGAACTCATCTTGACACCCTACTGAGCCTGTCAGTGACAATATCCGTACAGTCCGGTCTGTTCGTCTAAGAGCATCGCATGGCGGGCCTAGGGGGTTGGTAAAAGTCAGACCCCCAAAAGCGGTACAAGTCGTGTCGGAGTGTAGCCCAGAACACCCTGAGATACTACTGGAATACCTACCAGTAAATCTTCTTCCTTGGCCAAGGACTTCGTGTAATGGCTCTCCTAGACACAGCGCGACCTCACCTCCAATACCGGGAGAGACGAACCCCTGAAGATCCGCTCACTGCCTCCATATGGCTCGGGACTGTACCCAACTAAAACCTATTTGCACGACTCCTTTGAGCGTGGTAGGGTAGTAATCAAAGTACAGTGGGAACTCACACGAGACAAATGACGATCCTCAGGTCGATGAACTAACCTGTACACATGTCACCAGGGAACTTCTATCTGACGTCAGGTATAAGACCAACTAGCATGTTCCCGGCGAGTCCTGTCCGGTGTTCTCATAACCCAATGAGCACCTGTATACATCTTAGGTGAACCAACTGACACCAGTGGCTTATGAGACCGGCCACCGCCCCTCGTCGGGGTCTCGACTGTATACACTAGTCTACTCTGGAGAATCGATGCCCTGTCTCGAAACTCCCACGACTAGGGACCTTTTAAGGATGTGCTTATAGACTACCAGCTCCCATGTATATGATCGCCCTCATACTGCTGGCAGTCAAGCATGAATCCTAGGGGCTCTATCAACATGCAATAGCGACCTGTCAGGTCACCTAAAGCAGTACACGATGAAAAAGGTAAACCAGATAGCATACTATCATCTCGAGTAAGACTGTCCTACCGGGATAGGTCCTCCCTCAATCATTGCAATCATATGCCTGTGATCCAATAATTGACTCTGAGGGCACTATCTCCAACAATCTCCCACTTGCACTCAAGGCTAATTATTGCGATGTCGCATACTCATAGCCCGTGTGATACCGAACACCCAACTCCTCTACTTGTCAGTCTCACAAAACTCATTTGCGAAACTATTGCGTTCGAGGAATAGCCTTAGTGAGTGGATCCGCCTTGATGTTTCTTTCTATGTCTCTCTATATCTCAAGTTCGCGGAGAAAGCCATCTCCCGAAATGAGCAATACCTGTCTTAGAATGTCTGGATGTCTGATGGGACCAAGTTCATAAATGAACTCCAAATCCAAACTTCTTAGACTGTATCGTCAACTGAACTTAATCAGTATCCTACGCTATGCCTCCCTCAGTTATTGCCTTGGATCACCTGTCCAAAATACTGCCCCTCGTCAGAAGGAAAAATATAACTCTGACAACCTCCTTGTCGTCCATGTCACCTTGGAAGCCTGGAATGATTACTGTCTCCCGAATGAGGCTGTCGTTATCATATCCCTAGAACATCCACTTATGTTCTAAAACTGCTTCCGACTGTTTCTCCAGGATTGGATCAATATCAACTTATTGCACCTAGTGCAAGAACAACATCTGGTGTGGTGCTTGACATCTCATGATTGACTCAATTGCCTAAGCAAGTGATCTGTCAATCATGCACATCCCTCTCCCCTTTAGTCTGTAAGACAGCTTTAGAGAGGGTGGCTCCATCACCTGTAGGTACACTACCGTGCCAGGAGTCGTCCATTCTAAATACTCTTAGAATGCTGTTAAAGTACCCAGATTGGGAAACCACCCAAATCTAGATCTAAAACCATAGATCTAGTAACCAGTATGTCTGATATAATATACAAGTCCTGTGTGGAGAAACCACTGTGTGACGACCAAAGAATAACCGATCATAGTATAGGAATATCACTTCCTACTCTGTGTATGTCATCCAAATACCATGACATCACACCCTACTACCTTCTTAACAGATCCATCCCCTATTCAGATGAAGTCAAACCTATGACTGTCACATCAGAAATAGATGATCTTTCTCCGCTATATCTGCTTTAGTCTATAAATAGACATAAGCCACCTGTCCACCAATGCTTCCGCTGCTCCCACTGACTACGACAACCCTCTGGCAGAGTCATATAGACGTACACTTCTAAAGCAAGTTTAGAAAGACGCTATACTCATCTTCCTGTCGGGTCTCACAGTCTGGAACAACATCAATGGCAAGTGTGGGTAAACAAGAACTTCCTTGTCACCGTCCTTGAGGCTACCGGAGTACCTCTCGGGTGCCTGAGGTTACCCACCTTATCTGCGGAGTGGCCAATGGAACGTCAAACCAGATTGAATCTTTAGGTTCCTATCAAATCTTCAGTAATCGTTTGTGGTTCTGGAATCACTTCCAGTTCTACCATACTCCCACTACTGTTTTCTGAAAAAATCCATTTATAGTAAAACTGTGGCGAGTCTAGAACAATATCACCATTGATCTTCCAGATGGTAGAAAGTCAACTCTCGTCATAGCCTGGGTCAACCCACAAACAGCCATTACAGAAACGTGCCTTGAGTTATCCAGAGTCTGGTTTTAAGCATAAACCGGACAACTCCCCGTACCTTAACATCGTTAAGATATGAACTGTTCTATATCCAATATAGAACCGGAGGCACTGATTTAATTGAACCATATTCAAATCATGCAGCTGTCTCCAGTGCATGTCGACTAAATGGAATAAGGCCGATCAGCGTTACTCAACTTAGGAATGCTTCCAATTATGAGTAACCCGAAAGAGAAGCAAGTTCTCTTATTCATCACTATCAACTGAATACCATACACAAGTATCCACATCTTCGATCACCTTGAAGAATCCCGATACTTGCAACATCTGGTTCTCTACTTTACTCTTATACCTATAACTTCTCAAAATTCGGACGCTGTGTTTCCACGAAACACCTGTCTAAAAACTAGAGAAGTCATAAGTAAACCGAATATAGTACGAGGACCAACCCCTCTGTCCTAATGGACGCTGGACAACATACAATACTCTGTATAAGTCCCATGAGTCTAGTAACTCAATCCCTGTGTGTCGTAGGTTGAAAACTGTACTTATGGTTAAGAAGAATTACACCGCTGCTTAATGCTCCTTACCTAACCATCCACCGATATAGGTAAATGTCATCGACATAATTTCAAAAGGTATATCTCACTCTATAAAAATAGACGTACAGATATATCAATTTGAAATTGGTGTATAACAGCGGATATTCAAAACCAAATATTTGCCGTCCGGCAAACAACCCAGGTGAGTTCCTCAAATATCACCAATTACAACGAATTCCGATATAATGAGGATGATCACCTAATTCCCAATAATTTACTCCCACTCATCATCTGTAAAACCATACAGATGTGAGAATCATACCTGGTAAATACATACCCTGGAGTAAGTGTCTAATCGGAAAATCAGTTTTCCATTAACAGTACACAGTGAAACTGAAACATTGAAATGTTTCGTTGGGGTATCCTGGTATTCCTAGTAATGCCTCTTCCATTATCCAGATTCACAACTGTAACCGTATATTTCTTTGCCACCTCTCCAAATCCCTTTATATGTCTTTAGTCAATACCTTTTGCACACCCTTTTAGGCCAAATGGTTTTCTTCCTTCCCTACCGTTCGGCACCAGCCTATGGTTTGGAAGAAGACTATCCAATAAGCATAATGGGTGTACTGTCCTAATCCTAGGAGCACTCGCAATGCGAGAGAAGGTGAAGATAAAAGACAACCGAATAAACCTTATTCCTATTTCTCCTGAACCAGGATCCATCCCCGAACTGGAACAAGTTCCTTTCGAGTTCGTATATAACCATACGATGGATTATCCAATAAACTTGGGATCTTCGTAGTGATACGGAGTGTCCTGGAGAAATATAAAGGTGATTTAGGATTGGCGAAGAAATACTTGGTATGGTCGTGAATGGCAGTCGCAATTTACTTTGCCCTCTTACTAATCCCTTGCTTTGTCTTAACTTAATACCTTCTGTACACCATCGTTATGCTAATTGGTTTTCTTCATTCCCCACCGTTCGGCACCAGCCTAAGGTTTGGAAGAAGACTATCCAATTTGCGTAATAGGTGTACTACTCCTAAACCAAGGAGTACTCGCAACCTGAGAGAAGGTAAAAGGAAAAGACAACTGAATAGTCCTATCCATTTTCTCCAGAACCGGAAACCATCCTCGAATAAATTCCTTCGAGTTCGTATATAACCATATGATGGTTTTGTCCAATGGAAGTGGACATTCGTAGTAATACGGGGTGTCCTGGAGAAAAAGGTAAAAGTAGGAGTGGCAATGAGGTTTGCAACTCTGACAATCCAAAAGCCAGTGTTCAAGAAGGTTCGGTTAATTTTGGTCACTGAGTCATAGTCTTAGGGTCGGGTCAATGGTCGCAGCCGAAGAGAGAGAGAAAAGAAACACTCAGCGTGCACTCTATCCTAGATCAGAATGGTTATCACTTTATCTAATCAGGAAACCTCCCACTGTACCGTCAAATTCTCCTCCAAACCTGAAAGAAGAATTAGTCGGGATCACCCGAGGAGTAAACCAACTCATCAGTGGGAATCGGGATCCAACTATCATTGCATGACAACGTGACGGAATCCGCTCACGTCATCACACTCCAGAAGGTATGCGCATATCTGGCAAGTTTCAGTTCTTTTGAAACTCCCGATGTGGATTTTTACCCCATGCTCTTATGACCTTGACTTTGGCCAACAAATCATAAGTCACATGTCAAGTTCTGCCCGTCATTCTCCAGCTTAATTTGAGCCCACCCGTACAAGCCCTTGACTTTGGCCAACAAGGCTATACGACTGTCCCAAACCAACGCATCTATCTATGCTGCATATGAATAACCAACAGCTACCAAACACTGTGCCTTGACTTTGGCCAACAAACACAGCTTGAATACTATTGACTACCCATATGAAACGACGGAGGGCTACGAATGGTTTCTGGCGAAAACCTTTAACGTAATGAACTTGATATCGTTGAAGGAACGGATAGCTTTTTATAAAATATAGTGACGAAAACCTTTACTAAAGAGGTCACTCCCGGTGAAGGGATCTTGGCTCTTTCCCCGTAGAATGGGGTGCTGGATATTCCAAATGAATACCACGATGCAAAGCAAAAAGTAATCGGCTATAGTGAAGTTAATGCCCTGACGCAAACTTCTGTCCAAGGGGTCACTCCCGGTGAAGGGATCTCGGCCCTTGCCTCGTCGACTGAGGTGCTGGATATTCATAACCGAATATCACTGTGCAAAACAAAAGTGAACGTCCTTGCAATAACAGCTTTTTGAAAAGTGTTCCAACAACATCAGATTAGGTTTGTTTAGCTTGCATTGATCCGAATCAACGCAGTCCCATCAAATGATCACACCAAAAAGAACGAAAATATATTGATGTACGTATATGCCATCCGCATTCGCCACTGGGTCCCGTCATTACCCGTTAGGTTAGCTAACTAACGACAGAGCGGGGACTGGACTAGCGCGGATGCAAAACATATACAACATCTACTAATATATATACCAATATATTATATTTCGCTCAAGGCGTGATAAAATGCAACATCACAGAAATGTACAGCATCACAGAACAATACAGATATCTGGGATCCCCGGGTTTCACAGAGCCACTACTGAAACCCGACGTTCCCCTGGTCGTGTGGATAGCCTGTGCAATGAAATCCTAGACCCCTACGGGCGCGGCAAGTTACCCGCCAAAACCTGAAGCGAGGCAGCCCCCTTCAGCAACGTGAATGGACCACCCGGCACTTCACGGAATCCGGTAACTTGGGCACCCCTCCTGGGTCAACCTGTACCCCCTACGAGTGCGGCGAATAGCCCGCCAATTCTAGAGTGAAGCCCCCTCCGTCTCAATGCCATGAGATGCGGGCTTGTTGCCTTCTAGAACCCGGCTATGCGTGCACCCCTCCGCGGGGTAATCCTAGTACAGAAAATAAAATATACATACAACGGGTACATCGACCGCAACCTGGTCGTGCCCTAAAATAATAATACAAACAGGCAGTGACGGCAGTCCACATGTCGGACGCTCGCCCCGCAATATCAAATGTACATAATACAACAAAATCTGTACTACCATTGCATCCAGGCTATCCCCCACGACCAATCCGCAACATCATAGCAAAATAACAGAACATCAACGTGAATGTTACGTTCGCAAATCCGTCTAACAGGGCTATAGCAGTTAGACAGGATTTACCGATCAAGTGGCATTCACGGTCGCAGATATAATGTAAATACTGTGAACTAATGTATTTAAAATGTCCGATCGATAAAAAATTAACAAGTGGGCCCCAAGTACTACTGTAGCACATCAAGAAATTCTGGGCCCAAAATTAATATTCCAGAAACCCTAATTTCACCCCAGAAGCCCACTGGAAAAATTCGACACAGTGATCCTTCCATACTGCGGCGGAACCGCGGCGCCAAGTGGGTTTTGGCCACGGTTCCGCGCTCTCCCTGAATGATCAATCTCTCGAATTTCCCCAGAATTCTTAGGACTTCTAGTACATCAATTTTCTACAACCTGAAAAATTTTTCGAGCAAGAAAAAATTCGACAGAAAACTGATGTGAAGAAAACGCGGGTTTTTGGAATTTTGGTCGATCGGAAATGCAAACACATTAAACAAAGCTAGACTATGTTAATGGCGATGCTCTGTTACCACTGTAAGTGCACGGCGGCGCCCCGGCCGTCAATCCGACGCCAAAATGCGGAAGCGAAAAACTTTAATTTTGCAAACTAGCAAACCGGCACCACCGCACACTAAACACCCGGATCGGGCCATTAAACTAGTTCTAGCTAACTACAAGATGGGTTAGAGATATACCGAGTGATCCGAGTCCTCCGGTCTTCTCGTCGTCGTCCCGATCTCCTGCAGAAACTCCGGTCGTCGCCTCCTCGCCGGAAGGGCACCACATCGCCTGTATCTTTTACGGGCTCCCACCTCAATACCGAGGCAACTCGGGCGTGAAGCTGGCAAGTCGACGTGCCCAAGATTTGCTGTAGAATGTAGTGTAGAGGCTATGTCTCATTTGGGGGTTTTAGTTGCCATGGAGGATGGAGGAGGAGGTTAGGAAAATTGGTGCTTTCAATTTTCTAGCAAGAAGAATATGATATGAAGAATCATGCCACCACAACCAAAGTCAATCTCTCTCATATTTCTCTCCCTCTCCAAATTGTGGCCGGCCCCTCTCTTTGGAAAATGGTGGAGGGAAAAACATAATACATGAGGGAGGTGAGTGTAGTAAAAGGTGGAGGGTGACCACATCCAAAGCAATGATAACCATGTCACACTAATTCAAATCCATTTCTAATCACCATTTAATGCAAAAGGTTGATACAAAAGGAATCTCATCATGATGCCACACAATTACAAAGGACCCCCACCACAAATACTAATTTGCATAATTGCAAATTAGTCCCTCCATCGGAAAGGTCCGGCCGGGAAAGAACAAAGGAAAAACCGGCCGGAGCGGAATGCAAACTGGCAACTCCAGAAAACTGGTCCCGTAATAAATTACAGGAAAACCCCGCTACTGTGCATACACACCCGCATCTGTATTCCGACCGGATACAAATGCAATGAGACAAAATCTACACTGTACTATACTAGGATCCGGCTTAAACCAAAGCCGGCTAGTAATATCCGTCCGATCCTGATCCGTGCAATACCGCACGTATCTGATCGAACCCTGCCATATCTCCATACGGCCTCTACAGCGTTTCGCCCGAAACTTGAGTAACTGTAAGTGTGGTGGACTCTAAAGACTCGTCAATACTATGACTGTGGATTTAACCACTAGCACGTCAGAGGTATAAGCCAATACGTGACGGGCCACCAGCTATTGACCAAAAGGGATGTCGATGAGCGAACTCATCCTGACACCCTACTGAGCCTGTCAGTGACAATATCCGTACAGTCTGGTCCGTTCGTCTAAGAGCATCGCATGGCGGGCCTAGGGGGTTGGTAAAAGTCAGACCCCCAAAAGCGGTACAAGTCGTGTCGGAGTGTAGCCCAGAACACCCTGAGATACTACTGGAATACCTACCAGTAAATCTCCTGCCTTGGCCAAGGACTTCGTGTAATGGCTCTCCTAGACACAGCGCGACCTCACCCCCAATACCGGGAGAAACGAACCCCTGAAGATCTGCTCACGCCTCCATGTGGCTCGGGACTGTACCCAACTAAAACCTGTTTGCACGACTCCTTTGAGCGTGGCAAGATAGTAATCAAAGTACAGTGGGAACTCACACGAGACAAATGACGATCCTCAGGTCGATGAACTAACCTGTACACATTGTTGGGTTTCTAGGCACGCGCACAAGGGTCTACGAGGCATCAACCATGTCCGGTTTAAAAATTAGCCGTGCCGAACAACCCGAATACGGAACTTTAAACTAGAGATTAGGCGAAAACAAGCATGCTAAACATTTTAACACTAAGTGAGAGGGATTACAACCTTTGTAGATCCGGTCCTTCACTTCATATGCTCCGTGTTGTGGTCCCTTCGCTGCGATCATCGGGTTCCGGGCTCTCGAGAGGTTCCACGAAGAGAAAGACGCAACCTTTGCTTCCGATCTTCGATACTAAGATGATCTACCTCGAAGTTTCTTTAACACAAGCTAACACTCATGAAATGATGTGAACACCCTCATCTAAATGGCAAGGGAAGATGAGGATGATGAAGTAGGATTTTTGCTCTCTTTATTTATATTTTTCTCACATTTATCCATCACAAAATCAAAGCAAGAAACCATTTTCAAGCAAAGAAGAAGAAGGAAGAAGATGATGAATAATGAATTATCTCTTTGTGATGAATAGGAAAAGGAGATATGATAGAATTATGCAACCATGGTTCACTTAACCATTGTAGAGAATTGACCAGGGGTTAGGGTTTGGGTTGAGTTAAGAATGAGTCACACACAAATATCTTTCACAAAACAAAAAGGAAACCTTCTAGAAACATCTAGAAAGTTTAACCCTAATCCAAACCCTAATCATGATTAATCTTTACTAAATAAGTTGCATTATTTATCATATCATGTTACAATATTATATATCACATATACAATATTTATCGTAACAAAATAAAATAATACAATTAACATATATCGCATATATATAAATGTATTACCCGAGTGAGAAAAAGAATCTTTTAGTGAGCAAATATTAGTTAATGTCTTTTAATATATCATATATATTATTATACATTAAATTATCGAATCAACACTTGATCCGACAATCCGGCTATATCGCATATAACCGACTAATATTTATCCGTACCGATTCATCGAATCAACACTTGATCCGATGACCCGGCTGATATCAAATATCGCGAGAACATAATACGGTATCACATATCACATTATCCTCGGTCCCGCACATATCACATATGTGCCCCTACTCCGTTTTGCCTGAGTCAAGAAACCTCTGTGTAGGACTCTAAAGAATCGTCAATACGCCGGCAGTAGGTGATGATCATATCAAACACCCACAAGCTGCAAGCGGTCAGCTAAACGTAACAGCTGCCCAGGTATTGAGCCCTCAGAAGATCAACAAGCAAGCCTGTAACTTCTCCTGTGAATCCAAACAGTAACACTCCCGTACAGTCCTGTCTCGTCGTCTGATATGTCGCATATCTCGCCTAGGGGTGGTAAACGTCAGACCCCAGTAGCTCGATAAGTCGTGTCGATATGAGGTCTATAACAGTTCGAGAAACTACTGATAACACTTACCAGTAAATCTTAGCAACCCTGGCCAGGGATTTCCGGTTATAGCCAATCGAACACAGCACAACATCAACTCCCTATACCGGGAGAGACGAATCCCCTCCTATCGCTCATTGCCTCCATGTGATTCGGGACTGTACCCAAAAGCCACCTTTTTGCACGCCCTCTTGGACGTGGTATGATGGAAATCAAAGCACAGTGGGAACCACACAAGACTCTATGACGATCTCGGGTCGACAGACTACTCTGTACCAGTGTCACCGGAGAACTGCCATCTGACGTATGGTATAATACCATCTGGGAGTTCTCGGCGAGTCCGTCCAGTGTACCCAGTCTCCACTGAGCACCCGTACACCATCCTTGATGTCAAACACCGATGGATATGGGATCATCCATCGCCCATCATATGGGTCAAGATGCGTATACGCTAGTCTACACTGGTGCATCGATGCCCTGTCTCGAAACACCCTCGACTAGGAACAGTTATAGGATGTACTCGTCGACTACCGGGGCCCCACTAGTATGATCTCATCATAGTCCCAGTAGTCGAGTACATATCCTAAGGGCTTTATCCACATGTAATATATAGAAAATCAGACTACATATTAAGATAAAGTATAACCAGATAGCATACTATCATGTCGGGCAAGAAAGTCCTTCCTATATATGTCCTAGCATCCACTACAATATACATCGTATGTACAGTAATGTCCTCTAGGGCATACATATAACTAACAATCTTCCACTTGTACTAGGGCCATCTGTTGTGGTATCACATACCCAACAATTAGCTGCGGTTAAAATATCTCATACTCAACCATCCTATAAATGTCTCTACTGGGAAAAAGGCCTTTGTGAGTGGATCCGCACTGTTGTTCTCTATGTCTGCTCTCCTAACCTCGATCTCCCTGGAGATCAACCATCTCCATGATCAGGTGATACTGCCTAAGAATTATATCTGGATTTTAGATGGGACGGAAGTTCCTAGGGTAAAGCCACAACTCCATTGTCACACAATGGTAGGAACGAAATTCATCTCATGAACTTATATCTATCCAGACTGCCTCTTTGGTAGCATCTTTTGTAACGATGTATCTTGCCTTTAATCGTCTAGTATGTCACGGTATCTATCTTGGAACTCTTCCAGCATACCGTCCCTTTACTGAGGGTAAAGACAATGCCTGCGACTGACATTCAGTCGTTCTTATCACCCTGGAACCTTTCCAGTGATTTTCCCCAGGATCAATTAATACCATCTCACTACAACTAGTGAGTATCCTAACATCCAATTAGATCTATCTCATAGATCCAAAACCCAGGATTTAGGAGGTATCATTTTGATCCTATATGGAGAATCCTTGTGATAAGCGGAGATTGACCGACCGTAGCATAGGAAACTCCTTCCCTATCAAGAGTATGTCATCCACGTACTCTACGAGGATCACCACCATACTCTCTACTACCTTTTTATATATACAAGGTTCATCTACCATTTTGATGAAGTCAAACTCTTTGACTACCATATCAAAAACAGATGTTCCAACTCCGCGATACCTGTTTTATTATAAAACATCTTGTACACGTTTCCGCTGCTCCCACTGTCTACGAAGCCCTCTGGCTGTGTACTTATAGACGTTCTCTTCTAAAACATCATTTAGAAAAGTAGTCATGACACCCAACCACCAGATATCGTAGTTATGGTATGTAGCCGTGGCAAGTAGGATCTGGATGGACTTAAGCATAGCTTTGAAAGTCTTAACTTTTCCATGTACACCAAGTAATCTTCTCAAGATATACTCGCTTCTGATGGGGATTTAACCCTTCAGATAAAGCAACCAAAGTCCATACTTTGTCGGTGTATAAGGATTCCATCTCAGATCGATAAGCATCCAGCCATCCTTACAGAGTCCCACTCCTGATGGCCAGCTCGAAACTAGTTGGGTCATCATCTTATGATACAATCCTCGCTCCCACTGTCATTGAGAAACCGAAGTATCTCTCAGGTGGGTGAGGAACCCTACTAGATCGGCGGAGAGGTTGAGGTTCGTTGGAAACTATTGAATCCACATTCAATAGGTATGCACTTTCTCAAGTGCATTACTCCCAAAAGAAAATAGGAAATCAGTAGTACTCATCATAGAGCACATCATATCACATAGGGTGCTATTGCTCCGCCCCGATATACCATCGTGCTATGGTGTATACGGAGGAGTAATGCTGAGAGAGAATCTCATTCTCCTTTAGAATAGTCCAGGAATTCCGTGCTCAAGTATTCTCCTCCTTGATCTCATCAAAGGACATAATACTTATACCCGTATTTTGGTTCTCTACTTCTAACTTATATTCTGTGAATATCTCAAAAGGTTTGGACTTGTGTTTCAACAGGAACATATGTCTGAATCTTGAGAGATTATCAGAGAATGTAATGAAGTATAAAGAACCGATCTTGGCATGTGTAGACAGGGGACTTTCATACATCAGCATGTATCAATCCCAAAAGTTCACTAACTCTTTCTCTGTTTCCAATAAACAGAGCTGTGGTCATCTTATCTTTGTGACATGACCGGCAAGTTTCACAAGATGTAAATTCAAACTAATTTAAATATGCATCTAAATGTAACTTCAGCTAGTCGGGTCACATTGATATGACCTAGTCTACAATGCCTCAAGAAGGATTCGTTCATTTCTGAACTCTTCCTCTTGTGTGTGTTCGCACACTAAGAACTGTAGTTTGATTTAGAACGTTAATGCTTTTAGATAACGTACCTAAAACGATCAACTCTTGATATAGGAAATGTTCAAAAACATTATCCAACAACACAAAATTATATCCTTTCTTTACTAATAAAGAGACTGATATGATTTTGTATATCAGGTTCGGTATCTAATAACATTTGTTCAGAATCAATGTATTCTGGTAATACAGGATGACAGTGACCAACAGACTTGGCTGCAACACTTGCCCCGTTTTCTGTCTCATGAAACTTATCACCCATTCTCAGTTCTCTACCTATTTGTAGCCTATGTAACAGATTACATATGCGGGATCCTGATCTGGTATCAAATACCCAGGACATAAAGGATACTGAGAAACAGTTCTCTGTAATGAACACACCCGAAGATAATGCATCAGCATGCACTCTCTTCGTTTGGGCGGCACGGGAAATCTGGTATTCCCCAATTTCCTGCTCTGTCTTATAACAATTATAAGTTGGAGTGGGACCAACGTTCCCAGCTCAGTATAACAAGCGGGTTCGGTCAATAATCCGTATTATTATCTTGATTAAGGCGTGATATGGTCGTTACCTGGAGAGAGAGAGAAGAAAACACTCAGCGTGCGCTCTTGCAAGATTAGATTGGTTATTTAATATATCTAATCAGGATGTCTCCCACTGTTTTAATCAAATCTTCCTTCAAACCCTAAAAGGAAAGACCAGCCGGGATTAATTACACACTACAAGTTCGTCAATCTTTCAGCCAGGCCAGTGTCGGTACTTTGAGGGAGGTCCCCCGTGCTTTCGCACAAACCTAATTAATGTAAACCTCGTTTTCCCAGAGGCATAACCTCATTAACACCTTTCTAGACACCTACTTGATCGACTAATTGTAATGTGTAAAACTCTCCCAGGAGTAACTCTTACTCGCAGCGGGTATCGGGATCCAACTATCTCATAGAAGGTATGCAATCTCATTGCAAATTTCAACACTTGAAATTCCCAATAATATTTTACCCCTAGCACTTATGACCTTAACTAAGGTCAACATATCATAAGCACTAGTCAAGTTCTACCCGTCATTTCATGATTAATCAGACCCACCCATATGACCCTCAACTATGGTCGACATAATCACATGAATGTCCTAACTAATCGCATCATATGCAGTGTAGGAAGACATCACTTAGCTACCGTACACTACGCCTCAACTAAAGTCGACATATGCAGCACGAATACTAAGTACTCTACTTCCTAAAATGACGGAGGGGTACGACGGGTTTTATTTGAAAACCCTTTGCGTAATGAACTTGATATCGTTGTAGAATCAAATGATTTTAAAATGGAGTGTTTTTGAGGCTTTTCTAGTTTTGCTAAAGGGGTCACTCCCGGTGAAGGGATCGTCGGCCCTTTCCTCATCGAATAAGGTGCAGGATATATCATATATACCGCTGTGCAAAGAAAGAACTATAGAAGCAATCAAAAGACAAACCGAGTTTGTAGCATCTGCCAGTTATTGCTAAAGGAGTCACTCCCGGTGAAGGGATCTCGGTCCTTTCCTTATCGAATAAGGTGCTGGATGTTCTACAAGGAACACCGCTATGCAAAGCAAGAACTGTAGCTACCAGTTTTTAAACAAGTTTCTACAACATCTTAGGTTTCTTTTATTTCATTAATCTCATTAATGAAGTCCCATTTTAATTATGCTTCATAAGCATCTGTTTTGAAACGAAATCTGCAATATAACATATATCTCATATATATAATATAAACATTCGTCACAGGCAGTAATATGATCTCATCACAGAACATTGCAGCAGAAGAACATATATGAAATGTTTGATATACTAGGACGTCCGTGTTTTCAATACGAGCCAGTATAAAACACGGATTCCACAGTCGTGATGAATAGCCAAACCCACATCCCTAGACCCCTACGAGAGCGGCAAGTAACACTGCCAATTCTAGGGTTAAGAGACCCGGTCTCGACTCCTCGAGATGGTCTCCCACTGGACCCTAGAACCCGGTTACTTGTGCTCCCCTCCTTGGGTCTACCTAATGCGGAAAAGTAAATAATATACAACGGTGACATCTTCCGCTACCTGGAAGTGCCCCAATAAAAGAATATTACATACAAATGAATTTTACATGAATGAAAAAGAAAAAATCTCATCTCACATAAAACCCCCGGCTATTCAAACGCGACGATCCAATACAACATATCACAGCAACACATAATATCTCATATCATCAACGTAAGCAAGTATGCGTATCCCGATTGTCGTTGATGTATAGAAATGAAGCCGGTGATACACCACATACTACGCTTACGGTCACAGAAAAGAAAGTGTAAAACTACAACAGTTGGAATCCGCAACCTCCTTAGACATCGCATGCCTAACCAAATGAATTCCTTAGACATCACATGCCTAACAATTATAAACCCCACATTTTAGTCTCATTATCGAAAACTCTTTTCAATATCAAGTCGGCCAATTCAACAAGATTCCCGACGTCCTGATCGAATGCTCGTCACAAACTTAATTACCCGGCGAGTATCCGCGTACGCTACGTGATTGCGACGGACTTTTGATCGCATCAAAATTCCATGGCAACCGATCATCTGAGACTAAACTGCTATGTTTATAATATTCAAATCAGTTATCTCATAACTACCTGTGGATTCCAAGTATTGTATCACATTCCAGATAAATAGAAAAAGTTAAACTTTCCGATCGAATCATCAAGCACCCAAGATTTCCCCAATATATTTCAACACTTGAAAACAGTTTAAAAACATCCATTACATGCCACAGTACCAATGGTCCAGCCGTAGAAGGGTCAAGCCAACGCCTCACATGTGGCACGCTGTACTGCCCCAAACCCTAAGGTTCAAAGAGTAGTTCAAGACGGTCACATAATCGAGTTAAGGTTTGTTGTCTTCTAGAGGGTCCATCGAGTTACTTGCACGACTTAGAACATTCTTAAACACGAGGAAAAATCCAACTTTTGAAAAAAATTTCCGACAGGAGAAAAAATGAGTTATTGATATCCGTTCGAACTTTTTAACAGTTTCTAAAAGTTATCCGGAAAACTACATAGACAAAATCTAATACTCCGATCGAAACATCGAATCCCCAAAACAACTCCAGAAAACTCAACTGTCGAATAAAAATTAAAACATTCCAGAGAACTCAGCACTGTGTAATAGGAATTACTGTGCAAAATAAGAGGGGTGACGTCATCAAGTGGCCGCGGAACCGCCGCAGAAGCCAGGCTTCTGCCGCGGTTCCGCCGCACTTTTGACGAATTACCCCCTCGAATTTCACAGTAATTCTAATTAGACCCTGCTGAATTTTTTAGAAACTTTTAATTGACAAAAATCCAAATTTTCAGAAAATTTCTAGAGAGCATTTTGGAGTCGGGGTTCCGGGTTCGGTCGGACTTTAAACTTCGTCTAGACTTCGCCTAAAGCTCTAGCTTAGCTCTGATACCACTGTTGGGTTTCTAGGCACATGCACAAGGGTCTACGAGGCATCAACCATGCCCGGTTTAAAAATTAGCCGTGCCGAACAACCCGAATACGGAACTTTAAACTAGAGATTAGGCGAAAACAAGCATGCTAAACATTTTAACACTAAGTGAGAGGGATTAAAACCTTTGTAGATCCGGTCCTTCACTTCATATGCTCCGTGTTGTGGTCCCTTCGCTGCGATCATCGGGTTCCGGGCTCTCGAGAGGTTCCACGAAGAGAAAGACGCAACCTATGCTTCAGATCTTCGATACTAAGATGATCTACCTCGAAGTTTCTTTAACACAAGCTAACACTCATGAAATGATGTGAACACCCTCATCTAAATGGCAAGGGAAGATGAGGATGATGAAGTAGGATTTTTTCTCTCTTTATTTATATTTTTCTCACATTTATCCATCACAAAATCAAAGCAAGAAACCATTTTCAAGCAAAGAAGAAGAAGGAAGAAGATGATGAATAATGAATTATCTCTTTGTGATGAATAGGAAAAGGAGATATGATAGAATTATGCAACCATGGTTCACTTAACCATTGTAGAGAATTGACCAGGGGTTAGGGTTTGGGTTGAGTTAAGAATGAGTCACACACAAATATCTTTCACAAAACAAAAAGGAAACCTTCTAGAAACATCTAGAAAGTTTAACCCTAATCCAAACCCTAATCATGATTAATCTTTACTAAATAAGTTGCATTATTTATCATATCATGTTACAATATTATATATCACATATACAATATTTATCGTAACAAAATAAAATAACACAATTAACATATATCGCATATATATCAATGTATTACCCGAGTGAGAAAAAGAATCTTTTAGTGAGCAAATATTAGTTAATGTCTTTTAATATATCATATATATTATTATACATTAAATTATCGAATCAACACTTGATCCGACAATCCGGCTATATCGCATATAACCGACTAATATTTATCCGTACCGATTCATCGAATCAACACTTGATCCGATGACCCGGCTGATATCAAATATCGCGAGAACATAATACGGTATCACATATCGCATTATCCTCGGTCCCGCACATATCACATAAGTGCCCCTACTCCGTTTTTCCTGAGTCAAGAAACCTCTGTGTAGGACTCTAAAGAATCGTCAATACGCCGGCAGTAGGTGATGATCATATCAAACACCCACAAGCTGCAAGCGGTCAGCTAAACGTAACAGCTACCCAGGTATTGAGCGCTCAGAAGATCAACAAGCAAGCCTGTAACTTCTCCTGTGAATCCAAACAGTAACACTCCCGTACAGTCCGGTCTCGTCGTCTGATATGTCGCATATCTCGCCTAGGGGTGGTAAACGTCAGACCCCAGTAGCTCAATAATTCGTGTCGATATGAGGTCTATAACAGTTCGAGAAACTACTGATAACACTTACCAGTAAATCTCAGCAACCCTGGCCAGGGATTTCCGGTTATAGCCAATCGAACACAGCACAACATCAACTCCCTATACCGGGAGAGACGAATCCCCTCCTATCGCTCATTGCCTCCATGTGATTCGGGACTGGACCCAAAAGCCACCTTTTTGCACGCCCTCTTGGACGTGGTATGATGGAAATCAAAGCACAGTGGGAACCACACAAGACTCTATGACGATCTCGGGTCGACAGACTACTCTGTACCAGTGTCACCGGAGAACTGCCATCTGACGTATGGTATAATACCATCTGGGAGTTCTCGGTGAGTCCGTCCAGTGTACCCAGTCTCCACTGAGCACCCATACACCATCCTTGATGTCAAAAACCTATGGATATGGGATCATCCATCGCCCATCATATGGGTCAAGATGCGTATACGCTAGTCTACACTGGTGCATTGATGCCCTGTCTCGAAACACCCTCGACTAGGAACAGTTATAGGATGTACTCGTCGACTACCGGGGCCCCACTAGTATGATCTCATCATAGTCCCAGTAGTCGAGTACATATCCTAAGGGCTTTATCCACATGTAATATAGAGACAATCAGACTACATATTAAGATAAAGTATAACCAGATAGCATACTATCATGTCGGGCAAGAAAGTCCTTCCTATATATGTCCTAGCATCCACTACAATATACATCGTATGTACAGTAATGGCCTCTAGGGCATAATACCGGGAGAAACGAACCCCTGAAGATCCGCTCACTGCCTCCATGTGGCTCGGGACTGTACCCAACTAAAACCTGTTTGCATGACTCCTTTGAGCGTGGTAGGATAGTAATCAAAGTACAGTAGGAACTCACACGAGACAAATGACGATCCTCAGGTCGATGAACTAACCTGTACACATGTCACCAGGGAACTGCTATCTGACGTCAGGTATAAGACCAACTAGCATGTTCCCGGCGAGTCCTGTCCGGTGTACTCATAACCCAATGAGCACCTGTATACATCTTAGGTGAACCAACTGACACCAGTGGCTTGTGAGACCGGCCATCGCCCCTCGTCGGGGTCTCGACTGTATACACTAGTCTACTCTGGAGAATCGATTCCCTGTCTCGAAACTCCCACGACTTGGGACCTTTTAAGGATGTGCTTATAGACTACCAGCTCCCACGTATATGATCGCCCTCATACTGCTGGCAGTCAAGCAAGAATCCTAGGGGCTCTATCAACGTGCAATAGCGACCTGTCAGGTCACCTAAAGCAGTACACGATGAAAAAGGTAAACCAGATAGCATACTATCATCTCGAGTAAGACTGTCCTACCGGGATAGGTCCTCCCTCAATCATTGCAATCACGTGCCTGTGATCCAATAATTGACTCTGAGGGCACTATCTCCAACAACTTCGACTGGTACGCGAGTATACCAGACGGATCCGTCATTACCTTTGCCCAAATGGAGTCTCTGTTTCGGCAAAGGTTCATGAGCGTCAGTGATAAAATCTCCATTGCCGACCTTGTGAGGACCAATCCCAGGAAGAATGAAAGCAACACCGAATTTATCGCCCGATGGCGTAATCTCACAGTCAAGTGTGAACCACCGCTGGAGCAGGACCAGTCCGTCAGCCTTCTTATTGGGAACCTCAGCAATTAGATGGTCCCATTCTTGTGTACAGCGGGCCTCAAGACATTTCAGGAGCTAACCAAGAAAGTCCAAATGTTGGAACGCTCGAAGAAAGAGTCCCTGTCGGACTCTCAGAGAGACAAAACTTGGAAAAGCAAGCGGGACGACAGCCATAGAAGCGGGAGTTCCAGCAGTACCAATGTCTTCAATGCGTCCGACAATGAAGAAAAGCGAAGGGCGGGCGAATCCAAAACCAACCGGTCTCGAAAGCCATTGCTGGGAGGAGATGGGCCTTCCCTTGAGGAGAAGAAGAACAAGGTTTACTCTTTCAGAAGGGACAAGGTCTGCAAGATATTTAAAGATGCCTTGAACAACGGTCTACAATTGCCAGAGTCGAAAAGACCCCAAGAAGCAAAAATGACCGACAATCCTCTGTATTGCCCGTACCACCGAGTAGTGAGCCATGCGATCGAGGATTGCTATATCTTCAAAGACTGGGTCGAGAAGCAGTACAAGGCTGAAGAGATAGAGCTGTCCAAAAGTGTGTTGGTGAACAATCAAGTTGCAACCACCAACTTTATACAGACAGAAGTTGAAGCCTTCTGGGAGCAGACAGCCGAACCCGCTGCCCTGAGAAATGAAACGAACTCATCGCGGCCTCCATGGAGTACGCACATATCTAATAAGACGAAGAAGATGATAAAGCTACTTCGGAAAGAGCCCGGGACAGAATGGGAAGGGCAAAAGAAGCCTACCAGTCCAGCTGCCAATGCGGCTCCATCAGGCTCAAAATCCAAGAAGCTCAAGAAGAAGAAAAGTGCAGCTCGGCGCGAAAAGGAGTCTGCAGGGAGATCGACCATTCAAAAATATATCGATTCCCTCGAAGAATATGAACAAAAGGAAAGAACTTTGGTCAATTGAAGGAGTTCCTCCCTGTACAAGCGGCTGAAATTCTGAAGGAGTTAGAAGAAGACTCCAATGAAGAGATCCCAGTAGTGACCTACTACGCCATCTATCTTGGCAGCGACTCTTAGGATGAGCTCTGTTTTCCCGAAGAGGACGAGGAGCTCGCCACAAAGGCCAATCAAGTCCAGCTCAGAAGCGGCAGGGCTCTACCGCCAAATTAGGGCAACACCCTAAAAGGGAGGGAAAAACAAGTCGCTAATGAGGAAGATGGCAGAGAACCGGCTGATGAAAACATAAGTCCATCCTCGGTGGACTATAATGTCTTGGCCCATCTCCGGAAGCTTTCGTCTCTCCTGAGTATCTACGATGCCTTGATCCTATCTAAGGAGCTTAGAGATGTTCTCATTCACGCTCTACAAAACCCCGAGCGGTATCAGGCTCACTTTGCGGAAGTTAATTTGAAAGAAGCTCAGTACACTTTGCAAGCCGCCGCAGTCACATTTAAGGATGAAGACTTGCTACTGGGAACAGCTGAGCATAATCAGCCGCTTTACGTGACCGGGTACAACGACGGAGATCGAATTAATCGCATATTGATTGATCCAAGGTCCTCAGTGAACATCATGAACTTGCGAACTCTGAAGAGTTTGTCAATGGACGTCCAACACCTGTCAAGGGAAAGGATTGTCATTCAAGGCTTCAACCAAAATTGCCAGCAAGTTCTGGTGTCTATAGCATTGCCAATCAAATTCGGGGATCTTCAAACTGAAGCTAAGATATACGTGATCGACGCCGACACATCTTATAAGATTCTCTTGGGACGGCCGTGGCTCCACGATTACGGCATCGTCCCGTCAACTCTCCATCAACGCATGAAGTATACTAAAAATGGCGAAGAAAGACGCATTGACAGAGACATCCAGCCATTCGGTGTGCATGAAGTCCGATATGAAGATTCTTGGTACTTTATGAACCACCAAAATGCTAAGCCACAACTGACTGAGGATAGAGTGGCCCCAAGACTCAAAGGCAAATCTGAGCAGGCTGTCACTTTCAAAAGCAAAAATGCTCAAGTGCGCCCGCATTTCGGTAGCGACACTGATGAGTCCGACGCTGGAAGTCCGTCCTTCCGTAAAACTCGCCCTCGTTTCGGCAGCGATACGGACGAATCTGTTACTGAAGGCCCATCTAGCAGCAAAGTCCGCCCTCATCTTGACAGTAACACTAAAGAGTCAGAGGAAGAGGACCTGTCGTGCAATAGCGGTGCAAATTGGACCCCCATGCAACAAGCGAAACTACGAGAGACCTTCGAAATTGCAGACGGGTCCCTAGCCGTCACAAGGGTACCGGAGCAGATGTGCAAAGAGCTCGATGCGTTGTCAGTCTCCGCCGTGGACCAGCTGAAAACTTTTTACGTCCCCGGAAGGAAAAGTGGGCAGAAAAGCATCCTGTTTTATGGGTCAAACCCCGTTGTGCACCCGGACGATCTGTCTGTCGCGTGCCTTCCATATGAGAGAGGCATAAGAGTCATCCTCAATCCCAGATACTATGCGCCCGAGATGCGGGAATATTTCAAAAGGTGCGGATGCCGGTTATATCAAACGGAGTCCGAAGCAAAGTTTAATGAAGAACTATGGTATCCGCCCCAGGTCCGAGCACTCATCGATGGACGAATTCCAGATAGACGGGGCATAGGCTTCATTCAACCCGATTCTAAAGCGTGCTACATGATCCATGTTGGTGAAGCCAGCGAAAGATCAAATGATGATGACGAGATAGCCGAACCGGAAAAAGCTCCTCAAGAACTCGAAAATGGCGGACAAGCAACCTTTGACGAGCTAACCGAGATTGACTTAGGAACGCCCGATAATCCAAGGCCGACCTACATCAGCTCGCTCTTGTCAGAGGAAATGAAAGCGCAGATGATCGCCCTGCTGCATGAGTTCGTCGACTGCTTCACGTGGACATATAAAGAAATGCCGGGCCTTTCCCCTGAAGTAGCCGTGCATAAGCTGGCTATATCTCCTGATGCCAAGCCAGTCAAGCAAGCTCCTCGAAGAATGAGAAGGGAATTAGAAGAAAAGGTCATCGAGGAAACCAAGAAGCTCATCGATGCCGGCTTCATCAGGGAAGAGAAATATGCGGACTGGATCGCATGCATAGTCCCAGTGAAGAAGAAAAATGGGCAGATCCGAGTTTGTGTCGATTTCAGGGACCTCAACAAGGCATGTCCTAAGGACGACTTCCCACTACCGGTCATGAAAATGATGGTCGATGACACCTCAAATTACGAACTTTTCACCTTTATGGATGGCTCGTCTGGGTATAATCTGATCAAAATGTCGCCTGAGGATGAGAAGCATACAGCATTTCGAACCCCGGTCGGAATATACTGCTACAAGATGATGCCGTTCGGACTGAAGAACGCAGGTGCTACGTACCAAAGGGAAATGACCAATATCTTTGATGACCTAATTCATAAAGTCGTCGAATGTTATGTTGATGATCTGTTCATCAAGACTAAAACCAAGGACGATCTTATCCAAGATCTTAGGACCGTTCTCACCAGACTGAGGGAATACGATCTGAAGATGAATCCTCTGAAATGCGCTTTTGGCGTGTCATCGGGAAAAATCCTGGGCTTCATAGTCCGACATCGAGGGATCGAAGTTGACCCATCAAAGATAAAGGCCATCATGGAGATGCCCCCTCCGAAGAGTCTGACGCAGCTAAGATCTTTTCAAGGCAAGCTTGCTTATATACGGAGGTTTATCTCAAATTTATCGGAGAGATGTAGGCCCTTCTCAAATCTCATGAAGAAAGGAGCCCCTTTCATCTGGGATGTCGAATGTCAAGTAGCGTTTGAAAGTATCAAACAATACTTGTTGCACCCTCCAGTGCTGGCCACTCCCATTCCAAATAAACCGCTGATTCTCTACACTGCCGCGCTAGATGAGTCACTCGGTGCGCTCCTTGCCTAGAACAACGAGGAGGGAAAAGAGAATGCCCTATACTACCTCAGTCGAACTTTAGCCGGGGTAGAACACAACTATTCCCCGATCGAAAAGCCATGTCTGGCTCTGATATTTGCTGTGAAGAAGCTGAGGCACTATCTGCTGGCTCATCGGGTTATGCTGATCTCCAAGGTCGACCCGCTCAAACACTTGATGACCAAAGCAAGCCTAGCCGGCAGAATGGCAAGATGGGTTGTCATGCTACTTGAGTTTGACATAGTTTATACTCCTCAGAAAGCAGAAAAAGGGCAAGCTCTTGCAGACTTTCTCACTGCTCATCCCATACCAGAATGGTCACCACTCAATTGAGAGTAACCCGACGAACAAGTGCTACACCTAGAGAATGACGAGCCATGTTGGGAGCTCTACTTCGATGGGGCCTCATCGATAAGGACCTCCAGTAAATCAAGCATCCCGGAGATAAAAGCAGGGATAGGATTGGTGTTCATCATGCCATCAATGGGATCCCTACGGCGTTCTTTTGCTCTCACCGAGCCCCGCACAAATAATGAGGCCGAGTATGAAGCTCTGATAGCTGGTTTGGAGCTCGCCATAGAAATGGAAATCCTTCGGCTATGAGTCTACGGTGACTCCCAGCTTGTCGTCTACCAAGTGAGCGGCGACTATAAGTTATACAAACCCGAGTTAGCTTAGTACAGAAGTTGGGTGGTGGAACTCATGAAACGGTTCACTCACATTGAACTAACGAGAGTCCCTAGAGCGTTGAATGGAAAGGCTGACGTACTCGCTCGCTTAGCCCAGGAGCTGGCTGATCCTGACATGGACGAAATTCTGATCACAGTCAGGAGCCGGCAAATTCTACCTTCAGTCTCTCTACGAGAAGAGGAAAGCGCGGAACAGAAGAGCGGTCCTGCCAAAGAAGTTTCGATCATCCAAGACGAGCCCGATTGGAGAGAACCCTTCATAGAGTACCTCCGATACGACAAGCTGCCCGAAGAAAAATCTGCGAGGATTCAGCTGAAGAAAAGAGCTCTCCAATACGTGTTTGTAAATGACACGTTATACCGTAGGTCATATGACCAACTCTGGCTCAGGTGCCTGTCATTGGCCGAAGCCCAAAAGGTCATGAAAGATGTTCACTCGGGCGTTTGCGGTTCTCACCAATCTGTCCCCAAGATGCGACTTCAAATCAAACGGCTTGGGTATTATTGGCCCACCATGATACGGGATTGCGGAGAGCATGCAAAGAAATGTCAAATCTGCCAAATCCATGGTGATTTCATTCACAAGCATCCCAATCCGTTGCATCCTATGGTGGCGTCGTGGCCCTTCGAAGTCTGGGGCACCGACATTTTTGGCCCAATTGATCCTCCGTCATCCAAAGGCCACCGGTTCATACTGGCCACGATAGACTACTTCTCCAGATGGACTGAAGCTGTCCCGCTAAAAGAAGTCAAGACAAAAGATATTCTGACATTCCTCCAGCATAATATTCTATACCGCTTCGGTACACCAAGAAGAATCATTTCTGACAACGGGTCTTCTTTCAAGAGCTTCAATGTCTCAAGGTTCGCTACTCAGCACAAAATAGACTGGAGATATTCCTCCATTTATAATCCAAGAGCCAATGGGCTAGCCGAAGCCTTCAATAAGACTCTATGCAAGCTCCTGAGGAAGAATGCTTCAGCCAACAAGAGAGACTGGAATCTCAAACTTCACGAGGCGTTGTGGGCATATCATACCACGCACCGTACTCCAACCCAGTCCACTCTATACTCATTGCTCTTCGGAGTGGAGGCGGTCCTCCCCCTCGAAGTCGAAGTTCCAAGCTTAAGAATGGTCATTTAGCACGAGTTGACGGAGGAGGAAAACGTGCTCCTTCGACTTGAAGAGCTCGATGCCCTCCAAGAAAAAAGGCTCGCGGTGCAGCAAAATCTGGAGCTATACCGAGCCCAAATGTCACGGGCCTATGACAAAATAGCCCGTCTCCGCGCTTTCAAGAAAGGTGAATTTGTGTTGGTCCTCAAAAGACCGATCATCCCCAATCGACATGCCAAGGGAAAATTCGAGGCAAACTGGGAAGGACCATACGTCATCGAGAAAGTGTTCGACGGAGGATCTTACCAACTAATAAGTGCCGAGGGAGAAAGGCCCATGCCACCCATCAATGGCCGATATCTCAAGAAATACTACACATGAATGCTCCAAGTCGTAGGCGAATTGAGCACATCAGCCCTACGGTCTGGATCATACATCCTGCAAAACCGTATACAATCTACGGGCGTAAACGACCCCCATCTCTCCCAAATCTGCCGGTGAGACTACTTTTAAAGTCTCACCAGCGATAAAAAAAAAGAAAAAAAAAGAAAAAAAAAAGAAAAAAGAAAAAAAGGAATGTCTACAAGCAAAACGGGCACGGATGAAAACCCGAAAGGGCTCCGTGAGTAAAAACAGCAGGACTACCGGCGGGTTTGTGAAAACCCGAAAGGGCGCAAACTCGTGAAAAGAGATGAAATACACTCGCAAAGTCCTTTCGACCTTGTGAGGAGAAAACCCCCGCGTGAGATCCTTACGACTCACAAAGGAGCAACATACTTATGAATCTTCACGATTCCTAAGGAGAACATACACCTGCGAAATCCTCTCGACTCGCAGGGAGAAAATGCTTTTATGAGACCCTCACAGCTCATAAAATTGAAAGCCTTAGGTGATAGGGACCCAAACCTGTCTCCTAAGCCATCGTTCCCCAACGGGCAACGACAAATGATGAGTCGCTCCTGGCATTTCGCTTCAGTGTTAGTGGTGCTGATGCCGACCAAAAACCCAAATCCCAAGTCCTCCTAAGGCAAATGATGAGTTGCTCCTGGCATTATTCATGTGCAGCAATGCTGATGCCAAATAAGATCCAAATTCCAAGTCCCCAAACGGCGAATGATGAGTCGCTCCTGGTACCATATTCCAGTGTAGCGATGCAGACGCCAACCAAAATCCAATTTCTCAAAATTCTCCAGCCCTACGGCCAGTCCCCAAATTGACTGTCGTATACAATCCATGGGCTCAAATAATTCTCGTCATACCCATGCCCCACCACAATCACCAGTTACGCGGCTGGTCTCCGCCTTTAGAATTATGCTCCATTGAGAAGACCCACTCATGTGTCCTCACGATACATGAGGAGAACAAACCTTTGTGGGATCCTTACGACTCATAAAGGAAAAACACACTTATGAGTCCTCACGACTCCTATGGAGAAAATACACCTGCGGGATCCTTACGACTCGTAGGGAGAAATTGCTTTTATGGGACCCTTACGACTCCTAAGCCTTCGCTCCCCCAACAGGAATAGGCAAATGATGAATTGCTCCTGACACGTGTGCTTCAGTGTTAGCAACGCTGATGCCTACCCTAACCCCAAAATCCCAAACTCCAATCCAATAAACCCCTAAGTCTTTAAACTAGGAACAGATGACCCCTAAGTCATTAAACTGGGAACAGATGACCCCTAAGTCGTTAAACTGGGAACGAGAGAAATCTCCTCATGGCAGATGATGATTCGCTCCTGGTACCATATTCCAGTGCAGCGATGCTGATGCCAAACCAAAACCAAAATACCCAAACCCTGTCATGACAAATGATGATTCTCTCCTGGTACCATATTCCAGCGTAGCGATGCTGATGTCAACCCAAATCACATCAAGTTGGCAAAACAACCAATGACCTCCCTGGCAGAATCAAATTCCACCTCGGAAACAAGTCAACTTCATCCCTGACGCCGTAAGAAGCGGGGCAAGTCAAATCCAGAACCGACCGTCCACGTCGCTAAAATGGAAGTACCGACCGTCCACGTCGCAAAAAGGGCAGAACCGACCGTCCAAGTCGCTAAAAGGGCAATAACGACCGTCCAAGTCGCAAAAAGGGCAGAACTAACCGTCCAAGTCGCAAAAAGGGCAGCACCGACCGTCCACATCACTAAAAGGGCAGCATCGACCATCCACATCACTAAAAGGGCAGCAACGACCGTCCAAGTCGCAAAAAGGGCAGAACCGACCGTCCAAGTCGCAAAAAGGGCAGCATCGACCGTCCAAGTCGCAAAAAGGGCAGAACCGACCGTCCACGTCGCTAAAATGGTAGCATCGACCGTCCACGTCGCTAAAATAGCAGCACCAACCGTCCAAGTCGCTAAAATGGCAGCACCGACCGTCCAAGTCGCGAAAAAAGCAGTATCGACCGTCCACGTCGCAAAAAGGGCAGCACCGACCGTCCAAGTCGCAAAAAGGGCAGCATCGACCGTCCACGTCGCAAAAAGGGCAGCATCGACCGTCCAAGTCGCTAAAAGGGCAGCATCGACCGTCCAAGTCGCAAAAAGGGCAACATTGACCGTCCATGTCGTAAAAATGGCAGCGCAGGATTCCTACAAAGCGGGAACCAGATCACTCCGGGATAGGGAAACGTCTACCACGGACACTCCTTCTCGGAGACATGCCAAGCAACGACCGTCCATGTCGTAAAAAGGGCAGTGCCAGCTTCACAAAAAGTGGGAACCAAATCAGGTCACCTCCAAGTAAAAGAAGATCCATCAATTTCATGCACACGACCCATATATATGGTGTGCATTTATTGATGGGGGGCAATTTGTTGGGGTAAAAATTTACATCTCGGTTGACCAAGTCAAAATCAAAATCAACCCTAAGCCAAGTGGGCCCAAGCCCAGAGCCAGTGGGCCCATGCCCGGGTCGAGCCCGAACATGAAGCGGCCGGCCTCCCCTCACGCCAAGATAAAAATTTTGTAATAAATAATTTTTTTGTATTTATTTTATTTTATTTTATGGATAAATGTAAGAAAAATAGGCATAAAGCCAAATTTTTGTAAAGCCCATGGCTTATGTGCAAAAAGAAATGGCACATGAGCCATGTGATAGGCAAAATGCCATTTTGTGAAGCCCAATAGGCTATGTGTCAAGTGTATGGTCTATAAAGGCAAAGATAATAAAATATCTCACAACTTTTCTCTCTCCAAAAATTTTAGATCTGAGATCTTTTCTCCTTCCTCAAGGTTCCAAAACCTTCTTCTTTTTTTTTGAATTAAATCAAGAGTTTTACTCTTCATTTTTATAAAACTAAATAGTTTTTCACCACAAAACCCATAAAGGGGAACTCATATATTCCATTAGATCTCAAAAATAAGAGATTTTTAAAATCTCATATCTTTTGATCTTCAAGATCCAGCAACCAGAAGAGAAAGAAGAAGAACCCCTTTCATCAACCCCAAAACATCTTAGGAGTTTTACTCCACTCTGATTTCTCGTTCGAGAATTTCTGGGGCTAAAAGCCTCTTTTTCTCGTCGGTGCACCTGCGCTCCAATGCCCAGCGCCCATGTGTCGACACGTGGCGCGCCTACGCTCAAGCGCCTAGCGCCCAATCGCAACGCGCCCACGTGGCGCGCTTGCGCTCAAGCGCCCACGTGCCGATACGTGGCGTGCTTGCGCTCAAGCGCAAAGCACCCACGTGCCGACACGTGGCGCGCTAGCGCCTAAGCGCACAGCGCTCAAGGCGCTGGCCCCACGCGTCCTTTGGACGCTTTTTTCCCTTTTTTATATATGTATACATGTATATATATGTACAGACACACACACACACTCCACAACATTGTCCCCCTCAAAAAATTTTGGGCCGGGGAGCTGCCCCATACCCCGCAAGGGGGCTGCTAGCCCCCTTGACCCCAGCCCGTTATCCGGGTAGCGGGACTGTTCCCCTCCGAATGGCGGCCAAGACGCGATAGACGTCTTGCCTGAGATTCGGGGCAGATGCTATTTGGTTTTATCCGTCTACCTCTCCGAAGATGCCAAGTCAATTTATGGCACCGTGTATCGGAGGTTTAGACGGATGCGGCCGATGTAGCAGACTTCGTCAGATTCCCCCTCGCTTGAGGGGTTTTTGATTATGAGGGCGCTCTTCCTTGCAGGCGCAAGCCCCTGCAGTTAATTACGCTACCGCATCGCGGTAACCACTTTCTTGTTCTCTAGAATTTCACTTCGTGTCGTGTATGTTTGTTTTGTTTGTGGTTGCCCTTGGATTGTATACGGAGACTGAGTTATGCCGTCGCCCGTAGGACATGGATTAGTCCAAATCCGTATTTACTTAGATTTGGGTTTGGTGTTTTAGTTTAAGGATACGTTAACCATATTGAGGCTAAGATCAACTTAAACGTTCATTAAGGATACGTTAGTCTGATTTGAGACTAAGATCAACTTAACGGAAAGAGCATTTAGGGACTCTATTGTTTCAGTTTAGGGACGTAATGGTCTATTTAATATATGGCCGTCGGGACCCGTCACCTCTCTAACGACGTTGAAGTATTACAACGACAAATATCGGAGGAGTTCAGAGATGTACCCTTGAACCAAAGTTAGTTGGGGGATATGTAGTCCGATTGAATGTTTAAGGATACGTTAGCCATGTTTGAGGCTAAGATCAACTTAAACGGGATCGTTTAGATCCGACAAAAGAGCGTTTGGGGGGCTCTATTGTTCCAGTTTAGGGACGTAGTGGTCCATAGGTAGTTTAAGGACATTGCGGACCATTGCCAGTTTAGGGACATGGTGGTCCATTTCCAGTTTAGGGACATAGGGGTCCATTGTTCCCGTTTTAGGGACAGATGTTAGTTTAAGGACGCATAAGTCCATGAGTTTAAGGACCCCATGGTCCATATAGATGTGTTTAAGGACGCATTAGTCCATTAGTTTAAGGACGCATAAGTCCATGGGCTTAAGGACCCCACAGTCCGTATGGGTGTGTTTAAGGACGCATTAGTCCATTAGTTTAAGGACGCATAATTCCATGAGTTTAAGGACCCTACAGTCGGTATAGATGTATGGTTGTCGGGACCCGTCATCTCTCTGACGTCGTTGAAGAATTACAATGATAGGTGTCAGAGGAGTTCAGAGATGTACCCTTGAACCGGATGTAAATTGATTTAAGAGAGCAGTCTTGCTCAGTCAATTTAATTTGAGGACTTACGGCCATGATTGGGCTAAGTCCAGTTAAGAATATTCAACGTTTTTATCTTTGGTCTATTAGGCCTGTGCTAGGGCTTTGCCCCTGTTTAATAATGCATTGTATTTTCTTTTGGCCGTTTAGGCCTTTTTGATTTGGGCTCTGTCCCTTTTAAATGATGCACAACATCTGTTTTTGTTTGGGCTCTGCCCTTTTTTTTAAAACAATGCATTGCATTTTATTAGCCCTGTTAGGCCTTTTTTGGGCTTGACCCTTCTGTAAATAATGCAGTGCATTAATCAAACTGACAGTGGCCATGTGGCCTGTCAGGCGCTTTGCGCCAATTATTGAGCGCAAGCGCACGTAGAGGTGACACGTGTCACGCTCTGGAGAGCGCAAGCGCAACAGCGCAACTGCGCAAGTGCGCTGCGCCAGTGCGCTGCGTTGTTGCGCTGCTGACATGTGGCGCGCTCTGGTGCGTTGCGCCAACTTAAGAGAGCAATGCTCTATTTTATAAGCGCATAGCGCAAGTTATTCTGGTGCTAACACGTGGCGCTCTCTGGTGGCTTGCGCCAACCCAGGAGCGCAACAGTGCAGATTTGCAAGTGCAAGGCACAGTTTTAATAACTTGATCCAATTTTGGATTCAAGAAAAGAATCTTTAACATTCCAGAACCAATGGTTCATAAAAAAGCAATGCTTTTGTTATTTATTATATTTTTTTATTGAAGATCCTTGATCTTGTTCTTAGATCAATAATCTATCTCAGAAGAAATTCTTCTTTTTTTTTAAAGGTTTTACATTCTTTTTTCTTCTTTCTGGATTCTTCTCAGAGTTCTTTAGAGAAGTTCTCTCTTTGTTTTTTGAGTTTCTCTCTTCTCTCTTTGTTGTTCTTTCTTTTGTGTTTTGGAATTGGGGTCTAGGGTCCTTTATATAGTGCCCATTAATTTATTAAATTTATTAAATAGATCATTCTCTGAGTGATTTGGGGAATTTCCCCACCATTGGATCTTTGATCCAAGTTTTGGAGATAGTGCCCTCATAGTCAATTATTGGATCGCAGGTACGTGATTGCAATGATTGCGGAGGACCTATCCCGGTAGCACAGTCTTACTCGAGATGATAGTATGCTATCTGGTTTGCCTTTATCAGTCGTGTACATGTTCAGGTGACTGATTGCATGTTACACTTTGATAGAGCCCTTAGGATCTTGCTTTACTACCAACAGTATGATGGCGATCATATACGTGAGAGTTGGGTAGTTTATATGCATATCCTTAATTGTGGTCCCTAGTCGTGGGAGTTTCGAGACAGGGCATCGATACTCCGGAGTAGACTAGTGTATACAGTCGAGACCCCGACGAGGGGCGGTGGCCGGTCTCATAAGCCACTGGTGTCAGTTGGATCACCTAAGATGTATACAGGTGCTCATTGGGTTATGAGTACACCGGACAGGACTCGCCGGGAATCTGCTAGTTAGTATTATATCTATCGTCAGATAGCAGTTCCCTGGTGACATGTGTACAGGTTAGTTCATCGACCTGAGGTCGTCATTTGTCTCGTGTGAGTTCCCACTGTGCTTTGATTTCTACCCTACCACGGCTCAAAGGAGTCGTGCAAACAGGTAGTTTTTGGGTACAGTCCCGAGCCATATGGAGGCACGTGAGCGGATCGGCAGGGGATTCGTCTCTCCCGGTATTGGGGGCGAGATCGTGCTGTGTCTAGGAGAGCCATTACACAAAGCCCACGGCCGTGGCAGGAGATTTACTGGTAGGTACTCCAGTAGTATCTCAGGGTGTTATTGGGCTTCACTCCGACACGACTTATACTGCTATTGGGGGTCTGACGTTGCTAGCCCCTAGGCAGATATGCGATACTCATAGACGAACAGACCGGACTGTATATACATTGTCACTGTTAGGCTCAGTAGGGTTTTCTGGATGAGTTCACTCATCGGCCTCCCTTGAGTGCGCTCATCGGTCTCCCTTGAGGTCAGTCCGTGGGCAGCCGTTACGCATTGCTAGTGCCGCTGACGGTTTGTGGTTAAACCCACTGCCAGGGTGCTGACGAGTCATTAGAGTCCCCCACAGACAGTTTCCCAAGTTCGGGCGAAACGTTGTAGAGGCCGTATGGTTTTATGGCAGGGTTCGGAAAATGCACGTGCGTTTACGCACGTGTTATTTTTCGGGCAGATAATACTGGTCGGCTTTGGTTTAAGCCGGATCCGAGTATTATATTGAGTAGGTATAATATCTTTGTCTCAGTTGCATTTGTATTCGGTCGTAATACAAATGCGGGTATATTTATACAGTTTCGGGGTTATCCTGAAAGTCGTTTCAGGATCACTTTTGGAAGTTGCCAGTTTCCAATTTTCTATCAGCCGTCTTTTAACATTCGGTTAAAGACGGATTTATCTTTTCTTCAGATATGAGTGAGTCATCATTCTAGAAGCTTCTAGAAGTGATGAAGTGGCTAATGAGTCATCTTGACTTTAATGGTGCATTTATTAAATGGTGACTATGCTTAATGACTCATGCTTTGTTATTAAAGCCTTTTGTTTTCCTTAAGATATTTTCTTCTTGATCTTTTAAGTGAGAAGCTTTCTTGTGGTCACCCCCCTCTCCTACGGTCACCTCCCTCCATCATATATAAGTGGCCGGCCTTCTCTCTCCTCCTCACTCTCACTTGATGTTTCATTTTGACTAGAAAAGATTATGATAGTATTCGGGGTGTATGGAATTTTACAGTCCATTTCATTCCATCACCCGATTCCTTCGGCAACTTCATTAACCGATCGTCCACGGATTTGGACGAAGTGAGACAAAGTCATCTACTCATTCTCTACATCATTCTTGGTCGTCTCTTTTAGCAAACTTGACGATCGAGTTGCCTCGAGTCAGAGGCGGGAGCCCGTTTAAAGAACCGATCATGTGGTGCCACCTCGACGAGGAGATCGGAGATCGACGAGATCGGAGCAGCCGCAACGGAGCGTGGGATGATGGTTGAAGAACGAAGGACTCGGATCGTTCGGTACAATCTTCCTACACTCTTTACAGTTTGTTAGTTTAGCAATAATGGCAGATCCGGGTTAAAGTATACGATAGCGCCAGTTAAAAGTTTTTTGTTCCGCATTTGGCGTCGTTCGACGGCCGGGGCGCTAGCGTAGACTTACAGCGGTATCAGAGCCTCACCATTTTGCTATGCTAACTTGTGCTAACGCGTTTAAAACATCGATCCGACCGAAAATCGAAAACTGCAAAAATCCAAGCCGACAATTTCTGTTGATTTTAAACGGTGTCAAAATTGATTTCTGTATATCTTAGAAATCCGTGCAGGCGTTTTTAAGAGCCACGACAAAATTTGGGGTCGTGATCCCTCCAAGCTGCCGCGGAAAGGCGGCCAAACCCATGGTTTGGCCGCGCATCCGCGGCCACGTGGGGAGCACGTGCTCCCAAATTTGGTCAGTGGTTTCTGTGTTGGATTTTGGGGTTTTTGGTTAATATAGTTTTGGCCCAGGTTTTGTTACTGTTCACCAGTAAGCAGTGGGGCCCACTTTTTGATAATTGGTCTTTGGTCGATCGTAATTTAAACACGTTAGTTTACAGTGCTTACATTATATCTCCGACCGGGAATGTCATTTGATCGGTAAACTGCGTCTGATTGCTATAGTTCTTTTAGACGGGTTTGCGAACGTGACATTCGCGTTGATGTTCTGTGTTGTGCTGTGATGTTGCGGATTTGTCGTGGTGGATAGCAGTGTGCAATGGTAGTACATGCTGAGTTTATTTGTACATTTGATATTGCGGGGCGAGCGTCCAACTTGTGGACAGCCGTCACTGCCTGTTGTATAATATTCTTTTGGGGCACGACCAGGTTGCGGTCGATGTACCTGTTGTACTATTTTTCATTACTGTACTAGGTTTTGCCCCGAGACGGAGTGCACGGATAGCCGGGTTCGGGAAAGCAACGGGTCCGCATCTCATGGCTTTGAGAGGCAGAGGGGCCCCACTTCAGAATTGGCAGACTATTCGCCGCGCTCGTAGGGGGTACAGGTTGACCCAAGGAGGGGTGCTCAATTTACCGGATTCCGTGAAGTGCCGGGTGTTCCATTCACTATGCTGTGAGGGACTGCCTCGCTTCAGGTTTTGGCGGGTAACTTGCCGCACCCGTAGGGGTCTAGGTTTCATTGCACAGGCTATCCACACGACAGGGGAACGTCGAGTTTCAGCAGCGGCTCTGTGAAACTCGGGGATCCCAGATATCTGTATTGTTCTGTGATGCTTATTACTTTTCTGTAATGTTGCATACTATCACGCCTGGAGCGATTATTGTATATTGGTTTATATACTATTAGATGTTGTATATGTTTTACACCCGCGCTAGTCCAGTCCCCGCTCTGTCGTTAGTTAAGTAACCTAACGGGTGATGACGGGACCCAGTGACGAATGTGGATGGCATATACGTACATTTTATTTTCGTTCTTTTCTGGTGTGATTGATTGATGGGACTGCGTTGATTCTGATCAATGCAAAGTAAAACAAACCCGTATACAGTTGTTGGAACAATTTAAAAGGTGTTGTTACAAAGACGTTTTCTTTTGTTATGCATAGCGGTATTCAGTGGAATATCCTGCACCTCATTCGACGGGGCAAGGGCTGATATCCCTTCACCGGGACTGACCCCTTGGGCAGAAGTTTGCGTCAGCGTAATAACTGCACTATAGTCGATTACAAGTTGCTTTGCATAGCGGTATTCAGTGGAATATCCTGCACCTCATTCCACGAGGAAAGAGCCGAGATCCCTTTACCGGGAGTGACCTCTTTAGCAAAAGGTTTTCGCCACTATATTTTAAAAAGCTATCAGATTCCTTCTGCGATATCAAGTTCACTACGCTAAAGGTTTTTTCGCCAAAAACCAGCCGTAGCCCTCCGTCACTTCTTTTGGGTATTCAGTAGTATTCAAGCTATGTATTTTGACCTAACGCCAAGGCATAGTGTTTGGTAGCTGCTGGGTATTCAATTGTTGCATAGATAGATGAGTTGGTTTGGGACAGCCGTTCTGCCATTTTGACCTAACGCCAAGGGCATGTGCGGGTGGATTCAAATTAACAAGATAGTGATGGGTAGAACTTGGCATGTGACTTATGACATTTTGACCTAACGCCAAGGTTATAAGAGCATGGGGAAAAAATTATATCAGGAGTTTCTAAAGAAACTGAAACTTGCCGAGTATGCGCATACCTTCTGGAGTATGAGTAACGTGGATGCATTCCATCACGTTATCATGCGATGAGAGTTGGATCCTGATTCCCACTGATGAGTTGGTTTACTCTTCGGGTAATCCCGATTGATTCTTCTTTAGGTTTGGAGGAGAATTTGACAGGACAGTGGGAGGTTTCCGGATTAGATAAAATGATGACCATTCTGATCTAGGTTAGAGTGCACGCAGAGTGTTTCTTTTCTCTCTCTCTCTTTGGCAGCGACCTTTGACCGACCCTAGACTATGACTCAGTGACCAGGTTGACCGAACCTTCTTAAAATACTGGCTTTTGGATTGTATGAGTTGCATAAGTCATTGCCACTCCTTCTTTTACCCTTTGCATTTCTCAGAACACCCGTATTACTACGGATATCCACTTCTATTGGATAGATCCATCGTATGGTTATATACGAACTCGAAGGGACTTCTTCGGGGATGGATCCAGGTTCAGGAGAAATAGAATTGGTTTATTCAGTTGTCTTTTATTATCACCTTCTCTCAGGTTGCGAGAGCTCCTTGGTTTAGGAGAGTACACCTATTACGCTTATTGGATAGTCTTATTCCAAACCATAGGCTAGTGCCGAAAGGTAGGGAATGAAGAAAACCAATTAGCCTAAGTAGGGTGTGCAGAAGGTAATATGTAAAGACAAAATAAAGGGATTAGAAAGAGGGCAATGTAAATTGCGACTGATATCATTCACGACCAAAACCGCGTACTTCATCGCCGCTCCTATTTCACCTTTAAAAGAATAAGGTATTATTCAGTTGTCTTTTATCATCACCTTCTCTCAGTTGCGAGTACTCCTTGGTTTAGGAGGGTACACCTATTATGCTTACTGGATAGTCTTCTTCCAAACCATAGGCTGGTGCCGAACGGTAGGGAAGGAAGAAAACCATTTAGCCTAACGATGGTGTACAGAAGGTAACGACTAAAGACAAATAAAGGGATTTGGAGAGACGGCAATAAAATATACGGTTGAAGTCATGAATTGGATTATGGAAGAGGCATTGCTATGAATACCAGGATACCCCTACGAAACATTTTCATGTTTCAGTGCATTGTTAAAGAAAAACTGTTTTCCCGATTAGACACTTACTCCAAGGGTATGTATTTACCAGGTTTCATTCTCATATCTGTATGGTTTTACAGATGATGAGTGGGAGTAAGATATTGGGAATTAGGTGATCATCCTCATTATATCGGAATTCGTTGTAATTGGTGATATTTGAGGAAATCGCCAGGGTACAGTTTTCTACCTACGACGCACAGGTTTTGAGTTGTTTAACTCAGCGGACTTATACAGAGTATTGTATGTTGTCCAAGTGTCCTTCAGGACAAAGGGGTAGGTCCTCGTACTATGTTCTATTTACTTATAACTTCTCTAGTATTTAGACAAGTGTTTCGTAGAAATACAAGGTCTAAGTTTTGAGAAGTTGTGGGTATAAGAATAAAGTAGAGAACCAGGTATCACAAGTATCGGGATTCTTCAAAGAGATCGAAGATGTAGATTCTTGTGATTGGTATTCAGATGATAGTGATGGTTTTGAGAAACGTCTTTCTCTTTTCAGGTTACTCATAATTGGATGGATTCCTAAGTTGAGTAATGCTGATTAGCCTCTTTCCATTGAGTTGATATGCACTGGAGACAGATGCATGGATTGAATATGGTTCCAATTAAATAAGTGCCAAAGTTTCTGTATTGGATATAGAATGGATCGTACCTTAAAAGAAATTAAGGTACGTGGAGTTGTCCAGCTTATGATTAAAACCAGACACTGGATAACTCAGGGCACGTTTCTGTAATGGCTGTTTGTGGGTTGACCCTGGCTATGACGAGGGTTGATATTCTACCATTTGGAAGATCAATAGTGATATTGTTCTTGACTCGCCACAGTTTTAGTAAAAAATGGATCTTTTTCAGAAAACAGTAGTGGGAGTATGGTAGAACTGGAAGTGATTCCAGAACCGCAAACGATTACGGAAAATTTAATAGGACCTATACATTCAATCAGGATTGACATTCCAATAGCCACTCCGCAGATATGGTAGGTAACCTCAGACGCCCAAGAGGTACTTCGGTAGCCTCAGAGACGGTGACAGGGAGGTTCTTATCTACCAAGACTTGACACTACTGTTGTTCCAGGATATGAGACCCGGTAGGAGGGTTGTCATAGTCAGTGGGAGCAACGGAAGCATGGTGGGCAAGTAGCTTATATCTATTTATAGACTTGAGCAGTTATAGTGGAGATAGATCATCTAATTTTGATGTGACAGTCATGGTTTTGACTTCAATCAGAATAGGGGATGGATCTGTTAAGAAGGTAGTAGGGTGTAATGTCATGGTATCTGGATGACATACACAGAGTAGGAAGTAAAATTCCTATACTACGATCGGTTGTACTGTGGTCGTCACACAGTTGTTTCTCCAGACAGGATATGGATATAATATTTGACATTCTGGTTTCTGGATCTATGGTTTTAGATCTGGATTTGGGTAGTTTCCCAATGTGGGTACTTTGACAGATATTCTAATGGTTTTTGGAATAGTTGACTCCTAGCATGGTGGTGTACCTGCAGGTGATGGAGTCACCCTCTCTAAAGGTGTCGTATAGACTAAAGGGGAGAGGGATGTGCATGATTGGCAGATCACTTGCTTAGGCAATTGAGTCAATCATGAGATGTCAAGTACCACACCAGATGTTGTTTTTGCACTAGATGCAATAAGTTTGTATTAATCCAATCCTGGAGAAACATAAGGAAGCAGTTTTAGAACATTAGTACATGTTCTACGGATTTGATAACGGCAGCCTCTTTCGGGAGACGGTTATCATTCCAGGCTTCAAAGGTGACATGGATGACAGAGTGATTGTCAGAGTTTTAGTTTTCCCTCTGACGAGGGACAGTATTATGGACAGGTGGTTCCAGAGGATACTGTGGGTGGCATGGTGTTGGATACTGATTAGGTTCAGTGATCCATACAGTCTAAGAAGTTTGGATATGGAGTTCATTTATGAACTAAGGTCCCATCAGATATCCAAACATATTCTAAGACAGGTACTACTCAATTCGGGAGATGGCTTTCTCCGCGAACTTGAGATTAAGAGAGATACAGAAAGAAACTTCTAGGCGGATCCACTCACCGAGGCTATTTCTCGAACACAATAGTTTTACAAACGGGCTTTGTGAAACTGATTAGTAGAGGAGTTGGATGTTCGGTTTCACACGGGCTGTGAGTAGTCGACATCGCAATATTAGCCTTGAGTGCAAGTGGGAGATTGTTGGAGATAGTGCCCTCATAGTCAATTATTGGATCGCTGGTACGTGATTGCAATGATTGCGGAGGACCTATCCCGGTAGCACAGTCTTACTCGAGATGATAGTATGCTATCTGGTTTGCCTTTATCAGTCGTGTACATGTTCAGGTGACTGATTGCATGTTACACTTTGATAGAGCCCTTAGGATCTTGCTTTACTACCAACAGTATGATGGCGATCATATACGTGAGAGTTGGGTAGTTTATATGCATATCCTTAATTGTGGTCCCTAGTCGTGGGAGTTTCGAGACAGGGCATCGATACTCCGGAGTAGACTAGTGTATACAGTCGAGAACCCGACGAGGGGCGGTGGCCGGTCTCACAAGCCACTGGTGTCAGTTGGATCACCTAAGATGTATACAGGTGCTCATTGGGTTATGAGTACACCGGACAGGACTCGCCGGGAATCTGCTAGTTAGTATTATATCTATCGTCAGATAGCAGTTCCCTGGTGACATGTGTACAGGTTAGTTCATCGACCTGAGGTCGTCATTTGTCTCGTGTGAGTTCCCACTGTGCTTTGATTTCTACCCTACCACGGCTCAAAGGAGTCGTGCAAACAGGTAGTTTTTGGGTACAGTCACGAGCCATATGGAGGCACGTGAGTGGATCGGCAGGGGATTCGTCTCTCCCGGTATTGGGGGCGAGATCGTGCTGTGTCTAGGAGAGCCATTACACAAAGCCCACGGCCGTGGCAGGAGATTTACTGGTAGGTACTCCAGTAGTATCTCAGGGTGTTATTGGGCTTCACTCCGACACGACTTATACTGCTATTGGGGGTCTGACGTTGCTAGCCCCCTAGGCAGATATGCGATACTCATAGACGAACGGACCGGACTGTATATACATTGTCACTGTTAGGCTCAGTAGGGTTTTCTGGATGAGTTCACTCATCGGCCTCCCTTGAGTGCGCTCATCGGTCTCCCTTGAGGTCAGTCCGTGGGCAGCCGTTACGCATTGCTAGTGCCGCTGACGGTTTGTGGTTAAACCCACTGCCAGGGTGCTGACGAGTCATTAGAGTCCCCCACAGACAGTTTCCCAAGTTCGGGCGAAACGTTGTAGAGGCCGTATGGTTTTATGGCAGGGTTCGGAAAATGCACGTGCGTTTACGCACGTGTTATTTTTCGGGCAGATAATACTGGTCGGCTTTGGTTTAAGCCGGATCCGAGTATTATATTGAGTAGGTATAATATCTTTGTCTCAGTTGCATTTGTATTCGGTCGTAATACAAATGCGGGTATATTTATACAGTTTCGGGGTTATCCTGAAAGTCGTTTCAGGATCACTTTTGGAAGTTGCCAGTTTCCAGTTTTCTATCAGCCGTCTTTTAACATTCGGTTAAAGACGAATTTATCTTTTCTTCAGATATGAGTGAGCCATCATTCTAGAAGCTTCTAGAAGTGATGAAGTGGCTAATGAGTCATCTTGACTTTAATGGTGCATTTATTAAATGGTGACTATGCTTAATGACTCATGCTTTGTTATCAAAGCCTTTTGTTTTCCTTAAGATATTTTCTTCTTGATCTTTTAAGTGAGAAGCTTTCTTGTGGTCACCCCCCTCTCCTACGGTCACCTCCCTCCATCATATATAAGTGGCCGGCCTTCTCTCTCCTCCTCACTCTCACTTGATGTTTCATTTTGACTAGAAAAGATTATGATAGTATTCGGGGTGTATGGAATTTTACAGTCCATTTCATTCCATCACCCGATTCCTTCGGCAACTTCATTAACCGATCGTCCACGGATTTGGACGAAGTGAGACAAAGTCATCTACTCATTCTCTACATCATTCTTGGTCGTCTCTTTTAGCAAACTTGACGATCGAGTTGCCTCGAGTCAGAGGCGGGAGCCCGTTTAAAGAACCGATCATGTGGTGCCACCTCGACGAGGAGATCGGAGATCGACGAGATCGGAGCAGCCGCAACGGAGCGTGGGATGATGGTTGAAGAACGAAGGACTCGGATCGTTCGGTACAATCTTCCTACACTCTTTACAGTTTGTTAGTTTAGCAATAATGGCAGATCCGGGTTAAAGTATACGATAGCGCCAGTTAAAAGTTTTTTGTTCCGCATTTGGCGTCGTTCGACGGCCGGGGCGCTAGCGTAGACTTACACCAAGTACTTTTGTTTTACAGGAGACAATATTCTTGTTTTAACAAGAACAGAAAGATCTTACTGGAATTTTATTTCTGTTTGGCGCAAACGCACCAGCGCTTGACACGTGTCGCACAGCGCATAGTGCCGCGCAACTGCGCTTGCGCAACTGCGCTGACACGTGTCGCGCAGCGCACTGCGCAGCGCAACTGAAGCGTTGCTTCCTTTAATTCTGTTTTAAATAGAGCCTTACTCTGATTGGGCACGCTGCCTTGGGCGCTGCGCTCCCTGCGCTGGCGTGTATGATTCTGACACGCGGCGCTCTGCGCGCAGCGTGGTGGATCTGAAGCGTTGCTTCATTTATTTTAATTTTAATTTTCACTTTAATTTTTAAAACAGAGCTTTGCTCTGATTGGGGGAAACAGAAGCGTTGCTTCGTTTCCCGCCTTAGAATTTGAACAGAGCTTTGCTCTGATTGGGGTAAACAAATGCCCCCTCCCACCGTTGCGCTTACGTGGCCCCCAAACGTGAGCGCGGCGGTGGCAGAATTCCAACCGTCGCGGCAACTTTTGGAAGTTGAAAGGGCATTTGATGCCTATAAATAGGACCTTTGGTCCCTTAGATGATTTTCATCCCTTCATAGGAATTTTTATCCAGAGCCTTGCTCTCTTGTTTTAAGCACTTTTAAAAGTTCAAACTCTAGAGAATTTTAGGTAAAAAATTAATTTGGATTAAATTAAATCAATTTTAAGAGCCTTGCTCTCAATAGATCCCTGATCTAAAGAAAACCCATTTAGGGTTTCACTTAGCAGAGTTTTGCTCTAAGGGGATCTAAAGAGAACTAAAGGGAACCTTATTAGAGTTCCATCAATTGAGTTCTGCTTTCTGAAAGATTTCATTTATAATTTCTTGATTCATTAATGGAGCTTTTCTCCTTTTAAATCATATAGCAGAATTCTTAAGAGTTGCTGATTTTTGTCGATCTTCTTTTATAGGAGTGATGGACGCCCACATGTACGACCTCGACGGGGTTATCTCCTACGGGGACATCCGCCGACTCGGCCGTTCCTAAAATCGAGAATTTACAAACGTTGAGTGTGCCGAAATCATGAGCCGCTTCGACGCATACAACGGTCAACTTCTTTCTCGACGCTTCTCCTGAAGCTTATTGTGGGAGCAATTTGGGAAGCGCTTCCCTTATTCTTTACCGGCATGCCTCTTAGGGCATTGGACGCCGCCGAGGACAAGGTGCATGTTAGTTGTATGTATGCCCTAGAGGCCAGTATTGTACAGATGATGTATAATATATTGGATGCTTGGACATATATAGAGAGGGCTTTCTTGCTCGATATGATAGTATGCTATCTGGTAGCTCTTTATCTTAACATGTATACTTGTCTCTTGATACTGCTTTATAGTTACATGTTGGTAAAGCCCTTAGGAGGAGTACTTGACTACCTGGGCTATGATGCGGATCATACTAGTGGGGACATGGTAGTCCATAAGTACATCCTTCAAGGTCCCTAGTCGTGGGTGTATCGATATACCAGAGTAGACTAGCGTATACGCTTCTCGACCCATGAGATGGGCGATGGATGATCCCATATCCATTGGTGTTTGACATCAGAGATGGTATACGGATGCTCAATGGAGACTGGGTACACTGGACGGACTCGCTGAGAACTCCCAGATGGTATTATACCTCACGTCAGATGGCAGTTCTCTGGTGACACTTGTGCAGGTTAGTCTTTAGACCCGAGATCATCATAGAGTCTTGTGTGATTCCCACCGTGCTTTGATTTCCACCTTACCACGTCCATGAGGGCGCGCAAAACGGTGGTTTTTGGGTACAGTCCCGAGCCACATGGAGGCAATGAGCAATAGGAGGGGATTTCGTCTCACCCGGTATTGGGGGTTGATGTTGCGCTGTGCTCGATTGGCCATAACAGGGAAGTCCCTGGCCAGGGCTGATTCAGAGATTTGCTGGTAAGTGTTACCAGTAGTTTCTCGACCCGTTATGAGCCTCACATCGGCACGACTTATCGGTTATTGGGGTCTGACGTTTACCACCCCTAGACTTGATATGCGACATATCAGACGAGGAGACCGGACTGTACGGGAAGTGTTACCGGCAGGCTTTTACAGGAGTTGGAGCGGGCTTGCTTGCCGATCTTCTGATTGCTCAATACACGGGTAGCCGTTACGTCCAGCTAGTACCGCTGACGGCTTGTGGGTGCGTGATGTGATCATCGCCTACTGCCGGCGTATTGACGAGTCTTTAGAGTCCTACATAGAGGTTTTACTGGCTTAGGCAAAACGAAATAGGGGCGCATATGTGATATGTGCGGGACCGAGAATAATGCGTGTATGTGAGACCGTATTCTATTCTCGTGACTTATTGTATCGGTCGGTTATATATGATATAGCCGGGTTATCGAATCAAGTGTTGATTCGATAAGTCGATACATTGGATGTTAGTCGGTTATATGTGATATGACCGGATTATTAAGTCAAGTGTTGATTTAATAATTTATTGTATAATTGTATATTTGATATACTAGTTTACATTAACTAACACTAGTTCACTTAGGGTTTTTTCTCACATGTACACTACTTTAACATATATATGATATATGTTAAAACGTGTTATCTTATTGTATCATGGTTGATGATACAACATTCATTTGTGTATGAGACATACACCATCCTATATGTTATGATTGGGTTTAATGTTTAAAAGTAATTACAAAATTAGTGGAAAATTAGAAAATGCATGAAGCTTGTGGAAGCTTGTGGATGCATTGACTAAAGTCCACTAGATTTGTTTTTACTTTGGACTTTAACCTAACCATGACACATTTAGCCATGGTTATGGCTCTACAAGGGTTAGTATATGATACTCACTCACCATGGTTAGCATACTCACTTGATCATTATCCTCTTCACTTTCTTTTGTTCATCATCTTCTTTCTTGAGTTCAAAAGAAAAGATTGCTAGGGTTTGATCCAAAGTGAGAAATATTGTGAGAAATAAAAATCTAAAGAGAACCCACTTCCTATTTCTCCATCCTCTACTAGACTAGCACTTTAGTTTAGGGTGTTTACTTCACTAATTCTCTAATTAGTGAAGTAGAAGCTTGAGTCGGAATTCCCTCGACGTAGATCATCTCCGGCCTCGGAGACTTCAAGAAAGGTCGCATCCTTCGCCTCGTGAAGCCATGCAAGAGCCCGGGAGAACCTTGATCGCAGCGAAGAGACTTCAACAAGGAGCAAATGAAGTGGAGGACCGATCTACAAAGTTTGTATTTCGTGTTCCCTTTAGAGTAAAGTTGTTTACTTGCCATTAGATTCGCCTAAACTCTAGTATAAGATCTTGCTTAGGGATGTTAGGCACATAAATTTTTTAAACGGGCATGGTCGATGCCTTGTAGAGCCTTGTTAGTGTGCCTAGTAACCCTACAGTGGTATCAGAGCCTAGCTAGAGCATTAGGCGATGTGTTAACGAAGTTAAAACTCCGAACGAACCCGAATACGTCAAAATCAACCCCTCTCTGGACATTTTTTCAAATCTGTGATTTTTCTGAATTAAAAATACATAAAAAATTCAGCAGGGTTTCTAAGCATTACTGTGCAAAACGATCACCTGAACCGTCCGGACGACAGCGGTTCCGCGGCAAATCCCTGCTTGTGCCGCGGAACCGCGGCAGTACAGTGACAATGGGGTCTTCTGTTTGCACAGTAATGTTTAATTCTTCTGTTGGATTTTTTTGGGTTTTTTAAATCTGACTCAAGTGTTGAGTATTCAGGGGTTCATTTTGTAATCATCGATTCGATCGGGGAATTTAATTTTGTTCTGTTATTCCGGATAATTTAGTAAGTATTAAAATGTTCGAACGGATATCACTAACTCAATTTTTCCCGGCATGAAATAGTTTCAAGTGTTGAATTTTTACCGAGTTTAAATCTTTTGGAAAAACGTGCAAGGAATGTGACAGACCCTCTAGAAGACAACAAACCTTAACTCGATTATGTGACCGTCTTGAACTGCCTTTTGAACCTTAGGGTTTGAGGCAGTACGGCGTGCCACATGTAAGGCGTTGGCTTGACCCTTCTACGTCTGGACCGTTGCTACTGTGACGTATTCTGGAATTTTTGAACTCCGCTCAATTGTTGAGCTATTTAGGAAATCTTGGGTGTTTGATGATCCGGTCGGAAAGTTTAATACTGTCTATTTATCTGGAATGTGATACAATATGTGGAATTAACACAGGTTAGGCATGAAATGCGAAGTATGTGATATTTCGGATTTACGATGTCTAAAGAGATTGTGGATTCCAAATGTTGTAGTTTTACACTTTCTTTTCTGTGACCGTAAGTGTAGTATGTAGTGGTATTGCCGGTTTTCGTTGCTATACATCAACGACGATCGGTGTATGCATACTTACTTACGTTGATGACATGTGATGTTATGTGTTGCTGGATATATTATATTGGATCGTCGCGTTTTGAATAGCCGGGGGTTTTATGTGAGATGAGAGTTTTCATTTTCATTCATGCAAATTAAATGTATGTAATATTCTTTTATTGGGGCACTTCCGGGTTGAGCTTGATGTCACCATTTGTATATTATTTACTTTTCTGCACTAAGATAGACCCAAGGAGGGGAGCACAAGTAATCGGGTTCTAGGGTCCAGTAGGAGACCAACTCGAGGAGTCGAGTCCGGGTCTCCTAACCCTAGAATTGGAAGGGTTGCTTGCCGCTCTCGTAGGGGTCTGGGGGTGTAGGTTTGGCTATTCATCGCGACTGTGGAATGCGTGTTTTATAGAGCCTCAAAATAAAACACGGACGTCCTAGTATATCCAATGTTTCATATGTTTCTTCTGCCGCGATATTTGTGATGTGATCATCTGATGTGCTGTGTGATAAATACTGTATATAGTATATATGATATATTATATAGGCGTTACTTATATTTTACACCCGCGCTAGCCCTGCCCCGCTCTGCCGTTAGTTACCTAACCTAACGGTGCACGAGGGGACATCGAGGCGAATCCAGATGGCATAAGTGTACATCGTATTTATCTATGATGTTTAGGTGACTTAAATGATGGGACTTCATTAATGTGATTAATGAAAGAAAAGAAACCTAAAAGATGTTGTAGAATCAAATTTTTCAAAAAGGGTAGCTACAGTTTTGCTTTGCATAGCGATATATATGATATATCCCGCACTTTATTCGATGAGGAAAGAGCCGAGATCCCTTCACCGGGAGTGACCTCTTTAGCAAAACTGGCAGATGCTACAACACTCGGTTTGCTTTTGATTGCTTTTGGAGTTTTGCTTTGCATAGTGATATATATGATATATCCCGCACCTTATTCGATGAGAAAAGAGCAGAGATCCCTTCACCGGGAGTGACATCTTTAGCAAAACTAATGAAAGCCTCAAAATCACTCCATTTCAAAATTCACTCGATTCTACAACGATAGAAAGTTCATTACGCAATAGGTTTTCAGAAAAACCTGTTGTAGCCCTCCGTTATTTTAGGTAAGTTGTATATAGTATTCGTGCTACATTTGTTGGCTTTCGTCAAGGTGTAGTGTGCGGTAGCTATATGCTGCTTATCTGCTGCATATGATGCGACTGGATTAGGGTAGTCGTACGGCTTTGTTGGCTTTCGTCAAGGGTCGTGCGGGTGGGTTAATTCAGTGAAAAAATGTACAGGTTGAACTTGACTAGCGGGCTATGGTTTGTTGTCTTTCGTCAAGGTCATAGCACGTTAGGGGCAAAATATTATCGGGAATTTCAGGTGTTGAAATTTGCAATGAGATTGCATACCTTCTATGAGATAGTTGGATCCCGATACCCACTGCGAGTAATTGATACTCCCGGGAGAGTTTTACACAGGACAATTAGCCGATCAAGTAGGTGTCTAGAAAGGTGTCAATGGGGTTACGCCTATGGGAAAACGAGGTTTACTTTAATTAGGTCCGTGCGAAAGCACGGGGAACCTCCCTCAAAGTACCGACACTGGCCTGGCTGAAAGATCGGCGAAGTTGTAGGGTGTAATTAATCCCGGCTAGTTTTTCCTTTTAGGGTTTGAAGGAAGATTTGATAAAAACAGTGGGAGCCATCCTGATTAGATAAAATAATAAACAATCTGATCTTGCAAGAGCATACACTAAAGTGTTTTCTTCTCTCTCTCTCTCCAGGTAGCGACCATATCATGCCTTAATCAAGATAATAATGTGGATGTATTGACCGAACCCGCATGTTATACTGTGCTGGGGAACGTTGGTTCCGTTCTTTCTTATAAAAGTTATAAGACTGAACAGGATATAGGGGAATACCAGAATTCCCATGCTACCCGAATGAAGAAAGTACATGATGATGCATTTTCTTCGGGTGTGTTCGTTACAGAGAACTGTTTTTCCATTTCCTCTACGTCCTGGGTATTAGATACCGGGTCAGGATCCCATATATGTAATCAGTTACATGGGCTTAGGAAAGGTAGAGAACTTGGAGAAGGTGATAAAGACATAAGGGTTGGAAATGGTGCAATTGTTGCAGCTAAAACCGTCGGAGAATATCACCTTGTATTGCCAACTGGTAATACATTGATTCTGAACGAATGCTATTACATGCCGAACCTGATATGCAACATTATATCGGTTTCTTTGTTGAGTAAAGAAGGATATAACTTTGTATTACAGGATAATGTTATGAACATTTTTCTAAACCAAAAGTTGGTTGGATCAGGCACGTTGTGCAATGGCATTTATGTTCTAAATCAATCAACAGTTCTGAGCATAACAAACAAACACAAGAGGAAGAGTTCAGAAATGAACGAATACTTCTTGTGGCATTGTAGACTGGGTCACATAAATGCGACACGACTAGTTAAGTTATATAAGGATGGATATTTGAAACCGTTCGAATTTTCATCTTATGACACTTGCCAGTCATGTCTCAAAGGCAAGATGACCAAAACTCCATTTACGGGACACGGAGAGCGAGTTACCGAACTCTTGGGACTGATACATAGTGATGTATGCGGTCCTATGTCTACACATGCCAGGGATGGTTCTTCGTACTTCATTACATTCACTGACGATCTCTCAAGATACGGACATATGTTCTTGATAAGACACAAGTCTGAAGCTTTTGAGAAATTTAGAGAATATAAACAAGAAGTCGAGAACCAAACCGGAAAAAGTATTAAAATCCTACGATCTGATCGAGGAGGTGAATACTTGAGCAATGAATTCCTGGACTTCCTAAAAGAGAATGGGATTCTCTCTCAGCTGACTCCTCCATATACACCACAGCACAACGGTTTATCGGAACGGAGGAACCGCACCCTATTAGATATGGTGCGCTCTATGATGAGCACAGCTGAGTTACCTATTTCCTTCTGGGGGTATGCGCTAGAGACAGCCATACATCTATTGAATATGGCCCCCACCAAATCTGTGCCTACCACTCCATATGAGATATGGAAAGGGAAGAGACCATGTCTTAACTATGTTAAGATATGGGGTTGTCCAGCCTATGTCAAACAACAAAATCCGGACAAACTCGAGGCCCTTCTCTTCTATGCAAATTTATAGGATATCCCAAGAATTCACAAGGGTATATCTTCTACCACACTGAGGAACAAAGAGTGTTTGTTTCTCGGCATGCCACCTTTTTAGAAAAGGAATTTCTTGCAAAAGAGATTAGTTGTCATGAGGTAGAATTGGAAGAGGTTCCAGCTACAAAAGCTGCAACAGAAGATCTGGTGGAACCAGAGGATTTCGTAGTTCCCGATGAACCCCATCCACTCCGCAGATCTAGTAGGGTTCCTCACCCACCTGAGAGATACTACGGTTTTCTTATGGATGGTGGGAGCTAGGACTGCATCATGGAGGATGATGACCCAACTAGCTTCGAGAAGGCCATCACGAGTAGGGACTCGGTGAAATGGCTGGATGCAATGCGGTCCGAGATGGAATCCATGTACACCAACAAAGTATGGACTTTGGAAGTTGCTCCTGAAGGGGTAAAACCCATTGGGAGCAAGTGGATCTTCAAGAAAAAACTTGGTGTAGATGGGAAAGTGGAGAATTTCAAAGCTAGACTTGTTGCAAAGGGTTTTCGTCAAAGACCAGGTGTGGACTATGACGAAACCTTTTCTTCAGTGGCTATGCTTAAATCCATCCGGATCATGCTTGCCATCGCTGCATATCATGATTACGAAATCTGGCAATTGGATGTTAAGACCGCCTTTCTAAACGGTGATTTAGAAGAGTGTGTGTACATGACTCAGCCAGAGGGCTTCGTAGATAGTGGGAGCAGCGGGAAGGTGTGCAAGCTGCTTAAATCCATTTATGGATTAAAGCAAGCATCGCGGAGTTGGAACATCTGCTTTGACGTCGTTATCAAAGAGTTTGATTTCGTCAAAAACGTAGATGAACCTTGTATCTACAAGAAGGTGGCAGAGAGTAAGGTTGTCTTCCTCGTATTGTACGTGGACGACATACTCTTGATAGGAAATGACATTCCTATGCTGCAATCGGTCAAGCTCTTCTTATCACAACGATTCTCAATGAAAGATCTAGGTGATGCCTACTGCATATTAGGAATCAGGATCTATAGAGATAGATCTAAAAGGATATTGGGATTGTCCCAGTCCAGGTACATTGACACCATACTAAAGAGGTTTAGTATGGATGAGTCCAAACATGGGTTTTTACCCACGATCTCAGGGCTCACTCTCTCCAAAGAGATGTCTCCCAAGACTGATTTGGAGAGAGCTCGCATGCAAGGGATACCCTATGCTTCGGCTGTAGGCTCTATCATGTACGCGATGCTATGTACCAGACCCGATGTAGCATACTCACTAAGTGTAGTGAGCAGGTATCAAGCTGATTCTGGAGAGAGTCACTGGACAGCTGTGAAGAGCATTCTCAAGTACTTACGAAGGACTAAAGAGATGCTCTTGGTGTATGGTAATGGAGAACTCCAAGTGGAGTCCTTTACCGATTCGAGCTTCCAGAGTGATAAGGACGACTCTAAGTCGCAGTCGGGATTTGTCTTTACCCTTTACGGAGGGGCGGTTAGCTGGAAGAGTTCCAAGCAGGAAATCGTGGCAGACTCGACGATGGAGGCTGAGTACATCGCTGCCAACGATGCTGCCAAAGAGGCTGTCTGGATCAAGAAGTTCATTACTGAACTTGGAGTGGTTCCATCCATTATGAATCCAATACCTTTGTATTGCGATAACAATGGAGCGGTGGCTTTAGCCAAGGAACCTAGGTCCCATTAGCGATCCAGGCATATTCTGAGGCGGTATCACCTGATCCGGGAGATAGTTGATCGCCGGGAGATCGAGGTCAGGAGGGTTGACACGAAGAACAACACAGCGGATCCACTCATGAAGGCCATTCCCCAGATACAGTTTGAGAGACTCTTCGGGATGCTCGGTATGCGATACTATAGCTGCTGGCTCTAGTGCAAGTGGGAGATTGTTTGTTTTATGTATGCCCTAGAGGCCAGTATTGTACAGATGATGTATATTATATTGGATGCTTGGACATATATAGAGAGGACTTTCTTGCTCGATATGATAGTATGCTATCTGGTAGCTCTTTATCTTAACATGTATACTTGTCTCTTAATACTACTTTATAGTTACATGTTGGTAAAGCCCTTAGGATGAGTACTTGACTACCTGGGCTTTGATGCGGATCATACTAGTAGGGACATGGTAGTCCTTAAGTACATCCTTCAAGGTCCCTAGTCGTGGGTGTATCGAGACGGGGAATCGATATACCAGAGTAGACTAGCGTATACGCTTCTCGACCCATGAGATGGGAGATGGATGATCCCATATCCATTGGTGTTTGACATCAGAGATGGTATACGGGTGCTCAGTGGAGACTGGGTACACTGGACGGACTCGCTGAGAACTCCCAGATGGTATTATACCTCACGTCAGATGGCAGTTCTCTGGTGACACTTGTGCAGGTTAGTCTGTAGACCCGAGATCGTCATAGAGACTTGTGTGATTCCCACTGTGCTTTGATTTCCACCTTACCACGTCCATGAGGGTGTGCAAAACGGTGGTTTTTGGGTATAGTCCCGAGTCACATGGAGGCAATGAGCGATAGGAGGGGATATCGTCTCTCCCGGTATTGGGGGTTGATGTTGCGCTGTGCTCGATTGGCCATAACAGGGAAGTCCCTGGCCAGGGCTGATTCAGAGATTTTCTGGTAAGTGTTACCAGTAGTTTCTCGACCCGTTATGAGCCTCACATCGGCATGATTTATCGGTTATTGGGGTCTGACGTTTACCACCCTTAGACTTGATATGCGACATATCAGACGAGGAGACCGGACTGTACGAGAAGTGTTACCGGCAGGCTTTTACAGGAGTTGGAGCTGGCTTGGTTGCTGATCTTCTGATCGCTCAATACCCGGATAGCCGTTACGTCCAGCTAGTACCGCTGACAGCTTGTGGGTGCGTGATCTGATCATCGCCTACTGCCGGCGTATTGACGAGTCTTTAGAGTCCTACAGAGAGGTTTTACTGGCTCAGGAAAAACAAAATAGGGGCGCATATGTGATATGTGCGGGACCAAGAATAATGCGTGTATGTGAAACCGTATTCTATTCTCATGACTTATTGTATCGGTCGGTTATATATGATATAGCCGGGTTATCGAATCAAGTGTTGATTCGATAAGTCGATACATTGGATGTTAGTCGGTTATATGTGATATGACCGGATTATTAAGTCAAGTGTTGATTTAATAATTTATTGTATAATTGTATATTTGATATACTAGTTTACATTAACTAACACTAGTTCACTTAGGGTTTTTTCTCACATGTACACTACTTTAACATATATATGATATATGTTAAAACGTGTTATCTTATTGTATCATGGTTGATGATACAACATTCATGTGTGTATGAGACATACACCATCCTATATGTTATGATTGGGTTTAATGTTTAAAAGTAATTACAAAATTAGCGGAAAATTAGAAAATGCATGAAGCTTGTGGAAGCTTGTGGATGCATTGACTAAAGTCCACTAGATTTGTTTTTACTTTGGACTTTAACCTAACCATCACACATTTAGCCATGGTTATGGCTCTACAAGGGTTAGTATATGATACCCACTCACCATGGTTAGCATACTCACTTGATCATTATCCTCTTCACTTTCTTTTGTTCATCATCTTTTTTCTTGAGTTCAAAAGAAAAGATTGCTAGGGTTTGATCCAAAGTGAGAAATATTGTGGGAAATAAAAATCTAAAGAGAACCCACTTCCTATTTCTCCATCCTCTATTAGACTAGCACTTTAGTTTAAGGTGTTTACTTCACTAATTCTCTAGTTAGTGAAGTAGAAGCTTGAGTCGGAATTCCCTCGACGTAGATCATCTTCGGCCTCGGAGACTTCAAGCAAGGTCGCATCCTTCGCCTCGTGAAGCCATGCAAGAGCCCGGGAGAACCTTGATCGCAGCGAAGGGACTTCAACAAGGTGCAAATGAAGTGGAGGACCGATCTACAAAGGTTGTATTTCGTGTTCCCTTTAGAGTAAAGTTGTTTACTTGCCATTAGATTCGCCTAAACTCTAGTATAAGATCTTGCTTAGGGATGTTAGGCACATAAATTTTTTAAACGGGCATGGTCGATGCCTTGTAGAGCCTTGTTAGTGTGCCTAGTAACCCTACAGTGCACTCGGTGTACCTGATGAACCTGATCTCGAAGAGACGGCGAGGCAATCTTGTCGATCTCTTGCACCAGGCCTTTCAACAGTCCGCCATTTTTGCTGCCTATCGGAGGGTGGAGGACATCAGTGGGGATCCTGACGCCCGTGCTCACGAAAGGAAGCACACAAGGATGGTTCGCCAAGCTTGGAAAGTCTTGGACAAGGTCACTTTCGAGTTCCTCAATCCCTGTCCAGGATCTGAGGTTTTGCCGTTGTAACCATTTGATGATGTTTTTCGTTTACTGCTTTCATGATTATAAGAATTTCCGGCAATATGAATGGAAATTTTTTATTTCAGCTTGTCTTATTTCTCGTTCTGAGTCTTTTGGACATGGATGAATGAGTGTGTCTCGAACGCTTGATCAAATGCACATCGGACGTTCTTTCTGTCGCTTTCTTCTTTCTTTTATTATCAGTATGCTGCCTTAGTAAACATGGTTGACAGGTAATAGAGTAAGCATCTTGGTTTCTTGAAGAGATAGCGATGGCTTAGGCCGCAGGTTCAGATCTGCTGCGTAAGACTTTTCAACTCTATGAGCCGTGAGGGTCTCATAGAGACTTTTCTCCCCACAGATCGAGAGGATCTCGTAGGTGGATGTTCTCCTTAGGAACCGTGAGGATTCCTAAGTGCGTTTTCTCTTATAAGTCGTGAGGATCTTATAGGAGAATTTTTCCTCTTACGAGTCGAGAGGACTCGTAAGCGGTTATTTCTCTCGTTGTCGAGATTCGACTTTGGAGAGTGAGACCCGTGAATAGTATACAAGAGACCGTTTTAGACCGACTTGCAGGGTCCCAGTGCTTAGGAAACAAGTTTTTTAATCCCTGCTACCTAAGGCTTTATCTTGAAAGTTGAGACGAATCGGGAAGTCCTCGCGAAGACACTAATTTCCTCACGTGTCGAGACGGATCGAGAAGCTCTCGTCAAGGACACTAATTTCCCTGAGTTGAAGTATTTTGCCGAGGACACTGGTTTCCTCGAATTTGAAACGAATCGGAGTATTCCTGCGGAGACACTGGTTTCTCTGCGGGCCGACGCAAATCAAGAAGCTCTCATCAAGGACGCTAGTTTCCCTGAATTGAGGTATTTTCCAAGGACACTGGTTTCCCTGGGGTTGAAACGAATCGAGGTATTCCTGCAAAGACGCTAGTTTCTCTGCGGGTCGACGCGAATCAAGATGTTCTCGTCAAGGACACTGGTTTCCCTGAGTCGAAGTATTTTGCTGAAGACATTGGTTTCTTCGGGGTTGAAACAAATCGGAGTATTCCTGCGGAGACACTGATTTCTCTGCGGGCTGACGCGAATCAGGAGGCTCTCATCAAGGACGCTAGTTTCCCTGAATTGAGGTATTTTCCAAGGACACTGGTTTCCCTGGGGTTGAAACGAGTCGAGGTGTTCCTGCAAAGACGCTAGTTTTTCTGCGGGTCGACGCGAATCGAGGTGTTCTCGTCAAGGACACTGGTTTCCCTGAGTCGAAGTATTTTGCCGAAGACACTGGTTTCTTCGGGGTTGAAATGAATCGGAGTATTCCTGCGGAGACACTGGTTTCTCTGCGGACCGACGCGAATCAGGAAGCTCTCATCAAGGACGCTAGTTTCCCTGAATTGAGGTATTTGCCAAGGACACTGGTTTCCCTGGGGTTGAAACGAATCGATGTATTCCTACAAAGACGCTAGTTTCTCTGTGGGTCAACGCGAATCAAGATGTTCTCGTCAAGGACACTGGTTTTCCTGAGTCGAAGTATTTTGCCGAAGACACTGGTTTCGTCGGGGTTGAAACGAATCGGAGTATTCCTGCGGAGACACTGGTTTCTCTGCGGGCCGACGCGAATCAGGAGGCTCTCATCAAGGACGCTAGTTTCACTGAATTGAGGTATTTACCAGGGACACTGGTTTCCCTGTGGTTGAAACGAGTCGAGGTGTTCCTGTAAAGACGCTAGTTTCTCTGCGGGTCAACGCGAATTGAGGTGTTCTCGTTAAGAATACTGGTTTCCCTGAGTCCAAGTATTTTGCCGAAGACACTGGTTTCTTCGGGGTTGAAACGAATCGGAGTATTCCTGCGGAGACACTAGTTTCTCTGCGGGCCGACGCGAATCAGGAGGCTCTCATCAAGGACGCTAGTTTCCCTGAATTGAGGTATTTACCAGGGACACTGGTTTCCCTGGGGTTGAAACGAGTCGAGGTGTTCCTGCAAAGACGCTAGTTTCTCTGCGGGTCGACGCGAATCGAGGTGTTCTCGTCAAGGACACTGGTTTCCCTGAGTCAAAGTATTTTACCAAGGACACTGATTTCCCTGGGGTTGAGACGATCTCATGTGGTCTTTCAGGTTTTATATGAGTTACCGTCAAGACCCTAAAGCTAGGAATTTGGCCTTTGCTTTGTTTGTTGGCATTGTGTCTGTCGTATCGAGACGAATGCCACGGTTGTCTCTAGGTTGTTGGTGAACCGTCGAGATTTGGCTTTGCATCCTGACGGAGCCTGTTGGGAAGGTATGGTTCCCTCTTTGTTTGTACCCTTGGATTGTATATAGGGATCGATGTGATCTCTCCTGTAGGGCAAAAGTTTCATCATATATTTTTTTTATTGTTTTATTTCCGCGATGCTCTATCATTTCAGCTTTTATATCGCGAAGGTCGCGATTGCCCAATCATTTCGGCTATTTTTCGCGGTGCCCAATCATTTCGGCTGTTTATTTTATTTTTACTCGCTGCTTTTTATTGCGAGTTGCCCAATCATTTCGGCTATTTCATGTGTATACGTTTTTACTTGCTGCTTTTTATTGCAAGTTGCCCCATCATTTCGGCTATTTTGTGTGCATACGTTTTTACTTGCTGTTTTTTATTGTAAGTTGCCCTATCATTTCGGCTATCTCGTATGCATGTGCGGCCTACTGGCTTTTCGCCGTAAACCTGAAATTTAGACACCGATTTCGGCATCAGCACCGCTACAACTGGGATATTGCCAGGAGCGAATCATCATTTGCCTCTGTCGATGTCGAACAAAGGTGGCTTAACGAACAGGGTTAGGGTCCTGTCTACTAAGGCTTTTCACTTCATGAGCCGTAAGGGTCTCACAAAGGTATTTCTCTCTACAAGTCGTGAGGATCTTGTAGGTGTATTTTCTTCTTAGGAATCGTGAGGATTCCTAAGCGTATGTTCCTCTGTAAGTCGTAAGGATCCTACAAAAGGGTTTTCTCCTTATAAGTCGAGAGGACTTACAAGGGTTGTTTACCATGCAAACATATCCCCAGTCACGGATGGGACTTGGTTAGGGAAATATTTATTCGTGCCCGTGGATTGTATACAAGGGTCAGTATTGAACCACTTGTAGGGCAACATCGAAGGTTGTGGGGGTTGCTTAAGCACAGGTTTAAGTCTCTGTAACTTAAGACTTTCAAATCTTATGAGCCGTGAGGGTCCCATAAGGGAGTTCTCCTTATGAGTCGTGAGGATCTCGCAAGTGTATTTTCTCCTTAGGAATCGTGAGGATCCCTAAGTGTGTTGCTCCTTTGTGAGTCGTAAGGATCTCACGCGGGTGATTTCTCCTTACTAGGTCGAGATGACCCTGTAAGTGTCCTTTAACGAGGTTGCGCCCTTTCGGGTTTTCACAAACACTCGCCGGTAGTCCAGCTGTTTTTACTCACGGAGCCCTTTCGGGTTTTCATCCGTGCCCAATTTGCTTACGGACATACCGTTTTTTTTATTCTTTTTATTCTCCTTTTTTTACGAGGTCGCGTCATTTCGGGTTTTCACGAACACTCGCCGGTAGCCCTGCTATTTTTACTCACGGAGCCCTTTCGGGTTTTCATCCGTGCCCATTTTGCTTATGGACATACCGTTTATGTATTTTTCTTTTTTTTTATCTCTTTTTTTTATATCGGCTTTGTGATGTTTTAATCCACCGTAGTTTATCGACATCTCGGTCAACAGCTAGTTTTAGGACGTAGTGGTCCGTCATTAGTTTAAGGACGTTTTGTTCCGATGTTAGTTTAAGGACGTTTCGGTCCGTCATTAGTTTAAGGACGTTTCAGTCCGTCATTGAAGAAGGCCGGCTACTACTTATAGAGCTTGGGTTTAGGAAGATAGTGAGCGGACATAGTCGTCGTCATCTATCATTGACCTAGGTTGTGGCTCATTAAGCGTAGTATTTCTTCAAGAAGCGAACGTTTATTGGCCCGAAAAGCCTTTCACCGTGCATATCCATGAGTAGATAGGCTCCACCCTGGTAGACCTTGTCTATGATGTACGGGCCTTCATAGTTCGGCTCGAATTTTTCCCGCTTGGCGCGATTGGGGATCATAGGTATTTTGACCACTAGCACGAGTTCGCCTTGGCGGAATGTCCTCGGTCGGGTCAATCTTTCATATGAGCGCGTCATCTTTGCTTTATAAGCTTCTAGATTTTGTTGCACTATGAGCCGGGTTTCATCAAGGGCATCAAGCTCCTCAAGCCGAAGGTGAGCATTTTCTTTGTCCGTCAGCTTGTAGTGGACTGCCACTCGCAGAGAGGGTAACTCTATCTCGAGGGGGAGTACTGCTTCTGTACCGAATACCAACGCGTACGGCGTTGTGTTCATGGCCGTCTTGAACGTAGTTCGATACGCCCAGAGATCCTCTTGCAGTTTCTCATGCCAGTCCTTCTTATTTCGGGACACCGTCTTCTTCATGATCTTTGTCAAGGTCTTGTTGAAGTCCTCAGCTAGACCGTTAGCTCGCGGATTATAAACCGAGGAATATCTCCAGTCTATATTATGCTATTGCGCGAAGCGACTGATCTTGTGGCTTCTGTAGGCTGGCCCGTTATCAGAGATGATCCGTCGCGGAGTTCCAAACCGATAAATGACGTGCGACTTGAAGAAATGGAGGATATTCTCCGTCTTTACTTCCCTCAATGGTACTGCTTCTGCCCATTTGGAGAAGTAGTCAGTCGTCGCCAGGATAAAACGATGTCCTCTAGACGATGCTGGTTCGATGGGGCCGACTATGTCAGTTCCGCACATTTCGAACGACCAGCTAGCCACCGTTGGATGTAGTGGATTTGGATGCTGGTGGATGAAGTCCCCATGGATTTGGCATGAGTGGCATTGCTTCACATATTCGAGGCAGTCCTGAATCATCGTGGGCCAGTAGTAACCCATCCGTTTGATCTTCAACTTCATCTTTGGGCCTGCTTGGTGAGAACCATAAAGTCCGTCATGAACTTCCTGAACGACTCTTTTCGCTTCGTCAGGTCCTAGGAATCTCAACCACAGAGAATCAAACGACCTCTTGTACAGAGTATCATTGACGAAGGCGAAAGACAGAGCTCGTTTCATAAGCTGATGTCTTGAAGACGCATCTTCGGGCGTTCGACGGTATTTGAAGTAGTCTATAAAGACTTCTCTCCAATCCTCAGCCTTTTCCCGGTCTTTTATTTGCAGGGTCATCTGTTTAGTCGCTCCCTATTCTTCGGATGATTCCGGAGATATTTCTGCTGGGGTAAGTACCCGACGGCTTTGTACCACGATTCTGACGTCATCGAGGTTCTCGTCAGCCAGTTCTTTAGCGAGCTTGGCTAACGCGTCCGCTTTGCTGTTTTCCGCACGCGATATGTTTTCCAAAGTGTAGGAAGGTATTTGGGTCAACAGTTGTTGCACCTTTTCGCCGTACTTCACCAACTCTGGCTTGCACGTCTGGTAGTCGCCGTTTACTTGACTGACGACCAGTTGGGAGTCTCCGTATATGAGGAGGTTTTCAATTCCCATGTCGATGGCGATCTCGAGGCCTGCTATCAGAGCTTCGTATTTGGCTTCATTGTTAGTCCTCGGCTCTGTTAAGGAGAAGGCGAAGCGTATAATCCCTCCTTGTGGAGTTACGAAGATGAGGCCTACCCCCGATTTGATCATGGGCGTACTTTGTTTGCGCTTCTTCATGGAAGATGCTCCATCGAAATAAAGCTCCCATCGGGTATCGCTCCCATCGATCGCGTCAAACGCATGTTCGTCTGGCAGATCGCAATTCAGAGGAGAATCGGCAGGTATCGGATGCTCAGCGAGGAAGTCGGCGATAGCCTGGCCTTTCACTGCCTTGAGAGGCTGATAGGTTACCGAGAACTCCATCAAGAGCAGGGCCCATTTAGCGAGCCGACCTGTCAATATGGCCTTCGACAATAAATATTTAAGGGGGTCCACCTTCGAAATGAGACGGACTTCATGCGCCAACGCATAGTGCCTGAGCTTTGTTATCGCAAAGATCAATGCCAGGCAGTGTTTTTCAATGGGGGAATAGTTCCTTTCTGCCCCCAGTAGAACCCGACTCAAATAGTAGAGTGCTCTTTCTTTCCCTTAGTCATTCTCTTGCACCCATAATGCGCCTAAAGAACCTTCGAGGGCGGTTGTATAAAGAATAAGGGGGTTTTCCTTAACCGGAGCAGCTAACACAGGCGGATTCTGGAGGTACTTCTTGATTTCATCCAGCGCTTCTTGGCATTTATGATCCCAGACGAACGGAGTCCCTTTCTTCATCAGGTGGCTGTAAGGACAGCACTTGCCTGAAAGGTTGGCTATAAATCGCCGTATGTACGCGAGCTTCCCTTGGAGAGACCGCAGCTGTTTGAGAGTTCTTGGCGGAGGCATTTCTATGATCGCGTTAATCTTTGACGGATCTATCTCAATACCTCGGTGTCGGACGATGAATCCCAGGAATTTGCCTGAGGAAACTCCGAATGCACACTTGAGAGGGTTCATCTTCAAGTTGTATTGTCGAAGGCGTTGAAATATGGTCTTCAGATGTTCTAAATTCTCCTCATATGATTTGCTCTTAACCATGAGGTCTTCAATATAGCATTCGACGATTTCGTGTATAAGGTCATCGAAGATCTTCGTCATGGCTCTCTGATAGGTGGCGCTGGCGTTCTTTAAACCGAAGGGCATCACCTTGTAGCAGAATATACCCAAAGGGGTATGGAAAGCGGTGTGCTTCTGGTCTTCAGGATGCATCTTTATCTGATTATACCCCGATGAGCCGTCCATGAAGGAGAAAACTTCGTGAGTGGACGTATTGTCTATCATCAGCTCGGTGACTGGCACTGGAAAATCGTCCTTCGGGCAAGCTTTATTGAGATCCCGGAAGTCCACGCATATGCGCACTGTCCCATTTTTCTTCATCACCGGGACGATGTTGGCGATCCATTCAGGATATTGAACCTCTTGGATGAAGCCAGAGTCGATTAACTTCTTGACCTCGGCATTGATACTCATCTCAAGCTCGAGCCGCATTCTTCTTGGCGCTTATTTGACTCGCTTGACGTCCGGGGATATCGCCAATTTGTGCACAGCAATTTCTGGATCTAGTCCCGGCATTTCGGAATAGTTCCATGCGAAGCAATCTCTATGCTGTACAAGCACGTCTTTTAACGCGGCTACCCTTTCTTCAGATAGCAGCTCGCTGACGAATGTCGGTCGCGGGTCGTTCGCCATCCCCAACTCAATTTTCTTGAGATTATCTGCAGTGGTATGTATTCCATCCTCCAGCTCTTTCGGTGCTGGTGGAAATTCTGAGATCACCTCATCGTTGTTGTTTTCGAAGCACCATGGAGGGTTGTCCATGTTCTCGGGCTCTTCTTTTTGTCACGACCCGAAAGTACGGAACATGACCGGCACTTAAACTACGAACGTCTCGAGGCGTAAGTAATCTAAGTAAACCGAAAACCCAGAAATCCAAACCAAGAAAATAGTAGAGTGCAGGAAAAACCAAATCAAAGCAAGTAATTTCAATAGCATAAGCCGAATTATGCGGTTTTTAAAACATCAAAAATTTACTGAAAATTTCGGCAGAGTCTCCTTTGTAAATACTGGCCCCCAAACGGGATACAACATGAATAGTATACGAAATCAAGAAAAGGGCATCCCCAAGCGGGAGCTAGCTCTTCGTCAATCGACGGTCACAACCACACAAACAATATGATATACAACGCCAACGGCGAGGATCAAAACTCAAAAGGAAACTCAAAACCACCAGAAATATAACGAGCGACTCTAAGGTCGAAAGAATAACCAACACTGGTCTCTATCTCAAAAAAATACATGTTTGGTTGATGGAACTTCTAGATACAACTGAATAATGATATACAAGATATATAATGGGGGTATGATACAAGTAAACCCACCTACTAGCAAATCACCCGAATGAAACTGAGCCCGCAAGCCGTAATGAAACCTGTATGGCAAATCTGCAAGAAACTGGGGCACAACGGGGGTGAGTTGCCAACTCGTGAATAGAAAAACATCTACGCACAGAAATCGCATAAATAACGCAACCTAGGTCAATGATCATAATATATCCTCAAATATAAGTATAACAGGCAGCCTATAACAATGACTAGGGTAATATCTAACCCGAGTATAATTTCATGTGCCCGTGTCAGTGCCTCAGGTAGCAATATATCATATGAATGAGGTATGAATGCATGAAACAGAATACATGTAAATGAAAAAACTGTTTTCATAAGTTAGTGAGATTTTCTTCGTATTTTTAAACTGAGGTATCATAATGAAATCAGTATCAACAGTGTCTAGCATCGACACAAAACATAAATCTCACTGTCTCGAAATATCAATGTCTCAAGCTCAATATCTAGGGCGCCGTCAGTCCGGACCGGCCCCTACCATCCATCTCCAGACCACGACGGTATCCTCTGGATATCCGACGCGTCGGGTAATATCACCGGTAGGTAGTGCTCCCCAGCCAGGCTCAACGTCAACACCACATTCCTCTTGCCCCGGGGTACCATACCGGGCCCACCATGTACCCGTGACGGTTCCTCCACTCCTCGACACGGATCTCCAAAACCACAGCAAACTCATGGTGGACGACACTTTACATCACTAGAAAACCGCAACATTTTATATTTTAAAAGATCATAAGTTGTAAATTTTGCGGCTTTCCCCGAAATCCAGAAATATCATAAATCTCAAGAAATCATCATAAGTGCATATATCAATGATAATGAACTAGGCATGAACAACTGAATAACAGTATGCATGAAGTGGTAGGTAATAACTACAATGTCTAAAATGGCATATAAGGGAAGTACACTAATATCATGTCAAAACTACCAGCTAACAATCTAAGTCAAGCAATTATATTCTCTAAAGTGTACGTGACATGGCAATTACCGATGAAGATGTGTGTAAGCCGGCAAGTAGGTGTACGTGGTACATACGCATCATCGGCAATGGTGCTGGTGTCCTAACAGCATGATATCAATAATGGAATATGCAGCAAAATAAATATGCGAGGCAGAGCGAATAGCAATAATGTGCGGGAGCTGAATACTAGACACAACGATAACTAATCTGCAATACTCTAATATAAGTTCTACGAATGGTGCCTTTTGAAATAACACGAATCATGGGGTTTTGAAAATAGGGGCTACGGTGTTTTTATGAAAAGATACGTCGTTTTTGAAATATCCGTAGATTCCCTTGAGCTGTCTTTAAAAATGCCCACGATTCGTTAGTTTTTGAAATAGGTAAGAAGTCTAATCTAATCTAACAACTACACTAAACTATACGGCTGAACTAACAAGCTGAACTACAGGTAAGGAAACCGCCTATCATCTGAGTCGATACATATACATACCTGTATATGTATAGTCGGTGATCCCGCCTCGATAATATCATATCCGATACCATATCTATAATCAGGCATCCCAAGTCAAGAGTGCGGATCAATCATCAATATAGCTCGTACGTAAATCCGTCGTACGGCATCCCAATCTGGGTACGGGTCAATATCACATTCATCATACTATTCACCTGGTATCCTCTTTATCAAATACCATGGTCGGGATACTGATCTACGTCTAGTACCATACTGATACCGCCTACGTATGCATGGACGTGTGTGAAACACTACGTCAAGGACCCGCTACAACGTCATGTCGTATCTAAGATACGAACCCTGCTATATCACCGATCTCACGGCCTCAAATCAAATCTCATCGACTCAGCTCAATCCCAAGTATCATCCTCAATCCGTATGTGAACACATAGTCCCATACCCATGTGAACACATAACTATAAAGAATCCCATGAGCACATATCAATAGGAATGTATGCAAGTATGTATGTGTGTATGTGTGTGTAACACTACCCTAGGGTTCGCAACACTAAAGTAATCCAACACACCAATATCCATCCTAAGCATCGTTATTAATCCCAAATAACATATAATAAATGTTGGTGTGTATAAGCATCCGTATACACCACCACGGACTGCGGGGGTGCTATACGCCATCCACCCGACTTCTCCCCGTAGATATAAATCTACTCACCTGAACCTCGCTCGCCGGTGCCGACGTCGCCACGCGCTTGCTTGTCGTCTCGAAGTCCACCTGGGGTACCTACATATCATAACGCACCGTATCGCATAAAAACCCAATTCGAAATCGAAACGTCATAAGAAAACCAAATCGGCACGCGTATCACGCATAGGTCCAACCCTATCGTCCACGCATGCAGGAATAGTCAAACCAACCCTCGATGTCGATGTACGAACGTCAAACCATCGAGAAAATCTAATCACGCTCATTTGCACATTCACGAACACTAATTTTAATATAAACTAGGTTAAAACTCACAAAAACGCCAATTTCACTTAAAAAGTCATTTTTCCGAAAATCTAGCAAGCACAATTCGCCGTTTTTGTACAAAACACGATATTTAAATGAATGTAGCGGCCAATATATTTATTAAATATCTTAAATAAGTCGTATAAACAATTTCCGGAATTTAATCTCATTAATTTCCAAAAATCCTAATATTCTAGTTTACCAAAAATACCCTTTTTAACAATTTCAAAGCAAAATACACAAACTACAATCCAGCTTAGAATTGCATGATCCAAAGCATTAAACCACACTTAATAAAGTTAATGAAGCCAAGAAAAACCTAATCACACTTTTAATCCCAATTATATAACCAATTTCAAAAGCCTAGTTAGCAAATTAGCATAATTAACACAATTTCCTTAAACTAACCATTAACAACTAACTACTAATCTTGTTCTACAATTTTAGTGGCCACAATATTCACCAAATAACTTAATTAGGTCACAAAAATATTAAGTAGATTTTTATTTCATCTAATTACATCTATCCTAAAACCTAGTTTCCAAAATATTTTCATTTGGACAATTACATGTTACAATTGGCAATAAGTAACAAATTTAAGTTGCATAACTTAAGATGCTAAAAAAAACAACCATCACACAACCATGAACACATGATCACAACCTAACTTGATCTCAAACTCTTTCCATTACAAACTAAATCCCAATTAGAGTTGCATTCAAACTTAATTGACTTTAATCAAAGAAACTATACAATAATTAGATTTGGCTTGGGATTTATACCTCACCAAAAACAAGAGACCAAGCTTGAAATCTAGCCTCCCAAAATGGCCTCCAAGCTCCTAGATCCATGCAAGAATAGCTATTGAAAAATGGGTAGGAGTTAGATTTGAGTTTTGGGTTTAATTTTGATGGAAATTTGATGGATTTTGAAGACTTTTTTGATGAGGAAAAGAGAAGGGAAGAAGGAGGAGGGGCTGCAGTTTGAGGGAGGATGGGGCTCGGCCAGCAGGTGGGGGAGGGGTGTTGAGGGTGTGGGTGTGGAAAAGAAAGTCCAAGTCAAGGTAAAATACCCCCCCAAGTCAACACCAACTTCTTCTCTCACTAATCTTTTCTTTTCCTTTCATTTCTATGAAATTCAAGTGGGGACCAAAGAGGGGCTGCTGAATTCAGCCATGGGGATAAGTGAATGGCGGTGTGTGGGTGTGGGTACGGGTGTAGGGTGATGAAAAATGATAAATACAATACCCCAAACATCCATTTACGCTAAAAAAAAGCTTTTTTTCTTCAATAATTTCTAAACCGTTTTGGCAAATAATTTCGTTCCAAAAACCACATGATAAAATTTTATTTATTTATGATGCACAAAATTTGTTTCAACTCATTCCAATTTGTAATTTTCCCTAATTAAATGTATTGGTGACGGCTTAAATAATAATAAAATAATATTTTTTTTTCAGAAAATTTGAAATTTCACCAGCGGCTCAATAAACACCAAATAATAGCAATTACATAGCTAGAATATGTATATTTAAGTTTTATAATAGGATATTTGTATTTTGACTTTTTACAGAAAACCCCCTTATTTTACCGATTTTTTCGAAATTTCACCGAAACGATTTTCAAAACGTTACACTTTTGATATTGTTATCATGTGACCAGTACGGGCTCGCTTCGAAGACGGATGTGAATCTGGTTCTGCTTCTGTGGCGGCGTCACCCTCCAGCTGTCAGACAGAGCGAACTTGCCGAGCTGATACTGATCTTCAACCCAGTTCTTGAAGGTGAAGCAGCCTTCGAGAGGATGCTCTATTACTCGGTGATAAGAGCAATAGTTCGGGTGTGAGATTTCACCTGCCTGTTCGGGGTGCTTGGACTCCGGCAGTGTAAGCATCTGGTATTTTATAGCTCGGTCAAGTATCTTCTTCGTCTTGTCCCGAGGAAACGAGTACGCTCAACCTATTTTCTTCATAAGGGACAGATCTGGACTGCTTGATTCCCTCTTGTGTGGCTATCGAGCGCCTTTTTCGCTTTTCAACTTGTTTCTTCCTCTAGCCTTTTTTATAACAGGTTGGCAGGGAGCGGCACTTTCATCTTTCACGGCCTGTTGGAGGAGGCGTTGCGTTTTGGCTTTCTCGTAGATGGCCATTTCGCGGTTGTGGTCGTCTCGGACTTTTTGACCAGCTTCCCTTATAAGCTTGTCCATTTGTTCTTCGAACGACGGACTGGGCACTTTTGCATCAGGAACTTTTACTGGTTCAGGATTAGCGTCCTCCCATTGAGCATCCGCTTCTTCATTGAAGCCATGCACGACGTAGCAATCATGGAGTAGCTCTCGTTTCTTGGACCGAATGTAACCAAGCCCGATTGTTTCCATTCTCCCATTATGCAACTTATGTTGAGCCCCGGGAACGTTCCAGACCCTATCATAGAACTTGGCTTTTCGAGCGGTCTGTTTAAAGGGTATCCCCTGGCATTCAGCAGCCTCTTCAAGCCTTCTGTATAATATCTGGGTAGACGGATGGGCTGAAGCCTGTCAAGCGTAGGATTCGCACCGTGCCAGGTTTCTTTCTCCACTTTGGTTTCTTCAGAGCGGTAGAATAGAATTGCCTTTTCACCTTCTCGCCTAGGAGGGACATAGAACGTCCGCAGCTCCTCTACACTGTAGGTATCGAGCGCATCCAGTTCTTTATGATGTTTAAGTGGAACCATGGCGACTTGTAGACTTTGCTCTTCGTCAGCGGACATTTGTATTGAAGGCCGACAGAGAATACAGCATGGACCTCATCTTCTGAGTCACTACCAAAGATCAACGTAGGAGCGGATGGTCCTGGCTTATTGTATTGGGGCGGACCCGAATAAACTATCTCCTCTTCCTCCTCGGTATCACTCCCGAAGACAGGGATGGTGGCGTTAGTTTTGTTCTCCGGCTTATGACACCTTTCCGTGTCCTCGAAATCCGGTAAGAAGTATTTGGCATCTTCATATTTGTTGACTTTGTTCACGAAAAACGGATTCAGTTCTCCCATCACGGTATACTCGAGACCATCCCTAAAATATTTCATACACTGATGCTGTGTAGAAGGGATGATGTTGTACTCGTGTAACCATGGTCGGTCGAGCAGAGCATTGTAGCATGTCTTGGCGTCTATGACGTGGAACTTAATGTCCGTGACGAGTAGCCCAAAGCGTAGCGTCAGTATCACAGATCCAAGAGTTCGTGATGATTGAGAGTCGAACCCGAAGATGGTGATCTTATCCCGAGCGAGATGCTGGACGCTCATGCAGATTTCCTTTAACACCCGCACGTTGAGAAGATTAACGGAAGACCCATTGTCAACCAAGATTTTACCTATCTTTATATCATGGCAATATCCTGAGACATAGAGGGGGCGATTGTGTTCGCATGTCCCCAGGAGAAGGTCTTCATCGCCAAAAGTGACATCGGCTGTGTGCACTTCCTCCAATTCATCCTTCATCTTTTCTTCGATGAGAAAAGCTTGGAATTGCTCCGGCTCCTGTAGTGCCTTGATTAACGAATCCCTTGCCTCTTTTGATAGTAAAAGGGCATCAAGAATGCTGAGCTGCGAGGGTAGCTTCCTCAGATGCGCTAGAACGTTATAATCCACTTTATTTTTCTTCAGCGGGTCCTTGGCGGCTAGCTCTTCCATGACTTGGTCATCTAGGGCGATATCCTCAGAGACCTTTTCTTTCCCTTTATCTTTCTTGTTTGAGGGTCCGAGATTCTTTTCAGGTAGCGTACGATTACGCAGCCGGATATTTTCGCAGACCTTCGGCTCTTCTTCTTTTCCCGAGGTGGACTCTTTAAAGAGGGGGCTAAGAGCCATTTCCTCGTCAGAGTCACTCCTGAATGTGAGCACTTGCGATCCCCCGACGTTAACCAAGCGACAATCGCCGGTATTTTTGTTAAGCCCCTCGGTCGTATTTTTCCGCTCCCGGCGAGTTTTGCGCTTTTCCCGCTTAAAATGTTGTCGGTGAGCAACATATCCCTGCCACCATTTATTGAAAGCTTTGCACTCTTTGGTGGGGTGCGAAATCTTTCGATGATACAAGCAGTAGGCGGGGTGCATTTCCGCTTCACCAGTAATGTTTCCTTCAGAGGATGGTAGCTTCATACCCATTGATATGGCCTTGGCAAACCTTTTCCTCGTCTTGAATTTGCTTTTATCTGCGGTGGACGTATTTTGCCCCATTCGGAGTGCTTCAACTCTACCGTTAGTCGCCGACGTTTGGCCCTTTCAAATATAGCCGCCTCGCATTCCCGATCCGCTTTACTCTTCAACAGAGCTTCATTGAGGAATGCGTCAATTATTTCATCCGATGGCCCCAGAATTTCCGGTTTAGGATCTGCCCCCAGCTTCTCGGTGCAAGGAGTTTCCTCATCATCTGTAAATGAGTGGGAGATCATATGACAGCTCGCCACGTATTCCTCGGATTCATCCGATGAACTTTCTCCCTCATCTTCTTTTTGAAAGATGTGATTAAGGAACTCCTGGAGTATGATGGGAGTCCGTGCTTTCTGGTTGTATTCTTCCAGCGTGTCAATTTGCTTTTGTAAGTCCGTGCGCTTGCCGCCAGGCTTCACGGGCTTCTTGGATTTCTTCTTCTTCTTCTTCGAATATTTTGACGGCTGGTTGTGAGTGCTCTGGCCACCACCATCGGTCTTTGGAGTTGGACGCGGCTTCAACATCCCTTCAATGATCTGAGGTTCCAACGGGTTCTTCCACTTGATCGCTGGGCATGTTTGAAGATCGTTCAACATCCTCTTTGTTTTAGCTGATAGTATAACCTCCCAAGGAGCTTCTTCAATGAGAGAGCACGTTTCCCCCGGCGTATTCACCCTGTTAGGGGTGTGAGGCTGCGGCGGATTCACCTTCCATCTTTCAGAAAATACGAACTTGCCATGTTGGTACTGGTCTTCAATCCAATTTTTGAAGACGTGGCAATCTTCGATCGGATGACCCAGTACTCGGTGGTAAGGACAGTAGTTGGGATCATTGACATCATTTGGCTGCGACGGACGTCTTGGATCCGGCAGATTTATGAGTCGGTTGCGCAATGCTAGCTCAAACAGTCTTCTCGTTTTATCTCGGGGAAATGAGTAAGGACGTCCTAGCCTCTCCTCAAGTGGTACGCGCGGACGCATATTATTTTGTCGGACAACCGTCTTCAAGTTGCTCGGCTGTTGTTGAGCATTGGCGACAACGATCGCTTTTCCCTTCCCCTTCTCGTTTCGAGAGTCCGGCTTTGGAGGGGGCGGTCTATGGCCCATCTGATCCATTTGAGCTAGCTTGTCGATCAGGGCCTGGAAGGTAGTCGGCTTGAAGAACATCAAGAATTGTGATATGGTCGCCTGCGGATCGAGGGTTCCCACAAACATGCCTACTGCCGGAGCCTCTTCAATGCGTTGTTCGCATTTTGACCATAGGTTCCTCCACCGTATCGCGTATTGGACCCATGTCTCTCCTGGCTTCACCCTGGCATTAATCAACGCCGTTATCGGGGCGCGTTCGCCGGCGCTTGCGAATCGCTGGGTAAACAGCAGCTCCATCTCCGCAAATATTTTGATAGAGTCATTTGGGAGCTCGGAGTACCACTCGAATGCTGTATCCGATAAGCTACCAACGAACTGGCGAAGCAACAATTTATCATCACCGCCGGTGTTGCCGCAAAGTGCCCTGAACTGGGCAACATGCTGGTGGGGATTGCCAGTCCCCTTATACACATGGAATTTCAGTATTGTATAGCCCGGCGGGTACTTGATCTGATCGTACCAGCTTGGATGCGGTTGCCCCGTCTTCATAACTTGGCTGGCTGCCTCAGTCGCCTGATGAACTCGTATCTGCTGAGCTATATATTCGTCCAAGTCAGCTTTGGAGATTGTCTCCTCCTTGGCTGTTGACAGAGCCGGTGGAGGATTTGACGTTTCTCCCCTGTCGTCTTCAAGGACGATCGGAGGATCTTCAGCAGGAGGATCTTGTTATATCATCATACCCACCATGTCTTGAAACAGAAGGGCTATTCGCTTTATGTTGGCTACTTGTTCCGCAGCCTCTTTGTCCTTCTTCTCCAATATCCTGCGAAGGAATTCAGCGTCAGTTTCTTGCTCCTGTCGCTGATCAGAGGATGCTTCAGGGCTTTCTTTTGGCCTAGTGAGTGCGTCCATCACGTTCATCATTGCTTGGAGCTTCTGCTGTTGCTCCGGAGCTTTGGTCACTGACCGTGTAAGCGGTCTATGACCTGTAGATGTACGGCTGTCCTCTTTACCGGACGCCATGTAGACAGTATGGACTACAATGCCCCCGGACTTAGGGCGCTTGGGCTCACCGCCTTTGGCATTTGCCGCAGGCGTGGGGACCTTCTCCGGCATTCTTCTTTTGTGGGCTGTTGAAGTTAAGGGGGCCGTTGCAGCGGGCACCCTAGCGGTTGTCGTCCTTTGCTGTTTGTTAGGACGGTTCTTTTCTTCCTGCACTTTCGCCCTTTTCTGCCGGCGAGAGTGATCTTGGTCGATTACAGAATCTTGAACCCTCCGCCAGACTTTATAATTTTTGGAGGACAGCCGTTGAGGGGGCTGTTCCAGCTTAGTTTCTGTAACTCTCTCCGCAGGTGGAGGAGATCTTTTTAGCGTAGCAGTCGGAGAGTTCATACGTACCCTCCTTAGTGGTTCAAAGATGTTCCCAATTGGAACAACAGCATTAACTTCCACCACTGGAGCTGGTGGAGTTAGCCCTGAGGGGGAGTTGCCCCCGGCCTTTCTTACTCAACGCCAGTGGCGACGTCGAGCATGTCGAGCTGTCGGGACTGGCTCGGCGATATGGATAGTTTCGTCTTGCCCCCTGTCTGGCTGATGTTAGTGTATATGCCCTAGAGGCCATTACTGTATCATACTAGTTTGTATATTACTTAATGGATGCTTGGGATATTCACCTTGTATATACAATCTTGCTCAAAATAGTAGTATGCTACTTGGTTTGTCTCTACTTCAATGTGTACTTGTGTTTATTTTACTATATCACTTATACGCATTAGTGGAGCCCTTAGGATCTTTGCTTGATTACCAGCGTTGTGATGGCAGTCACACTAGTGGGGGCTGGGTAATCTATAAGCACATCCTTATACAGGTCCCTAGTCGCAGGACTATCGAGACAGGGCATCGATACTCCGGAGTAGACTAGCGTATGCGCTTCTCATCCCAGTGTGGGAGATGGTCTGTCCCACAGCCATCAGTACGTCGTACTGGAGATAGTATACGGGTGCTCGTTGGGTTACGAGTACACTGGACAGGACTCGTCGGGAACTGACAGGTTGGTATTATACCTATCGTCAGTCGTCAGTTCCCAGGTGACATGAGTACAGCTTAGTCCGCTGACTTGACACTGGCACTTCGCCTCGAGTGTGTTCCCACTGCACTTTGATCACTACCCTACCACGGCTCAAAGGAGTCGTGCAAACAGGTGGTGGTTGGGTGCAGTCCCGAAGCACTTGGAGGCAGTGACGGTTAGACAGGATTCGTCTCTCCCGGTATTGGGGGTTGACATCGCACTGTGTCTAGGAGAGCCATTACACGAGTAGTCCCTGGCCAGGGCAAACGAGATATACTGGTAGGTTTCCAGTGTTATCTCAGGGTGTTTTGGGCTTCGCTCCGGCACGACTTGTACCGCTATTGGGGGACTGACGTTTACCGCCCCCTAGGCCCGCCATGCGATGTATCAGACGAACAGACCGGACTGTACGGAGAATGTCACATTCAGACTCAGTAGGAGTTCAGATGGGGTTTCACCTCGTCAGCCTTCTTGTCGGCATCTACCTGGGGACCGTTACGCACAGCTAGTGCCGCTTGCGGTCTGTGGTTAAACCCACTGCCAGCGTAGTGTCGAGTCTTTAGAGTCCCACACAGAGGGTATTCGCCTCTGGGCAAAACAGAGTAGAGGTCGCATGGTTTTGCGACAGGGTTCGTTCTCATCCGCGCACTTGTGCACGTTTGGAGTCCGGACGGATTATACTGGCAGGCTCTGGTTTGAGCCAGATACTGGTATATGTTTTGGGGGTTGCTTTTATATCTTGGTATTCTTGTTTTTCGGAACGAGAATGCAGGTGTGTATGCACAGTTGCTTGAGGCGGAGAATGAGGTTTTTCATTAGGGTTTCGGAACGGGTGCGTATGCACAATTGACAGTCTTCATTTTCCAAACCCTAATGGATTTATATATTATCTATTAATAATAATAATTAAATGAGAATTATGTTATGGTTGTTTTTGTTGACTTGTTGACCTTGGTTGACTTGTTGACCATTGACCACTTTCATGCCTTGAAAGTCTTCCTTGATTCATGCTTACTTTTCATTAAATGAAGCATGGTTGTGGTCATTCAAAATACTACCATCAACTATTCTCATTTTCAATTATTATCATTTAGATAATTCATTTCTTTTTGCAATATGGTTGCAAGAAAGAAATAATTGAGCTCATTCTATCATAACCTCTCTCTCTCCTCATTTTCATCTTCTTCTTCCTCTTGAAAAGAGAAACCTTCTCATGTGTTGAGAATCATTCTCTTTTGATAGAAAAGCAAACCCTAATCTCTCTCTACTCATTCTAGGATGAAGGTTTAGCAAACCGGAAACCCTAGTTCACTCAAAGATCGAGGAAGAGCCCAAAGTCGAACCTTCGAGGTGGATCCATCTTCGACGGGAGAAGGCGACGTAAAGAGAACCATCAACCTCTACAAGGTTTGAAGAAGAAGGAGTTCAAGTTTAGGTATAACCATCTTCCATAGTAGCTAAATCTCTTTAGCTAGAATACTAGTTTTAGTTTAGACAACGATCCCGACATAGTTTAGTCCATGTTGCCTCTTGCGATAAAAATTCGTTTTTTATACCGTTTCCGCCTTCCCGTAAGCACCGGGGGTCGCAATATGGACTTACAGTGGTATCAGAGCCTAACTAAACTTAAACTAGCTTGGTAGTGAAGTGTAACGAAGTTCGAAACCGCAAAAACCCAAAAACCGTATTTTTCAAAAACCTGAGTTTCTGTTGAAATTTTTTTGGCTCAAAATGAAAAAATTTATATTTGTAAAATCATCTCAGGGTTTTCTAAAAACACACATGAAAAACGATCCTGTTTGGAGCTCAAAGCGCCGCGCATCCGCGGCACGAGGTAGGCTCGTGCCGCGGAACCGCCGCGCTTTGTCGTCTTCTGCGCCTCGTTTTTCGTGCAGTGTCTGTAGGTTTTGGTTTTGGGATTTTTGAGATATATTATATGTACCCAGATTTTCCAGAAAAGAAATTTCCTTTTGGGGTCCTATAATTCCGTATTTTTCCGAACTTCATTACACTTTGGCTATATTGGTTATATCTGTGATGTTTGCATGTATTGAACGTCGGCTAATCGCTATAAGTCGATTAGTCGGGGTTATACATGATCTGTAATGTGCTGGAATGTGTATATGAATGTGTTGGACTGTCGCGGGTGAATAGCCGGGTTTGGGTGTGAGATGAGCTTTTGTTTTTCTTTCATTCATTTGTAAATGTAAATTGATGTAATTATATTATTTGTTTGGCCGCACAACCGGGTCGGGGTTGTAGCCGTCATTGTATAATTCTTTTTACTGTTTTTGCTCCTAGGATAGACCCATGGTGGGGTGCACAAACTACCGGGAACTTGGCGGGTAGTTTGCCGCACCCGTAGGGGTCTTGGGTGGGGTATTTGCTATTCACCGCGACCGTGTTATCCGCTTTTCGTTTCAGGCTCGAAAGAAATGCGGATTGCTAGTATATCCAATGTATTCATCTGTGATCTGTAATGTCTATCATTGCTTTCTATTTAGGCGTTGCTTATGTTTTACAGCCGCGCTAGCCCAGCCCCCGCTCTGTCGTTAGTTAAGTAACCTAACGGGTGATGACGGGGCCCCGTGGCGAATGCATATGGCATAAGCGTACGTCATATTTTGGTTGTTTTCTGCAATGGTAGGAATTAAATGATGGGACGCATTAAAAGAACTAATGCAAGAATATCACGCATTAAAAGAACTAATGCAAGATAATAAACCAAGTTTAAGTCGATGGAACACTTTCGAAAAACCACTCGGTTCTTTTCAAAACCAACTTTTAAATGCGGAGCTTGAGCCACTCCTTCTAAAAGCTATCTCGTTCCATCGATTATATCAAGTTCACTACGTTCACGGTTTCACCAAAACCATTCGTAGCCCTCCGTCGTTTCATATGAATATTCAACGGTATTCAAGCTGTGTTTGTTGGCCTTAGTCAAGGCACAGTGTTTGGTAGCTGGTGGGTATTCATATGTTGCATAGATAGAATGCGTTGGTTTGGGACAGTCGTATTGCCTTGTTGGCCATAGTCAAGGGTAGATACGGGTGGATTCAAATTAACCTGGATAACGACGGGTAGAACTTGACATGTGACTTATGATTTGTTGGCCTTAGTCAAGGTCATAAGAGCATGGGGCAAAAATCCACATCGGGAGTTTCATAAGCACTGAAACTTGCTAGATTTGCATACCATTTGGAGTGTGGTGATTCTGGTAGGATTCCTTCAGTTTCGTCACGCGATGATATTTGGATCCCGATCCTACTGTGAGTATATGCTACTCCTCGGGAAATTTCTCACTAGACGATCAATGCTATAAACCTAGTAGGTGCCTAGAAAGGTGTTAGCGGGGCTACGCCCCCAGGGAAAAGAGGTTCTTAAATTAAGGAACTTCGCGAAAGCGTTGGAAAACCTCCCTCGAAGTACCGACACTGGCCTGGCTGAACGGTTAAGCAAGTATTGCGCGGTGGGATTGATCCCGGCTAATTCTTCCTTTGTGGTTTGAGGAGGGATTCGAGAGACAGTGGGAGCCATCCTGTTTAGACAAATTAAAAACCATTCTAAACTTGCAAGAGCATCGTGCTAAAGTGTTTCTTCTCTCCCCCCTGCAGCGACCAAATCGAAATGACTGGACTTAAGTTGATTCTAGATAAAAACATATTGACAGGGCCAAACTACAAAGATTGGCTCAGGAATGTCAAGTTGGCAATCACTTACGACAAGCTGGGGTATCTTCTTACCACCAAAGCTCCCCCCATCCCAGGTCCCACCTCCAGCGTCGCGGATAAGGAAATCCGTAAGACTTGGGAGATTGACAGCGCGAAGGCCAGGTGCCTCGTACTTGCCTCGATGGACAACGAACATCAGAGGAGGCACGAGAATATGGATTTGGAATCCATATTTCTTTATACAAAAGAACTGTATGGAGAGCAGTCTCGTATCGCTAGATACGAAGTGTCGAAGAAGTTGTTTTCGACAAAGTTGGCCGTCGGATCATCGGTAGCGGACCACGTGCTTAAGATGATTGGCTACACTGAGGAGCTCGCGGAACTTGGGACCACGTTGGACAGTGAACTCTACACGGATATAATCCTCCAGTCCCTTCCATCCACTTACGCCCAGTTCATACTGAATTTCAACTTGCAAGAAAAGGAAGTTGAACTTTCAGAACTCCTCAACCTGCTGAGGAGCGCAGAGGGCACCCTACAGAAGGGTAGGGAAACACCCGCTTTGTTTGTAGGAGGATCTTCTTCCTCTAGGTCCAAGGCGAAAGCCAAGGGAAAGAGGAAGAAAGCCCCCGCCAAACCAAGAGGCGGTGTTAGTAAAGTGGGTACGAAGGGAAAGGAAAAGGCAACAAAGATTGCGGGGAAGCTTGTTGGAAAAGAGGAATGCTTCTATTGTCATAAGAGTGGACACTGGAAGAAAGATTGCAGGGCTTGGAAGGCCAAGACACAGGAACTGAAGCAGGTTGCGGCTTCAGCTTCAGGTGTGTATGTTATTGAAAACTGTCTTTCTATAAACTCTACTTCCTGGGTATTGGATACCGGATCAGGATCTCATATCTGTAATTCTTTGCAGGCGTTGAGAAACCGTAGGTTTTTGAAGGAAGGTGACATGACCCTCAGAGTTGCGAACGGAGCTAGCATGGATGCTAAAGCCGTGGGGGACTATCACCTGGGAATGTCAGATGGGCATGTTTTGGTTTTGCGTAATTGTTTTTTTGTACCCAACGCAACTTGTAATATCATTTCTGTATCTTTGGTTTCTAAAGAAGGTTATGAATTTGCGTTTGTAAGTAATGTTGTAAACATTCACCTTAATCAAGTTCTGATTGGGTCAGGTACACTGAGCAATGGTATATACGTATTGAACCAACCACAGATTTTCAATGTCCAGAATACACACAAAAGAAAGTCTCCAGATATCAATCAGGCTTTCTTATGGCATTGTAGACTGGGTCACATCAATGAGACACGGTTGACTAAGTTACATAAAGAAGGATACTTGGATCCGTTCGAGTATCAGTCTTATGCCACTTGTGAATCTTGTCTCATGGGAAAGATGACAAAGACTCCGTTCACTGGACACGGAGAAAGAGCTAGCGAGCTCTTGGGACTCGTACACAGCGACGTGTGCGGTCCAATGTCTACACATGCGCGAAGCGGTTATTCATACTTCATCACTTTCACAGACGATTTCTCTAGGTATGGACATGTCTTCTTAATGAAGCACAAATCCGAGGCCTTTGAGAAATTTCGGGATTACAAGAATGAAGTTGAAAAACAAACAGGCAAAAGTATTAAGATTCTAAGATCGGATCGAGGTGGAGAATACTTAAGTGCCGAGTTCCTGGACTATTTAAAAGAGAATGGAATTCTCTCTCAGCGTACTCCTCCATACACTCCGCAACATAACGGTGTATCGGAAAGGAGGAATCGAACCCTATTGGATATGGTTCGTTCCATGATGAGTAAGGCTGAGTTACCGCGATCTTTCTGGGGTTATGCACTGGAAACAGCTGCACATCTCTTGAACCAAGTTCCTACTAAGACAGTGCCTACCACACCATATCAGATGTGGAGTGGGAAGAAACCCTGTCTTAAATCCTTTAAGACATGGGGATGTCCGGCTTTTGTTAAAAAGCAGCATGCGGACAAGCTCGAGGCACGCTCGGTACAGTGCAAGTTTGTGGGATACCCAAAGAACTCCAAGGGGTATCTTTTCTACTACGCAGAGGAACAAAAAGTTCTTGTTTCTCGTCATGCCTACTTCTTGGAAACTGAGTTTTTGGAAAATCAGATAAGTGGGAGCGCAGTAGAACTGGAAGAAGTTCCAGAACCACAAACCATTACTGAAATCTTAGAGGAACCAGAGGGTTCGAAAGAACAGGACATTCCTATGCCGCTCCGCAGGAGTAGTAGGCAGTCTCATCCGCCCGAGAGATACTACGGTTTTCTCATAGACGGGGATCGAGAGGATTGCATCATAGATTATGATGAGCCTACTAGCTTCCAGCAGGCCGTTCAGAGCGTTGACTCGGTAAAATGGCTGGATGCAATGCGGACCGAAATGGAGTCCATGTACACCAACAAAGTATGGACGTTGGACATTGCTCCAGACGGAGTAAAACCCGTAGGATGCAAGTGGATCTTCAAAAGGAAGATTGGTGTAGATGGACAGGTTGAGACCTATAAAGCTAGACTTGTAGCAAAGGGTTTCCGTCAAAGACCTGGCTTGGACTATGACGAAACCTTTTCTCCAGTGGCTATGCTGAAATCCATTCGGATCCTTCTTGCCATTGCTGCCTTCCACGATTATGAGATTTGGCAGATGGACGTAAAGACCGCTTTTCTAAATGGAAATTTAGAGGAGTGTGTCTATATGGATCAGCCAGAGGGTTTCATTCAGAGTGGGAGCAGCGGAAAGGTGTGCAAGTTGCTTAAGTCCATCTATGGACTAAAGCAGGCATCGCGGAGTTGGAACATCTGTTTTGATGAGACAGTCAAGGAATTTGACTTTATCAAAAATCCAGATGAACCATGCATCTATAGTAGATTTGTAGCGAGAACTGTAGTATTCCTCGTTTTATACGTGGATGACATTCTCTTAATAGGAAATGACATTCCTATGCTACAATCTGTTAAGGGGTTCTTGTCACACAGGTTCTCCATGAAAGACCTGGGTGATGCCTCATACATCCTGGGGATCCGGATCCATCGTGATAGATCCAAGAGGATATTAGGACTCTCTCAGTCCAGGTACATCGACACCATAGTGAAGAGATTCAGTATGGAAGATTCCAAGCGCGGTAACCTACCGGCTTGTCACGGGATCACCCTCTCTAAAGAGATGTCTCCCAAGACTGATTTGGAGAGGGATCGCATGTCTATTATACCCTACGCTTCTGCGGTAGGCTCTATAATGTATGCGATGTTGTGTACCAGACCGGATGTAGCTTATGCACTGAGTGTGGTAAGCCGGTATCAGTCAAACCCTGGGGAGAAACATTGGATAGCGGTAAAGAACATTCTCAAGTACCTGAGGAGGACTAAGGAGATGTTCTTGGTGTATGGCGGAAAAGACCTCCAGATTGAGGCCTTTGCTGACTCCAGCTTCCAGAGTGACAAGGATGATTCCAAGTCCATGTCGGGTTTTGTCTTTACCCTCAATGGAGGGGCGGTGTGTTGGAAGAGTTCCAAACAGGAAACCGTTGCAGACTCGACTATGGAAGCGGAATACATCGCTGCATCTGATGCCGCAAAAGAAGCTGTCTGGATAAGGAAGTTCTTAAAAGAACTTCAGGTGGTTCCGTCCATTGTTGACCCAGTACCTCTGTATTGCGACAACAACGGGGCTATAGCTTTAGCAAAGGAACCCAGGTCCCATCAGAGATCCAGGCACATCTTGAGGCGGTATCACCTGATCAGGGAGATCGTGGATCGCAAGGAGATCGAGGTTCGGAGGGTTGCTTCAGAAGAGAACACTGCAGATCCATTCACCAAGGCCCTACCCCAGACTCAGTTCGAGCGGCTGATCGAGATGATAGGTCTTCGATACGCCAGTACATGGCCTTAGTGCAAGTGGGAGATTGTTAGTGTATATGCCCTAGAGGCCATTACTGTATCATACTAGTTTGTATATTACTTAATGGATGCTTGGGATATTCACCTTGTATATACAATCTTGCTCAAAATAGTAGTATGCTACTTGGTTTGTCTCTACTTCAATGTGTACTTGTGTTTATTTTACTATATCACTTATACGCATTAGTGGAGCCCTTAGGATCTTTGCTTGATTACCAGCGTTGTGATGGCAGTCACACTAGTGGGGGCTGGGTAATCTATAAGCACATCCTTATACAGGTCCCTAGTCGCAGGACTATCGAGACAGGGCATCGATACTCCGGAGTAGACTAGCGTATGCGCTTCTCATCCCAGTGTGGGAGATGGTCTGTCCCACAGCCATCAGTACGTCGTACTGGAGATAGTATACGGGTGCTCGTTGGGTTACGAGTACACTGGACAGGACTCGTCGGGAACTGACAGGTTGGTATTATACCTATCGTCAGTCGTCAGTTCCCAGGTGACATGAGTACAGCTTAGTCCGCTGACTTGACACTGGCACTTCGCCTCGAGTGTGTTCCCACTGCACTTTGATCACTACCCTACCACGGCTCAAAGGAGTCGTGCAAACAGGTGGTGGTTGGGTGCAGTCCCGAAGCACTTGGAGGCAGTGACGGTTAGACAGGATTCGTCTCTCCCGGTATTGGGGGTTGACATCGCGCTGTGTCTAGGAGAGCCATTACACGAGTAGTCCCTGGCCAGGGCAAACGAGATATACTGGTAGGTTTCCAGTGTTATCTCAGGGTGTTTTGGGCTTCGCTCCGGCACGACTTGTACCGCTATTGGGGGACTGACGTTTACCGCCCCCTAGGCCCGCCATGCGATGTATCAGACGAACAGACCGGACTGTACGGAGAATGTCACATTCAGACTCAGTAGGAGTTCAGATGGGGTTTCACCTCGTCAGCCTTCTTGTCGGCATCTACCTGGGGACCGTTACGCACAGCTAGTGCCGCTTGCGGTCTGTGGTTAAACCCACTGCCAGCGTAGTGTCGAGTCTTTAGAGTCCCACACAGAGGGTATTCGCCTCTGGGCAAAACAGAGTAGAGGTCGCATGGTTTTGCGACAGGGTTCGTTCTCATCCGCGCACTTGTGCACGTTTGGAGTCCGGACGGATTATACTGGCAGGCTCTGGTTTGAGCCAGATACTGGTATATGTTTTGGGGGTTGCTTTTATATCTTGGTATTCTTGTTTTTCGGAACGAGAATGCAGGTGTGTATGCACAGTTGCTTGAGGCGGAGAATGAGGTTTTTCATTAGGGTTTCGGAACGGGTGCGTATGCACAATTGACAGTCTTCATTTTCCAAACCCTAATGGATTTATATATTATCTATTAATAATAATAATTAAATGAGAATTATGTTATGGTTGTTTTTGTTGACTTGTTGACCTTGGTTGACTTGTTGACCATTGACCACTTTCATGCCTTGAAAGTCTTCCTTGATTCATGCTTACTTTTCATTAAATGAAGCATGGTTGTGGTCATTCAAAATACTACCATCAACTATTCTCATTTTCAATTATTATCATTTAGATAATTCATTTCTTTTTGCAATATGGTTGCAAGAAAGAAATAATTGAGCTCATTCTATCATAACCTCTCTCTCTCCTCATTTTCATCTTCTTCTTCCTCTTGAAAAGAGAAACCTTCTCATGTGTTGAGAATCATTCTCTTTTGATAGAAAAGCAAACCCTAATCTCTCTCTACTCATTCTAGGATGAAGGTTTAGCAAACCGGAAACCCTAGTTCACTCAAAGATCGAGGAAGAGCCCAAAGTCGAACCTTCGAGGTGGATCCATCTTCGACGGGAGAAGGCGACGTAAAGAGAACCATCAACCTCTACAAGGTTTGAAGAAGAAGGAGTTCAAGTTTAGGTATAACCATCTTCCATAGTAGCTAAATCTCTTTAGCTAGAATACTAGTTTTAGTTTAGACAACGATCCCGACATAGTTTAGTCCATGTTGCCTCTTGCGATAAAAATTCGTTTTTTATACCGTTTCCGCCTTCCCGTAAGCACCGGGGGTCGCAATATGGACTTACAGCTGAGGCGCTGCCGGTGCCAGCCTCTTAAAGACTGATGTTGTCTTTTGAGTGGCGATATTTAATCTGTCAAAGACAGACCCTCGAGTAGGAGCAGGAGCCGGGATAGTCAGCCTTGAAAAGACTGACTCCTTAACAGGAGAAGCGGCCTTGACGACTTCAGGAGCAGAGGTAGCTGTCTTCCTCGGGATGGTCATTTCAGGGTTCATGGTCTTCTTGGCAGGCCCAGCGGAGTTTTGGTTCATCCTGGTAAAGACAGAGGCTGCCGGCTTGATATTGGACGACCCGTTGAAAGGGGCCGTTGTAGCAGTGAGCCGATCGAAGACCGACTTCTTGTGCGCTTCCAGTGCGGGCACTGGAATAGTGAAGCTTGCAGGCAGGAGCATGGTCCCGAAAAACAGACCGGTGGTGGCCTGGGTCACCTGTTCCACCGGCATGGCAAGAATGGAGGACGCTTGAGGCCCATAGGCTACAGCTCCAGGTGAGGCGAAGCGTCGGTTGCATTGGCACTTTGAACAGCTCGAGCAGTTAGAGGCCATTGATGCTTGATTTCTGCGCCAGGCAAAAGACCAAATCTTAGTAACTTGAAACCCAAAGGCAACCATTAACAAACCGTGATTCGTTCGCGAAGACGACACACGAAGTGTGGAGTGGAAAGAGGAAAAGGTCCCACCGGGCGTGCCAGAATCTGTTCCCCTCCGAATGGCGGCCAAGACGCGATAGACGTCTTGCCTGAGATTCGGGGCAGATGCTATTTGGTTTTATCCGTCTACCTCTCCGAAGATGCCAAGTCGATTTATGGCACCGTGTATCGGAGGTTTAGACGGATGTGGTCGATGTAGCAGACTTCGTCAGATTCCCCCTCGCTTGAAGGGTTTTTGATTGTGGGGACGCTCTTCGCTGCAGGCGCAAGCCCCTGCAGTTAATTACGCTACCGCATCGCGGTAACCACTTTCTCCTTCTCCAGAATTCACTTCGTGTCGTGTATGTTTGTTTTGTTTGTGGTTGCCCGTGGATTGTATACGGAGACCGAGTTATGCCGTCGCCCGTAGGACGTGGATTAGTCCAAATCCGTATTTACTTAGATTTGGGTTTGGTGTTTTGGTTTAAGGATACGCTAACCATATTGAGGCTAAGATCAACTTAAACGTTCATTAAGGATACGCTAGTCTGATTTGAGACTAAGATCAACTTAGCGGAAAGAGCATTTAGGGGCTCTATTGTTCCAGTTTAGGGACGTAGTGGTCCATTTAATATATGGCCGTCGGGACCCGTCACCACTCTGACGACGTTGAAGGATTACAACGACAAATATCGGAGGAGTTCAGAGATGTACCCTTGAACCAAAGTTAGTTGGGGAATATGTAGTCCGATTGAATGTTTAAGGATACGTTAGCCATGTTTGAGGCTAAGATCAACTTAAACGGGGTCGTTTAGATCCGACAAAAGAGCGTTTGGGGGGCTCTATTGTTCCAGTTTAGGGACGTAGTGGTCCATAGGTAGTTTAAGGACATTGCGGTCTATTGCCAGTTTAGGGACATGGTGGTCCGTTTCCAGTTTAGGGACAATTGTTCCCATTTTAGGGACGGATGTTAGTTTAAGGACGCATAAGTCCATGGGTTTAAGGACCCCATAGTCCATATAGATGTGTTTAAGGACGCATTAGTCCATTAGTTTAAGGACGCATAAGTCCATGGGCTTAAGGACCCCACAGTCCGTATGGGTGTGTTTAAGGACGCATTAGTCCATTAGTTTAAGAACGCATAAGTCCATGAGTTTAAGGACCCTACAGTCCGTATAGATGTGTGGTTGTCGGGACCCGTCACCTCTCTGATGTCGTTGAAGAATTACAACGATAGGTGTCAGAGGAGTTCGGAGATGTACCCTTGAACCGGATGTAAATTGATTTAAGAGAGCAGTCTTGCTCAGTCAATTTAATTTGAGGACTTACGGCCATGATTGGGCTAAGTCCAGTTGAGACTATTCAACGTTTTTATCTTTGGCCTATTAGTCTTGTCCTAGGGCTTTGCCCCTGTTTAATAATGCACTGCATTTTCTTTTGGCCTGCTAGGCCTTTTTGATTTGGGCTATATCCCTTTTAAATGATGCACAGCATCTGTTTTTGTTTGGGCTCTGCCCTTTTTTTTTAAAAACAATGCATTGAATTTTATTAGGCCTGTTAGGCCTTTTTTGGGCTTTGCCCTTCTGTAAATAATGCAGTGCATTAATCAAACTGACAGTGGCCATGTGGCCTGTCAGGCGCTTTGCGCCGATTATTGAACGCAAGCGCACGTGGAGGTGACACGTGTCAAGCTCTGGTGAGCGCAAGCACAACAACGCAAGTGCACTGCGCCAGTACGCTGCGCTGTTGCGCTGCTGACACGTGGCGCGCTCTGGTGCGTTGCGCCAACTTAAGAGAGCAATGCTCTATCTTATAAGCGCATAGCGCAAGTTATTCTGGTGCTGACACGTGGCGCTTTCTGGTAGCTTGCGCCAACCCAGGAACACAACAGTGCAGATTTGCAAGTGCAAGGCACTGTTTTATTAACTTGATCCAATTTTGGATTCAAGAAAAGAATCTTTAAGATTCCAGAACCAAGGGTTCATAAAAAACAATGCTTTTGTTATTTATTATATTTTTTTATTGAAGATCCTTGATCTTGTTCTTAGATCAATAATCTATTTCAGAAGAAATTCTTCTTTTTTTTTAAAGGTTTTTACCTTCTTTTTTCTTCTTTCTGGATTCTTCTCAGAGTTCTTTAGAGAAGTTGTCTCTTTGTTTTTTGAGTTTCTCTCTTCTCTCTATGTTGTTCTTTCTTTTGTGTTTTGGAATTGGGGTCTAGGGGCCTTTATATAGTGCCCATTAATTTGTTAAATTTGTTAAAGAGATCATTCTCTGAGTGATTTGGGGAATTTCCCCACCGTTGGATCTTTGATCCAAGGGCTTCTGTTTTACAGAAGACAATCTTATTGCTTTAACAAGAACAGAAAAATCTTACCGGAATTTTAATTCTGTCTGGCGCAAACGCACCAGCGCTTGACACGTGTCGCGCAGCCCACAGCACAGCGCAACTGCGCTGACACGTGTCACGCAGCGCACTGTGCTGACACGTGTCGCTCAGCGCACAGCGCAGCGCAACTGAAGCGTTGCTTCCTTTAATTCTGTTTTAAATAGAGCCTTTCTCTGATTGGGCACGCTGCCTTGGGCGCTGGGCTCCCTGCGCTGGCGTGTCTGATTTTGACACGTGGCGCTCTGCGCGCAGCGCAGGGGATCTGAAGCGTTGCTTCATTTATTTTAATTTTAATTTTCACTTTAATTTTTAAAATAGAGCTTTGCTCTGATTGGGGGAAACAGAAGCGTCGCTTCGTTTGCCGCCTTGGAATTTGAACAGAGCTTTGCTCTGATTGGGGTAAATAGGGCCCCCCGTAAAAACTCTGCGTGGCTCCCGATATATCCAAACCCCCCTCCAAAACATCATACACGTACACTACACATTGAGTTTGCATGACCAGTTTAACCCGTCAATCGGAGGTTCTCTCGCTCCAAAGGCGAGGGGCAATTAACGGCAGCTTAGTCCGCGGCTGCCGGAGATTCAGATCCCCATAATGAATAAACCCCGGCCTATCCTAGGCAGGGGGAATCTGTTGTTCGCCTGACAAGCGCGCACGTATTCCCATCTCAATGGGGTGACGAAAAACACCCTACAATGTCCCCTCTCTCTCTCCTCAAGTCATCATGACACCTTTTTCCTTTCATTTCTTTTCCCACCACAATAAAACCATAACATAAACAACACAAATGAACATGTAACCAAATGAAACATGTCAAGGTGCACTAACCATGAAAACCGTAGAAACACGGATTTGGCTTAATCGCGATTAGCAGTGCACTAATCGGGTTTTTATCAAAACTGCACATAATAAATTTTAAAAATGCAAAATCCTTTAAATATATTTTTAAATGAATAAATCATTTTAATTTCCATTTATTTCACAATTATTGGTATATATTTATACCCTTTTTCGAAAACCCCAATTTCGCAAATCGGGCAGTTTTCGGGAAAAATATTATTTTATTATTAAATTCCAAAAACAATATTTTATATTTTTCCGAAATGTTACAGTTGTGCTAATGCAACGGAACGTAGCCACTCCTTGTGCCTAAGACCCGACCTAAGGGCTGTAATGACCGTATCGTCCCGGTACTCCGGGACCTCGAGGAGGGCATTGTAGAAGCGGGTGACGTATCCTTTGAAGGATAGTTTGTCTCCACTCTTTATGGTGAAGAGATGATCAACAGTCCGCTTCTGCCGTCTGTTCCCGACGAAATGGCCGAGGAATTGGGTGGCCAGCATATCAAAGGTAGAGATTGAGTGTAGCATGAGTCATCGGAACCAGTCTCGTCCAGAGCGGATGAGAGTGGCGGGGAAGGCACGACATTGCGCGGCGTCGAAGTTGTCCTGGTAACTCATCCCAGCAGTGAATGCATCCAAATGGTCTTTCGGGTCGGACTTTGTTGGATATAGTGCCCTCAGAATCAATTATTGGATCACAGGCACGTGATTGCAATGATTGAAGGAGGACCTATGCCGGTAGGACAGTCTTACTCAAGATGATAGTATGCTATCTGGTTTACCTTTATCATCGTGTACTGTTTTAGGTGACCTTACAGGTCACTATTGCACGTTGATAGAGCCCATAGGATTCTTGCTTGACTGCCAGCAGTATGAGGGCGATCATATACGTGGGAACTGGGGTCTATAAGCACATCCTTAAAAGGTCCCTAGTCGAGGGAGTTTCGAGACAGGGCATCGATACTCTAGAGTAGACTAGTGTATACAGTCGAGTCCCCCGACAAGGGGCGGTGGCCGGTCTCACAAGCCACTGGTGTCAGTTGGTTCACCTAAGATGTATACAGGTGCTCATTGGGTTATGAGTACACTGGACAGGACTCGCCGGGAACATGCTAGTTGGTCTTATACCTGACGTCATATAGCAGTTCTCTGGTGACATGTGTACAGGTTAGTTCATTGACCTGAGGTCGTCATTTGTCTAGTGTGAGTTCCTACTGTGCTTTGATTTCTACCCTACCACGGCTCAAAGGAGTCATGCAAACAGGTCTTTTTTGGGTACAGTCCCGAGCCACATGGAGGCAGTGAGTGGATCTTCAGGGGTTCGTCTCTCCCGGTATTGAGGTGAGGTCGCGTTGTGTCTAGGAGAGTCATTACACAAAGTCCTTGGCTAAGGCAGGAGATTTACTGGTAGGTATTCCGCGGCCATTGCAGGTCATTGTTGCACCAAAGTTTTACAGAGGCTCTCTGACATGGAAATAGGGTTTTTGGTATATTCTGTTTGGGCCCAGTTTTTCTTTGAGTGCTACAGTTGTGCTTGGGGCCCACTTTGGTAAATTTGGTCGATCGAAAATTTTAAACATGTTAGTTCACAGTATTTACATTATATCTGCGACCGTGAATGTCACTTGATCGATAAATGCTATCTAACTGCTATAGCCCTTTTGACGGATTTGCGAACATGACATTCACGTTGATGTTCTGTGTTGTGCTGTGATATAGCGGATTGGTCGTGGGGGAAAGGCTGGATGCAATGTTAGTACAGTTTGGTTATATATGTACATTTGATATTGCGGGGCGAGCGTCCGACATGTGGACTGCCGTCACTGCCTTTTTGTATATTATTCTTTTGGGGCACGACCGGGCTGAGGTCGATGAACCCGTTGTATGTATATTTTACTTTCTGTACTAGGATTACCCCGCGGAGGGGTGCACGGATAGCCGGGTTCTAGAGGGCAACGGGCCCGCATCTCATGGCGTTGAGACGGAAGGGGCTTCACTCTAGAATTGGCGGGCTATTCGCCGCACTCATAGGGGGTATAGGTTGACCCAAGGAGGGGTGCCCAAGTTACCGGATTCCGTGAAGTGCTGGGTGGTCCATTCACGTTGCTGAAGCGGGCTGCCTCGCTTCAGGTTTTGGCGGGTAACTTGCCGCGTCCGTAGGGGTCTAGGATTTCATTGCACATGCTATCCACACGACCAGGGGAACGTCGGGTTTCAGTAGCGGCTCTGTGATACCCGGGGATCCCAGATATCTGTATTGTTCTATGATGCTTATTACATTTCTATGAAGTTGCATTTTATCACGCCTTGAGCGAATATTATATATTGATATATATACTAGTATATGTTGTATATGTTTTGCATCCGCTCTAGTCCAGTCCCCGCTCTGTCGTTAGTTAAATAACCTAATGGGTGATGACGGGACCCAGTGGCGAATGCGGATGGCATATACGTACATCATTATTTTCGTTCTTTATTGGTGTGATCAATTGATGGGACTGCATTGATTCGGATCAATGCAATCTAAACAAACCTATTCTGATGTTGTTGGAACATTTTTCAAAAAAGCTGCTATTGCAAGGGCGTTCTCTTTTGTTTTGCACAGTGGTATTCGGTTATGAATATCCAGCACCTCAGTCGACGAGGCAAGGGCCGAGATCCTTTCACCGGGAGTGACCCCTTGGACAGAAGTTTGCGTTAGGGTAATAACTTCACTATAGTCAATTACTTTTGCTTTGCATCGTGGTATTCAGTTGGAATATCCTGCACCTCATTCTACTGGGATAGAGCCGAGATCCCTTCACCGGGAGTGACCTCTTTAGCAAAGGTTTTCGCCACTATATATTTATAAAAGCTATCCGGTTCCTTCAACGATATCAAGTTCATTACGTTAATGGTTTTTCGCCAGAAACCATTCGTAGCCCTCCGTCATTTCAGATGGGTAGCACGTAGTATTCATGCTATGTTTGTTGACCTTCGTCAAGGCATAGTGTATGGTAGCAGCTTGTTACCTTTCTGTTGCATAGATAGATGCGTTGGTTTGGGACAGTCGTATAACCTTGTTGGCCAAAGTCAAGGACTTGTACGGGTGGGTTCAAATTAACCTCGACAATGACGGGTAGAACTTGACATGTGACTTATGATTTGTTGGCCTTCATCAAGGTCATAAGAGCATGGGGCAAAAATCACATCGGGACTTTCTAAAGAAACGGAAACTTGCCAGATATGCGCATACCTTCTGGAGTGTGATAACGTGAGCGGATTCCGTCACGTTATCATGCGATGATAGTTGGATCCCGATTCCCACTGATGAGTTGGTTTACTCCTCGGGTGATCCCGACTAATTCTTCTTTCAGGTTTGGAGGAGAATTTGACGTTACAGTGGGAGGTTTCCTGATTAGATAAATTGATAACCATTCTGATCTAGGTTAGAGTGCACACTGAGTGTTTCTTTTCTCTCTCTCTTTCGCAGCGACCATGACCCGACCCTTGACTATGACTCAGTGACCAAAATTAACCGATCCTTCTTAAACACTGGCTTTTGGATTGTCAGAGTTGCATACCTCATTGCCACTCCTACTTTTACCCTTTTCTCCAGGACACCCCGTATTATTACGAAGATCCACTTCCATTGGATAAAACAATCGTATGGTTATATACGAACTCGAAGGAATTTATTCGAGGATGGTTTCCGGTTCTGGAGAAAACGAATAGGACTATTCAGTTGTCTTTTCCTTTTACCTTCTCTCAGGTTGCGAGTGCTCCTTGGATTAGGACAGTACACCTATTACGCTTATTGGATAGTTTTCTTCCAAACCATAGGCAGGTGCCGACCGGTAGGGAATGAAGAAAATCATTTAGCCTAAAAGGTGTACAGAAGGTATTAAGTAAAGACATATCAAGGGATTAGTAAGAGGGCAAAGTAAATTGCGACTGCTATTCACGACCAAACCAAGTATTTTTTTCGCCAATCCTAAATCACCTTTGTATTTCTCCAGGACACCCCGTATCACTACGAAGATCCACAGTTTTTTGGATACTCCATCGTATGGTTATATACGAACTCGAAGGAACTTGTTTCAGTTCGGGGATGGATTCTGGTTCAGGAGAAATAGGAATAAGGTTTATTCAGTTGTCTTTTATCCTCACCTTCTCTCAGGTTGCGAGTGCTCCTAGGATTGGGACAGTACACCCATTATGCTTATTGGATAGTCTTCTTCCAAACCATAGGCTGGTGCCGAACGGTAGCGAAGGAAGAAAACCATTTAGCCTAAAGGGGTGTACAGAAGGTAACAACCAAAGACATATAAAGGGCTTTGGAGAGGTGGCAAAGAAATATACGGTTGCGGTTGTGAATCTGGATAATGGAAGAGGCATTTATGGGAATACCCACATACCCCTTCGAAACATTTACATGTTTCAGTTTCACTGTGTACTGTTAATAGAAAACTGATTTCCCAATTAGACATTTGCTCCAGGGTATGTATTTACCAGGTATGATTCTCACATCTGTATGGTTTTACAGATGATGAGTGGGAGTAAGTTATTTGGAATTAGGTGATCATCCTCATTATATCGGAATTCGTTGTAATTGGTGATATTTGAAGAAATCACCTGGGCTGTTTGCCGGACGACAAATATTTGGTTTTGAATATCCGCTGTTATGCACCAATTTCAAATTGATATATCTGTATGTCTATTTTCATAGAGTGAGATATACCTTTTTGAAATTATGTCTATGAAATTTACCTATATCAGTGGATGGTTAGGTAAGGAGCATTAAACAGCGGTGTAATTCTTCTTAACCATAAGTACAGTTTTCAACCTACGATGCACAAGGTATGAGTTATTAGACTCAGAGGACTTATACAGAGTATTGTAAGTTGTCCAGTGTCCATTAGGACAGAGGGGTTGGTACTCGTACTACATTCTGTTTACTTGTGACTTCTCTAGTTCTTAGACATGTGTTTCATTGAAATACAAGGTCTAAGTTTTGAGAAGTTATAGGTATAAGAATAAAGTAGAGAACCAAGCGTTGCAAGTATCAGGATTCTTCAAGGTGATCGAAGATGTAGATACTTGTGTATGGTATTCAGTTAATGGTAATGATTAAGAGAACTTGCTTCTCTTTCAGGTTACTCATAATTGGAAGTACTCCTAAGTTGAGTAACGCTGATCGGCCTGTTTCCATTTAGTTGACATGCACTGGAGACAGCTGCATGATTTGAATCTGGTTCAAATTGAATCAGTGCCTCTGTTTCTATATTGGATATAGAACAGTTCATATCTTGACATTGTTAAGGTACGGGGAGTTGTCCGGCTTATGCTTAAAACCAGACTCCGGATAACTCAAGGCACGTTTCTGTAATGGCTGTTTGTGGGTTGACCTGAGCTATGACAAGGGTTGATTTTCTACCATCTGGAAGATCAATAGTGATATTGTTCTTGACTTGCCACAGTTTTAATAAAATTGGATTTTTTCATTAAACAATATTGAGAGTATGGTAGAACTGGAGGTGATTCCAGAACCGCAAACGATTACTGAAAATTTAATAGGACCTAATGATTCGATCTGGTTTGACATTCGATTGGCCACTCCGCAGATATGATGGGTAACCTCAGGCACCCGAGAGCTACTCCGGTAGCCTCAAGGAAGGTGACAGGGAGGTTCTTGTTTACCCAGACTTGCCATTGCTGTTGTTCCAGGCTATGAGACCCGGCAGGAGGATGAGTATAGCGTCGTTCTGAACTAGCTTTAGAAGTGTACATGTATATGATTCTGCCATAGGGTTTCGTAGTCAGTGGGAACAGCCGAAGCATTGGTGGACAAGTGGCTTATGTCTATTTATAGACTAAAGCAGACATAGCGGAGATAGATCATCTATTTCTGATGTGACAGTCATAGGTTTGACTTCATCAGAATAGGGGATGGATCTGTTAAGAAAGTAGTAGGGTGTGATGTCCTGGTATTTGGATGACATACACAGAGTAGGAAGTGAAATTCCTATACTACGGTCGGTTATACTTTGGTTGTCACACAGTAGTTTCTCCACATAGGACTTGGATTTCATATCAGACATTCTGGTTCTGGTTACTAGATCTATGGTTTTAGATCTAGATTTGGGAAGTGTTCCAATCTGGGTATTTAGACAGCGTTCTAAAGGTGTTTTAGAATGGATGACTCCTGGCACGGTAGTATACCTGCAGGTAATGGAGTCACCCTCTCTAAAGGAGTCTTACAGACTAAAGAGGAGAGGGATGTGCATGATTGGCAGATCACTTGCTTAGGCAATTGAGTCAATCATGAGATGTCAAGATCCACACCAGATGTTGTTTTTACACGAGCTACAATAAGTTGATATTGATCCTATCCTGGAGAAACGATCGGAAGCAGTTTTAGAACATAAGTGGATGTTCTAGGGATATGATAATGACAGTCTCATTCGGGAGACAGTTATCATTCCAGGCATCCAAGGTGACCTGGATGATAGAGTGGCTGTCTGAGTTATTGTTTTTCCCTCTGACGATGGGCGGTATTTTGGACAGGTGGTCCAGGTGGATACTGAGGGAGGCATGGCGCAGGATACTGATTAAGTTCAGTTGACGATATAGTCTAAGAAATTTGGATTTGGAGTTCATTTATGAACTAGGACCCATCAGATATCCAGACATATTCTAAGACAGGTATTGCTCATTTCGGGAGATGGCTTTCTCCGCGAACTTGAGATAAAGAGAGACATAGAAAGAAACATCAAAGCGGATCCACTCATTGAAGCTATTCCTCGAACGCATTAGTTTCGCAAACGGGTTTTGTGAGACTGATTAGTAGAGGAGTTGGGTGTTCGGTATCACACGGGCTGTGAGTATGCGACATCGCAATAATTAGCCTTGAGTGCAGGTGGGAGATTGTTGGATATAGTGCCCTCAGAGTCAATTAT